>JAOPSE010000021.1:49475901-50075901 GCA_029449295.1 Zea luxurians
GGAGTGGGCTGCGCGCGGTGGAGAGGCTGACGGTGGGACCGGGATGTCGGCGCCCGGATTTGGAGTTGGGCCGAGCGCGGAGGAAGGAGGAGTGGAGATGGGCCGGTCACGGAGAATTCGGCCCAGGTACGTTTTTCCTTTTTACTTTCTTTTTCTTTTATATGTTTTCTGTTTTTGTTTTCAAATTCAAATTCAATTTTAACTATTCAAAATCAAATTCACATTTTACTTTGAATTTCAGATTCCTAAAATCAAATATAATCTTGAAGGAAATTTAGACTTTACTGTTTGGATTACTTATTTATTTTTAATAAGTATATAGCCTTTCCTTTTCTTTTCTATTTCTAGTTCAAATCCAAATTTATACTTTTATTTTAGTTTTCAGATTTTTCAAATGTATCAATTGAAACCCAAAGGTGAATATAAACCATACTTATTTTAATATTACTAACTTAAGTTTTTATTCTCCTTTTTATTTATTTCATGAGATGTATAAATGGTTTCTCTTAAAAGAAAAAGAAAAATTCTTTTCCCATCATTTTCTTATTTCCCAATTTCCAAAACATTATGATATTTTGTTCAAATTTCTTCTACTAATTCCCAATCCAGAATTTGGGTGTTACAAATCCTACCCCCCTTAAAAATAATCTCGTCCTCGAGATTTGTAAGAAAAGGGATGTAAACTCGGAACATATGCACAAACAAAGAGATCTCGGCATGATGCATAATTCCTTATCAAAACATAGGGTTAATAGACCTTATTATTATTACTAGAATAGTAGAATACTAACTAATAGCTAAACTAATATTTAGGTCTTACAAATAGTAAATATATATATATATATATATATATATATATATATATATATATATATATATATGTATCTATATCTATGTTTATCACTCTATTCTTGTTGCTCGTTGACTTCTTCACCGACTACTTCATCTCCAACTGGCTCTTCTTCTTGAATTTGAATTTCAAGTTCACCGGGTTCAGCTTCTACTTCTGTATGATGGGCATATCCTCGGTTGATGGATAGGGGCTGACTCTTCCCTGCTGAGGCTTGTCCTTGCTTCATCGGTGCCGGTGTAGTGTAGGCAGCTCTGTTGGGACAGTAGTTGGCGTAGTGTCCCGGTTGTCCACACTTGAAGCATGTCCTGATGGCGGTTGTGTTGGGGGCAACGGTTCCTACTGGAGTGCTTGCCTTTGGAGGAGCAGTTGGTGTCTGTTGAGTTTGTTGTCCAGAACTGCCACTAGCTGGTGTATTGGGAGTGGTAGTATAGCGAGGACGGGAACTACTTCCAGCCTGCCCTTGGTTGACAGCCTTTCTTTTCTCTCCAAATATACTCCTCTTGTTTTCTACAGCAATAGCTTTGTCCAATAGCCTTTGAAAGGATGGGAAGGTGTGCGATACCAGCTGATATTGCAAGGGTCCAATCAAACCATCCAGAAAGAGCTCCTGCTTTTGCTCATCATTTTCAACATCTCTGGGAGCATATCGAGATAACTGAATGAATTTGTCCCTATATTCACTCACGGACATACTTCCTTGCTTGAGAGATAGAAACTCCTTCCTCTTAATCTTCATAAGTCCAGCAGGAATATGGTAATTCCTGAATTGTGTGGAGAATTCTCCCCAGGTAATGGTATCGGCAGCAGCATGAGCTGCACAGTACGCATCCCACCAATCCGCAGCGGGACCAGCAAGACGACCCGATGCATAGAGCACTTTCTCTCGGTCCGAGCACTGGGCTATGTTGAGCATCTTCTCTATGGACTTTAACCAGTCATCTGCTTGCAGTGGATCTGCGGAGTTGGAGAAGGTTGGTGGTTTGTGGCTCATGAATTCCCGGTGCTTGTCCCGGGGTGGAACTGGTGGTGGAGGTGGAGGCATTGGCACTTGTTGTTGTTGCTGCTGTTGTTGAAGTTGTTGCTGCAGCTGCTGTTGTTGTACCCTTCTCTCCTGGCGTATCTCCTCCCGTTCTTGGCGCATTTCCCGACGTGCATCCTCTCTTTCCTGGTGCATTTCTTGGCGTTCTTGCTGCATTTGGGTGCGCATATCTGCCATAGTGTCAGCCATTTGCTGCATCATTCTCATTTGAGCTGCGACTAGTGGATCAACTCCGCCGGGTGGGGGATTAGGAGGATTCATTGCTGCTGACTGTGGTTGGGGTTGTTGATTAGCGGGTAAATCAATTCCACCACCCCGCCTGGTATTGACCATCTAAGTTAGAAGCATATGGTAAGATAGCTTTGCAAGGGAATCATTTAGTAGACAGAATGAATAATCTAATAGTTGGTTATATACTGAAATTTTCTTTGGCAGGGCTGGGCCAGATATTCTATGTCAAGACTAGGGTAATTAGTTGTACGAGGTGAATGTCCAAAGGTAAGATAGAATATGTCAAGATGAGATAGATACGGAATACTACATATATTTTCTAAGGGGATAATCTAGTTTGTCTAGTTATCTTACAAATGCTATCTTTTATACCTAGATGTATATGCAGATGTAGTTGTGGACATTACTCCACAACCCATCACACTCAATCGAAGATCCAAATCAGACAAGTATCATAAGAACAAAACATTCAAATATATAAACACTTATAAAAATAGTTTTGTTTTTGTTCCTAAGATTAGGTCTCCTATTCCTAAAGTCACTTTAGGCATAGGATTTCAAAGTGTGAAATCCACATTTGTCTTTAGAAGGAAAAAGGTAAGAATAATCAGAGTAAAGCGGAATTAGATGAGAAAAGATTAAGATAAGCTTAGAAAAGAATCAGAGTAGCAGAGGTAAGTAGACAAGGGTTGTCCAGTGCTATCTAGGTTTCGTCCTACAGTCAACATTCCTTTGATACCACTTCTGTAACACCCGGATTTTAGGGGTCCAAAACCCGGGGTTAACATAAACACCAGGAATGCTGGGACCAAGTCTCAAACATATGATGTAAAGTGGCACAGGATCGAATGTCACATCTTTATATATAACAGGAGTTCTATACAAAATAAATAATTACATTATAAGGAGACAACGGTCCAGCAACCCAAAGTTGACTGGGAGACGACGGCCTAGACCTCTCACGAACACCTCGCAGCATCCTCCATGAGCATCATCCTGCAGTACCTGGTCTTGACCTGTGGTGTATGTGAGACAGCAAGAGTGAGCTCACATACGTTCATCGCTCAACAAGTTGTGGGGAATAATGTGCATGAACTCGCCAAAGGTGGGAGCTCACGTGAAGTGTAAGGCTTACCAAAGAAGATGGTTAGAGCTGAGCATTGCTTTTAAAGTTGGTCAAAATTTTATTAGCAGTTACTAAGTATAAGTAAATACCAACCCAATTAAGTAGTGGAACAGAAATAACAACTTCACCTGCGATGCAATGCATATGACAAATTGAATTTAAGTTCCATAATTTAATCATGTGAGGGTCCGAGCTGCTCATGACCGTGAGCACGGCTAGTATACCAGTTTTACACTCTGCAGAGGTTGCGCATCTTTACCCACAAGTCATGTTACCCATCTGCCAAGGGATCGCGACTTCCCATACACCTCTACCGAGGAGGCGAGGCAGGGTAACACTACGAGGCCTTTACAAAGTTCCACTAGCTTCAGAAAACCCGCTACAGTTTATAGGAAGATCCAGTGCAGGAATCCCTTGCAGGACCGCCATCGCAGCAAAATCCTCCCGAGGGCCTCCCTACACTGACCTCTCCCCTACTGCCCTTGCCCCTTTCGGGTAAGGTAGTCTTCCACTAGCTTTCCTAATTAATCAGCCAAGGGCATCTCATACTACCCTTGTGGTAGCACTGTTTTCCCGGGTGGTCGCTCCATGTTCCAATTAACATAATGATCTTAACATGAATATTAAATAACAACTGATAACAAAAAGTGTAATCATGAATAGTGTATCTCCATACCCAAACCACATATAGCACTAGCAAGTACTACCCAGAAAGATCAGTGGTAAACAAGGTATAAAGATAATCAAACTAGGGTAACCTATTGGGTCCCATCAAATTAACCTATGCAGATCATTATGATTAATCAGAACATGGCTGGGTAAAAAGAAGTGATCAAGGGCACAACTTGCCTGGGCCTTGGGAATCCAGGTACCAGGATGATTCTTCAGATCCTCGTGACCTCACTGCTAGTCGTAGCAATACAAACATACATGGTATAGGCAAAATTAACATTACACCAAACATATATGCAAAATACATATTAATATTCTATATATTAAAATAAAACCACAGGAAAAAGAATTATTAATTTTGGAGTTGTAGAATTCAAGTTATGAATTTCCTAAGATTTAAGGTGGTTATAATATGATTAAATGATAAATAAATTTTCTGACAGAGTTTATGTCAAATCAGTGATTCTAAATTGTAGAGAATATTATTACAAAATTTTAGGAATTGGAATGACTCAATTTGGAGCTAAAATGAATTAGTTATGAATTAATTAAGTTTCTGGATTTATTTTAACACTAAAAATCATTTTCTAAATCATTTTCTATGATTTTCCTATTCACTGGACTGGGCCTCATTTAATGGAAAACGTAGGGGGCTCGGTGTAAGTCGTCCCAGACTCAGTCAACAGTGCCCGAGGGACGGCGGGTTGTTTTCAAATAAACAGAGGGTCTCTTTAACAAAATCGCCACAGCGAAAGGGTATCGGGCCGTTCTGGCCGTTGGATCACACACAGACGACTGTGATTAGATCTGATCTCCCGCGAAGCGGTATGCGATCCCAGCCGTCAGATCCCAATGCAACGCTCCCGATTTAAAAACCTAAGATCTAATCCTGTACACACGATTTGGATCGGACGGTTCCGTGACGTTGAACCGATCCGGTCATCAACTTCTAATCGCGGCCGTTGATGTGGATCGAACGGTCCACGGCCCCTCTTCTTCCCCCAACGCCGCGTACACCGCCGCCGAGAGCTCCACCGCAGCAGCGATTACGCCGGTGAGCTGCCCCCCCGTGACCAAGGAACCCAGTCCCAAATTTAATGGCATCGACACAATGCGGAGGCTACGGTGAACTCATGGATGGGTGACATACCGGATTCGACGCCGTAGAAGTTCCCAGTCACGGTGTGAAGTAGCCCGCGGCGGCAAACCAGTCGACGGCGAGAAATTGCCGCAGCCCCGCGGCCTCACCTTTTCGATTGCGGCCACGGACAGCAATAGCACGTGCAGACGACCCTCCCCGGCCCTTCACCGAGGTCAGATAGCCCACGGCGACGGGATTCGCTGGCGGCGGCCAAAATCTCTCCCGCAAGCGTAGCAACGGCGGCGCAAAGCTGTCGGTGCAAGCGGATGAGGAGGGAAGGAGGAGGCCGCGGCACGATGCTTTTATACCCGGGAGAGCACGGAATCGTTGTACCGGCCAACGGAGCCGCTGCCGAGATTCCCGCGCGCGCGATCGGCGAAGTTTGTTGAAGACGAACCCGACAAGCGGGCCCCGCGGACCAGAGAGAGGGAGCGCAGGCGAGCGCGGGACGAGGGACTGGGCAGGGGGCCCCGCGTGTCAGTGAGAGGCGAGAGCGCGCGTGAGGGGGAGTGGGCTGCGCGCGGTGGAGAGGCTGACGGTGGGACCGGGATGTCGGCGCCCGGATTTGGAGTTGGGCCGAGCGCGGAGGAAGGAGGAGTGGAGATGGGCCGGTCACGGAGAATTCGGCCCAGGTACGTTTTTCCTTTTTACTTTCTTTTTCTTTTATATGTTTTCTGTTTTTGTTTTCAAATTCAAATTCAATTTTAACTATTCAAAATCAAATTCACATTTTACTTTGAATTTCAGATTCCTAAAATCAAATATAATCTTGAAGGAAATTTAGACTTTACTGTTTGGATTACTTATTTATTTTTAATAAGTATATAGCCTTTCCTTTTCTTTTCTATTTCTAGTTCAAATCCAAATTTATACTTTTATTTTAGTTTTCAGATTTTTCAAATGTATCAATTGAAACCCAAAGGTGAATATAAACCATACTTATTTTAATATTACTAACTTAAGTTTTTATTCTCCTTTTTATTTATTTCATGAGATGTATAAATGGTTTCTCTTAAAAGAAAAAGAAAAATTCTTTTCCCATCATTTTCTTATTTCCCAATTTCCAAAACATTATGATATTTTGTTCAAATTTCTTCTACTAATTCCCAATCCAGAATTTGGGTGTTACAGCGCCAGACCAGCACACTCGGTTTCTTTGCTCCTTTGTATTTAATTCCTAACTTCAATTTTTTATTGGTTTGTGTTGAACCTTTATGCACCTCTAGAACATATAGTCTAGAGCAAACTAGTTAGTCCAATATTTGTGTTGGGCATTCAACCACCAAAATTAATATTGGGAAAAGGTTAACCCTATTTCCCTTTCAATCATCTCCCTCTTTTTGGTGATTGATGCCAACACAAACCAAAGCAAATATAAGTGCATAATTGAACTAGTTTGCATAAGATAAGTGCATAGGTTACTTTGGAATTTAAAACCAATTATAATTTCACTAGATATGCATGGATTGCTTTCTTTTATTTAACATTTTGGACCACGTTTGCACCACTTGTTTTGTTTTTGCAAAACCTTTTTGGAAAGTCTTTTTAAAAACCTTTTGCAAATAGTCAAAGGTGTATGAATAAGATTGCGAGAAGCATTTTCAAGATTTGAATTTTTCTCCCCCTGTTTCAAATGCTTTTCCTTTGACTTAAACAAAACTCTCCCTGAATGAAATTCTCCTCTTAGTTTTCAAGAGGGTTTTAATAATATACCAATTGAAAATAAACTAATTGAAAACTTAGTTAGATACCAATTTGAAAAATTTTCGAAATGAAGTTTTAAATTGGTGGTGGTGCGGTCCTTTTGCTTTGGGCTAATACTTTCTCCCCCCTTTGTCATGAATCGCAAAAAACGGAGACTTTGTGAGCCCTTTTATTTTCTCCCCCATTGGTATAAGGAAATATGAGTAAAAAGATTATACCAATCGAAGAGTGGTGTGGAGTGACGACGAAGGATAAAAGATACTGGTAGAGTGGAGTGGAAGTCTTGTCTTCGCCGAAGACTCCATTTCCCTTTCAATCTACGACTTAGTATAAAATGCACTTGAAAAACACATTAGTCGTAGCCTTGGTACATAAATGATAAGAAAAATGCATTTGTACCAAAGTGAAAGAGATATGATCAAAGGTATATAAATGAGCTATGTGTGCAATGTTTCAATCAAAATTACTAGAACCAAGTATATTTAGTTCATTCCTAAGTTTGCTAAAATTTTTCTCATCTAATGGCTTGGTAAAGATATCGGATAATTGTTCTTTGGTGCTAACATAAGAAATTTGGATATCCCCCTTTGTTGGTGATCTCTCAAAAAGTGATACCGAATGTCTATGTGCTTTGTGCGGCTGTGTTCAATGGGATTATCCGCCATGCGGATTGCACTATCATTGTCACATAGGAGAGGGACCTTGCTCAATTTGTAGCTAGTCCCTGAGGGTTTGCCTCATCCAAAGTAATAGCGCACAGCAATGGCCTGCGGCAATGTACTCGGCTTCGACGGAAAGAGATACTGAGTTTTGTTTCTTTGAAGCCCAAGACACCAGGGATCTCTCCAGAAACTGACAAGTCCCTAATGTGCTCTTCCTATCAATTTTACACCCTGCCCAATCAGCATCGGAATATCCTATTAAATCAAAATTGGTTCCCTTGGGGTACCAAAGCCCAAACTTAGGAGTATAAACTAAGTATCTCATGATTCTTTTCACCACCCTAAGGTGAACTTCCTTAGGATCGGCTTGGAACCTTGCACACATGCATACAGAAAGCATAATATTTGGTCGAGATGCACATAAATAGAGTAAAGATCCTATCATCGACTGGTATACCTTTTGATATACGGATTTACCTCCCGTGTCGAGATCGAGATGCCCATTTGTTCCCATGGGTATCTTGATGGGCTTGGCATCCTTCGTTCCAAACTTGTTAAGTATGTCTTGAATGTACTTTGTTTGGCTGATGAAGGTGCCCTCTTGGAGTTGCTTGACTTGAAATCCTAGGAAATACTTCAACTCCCCCATCATAGACATCTCGAATTTTTGTATCATGATCCTACTAAACTCTTCACAAGTAGATTTGTTAGTAGACCCAAATATGATATCATCAACATAAATTTGGCATACAAACAAATCTTTTGCAATAATTTTGGTAAAGAGAGTAGGATCGGCTTTGCCGACTTTGAAGCCATTAGTGATAAGAAAATCTCGCAGGCATTCATACCATGCTCTTGGTGCTTGCTTAAGCCCATAGAGCGCCTTTGAGAGTTTATAGACATGGTTAGGGTACTCACTATCTTCAAAGCCGGGAGGTTGCTCAACATAGGCCTCTTCCTTAATTGGTCCATTGAGGAAGACACTCTTCACATCCATTTGATAAAGCTTGAAGCCATGGTAAGTAGCATAGACAAGTAATATACGAATTGACTCAAGCCTAGCTACGGGTGCATAAGTTTCATCAAAGTCCAAACCTTCGACTTATGAATAACCTTTGGCCACAAGTCGGGCTTTGTTCCTTGTCACCACACCATGCTCATCTTGCTTATTGCGGAACACCCATTTGGTACCTACAACATTTTGATTAGGACGTCGAACTAAGTGTCATACCTCATTCCTCGTGAAGTTGTTGAGCTTCTCTTGCATAGCCAGCACCCAATCCAAATCTCTTAGTGCATCCTCTACCCTGTATGGCTCAATAGAGGAGACAAAAGAGTAATGTTCACAGAAATGAGCAACTCGAGATCTAGTAGTTACCCCCTTATGGATATCACCAAGGATGGAGTTGACGGGGTGATCTCATTGAATTGCTTGGTGGACTCTTGTGTGTGGCGGTCTTTGACCCTGTATTTCTTGATCATTTTCCTTATCTTTATCATTATCATCTCCCCCTTGATCATTGTCCTCCTCTTGAGGTGGCTCATCCTCTTGATCTTTATTTTCATCATCTTGAGCTTGATCCTCATCTTGAGTTGGTGGATGTCGGCGTTTCGAGACCGGGGGGTCCCTAAGCCGACGAGTGAGTGTGCCGCGTGCCCCAGCCCAGATGGGTCGAGCGCGTGGGCGAGCGCGAAGGGGGGAAGCGAGGTGGCCGGAGACGGGCGTGAGAGAGGTGGAAATCCCGCGGCCTTCGTGTTCGTCCCGCGCCCAGGTCGGGTGCGCTTGCAGTAGGGGGTTACAAGCGTCCACGCGGGTGAGGGAAGCGAGCGACCCCAAGAGAGCGCCTGCCTCGTCCTCGTCCCCGCGCGGCCAACCTTCTCTAAGAAGGCCCTGGTCCTTCCTTTTATAGGCGTAAGGAGAGGATCCAGGTGTACAATGGGGGTGTAGCAGAGTGCTACGTGTCTAGCGAGGGAGAGCTAGCGCCCTAAGTACATGCCAATGTGGCAGCCAGAGAGATCTTGGCACCCAGCTGGTGTGGTGTCGTGGCTGTCGGAGGAGCAACGGAGCCTGGCGGAGGGACAGCTGTCGGAGCGGTTGGGTCCTTGCTGACGTCCCCCTGCTTCTGTAAGGGAGCTGAGAGCCGCCGTCGTCACGGGGCTAGCGGGGCGCCATCATTGCCTATCTGGCGGAGCTAGCCAGATGGGACACCGGTCTTGTTCTCTACGGCCCGAGTCGGCTCGGGGTAGGGTGATGATGGCGCTTCCTGTTGACGTGGCGGGCTTGTGCCCTAGGTCGGGCGACGTGGAGGCTCCTCCGAAGCCGAGGTCGAGTCTGTCTTTCATGGCCGAGGCCGAGCCCGAGCTCCTGGGTCGGGCGAGGCGGAGGTCGTCGGCAGAGGCCAGGGCGGTGTCCGAGCCCTGGGGTCGGGCGAAGCGGAGTTCGCCGTCTTCCGGGGCCTAGCCCGAGTCCGAGCCCTAGGTCGGGCGGAGCGGAGTTCGCCGTCTTCTGGGGCCTAGCCCGAGTCCGAGCCCTGGGTCGGGCGGAGCGGAGTTCGCCGTCTTCCGGGGCCTAGCCCGAGTCCGAACCCTGGGTCGGGCGGAGCGGAGTTCGCCGTCTTCCGGGGCCTAGCCCGAGTCCGAGCCCTGGGTCGGGCGGAGCGGAGTTCGCCATCTTCCGGGGCCTAGCCCGAGTCCGAGCCCTGGGTCGGGCGGAGCTGAGTTCGCCGTCTTCCGGGGCCTAGCCCGAGTCCGAGCCCTGGGTCGGGCGGAGCGGAGTTCGCCGTCTTCCGGGGCCTAGCCCGAGTCCGAGCCCTGGGTCGGGCGGAGCGGAGTTCGCCGTCTTCCGGGGCCTAGCCCGAGTCCGAGCCCTGGGTTGGGCGGAGCGGAGTTCGCCGTCTTCCGGGGCCTAGCCCGAGTCCGAGCCCTGGGTCGGGCGGAGCGGAGTTCGCCGTCTTCCGGGGCCTAGCCCGAGTCCGAGCCCTGAGTCGGGCGGAGCTTCCTATGGCGCCTTTGGCAAGGCCTGACTGCCTGTCAGTCTCACTCTGTCAAGTGGCACTGCAGTCGGAGTGGCGCAGGCGGCGCTGTCCTTCTGTCAGACCGGTCAGTGGAGCGGCGAAGTGACGGCGGTCACTTCGGCTCTGCCGGGGGCGCGCGTCAGGATAAAGGTGTCAGGTTGCCTTTGCGTTAAATGCTCCTGCGACTCGGTCGGTCGGCGCGGCGATTTAGTCAGGGTTGCTTCTTAGCGAAGGCAAGGCCTCGGGCGAGCCGGAGATGTGTCCGCCGTTAAAAGGGGGGCCTCGGGCGAGACGGAAACCCCTCGAGGTCGGCTGCCGTTGCCCGAGGCTAGGCTCGGGCGAGGCGTGATCGAGTCGCTCGTATGGACTGATCCCTGACTTAATCGCACCCATCAGGCCTCTGCAACTTTATGCTGATGGGGGTTACCAGCTGAGAATTAGGCGTCTTGAGGGTACCCCTAATTATGGTCCCCGACAGTAGCCCCCGAGCCTCGAAGGGAGTGTTAGCACTCGCTTGGAGGCTTTCGTCGCACTTTTTTGCAAGGGGACCAGCCTTTCTCGGTTGCATTTTGTTCCGGTGGGTGCGCGCGAGCGCACCCACCGGGTGTAGCCCCCGAGGCCTCGGAGGAGTGGTTTCACTCCTTCGAGGTCTTAATGCCTTGCGTAATGCTTCGGCTGGTCTGGTGGTTCCCTCATGCGAACTGGCCGTAGCCCGGGTGCACGGTCGGGGCCCAAGTTCTCGGGCTGGTATGTTGACGCTGTCAACGGTTCGGCCGGAGCCAGGTTTGCGAGAGCAGCCCCCGAGCCTCCGCACAGGGCGAGAGGGCGATCAGGGACAGACTCGGCTTTTTTACATACGCCCCTACGTCGCCTTTCCGCAAGGAGGAGGGGGGGAGAGCGCCATGTTACCCTCGATGGGCACCGAACATGGTGTCTCCGGTGAGCTGCAAGCGGGTAATCCGAGTGGACGTCCGTGCCCCATTCGTTGGGGGTCGGCTAGGGGCCCAGAGGCACGCCCAAAAGTACCTGCGGGTGATCTGCCGGACCCGGTCCCCTGGTGACGGGGTCCGAGGGCTCGATGCCTCCCTCCGATGGGATTCCGTTACAAGATCGCTCCCGCTGGTCTCGGAAATGTCCTAGGGTACCTCAGGAGCGCAGCCCGAGCCTTGGTTATGTATCGAACGTACCCCTGGTCATCCCTCGTTCGGTGTCTGAGGCGACTGTGAACCCTTCGGGGGCCAGCCTTCGAACCCCTGATCAGTAATGGGCGCGGAGCCCGAGTAGCCTGAGGCGGCCGTGGAACCCTTCCGGGGGCCGGCCTTCGAACCTCTGACCAGTAGTGGGTGTAGGGCCCACGCGATCTGAGGCGGCTGTTGAACCCTTCGGGGGGCCAGCCTTCGAACCCCTGATCAGTAAGGAGGCTCGGAGCCTAGTTCCTTCACGGGGAAGGATCCCTTTCGGGGTATCCCCCTTTCCCGGTCCCTGTCGCAAGAGATAGAGAAAGAGGAAAAAAGGAAAAAGGATACGAAACCGAACGACGCGGCGTAACTTTTTTGGCGCGGTTGTTTCGGCGAAGGCGAAGCGTCGCCCGCTGCTCCTGCCAGAAGCGCCGCCTGTCCAGCCGCGGAGTTAATGCGACGGGGCGAGTAGTTGGCAGGGCGGCCGTTGCGCGTGCGCGAGCCGTTCGAGGAACGGATCACGGGCGCGTTGTCTTCACGCCGTGAGAGGGGGTTCTCTCGCTGCCCCCGGATGGGACGTGAGCTTGGCTGACGACGTGACCGCTGCTCCCGCGTGCCTGCCACCGTCATTACTGCCGGCCCACCTTTGGCCGCGTTGGCCGCCGCGTCAGGCTGGCGCTGCTAGGTCGCGCGCTGGGTCGCCTCGAGTCGCGGTATTGGTTCCGCAATCGAGGAGGCTTGGTGGTGGCACAGGCGGTACAGTTGCTTGCATGCAGCATCCGGCGCGCCGGTCGCGCGACGCATGGGCCTGGGCCTCCATGCTGGCGTGTCGGGAGTTGGAGAAGCGCGTCCACTTGGCGCGGTTGCATGCCGCCTGCATGGCTGCCCGCCCCTTTCGCCCGTTGGTCTGGGCAAAAGTGGAGGGTCACTTGTAACCGCTGGGCGGTTGCGTGCACCACGCGCGGCGGTTTGGCTTCTTCTGCTCGGAGCCGGTCTGCATGACATGCAGGACCCAGCCCCCACGCCGCAGGGGAGGGCTTTGAAGCGTGTTGGAGAAGACTCAGCCCGTGACGGTTGGGGGCGCAAGCAGGGAGAGTTGCCTTTAAAAGGTGGGCGACCCCTTTCGGAAGGCGACCATGTCTTCTTCCTCCCTTATGCACCGTGTCTTTCCACCTTCCAAGCCCCCGGATGGGGGGAACCCGCCGTCTTTTTGCCTCGCCGTTGGAGGAACGCAACTCCGTGGGAGTTGGTACCTCTCAGCCATCGTTCGGCTTCAAGGATTTTCATCATGCAGCCTGGCTGCACCCCTCCACCGGTGGTCATCCAAGATGGTGACCTCCGGTTTGATGGTGGGGGAAAGCGAGCCGGGCTGCGGCCTCTGCCCCTCCCTCAGCCTCAAGGATTTTCATCACTAGTGCTGGGGAGAGGAGTGTGCCGAGTTGGGGTCGGCCCCTGCGTGGGCGGCGGCCCGCTCCTTCACTCAGTGATCGGTGGGAGGAGCGGTTGTCGTCCATGGCGCTGGCATCTGCAGCGTGCCTGGCTTTTGGACGCGAGTGGCTTCGGGGCCGCTCGCGGCGCCGGCGTCTGCCACGGCAGCCGGAAGAGGTTCTTCCGTCGGCGTGATAGCCAAGGCTAGCCACGGACCGACCTCCAACTCTACGGCCTTCTGCCCGTCCTTGCCTTACGAGTTTTGGCATGGGCGGGGGCCTCCTGGCAGCAGCATCCGCCCTGAGGTCAGTGCCGCCGCCGTTCGGCCCCCCGGAGCAGAAGTCGTCGTCGTCGCCGCTGCTGGGGCAGGTGACGACGCGTCGTTCGTCGGTCTTCCGTTGCTCCGCAGGCCTTCCCCCATGGAGTGGGGTTGTTCGTACCTGCGGAGGGGGGAACCGGAGTTCCGTTTGTAATGGCACTTCGAATGCCAGTGTTTTTGTTCATTACGGCTTTCGGGGCCTGAACATGTATGTAACTTCGGCACGGAGCCGTGTTTTTCCTCATTTTTGAGCACTAAGACTCGTCCGTTGATTATCTGAACCGCTTCACCAAGTATGAGTCGCCCCATGTCAAGGTGACGAGTGAGGTATCCGTATCCCGGAGGCGTAGGAGTCCCTCGGCTCGGTCGGCCTTGCTGTCCGAGGTTCCTCTAGCTTAGTTAAAGAGACCCCTCGGCCGCTCTTCGACGAGCCGAAGCCAGGGGTAGCGATATCAGTATGAACAGAGGCGGAGTCGGCTCGAGAATGAAACCTGGTTGGCCGGAGCCTAGCCGGGTTATCCGTTGGCGGGATCGACGTCGGAGTTGATCAGCCGAGGCCTCAGGTCGGGCTGGCGCCCTTGGAAGATGGTTGGCTGAGGCCCCAGGGGTAACCGGCCGAGCCGCCTGCTCGGACCGGATTCCCAGAGAAGTCCCTGGCAGCGATTGCCCGGGCGTGGTGATGATGTCGTCCTTCGGAGCGGAGACCCTCGGACCGCGTCGCCGTCCGAGGCTAGGTCGGGCCTCACTGAAGGTGCCGTCGATGCCGAGGGTGTTGCTGCCCCCTTCCAGCGTCAAGACCCGAGCCTGCAGGATCAGATTGTCTTGTAGCGTGTGCCTTGTGCGGCCGTCGAGGCCAGAACACACACCCTCGCTGCGTTGTAAAGCTGCGTCTCTTTTCCTCTTGTTTCGAGTATCTGGACTTTTTGTCGGTAACAGGGATGTTTGTGCGAGCGAGAGTTGCTTCTCGCGGAAGGTGATGAGTGAGGTATCCGTATCCCGGAGGCGTGGGAGTCCCTCGGCTCGGTCGGCCTTGCCGCTTACGCGTACTTTCACCCGTCGATGAGGCCCTGTCACCGACCCGGTCGAGAAGGCTCGAAGGATCGCTTCGGCAGAAGGGCTTCCGAACGTAAAGACTTGTTCGATCCGCGGAGCCACTTTATCCGAACGCGAGTTACTTATCGCAGAAGGTGATGAGTGAGGTATCCGTATCCCGGAGGCGTAGGAGTCCCTCAGCTCGGTCAGCCTTGGCTGCTTACGTGTACTCCATCGTTTCCAGGACCCGCTTTTCGAAGTAGTCAAAAAGCATGAAAGATATTCTGGTAAAAGAGATTTTTTTTTCGAGGAAAATTTTGACGCAGAGGGGGTTTCCCCCCTTTTAGCCCCCGAGGGAGGGTCGGGCTTTGCCGAGGCGAGGCCGACCCTTCCTTGTTGACTAAACTTTGCGTGGGTGCGAGGTATATGAACAACTTGGAAACATCTTAAGGGTAGAAGCGACGTAGCTGTTGGATGTTCCAAGCGTTGCCGTAGACCTCGCCTTGACTGTTGGCCAGCTTGTACGTTCCGGGCTTCAGAACTTTGACGATGACGAATGGCCCCTCCCAGGGGGGCGTGAGCTTGTGCCTCCCTCGGGCGTCTTGCCGCAGCCGAAGCACCAGGTCGCCCACCTGGAGGTCTCGGGGTCGGACCCCTCGGGCGTGGTAGCGTCGCAGGGACTGCTGATACCGCGCCGAGTGTAGTAAGGCCCTGTCCCGAGCCTCTTCCAGCTGGTCCAGCGAGTCTTCTCGGCTAGCTTGGTTGCTTTGATCGTCGTAGGCCCTCGTCCTCGGGGAGCCGTATTCCAGGTTAGTGGGCAAGACGGCCTCGGCCCCGTAGACCAGGAAGAACGGCGCGAAACCCGTGGCTCGGCTTGTCCTCAGGCTCCAGACCACCGAGGGGAGTTCCTTCATCCATCGCTTGCCGAACTTGTTGAGGTTGTTGTAAATCCGAGGCTTGAGCCCTTGTAGAATCATGCCGTTGGCACGCTCTACTTGCCCATTCGACATGGGATGAGCTACGGCAGCCCAGTCCACCCGGATGTGGTGATCCTCGCAAAAATCCAAGAATTTTCTGCCGGTGAACTGGGTGCCGTTGTTGGTGATGATGGAGTTTGGGACCCCGAAGCGATGGATGATGTTGGTGAAGAACGCCACCGCCTGCTCGGACCTGATGCTGTTCAGGGGTCGGACCTCGATCCACTTGGAGAATTTGTCGACGGCGACCAGCAGGTGCGTGTAGCCCCCGGGCGCCTTCTGCAGAGGGCCGACGAGGTCCAGACCCCACACAGCGAAGGGCCAGGTGATGGGTATCGTCTGCAGAGCCTGAGCGGGCAGGTGGGTCTGCTTCACATAGAATTGACACCCTTCGCAGGTGCGGACAATTCTAGCGGCGTCAGCCACCGCCGTCGGCCAGTAGAAGCCTTGCCGGAAAGCGTTCCCGACGAGGGCTCGAGGCGCTGCATGATGGCCACAAGCCCCCGAGTGTATCTCTTGCAGGAGTTCCTAACCTTCGGCGATGGAGATGCATCGCTGGAGGATGCCCGAGGGGCTGCGGTGGTAGAGCTCCTTCTCATCGCCCAGCAAGACGAACGACTTGGCGCGTCGCGCTACCCACCGAGGGGTAGCTCTCCTTGGCGGAGATATTGCAGGTACGGGGTCTGCCAATCTTGATCAGGCGTGACCCCGCTCCGCTCCTCCTCGATGCGCAGCGCCTCGCCCTCGGGGGCCGAGGGTACCTCGGGCTAAACCGAGGACGCCTCGGGCTAGGCTGAGGGTACCTCGGACTCGGGCGTGTCGTTGATCTTGACGGAGGGTTGGTGCAGATCCCGGGAGAAGACGTCCGGGGGAACCGTCGTTCGCCCCGAGGCTATTTTTGCCAGCTCGTCCGCAGTCTCGTTGTAGCGCCGGGCGATGTGGTTAAGCTCGAGCCCGTAGAACTTGTCTTCCAGGCGTCGAACCTCATCGCAGTAGGCCTCCATCTTCGGGTCGTGGCAGTGGGAGTTCTTCATGACTTGGTCGATGACGAGCTGCGAGTCGCCACGAGCGTCGAGGCGTCGGACCCCTAGTTCGATGGCGATTCGCAATCCGTTGATCAGAGCTTCGTACTCAGCCACATTGTTGGACGCCAGGAAATGGAGGCGCAGCACGTAGCGTAGGTGTTTCCCGAGGGGCGAGATGAGGAGCAGGCCCACGCCGGCTCCCGTCTTCATCAGCGACCCGTCGAAAAACATGGTCCAGAGCTCCGGTTGGATCTGAGCCGTCGGCAGCTGGGTGTCGACCCATTCGGCTACGAAGTCCGCCAATACCTGGGACTTGATGGCCTTCCGAGGGGCGAACGAGATTGTCTCGCCCATGATTTCCACCGCCCACTTTGCGATCCTGCCCGAGGCCTCTCGGCACTGGATGATCTCCCCCAGGGGAAAGGATGACACCACAGTTACCTGATGAGACTCGAAGTAATGTCGCAACTTTCGCCTCGTCAGGATCACTGCATACAGTAGCTTCTGAACTTGTGGGTAGCGGATCTTGGTTTCGGACAGCACCTCGCTGACGAAGTAAACTGGCCTCTGAACGGGCAATGCATGCCCCTCTTCTTGCCTTTCGACCACAATCGCGGCGCTAACCACCTGAGTGGTCGCGGCGACGTAGACCAAGAGAGCTTCTCCATCAGCTGGGGGTACCAAGACAGGCGCCTTGGTGAGGAGCGCCTTCAGGTTCCCGAGAGCTTCCTCGGCCTCAGGGGTCCAAGTGAAGCACTCGGCCTTCCTTAAGAGGCGGTACAGAGGCAGGCCTCTTTCGCCGAGGCGTGAGATGAAACGGCTCAAGGCCGCGAGACATCCCATGACCCTCTGTACACCTTTTAAGTCCTTGATGGGCCCCATGCTGGTGATGGCTGCGATCTTCTCCGGGTTGGCTTCGATGCCCCGCTCGGAGACGATGAACCCCAGGAGCATGCCTCGGGGCACCCCGAAAGCACACTTCTCGGGATTGAGCTTGACGTCCTTTGCCTTGAGACACCGGAATGCCACTTCAAGGTCGGAGAGGAGGTCGGAGGCTTTCCTTGTCTTGACTACGATGTCATCGACGTAGGCCTCGACCGTACGACCGATGTGTTCGCCGAACACATGGTTCATGCACCGCTGGTACGTCGCACCCGCGTTCCTCAAACCGAACGGCATGGTGACATAGCAGTACATGCCGAAGGGCGTGATGAAAGAAGTCGCGAGCTGGTCGGACTCTTTCATCTTGATTTGATGATACCCTGAGTAGGCATCGAGGAAAGACAGGGTTTCGCACCCAGCAGTGGAATCCACGATTTGATCGATGCGAGGTAGAGGGTAGGGAACCTTCGGACATGCTTTGTTGAGACCAGTGTAGTCTACACACATCCGCCATCTTCCCCCTTTCTTTCTCACAAGCACAGGGTTGGCAAGCCATTCGGGATGGAATACCTCTTTGATGAACCCTGCTGCCATTAGCTTGTGGATCTCCTCGCCTATCACTCTGCGCTTCTCCTCGTCGAATCGGCGCAGAGGCTGCCTGACCGGTCGGGCTCCGGCCCAAATATCTAGCGAGTGCTCGGCGACATCCCTTGGTATGCCGGGCATGTCCGAGGGACTCCACGCAAAGACGTCGGCGTTTGCGCGGAGAAAGTCGACGAGCACTGCTTCCTATTTGGGGTCGAGCCCGGAACCGATCCGGATCTGCTTGGAGGTGTCGCCACAGGGGTCGAGAGGGACGGCCTTAACCGTCTCCGCTGGCTCGAAGTTGCCGGCGTGTCGCTTCACGTCTGGCACCTCTCTGGAGAGGTTCTCCAGGTCGGCGATGAGGGCCTCGGACTCGGCGAGGGCCTCGGCGTACTCCACGCACTCCACGTCGCATTCGAACGCGTGTTTGTACGTGGGGCCGACGGTGATGACCCCGTTGGGGCCCGGCATCTTGAGCTTCAGGTAGGTGTAGTTGGGGACGGCCATGAACTTCGCTTTGCATGGCCTCCCCAATACCGCGTGGTAGGTTCCTCGGAACCCAACCACCTCGAACGTCAAAATCTCCCTTCGGAAGTTGGAGGGCGTTCCGAAGCAGACAGGAAGGTCGAGCCGTCCGAGGGGCTGGACGCGCTTCCCAGGAATGATCCCGTGGAAGGGCGCAGCGCCTGCTCGGATGGAGGACAGATCGACGCGCAGGAGCCTGAGGGTCTCGGCGTAGATGATGTTGAGGCAGCTGCCCCCATCCATCAGGACCTTGGTGAGCCTGACGTCGCCGATGATGGGGTCGACGACGAGCGGGTATTTCCCCGGGCTCGGCACGTGGCCGGGGTGGTCAGCTTGGTCGAAGGTGATGGGCTTGTCGGACCAGTCTAGGTAAACTGGCGCCGCCACCTTCACCAAGCAGACCTCCCGACGCTCTCGCTTGCGATGCCGAGCCGAGGCATTCGCCGCATGCCCTCCGTAGATCATGAAGCAGTCGCGGACCTCGGGGAACTCTCCTGCTCGGTGATCTTCCTTTTTGTCATCGTCGTGGGCCCTGCCACCCTCTGCGGGTGGCCCGGCCTTGTGGAAGTGGCGCCGAAGCATGACGCACTCCTCGAGGGTGTGCTTGACGGGCCCCTGATGGTAGGGGCGCGGCTCCTTGAGCATCTTGTCGAGGAGGTTAGCACCTCCGGGGGGCTTCCGAGGGTTCTTGTACTCGGCGGCGGCGACAAGGTCCGCGTCGGCGGCGTCGCGTTTCGCTTGCGACTTCTTCTTGCCTTTCTTCTTGGCGCCGCGCGGAGTAGACGCCTCGGGAGCCTCTTCCGAGGGGCGGCCCTAGGGCTGCTTGTCCTTTCAGAAGATGGCCTCGACCGCCTCCTGGCCAGAGGCGAACTTGGTGGCGATGTCCATCAGCTCGCTCGCCCTGGTGGGGGTCTTGCGACCCAACTTGCTCACCAGGTCGCGGCAGGTGGTGCCGGTAAGGAACGCGCCGATGACATCTGAGTCGGTGATGTTGGGCAGCTCGGTGCGCTGCTTCGAGAATCGCCGGATGTAGTCCCGAAGAGACTCTCCCGGCTGTTGCCGGCAGCTTCGGAGGTCCCAGGAATTCCCGGGGCGCATGTACGTGCCCTGGAAATTGCCGGCGAAGGCTTGGACCAAATCATCCTAGTTGGAGATCTGCCCCGGAGGCAGGTGCTCCAACCAGGCGCGAGCAGTGTCGGAGAGGAACAGGGGGAGGTTGCGGATGATGAGGTTGTCGTCGTCCGTTCCACCCAGTTGGCAGGCCAGGCGGTAGTCTGCGAGCCACAATTCCGGCCTTGTTTCCCCCGAGTACTTTGTGATGGTAGTCGGGGGTCGGAACCGGGCCGGAAACGGCGCCCGCCGGATGGCCCGGCTGAAGGCCTGCGGACCGGGTGGTTCGGGCGAGGGACTCCGATCCTCCCCGCTGTCGTAGCGTCCCCCACGCCTGGGGTGGTAGCCTCGGCGCACCCTTTCGTCGAGGTGGGCCCGACGGTCGCGACGATGGTGCTCGTTGCCGAGGTGGCCCGGGGCCGCAGGCGCGGTGTTGCGCGTGCGCCCGGTGTAGACCGAGGCTTCCCGCATGAATCGGGAAGTCGCGGCATGAGGTTCCGAGGGGTACCCCTGCCTTCGGGAGGCAGAGCTCTCGGCCCGCCGGGCCGCAGCGCCTTCCAAGAGATTCTTGAGCTCTCCCTGGATTCGCCGACCCTCGGTGGTTGATGGTTCTGGCATCGCGCGGAGGAGCATCGCTGCGGCTGCCAGGTTTTGACCGACCCCGCTGGATGCGGGTGGCGGCCTGTCCCTGACATCGTTGGCGACGCGGTGCTGGAAACCCTGGGGCAGGTGACGTATTTCTCCAGCCGGGGGTTGGCCCGCCCATACCTGCCCGACGTCCCGGCGGATCGACTCGAGCGCTCCTGCTCCCTCGTCGAGCCTGGCCTGCGCCCCGCGGACTTGCTCGAGCTGTGGGTCGTGACCCCCCGCCGGAACAGGGACCACAGCTAGCTCCCGCGGGATGTCGGCGCGAGGCACCGGCCTAGGGAGATCACCGTCCTCCGGCATGCCGAGATGGTTGCCTTCGGAGGGATCCCCTAGCTCGACATGGAAACATTCGCGGCTTGGGCCGCAGTCCTTGTCGTCAAGGCTGCGGCTACCGTCGGAACAGTCGGAGAGGCAGTAGTCACATGCGGTCATAAAGTCCCGCATGGCACTGGGGTTGCCAAATCTAGAGAAACCCCAGCAGATGCTGGGATCGTCATCTTCCTCGGACCTAGAGGGCCCGTAGGTCGAGACGTCCGTCAATCGGTCCCAAGGCGACCACATACGAAACCCCAGAGGGGTTGCACTCGCCTCAACGTGAGCGCCCGCCAAAGCGAGGTCGCTAGGCGGGTTGAGGCCGAGTCGAAATGACGTAGGATGGGAATCAGTTGGTACCTTTTGGTCGACGAGGAGCGACATAGTCACGTCGGGGACTGATTGCGCCGTCGTCTTGGGTACGAGGGCGACGTCCTGCAGGCCCTCCGCGAGCGTGCTGGCGTCGTCCACTTGCTCGGGATTGGCGTGTCGCAGGGGGACGGCGCTCGCCTTCGTCTCAAACGCGAGGTCGACGCCCGACGCGCCCTCCGTTGGGGTGCTGGGGACGTCGATTCGCTCGACAGCCGACGGAGCGCGGCCTCCTGCTCGGC
Organism: Zea luxurians; assembly: GCA_029449295.1. Classification (NCBI taxonomy): domain Eukaryota; kingdom Viridiplantae; phylum Streptophyta; class Magnoliopsida; order Poales; family Poaceae; genus Zea; species Zea luxurians. The sequence goes on from JAOPSE010000021.1 coordinate 49,496,976, forward strand.
CTTGGTTGCCCCGCCTCCTCCTCCGATGGCGGGGGAGAGGACGGGGCGAGCTCGAATGTTGTTCTTCCACCACGCGGGGAAGACGTCGTCGATTCCGCCGCCGGCGGGCGGGCTGTCGGCCGCCATTGTCGTCGTCGCGCGGTGGTGGAAGGAGTATCATGTCGTAGCTGCCGTCGAGAGACATGAACTCGAGACTCCCGAAACGGAGCACCGTCCCGGGTTGGAGAGGTCGTTGGAGACTGCCCATCTGGAGCTTGACGGGAAACTGCTCGTCAACACGCAGCAGGCCCCTACCTGGCGCCTACTTGGTCGAGGGGTAGCTCTCCTTGGCGCCTTTGGCAAGGCCTGACTGCCTGTCAGTCTCACTCTGTCAAGTGGCACTGCAGTCGGAGTGGCGCAGGCGGCGCTGTCCTTCTGTCAGACCGGTCAGTGGAGCGGCGAAGTGACGGCGGTCACTTCGGCTTTGCCGGGGGGCGCGCGTCAGGATAAAGGTGTCAGGCTGCCTTTGCGTTAAATGCTCCTGCGACTCGGTCGGTCGGCGCGGCGATTTAGTCAGGGTTGCTTCTTAGCGAAGGCAAGGCCTTGGGCGAGCCAGAGATGTGTCCGCCGTTAAAAGGGGGGCCTCGGGCGAGACGGAAACCCCTCGAGGTCGGCTGCCCTTGCCCGAGGCTAGGCTCGGGCGAGGCGTGATCGAGTCGCTCGTATGGACTGATCCCTGACTTAATCGCACCCATCAGGCCTCTGTAGCTTTATGCTGATGGGGGTTACCAGCTGAGAATTAGGCGTCTTGAGGGTACCCCTAATTATGGTCCCCGACAGTGGAGATGCTTGATTAGAAGATGACGGTTGATCTTGTGCTCGTGTGGGCCCTTCGGATTCCTTAGGACATACATCCCCAATTGACATGTTCCTTAGCACGACACACGGAGCCTCTTCATCATCTAGTTCATCAAGATCAACTTGCTCCACTTGGAGCCATTAGTCTCATCAAACACAATGTCACAAGAAACCTCAACTAATCCAGTGGATTTGTTGAAGACTCTATATGCCCTTGTGTTTGAGTCATAACCAAGTAAAAAGCCTTCTACAGCCTTAGGAGCAAATTTAGATTTTCTACCTCTTTTAAAAAGGATAAAGAATTCGCTACCAAAGACTCTAAAATATGATACATTGGGCTTTTTACCGGTAAGGAGTTCTTAAGATGTCTTCTTGAGGATTCGGTGAATGTAGAGTCGGTTGATGGAGTAGCAGGCGGTGTTAATCGCCTCAACCCAAAACCGGTCCGGAGTCTTGTACTCATCAAGCATGGTTCTTGCCATGTCCAGTAGAGTTCTATTCTTCCTCTCCACTACACCATTTTGTTGAGGTGTGTAGGAAGAAGAGAACTCATGCTTGATGCCCTCATCCTCAAGAAAGCCTTCAATTTGAGAGTTCTTGAACTCCGTCCCGTTGTCGCTTCTTATCTTTTTTTATTCTCAATCCAAACTCGTTTTGAGCCCGTCTCAAGAATCCCTTCAAAGTCTCTTGGGTTTGTGATTTTTCCTGCAAAAAGAATACCCAAGTGAAGCGAGAATAATCATCCACAATTACAAGACAATACTTACTCCTGTCGATGCTTATGTAAGCGATCAGGCCGAATAAATCCATGTGGAGTAGCTCAAGCGGCCTATCGGTCGTCATGATGTTCTTATGTGGATGATGGGTGCCAACTTGCTTTCCTGCCTGACATGCACTACAAACCCTGTCTTTCTCAAAATGAACATTTGTTAGTCCCAAAATGTGTTCTCCCTTTAGAAGCTTGTGAAGATTCTTCATTCCAACATGGGCTAGTCGGCGATACCAGAGCCAACCCATATTAGTCTTAGCAATTAAACAAGTGTTGAGTTCAACTATGTTCTCATTAAAATCAACTAAATATAGCTGACCCTCTAACACTCCCTTAAATGCTATTGAATCGTCACTTCTTCTAAAGACAGTAACACCTAAATCTGTAAAAAGACAGTTGTAACCCATTTTGCATAATTGAGAAACAGAAAGCTAATTATAATCTAAAGAATCTACAAGAAAAACATTGGAAATAGAATGGTCAGGTGAAATAACAGTTTTACCAAGTCCTTTGACCAAACCTTGATTTCCATCCCCGAATGTGATAGCTCTTTGGGGATCTTCATTTTTCTCGTAGGAGGAGAACATTCTTTTCTCCCCTGTCATGTGGTTTGTGCATCTGCTATCAATTATCCAATTTGAGCCCCCGGATGCATAAACCTGCAAAACAATTTAGGCCTTGTTCTTAGGTAACCAAACAGTCTTGGGTCCTTTCACGTTAGAATCAACTACCTTGGTTACCCAAACACAAGTCTTTGAGCCCTTGTGTTGGCCCCAACATATTTGGTAACTATTTTGCCTGATTGGTTAGTGAGCACATCAGAAGCATCAAAAGTTTTAAATAAAATGTTGTGATCATTTGATGCAGTAGGAGTTTTCTTTTTAGGCATTTTAACATGAGTAGAATGCCTAGAGCTAAAAGCCTCATTCTTATACATAAAAGCATGGTGAGAAACAGAATGAGATTTCTTAGCATGAATTCTCCTAATTTTGTGTTCGGGATAATCAACAGGATATAAAATATAGCTTTCATTATCCTGAACCATGGGAGCTTTGCCTTTAACAAAGTTAGATAATTTCTTAGGGCCATTAAGCTTGACATTGCTTCCTTGTTGGAAACCAATGTCATCCTTGATGCCAGGGTGTCTCCCACTATAGAGCATGCTTCTAGCGAACTTAAACTTTTCATTTTCAATTTCATGCTCATTAATTTTAGCAGTTAATTGAGTTATATGATCATTTTGTTGTTTAATTAAAGCAAGGTGATCATTTATAGCATCAACATTAACATCTCTACATCTAGTACAAATAGAAATATGTTCGACAGCAGATGTAGAGGGTTTGCAAACATTTAATTCATCTATCTTAGATTTTAGCATGGCATTTTCATCTCTAAGACAGGAAATAGAATCATTGCAAACATTTAAATTTTTAACCTTAGAAATTAAACTAGCATTTTCAGTTCTAAGGATAGAAATAGATTCATTCAATTTATCAATCTTAGCATGTAAACTAGTATTTTCATTTCTAAGACTGGTAATTGAATCATGGCAAATGCTAAGCTCTTTAGCTAAGTTTTCACATTTTTCAACTTCCTGAGCATAAGCATTTTTCAATTTAACATGCTTTTTGTTTTCTTTAATAAGTAATTCCTCTTGGCTATCCAAAAGTTCATCCTTCTCATGAATGGCTCCTATCAATTCATTTAATTTTTCTTTTTGTTGCAAGTTAAGGTTGGCAAAAAGAGTAAGCAAGTCATCTTCATCTTCACTAGAACTACCCTCATCACTAGATGTTGTATACCTGGGGTGGCTCTAGTTTGTACCATCTTCTTTTTGCCGTCCTTTGCCATGAAGCACTTGTGGCCGACGTTGGGGAAGAGGAGGCCCTTGTTGACGATGATGTTGGCGGCATCCTCGTCGGAGGAGGAGTTGGTGGAGCTCTCATCGGAGTCCCATTCCCGACACACGTGGGCATCGCTGCACTTCTTCTTGTAGTACCTCTTCTTTTCCTTCTTCCTCCCCTTCTTGTTGTTGTCCCTGTCACTATCACTAGACATAGGACATTTAGCGATAAAATGACCGGTCTTACCACACTTGCAACACACCCTCTTGGAGCGGGGCTTATAATCCTTCCCCCTCCTTTGCTTGAGGATTTGGCGGAAGCTCTTGATGATGAGAGTCATTTCCTCGATGTTGAGCTTGGAGGCATCGATGGTAAGCCTACTTGATGTAGACTCCTCTTTCTTCTCTTCTGTCGCTTTGAATGCGACGGGTTGCACCTCGGGTGTGGAGGTGGTGCCTTGCTCCAAGTTGACGATGTGTGTAACGCCCTGAATTTGGGGGTAGATTTTTTTCTTCTTTTTACTCACCAAATTCAGGCGTTAGTCCCTTTTCTTTTCCCGTTTCGCCCCCTCTTCCCAATTTCAAAGCAGTATAGCGACTGGTGTCCATATCGGGTGTAAACAAAACCTAAGTTGACATGGGTGTTGCCTCATGTCGAATCATATTTGTTTTGTCTGATATCGTGTTTAGTCACGTGTGTTGCTTAGTCTCGTTTCGGATTTTGCTTCGTGAATTGAATTTCGATCTGTGGTTGTGCATGCCACGGGATTTTGACCCGCGGTGCGGCCCAGCCCAGCCCGGCCCAGCCCAGCTCGGCATGCGCGCCCCTGGCGCCCGTGCCCTCCCCCTACGCGCGCCCCCCTCTCCCCTGGTCTTTTCCCCCCATTCAATTCTCCCGCACAGCAACCTCCCTCTCTCTCCCATCTCTCTCTCTCCCCATGGTGCCGTAGGTCTGGGAGACGGTGATCGCCAGAATTTGGATCCCCGAGGTGAGCTCCCCTCCACTCTCCTCCTCTCTCTCCCTCTTCCTCTTCCTCCCCTTCCCTTCCCTGCGCGCCGCCTTCTTCTCCCCTGCGTGCGTGCACCCCTGCAGCCCCTCGCGCGTGGCTCCCTCGCCCCCCCCGGTGCCGCCGTCCTGGCACCCGGCGGCGCGCCTCCTCGCGCGCGGTCCTTGCCCCCCTCGCGCGCGGCCCCTGCGCCCCCTCGCGCGTGGCTCCCTCGCCCCCCCCGGCGCGGCGTCCCGGCCCCTTGGCGATGCGGCTCCCTCGCCCCCCGGCGCGGCGTCCCGCCCCCAGCGGCGCGGCTCCCTCGCCCCCCTGGCACGGTTCCTCGGCCCCCAGCGGCGTGCCTCCTTGCGCGCGGCCTCCGGCCTCCCGACGGCGCGGCTACCCGGCCCCCTGCGCACAGCCCCTCGGTCCCGATGCGCTACCCCTGCCTTCGGTAGCGTGGTCCCTGGCGCGGTCCCTGCGCGCGTCGCAGCGCGGCCTGAGTGGCCTCGCACCCCCCGTTCACCCAACGCGTTCCCGCGTGCGCAGCCCACGCGCGTGGTGATCGATTCTTGGTTTTAAATAATTTTTAAATCCTGTTTAGTTAGCGTGTTGCGTCGCGCGCTTCGTCGCGCGATGAATTTGTTTAATTTCAGATTCTATTAATGTGTTGCGTCGCGCGCTTCGTCGCGCGGTGATCCATTTTAATTTCAGGTTGTTTAATGTATGACGTCGCGCGTCCAGTCGCGCGACGTTTCATTTTAAATTCAGTTTGGTTGACGTATACCGTCGTGCGTTTCGTTGCGCGACGCTTAACGTCTCTTTATAATTATTGCTGGTGTCTTGTTGCGCGCTCTGTCGCGCGACGAGTCGTTTATTTCTTATTTCAATTTAAGTGTTGTGCCGCGCGTCTCGCCGCGCGACAATTCCTTTTAATTCACCTTTATCTGCTTATAATGGTTAAACATAGAACATGACTTTACCCTATGATTAACGTGATGGCTAAATTAATACCATTCTATTTAAACGAGTACTTTGATTTATAATCGTATAACGTGATCGCGTCTCGACCGTTTTCTCGACCGTTACTTTCTCTTTCTCGCTTAGTCGTAAGTGTGAGCCCTGCGTCAGACGTCTGTTTATTTATTGCATTCTATTGTATGGTGTACAGTTCCCTTGTATTAAATGTGTAGAATGTATGTTTGAAACTCGTATAGATAACAGTCAGTTGGTGGAGTCCGAAAGAGTTACAGGTGAAGACCCTAAGCAGCAGTCGGTTGGTGAAGGCAAGTGTCCCTTGACCCATCTATGTCCTACTCATTCTTATAATTCATCTCCCGCATTTACACACTTTATACATAAGGATTGACTAGCTTTTGTCTATCTTGTCCTTGTTTACCTATTTTGGTTGGGTTATCTCAGTTTAGCTTTATGCTAGCACTTCACATTAATCAATGAACATGATGAGATTATCTATGATACGCTGTTTTCCCTTTTGATTATGATGATGATACTTGTGGCCCTTAAGGGGACTCGAGCTGTTTCTCGAGTGCCTCTCCGTAAGGACCTGTTCGTTGGATGACCGCCCGGGAAAACAGTGCAACCATGAGGGTGGAATGGGATGCTCTTAGCTGAATAATTAGAGGAACTGGGTGTAGTTCGCTTCGTCGTCGTGCCGTTAATGGGGCTCGGTGTATGCGGCTCACTCTGCCAAGGCTGGTTCGCCCCTTGGGGAGGAGTGTGATGCATTTAGGAAACCTAACGGGCGGCTACAGCCTAAGGGAATCTTTGTAAAGGCTTCGTAGTGAATCCCTGGCCATTCACCTTGGGAGTGAATAAGGGTCTTGCAAGCCCGGGCTAGAGAGGGAATCACGACTTGTGGTTAAAGTGCGCAACCTCTGCAGAGTGTTATGAAACTGATATATCAGACATGCTCGCGGTTACGAGCGGCCAAGGGAGCTCCATTGATTAGAGATACTTGATCAGAGATGTATGGTTTATAGGTGGTGACAAGGATGATGGTTTTGGTTATGACTATGGTACTGGTAAGTGGTATTCTTTCCATTTGGAAAGGGTACATCGGGTTAATAACTTGGGTTAATGCTAAAAGTTGTCTTTCTACTAGTAAATAATAACCTGACCAACTAAAAGCAACTGCTTGACTTAACTCCACATAAAGCTAGTCCACTACAACCAAAACAGGACAATTGCTGAGTATGTTGATGTGTACTCACCCTTGCTTTACACACCAACCCCCCTAGGTTGTCAGCATTGCAACCACTACTCAGGTGAAGATGAAGTCGTGGAGGAGGACTTCCAGGAGTTTCAAGAGTACGATGAGTTCTAGGCATGGGTTAGCGGCAAACCCCCAGTCGGCTGCCTGTGTAGGCCGTGTGTATCTACGTTTCTTTTCCGCACTTTGGTTATTGTTAAAGACTATGTGGATGCCTTGGACATCATGATGTAATCGACTATTATACCCTCTTTTATGTCATTACTTGAGCACTGTGTGATGATGTCCAGTTATGTAACTGTTGTGTACGTGAATTGCTGATCCTGGCACTTACATGGTTCGCATTCGGTTTACCTTCTAAAACCGGGTGTGACAATGTGTTTGGAATCTTTGATCATTAGCTCAAAGCCCACAACCACCAAACAACCGTTGGGGAGGGCTGTTGTTGATGGGCGCACCGGACAGTCCGGTGCGCCAGCCACGTCACCCAACCGTTAGGGTTTGGGAGCTGTCAATCGTTGGAGGCTTTGTCCTCATGCGGCATCGGACAGTCTGGTGTCACACCGGATAGGCACTGTTCACTGTCCGGTGCGCCTCTGACTCTGTGCTCTGACTCTGCCGCACACTGTTCCTTTGTTCTTCAGCTTTTGCAGTCGACCATCGCGCGAAGTAGCCGTTGCTCCGCTGTCACACCGGACAGTCCGGTGAATTATAGCGGAGTGCGCCTGAAGAAACCCGAGAGTGGCTAGTTGGACTCTGTACGGTCCTGGTGCACCGGACACTGTCCGGTGCTCCAGGCCAGAGCACACTCGGTTTCTTTGCTCCTTTGTATTTGAACCCTAACTTCAATCTTTTATTGGTTTGTGTTGAACCTTTATGCACCTGTAGGATATATAGTCTAGAGCAAACTAGTTAGTCCAATATTTGTGTTGGGCATTCAACCACCAAAATTAATACTGGGAAAAGGTTAACCCTATTTCCCTTTCAGCGGGCAACAGCCCATCCCCCGAGCTGACCAATTGATGAGTCGGCAAGGTGGACAACAACCTAGCCCAAGAGCTGATAAAGCGATGAGTCAACAAGGCGGACAATAGTCTAGCCCCTGAGCCGACAAAGTGATGAGTCGGCAAGACACGCAACGGCCTAGCCCTTGAGTCGGCAAGCGATGAGTTGATAAGGTAGACAACAGCCTAGCCCCCGAGCTGACGAAGTGATGAGTTAGCCAGGCGGACAACAACCCTGCCCCCGACCTGACAAAGCGATAAGTCGGCAAGGCAGACAATAGTCTAGCCCTTGAGCTGGCGAAGCGGTGAGTCGGGAAGGCGGACAATAGTCTAGCCCCTGAGCTGACGAAGTGATGAGTTGGCATGTGAAAGGGAAATAGGCTTACACCTTTTTCCTAATTGATTTTGGTGGTTGAATTGCCCAACACAAATAATTGGACTAACTAGTTTGCTCTAGATTATAAGTTTTATAGGTGCCAAAGGTTCACAACAAACCAATAAAAAGACTAAGAAAGGGTTCAAACAAAGGGAGCAAAAGACTACCGAAGTGTGCCCTGGTCTGGCGCACCGGACTGTCCGGTGCAACACCGGACAGTGTCCGGTGCACCAGGGAACCCAACTCTGAACTTGCCACCTTCGGGAATTCTGGGAGCCGCTCCGCTATAATTCACCGGACTGTCCGGTGTAGCACCGGACTGTCCGGTGCGCCAGCGGAGTAACGGCTACACAGCGCCAACGGTCGTCTGCAACGAGCAGTTAATGCACTATAGTGTGCGTAGAAGTCAGAGCAGAGATAGAAGGCGCACCGGACAGTGAACGGTGCCTGTCCGGTGCACCGCCGGACTGTCCGGTGGCCCAGAAGACAGAAGCTCCAATGGTCGAACCCTAACGGTCAGGTGACGTGGCTGGCGCACCAGACAGTGTCCGGTGGCGTACCGGACTGTCCGGTGCGCCATACGATAGCAGCCTTCACCAACAGTTCTTTTGGTGGTTGGGGCTATAAATACCCCAACCACCACACTTCAATGCACCCATGTTTTCAGCCTTCACACCTCATACAAGAGCTATAGCATTCAATACAAGACACAAACAAGAGATCAAATCCCCTCCCAAGTCCAAAGATCATTCCAATCAAATAGTGGCTAGTGAGAGAGACAATTGTGTTCTTTTGAGCTCTTGCGCTTGGATTTCTTTTCTTCTTCATTCTTTCTTGATTCCAACTCAATTGTAACCAAGGCAAGAGACACCAATTGTGTGGTGGTCCTTGTGGGGACTTAGTGTCCCGTTTGATTGAGAAGAGAAGCTCACTCGGTCTAAGTGACCGTTTGAGAGAGGGAAAGGGTTGAAAGAGACCCGGTCTTTGTGACCACCTCAACGGGGAGTAGGTTTGCAAGAACCGAACCTCGGTAAAACAAATCACCGTGTCATCCTATCTTATTCGCTTGTGATTTGTTTTCGCCCTCTCTTTCGGACTCGCATTTAATTCTAACGCTAACCCAGCTTGTAGTGTGTGCTTAAGTTTGTAAATTTCAGATTTGCCTATTCACCCCCCTCTAGGCGACTTTCAATTGGTATCGGAGCCTGGTACTTCATTAGAGCCTAACCGCTCGAAGTGATGTCGGGAGATCACGCCAAGGAGATGGTGATCGGCGAGAAGCCCGCCACAAGCCACGGGAAGGCTCCATCAAGGGAGTCTGACAACAAAAAGAAGGAGGGATCCCCTTCATGCATTAGGACGCACAAGAGTGGCGAGAAGAAGAAGAAAATGAAGAAAGTGGTCTACTACGAGACCGACTCTTCATCGCCCTCTACATCGGGATCCGACGCCACGTCCATCACTTCTAAGCGCCAAGAGCGGAAGAAGTATAGTAAGATCCCCCTACACTACCCTCGCATTCCTAGACATACTTCATTACTTTTGGTCCCATTAGGCAAACCACCGACATTTGACGGTGAAGATTATTCTAGGTGGAGTGATATGATGAGATATCACCTAACCTATGGGATGTTGTTGAGTTTGGAGTACTGGTACCATCCGTAAGGGATGAAGATTATGATGAGGACGAGGTGGCCCAAATCAAGCACTTCAACTCTCAAGCAACTACTATACTCCTCACCTCTCTAAGTCGAGAGGAGTATAATAAGGTACAAGGGTTGAAGAGTGCCAAAGAGATTTGGGACGTACTCAAGACCGCGCACGAAGGAGATGGGGTGACCAAAATCACCAAGCGGGAAACGATCATGGGGGAGCTCGGTCGCTTTATGCTCAACCAAGGAGAAGACCCGCAAGCCATGTACAACCGGCTAAAAACCTTGGTGAACCAAGTGCGCAACCTCGGAAGCTCCAAGTGGGATGACCATGAAATGGTCAAGGTTATTCTTAGATCACTCATTTTTATTAATCCCACTCAAGTTCAATTAATTCATGGTGATCCAAGATATAAACTAATGTCTCCCAAGGAAGTGATAGGAAAATTTGTGAGCTTTGAGTTGATGATCAAAGGCTCTAAGAAAATCATCGAGCAAGGCGCCTCCTCCACACCCAATGTGCAACCTGTTGCATTCAAGGCAACTGAGGAGAAGAAAGAAGACTCTACACCTAGTAGGGTCCCCATCGACGCCTCCAAGCTCGACAATGAGGAGATGGCGCTCATCATCAAGAGCTTCTGCCAAATCCTCAAGCAAAGGAGGGGGAAGGATTACAAACCCCGCTCCAAGAAGGTTTGCTACAAGTGTGGTAAGCCCGGTCATTTTATCGCTAAATGCCCTTTGTCTAGTGATAGTGACAGGGATAACGACAAGAAGGGAAAGAAGAGAGAAAAGAAGAGGAACTACAAGAAGAAGGGCGGCGATGCCCATGTTTGTCGGGAGTGGGACTCCGACGAGAGCTCCACTGACTCCTCCGACGAGGACGCCGCCAACATCGCTGTCACCAAAGGCCTCCTCTTCCCCAACGTCGGCCACAAGTGCCTCATGGCAAAGGACGGCAAAAGGAAGAAGGTAAAATCTAGAGGTTCCACTAAATATGCAACTTCTAGTGATGAGGCTAGCTCTAGTGATGATGAGGATTATTTGCTCACCCTTTTTGCCAACTTGAACATGCAACAAAAAGAAAAATTAAATGAATTGATTAGTGCTATTCATGAGAAGGATGAACTCTTGGATAGTCAAGAGGACTTCCTAATTAAAGAAAACAAAAAGCATGTTAAGGTTAAAAATGCTTATGCTCTAGAGGTAGAAAAATGTGAAAAATTATCTAGTGAGCTAAGCACTTACCATGATGTTATTTCCAACCTTAGAAATGAAAATGCCAAATTAATTGCTAAGGTTGAGAAATCAAATGCTTGTGATAATTCAATTGACAATCTTAGAAATAATAATGCTAGTTCAATTGCTAAGATTGAAAAATTGAATGCCTCTCTTGCTAGCCTTAGAAATGAGAATGAAAAATTAATTGCTAAGGCTAAGGAATTAGATGTTTGCAATGTGTCTATTTCCAATCTTAGAGATGAGAATGACTTTACACGCTAAGATTGTTGAACTAAATTCTTGCAAACCCTCTACATCTACCGTTGAGCATGTTACTATTTGCACTAGATGTAGAGATGTTAACATTGATGCTATTCATGATCACATTGCCATGATTAAACAACAAAATGATCATATAGCAAAATTAGATGCTAAAATTGCCGAGCATGAGTTAGAAAATGAAAAGTTTAAATTTGCTCGTAGTATGCTCTATAGTGGGAGACGCCCTGGCATTAAGGATGACATTGGCTTCCAACAGGGAGGCAATGTCAAACTCAATGCCCCTCCTAAAAGATTATCTAACTTTGTTAAGGGCAAGGCTCCTATGCCCCAGGATAACGAGGGTTACATTTTGTACCCTGCCGGTTATCCCGAGCACAAAATTAGGAGAATTCACTCTAGGAAGTCTCACTCTGGCCCTAATCATGCTTTTATGTATAAGAGTGAGACATCTAGCTCTAGGCAAACTACTCATGCTAAATTGTCTAAGAAGAAAACTCCTATTGCATCAAATGATCATAACATTTCATTCAAGACTTTTGATGCATCTTATGTGCTAACTAACAAATCAGGCAAAGTAGTTGCCAAATATATTGGGGGCAAACACAAGGGGTCAAAGACTTGTGTTTGGGTACCCAAGGTGCTTGTTTCTAATATCAAAGGACCCAAGACCGTTTGGGTCCCTAAGAACAAGGCCTAAAATTGTTTTGTAGGTTTATGGATCCGGGGGCTCAAGTTGGATCATCGATAGCGGGTGCACAAACCACATGACAGGGGAGAAGAAGATGTTCTCCTCCTACGAGAAAAACCAAGATCCCCAACGAGCTATCACATTCGGGGATGGAAATCAAGGTTTGGTCAAAGGATTGGGTAAAATTGCTATATCTCCTGACCACTCTATTTCCAGTGTTTTTCTTGTAGATTCTTTAGATTACAATTTGCTTTCTGTTTCTCAATTATGTAAAATGGGTTACAACTGTCTTTTCACGGATATAGGTGTTACTGTCTTTAGAAGAAGTGATGATTCAGTAGCATTTAAGGGAGTGTTAGAGGGTCAGCTATACTTAGTAGATTTTGATAGAGCTGAACTCGACACTTGCTTAATTGCTAAGACTAACATGGGTTGGCTCTGGCACCGCCAACTAGCCCATGTTGGGATGAAGAATCTCCATAAGCTTCTAAAGGGAGAACACATTTTGGGACTAACCAATGTTCATTTTGAGAAAGACAGTGTTTGTAGCGCATGTCAGGCAGGGAAGCAAGTTGGTGTTCATCATCCGCACAAGAACATCATGACAACCGATAGGCCGCTTGAGCTACTCCACATGGACCTATTCGGCCCGATCGCTTACATAAGCATCGGCGGGAGTAAGTATTGTCTTGTAATTGTGGATGATTATTCTCGCTTCACTTGGGTGTTCTTTTTGCAGGAAAAATCACAAACCCAAGAGACCTTAAAGGGATTCTTGAGATGGGCTCAAAATGAGTTTGGATTGAGAATAAAAAAGATAAGAAGCGACAACGGGACGGAGTTCAAGAACTCTCAAATAGAAGGCTTCCTTGAGGAGGAGGGCATCAAGCATGAGTTCTCCTCTCCCTACACACCACAACAAAATGGTGTAGTAGAGAGGAAGAATAGAACTCTATTGGACATGGCAAGAACCATTCTTGATGAGTACAAGACTTCGGACCAGTTTTGGGCCGAGGCGGTCAACACCGCTTGCTATGCCATCAACCAGTTATATCTACATCGAATCCTCAATAAGACATCATATGAACTCCTAACCGGTAAAAAGCCCAATGTTTCATATTTTAGAGTCTTTGGTAGCAAATGCTTTATTCTTGTTAAAAGAGGTAGAAAATCTAAATTTGCTCCTAAGGCTGTAGAAGGCTTTTTACTAGGATATGATTCAAACACAAGGGCATATAGAGTCTTTAACAGGTCCACTGGACTAGTTGAAGTTTCTTGTGACATTTTGTTTGATGAGACTAACGACTCTCAAGTAGAGCAAGTTGATCTTGATGAGCTAGATGATGAAGAGGCTCCATGCGTCGCGCTAAGGAACATGTCCATTGGGGATGTGTGTCCTAAGGAATCCGAAGAGCCTCCACATGCACAAGATCAACCATCTTCCTCAATGCAAGCATCTCCACCAACCCAAGATGAGGATCAAGCTCAAGATGATGAAAATGAAGATCAAGAGGATGAGCCACCTCAAGAGGAGGACAACAATCAAGGGGGAGATGCCCATGATCAAGACAAGGAAGATGATGAGGGTCCAAGACCGCCACACCCAAGAGTCCACCAAGCAATACAACGAGATCACCCCGTGAACTCCATCCTCGGCGATATTCATAAGGGGGTAACTACTCGATCTCGTGTTGCTCATTTTTGTGAACATTACTCTTTTGTTTCCTCTATTGAGCCACACAGGGTAGAGGAAGCACTTCAAGATTCAGATTGGGTGTTGGCGATGCAAGAGGAGCTCAACAACTTCACAAGGAATGAGGTATGCATTTAGTTCCACGTCCTAACCAAAATGTTGTAGGAACCAAGTGGGTCTTCTGCAACAAGCAAGATGAGCATGGTGTGGTGACAAGGAACAAAGCCCGACTTGTGGCCAAGGGGTATTCACAAGTCGAAGGTTTGGATTTAGGTGAAACCTATGCACCCGTAGCTAGGCTTGAGTCAATTCACATTTTACTTGCCTATGCTACTTACCATGGCTTCAAGCTTTATCAAATGGACATGAAGAGTGCCTTCCTCAATGGACCAATCAAGGAGGAGGTCTATGTTGAGCAACCTCCCGGCTTTGAAGATAGTGAGTACCCTAACCATGTCTATAAACTCTCTAAGGCGCTTTATGGGCTCAAGCAAGCCCCAAGAGCATGGTATGAATGGCTAAGAGATTTTCTTATTTCTAATGACTTCAAAGTCGGAAAAGCCGATCCTACTCTCTTTACTAAAACACTTGCAAATGATTTGTTTGTATGCCAAATTTATGTTGATGATATCATATTTGGGTCTACTAACGAATCTACATGTGAAGAGTTTAGTAGGATCATGACTCAAAAATTCGAGATGTCTATGATGGGGGAGTTGAAGTACTTTCTAGGATTTCAAGTCAAGCAACTCCAAGAGGGCACCTTCATTAGCCAAACGAAGTACATTCAAGACATACTCACAAAGTTTAGGATGAAGGATTGAAAGGGAAATGTGTCCTTGGGCCATTTCTATAAGATTTTGGTGATTAAGTGCCCAACACACATTAAGGGAATGAGTATATGTCAAAGGGTGGAAAAAGTGCAAATCAATACAAAGGTATGATTCTAGACTTAGTACATTGGTTTTTTGTGTACTAACATATTTGTCTAAGTGCTAGAATCAGAGAAAAGACAATTGGAAAAGACTTGACTCGAGCAGCCAAGACTCTGCTCAGTCTGGGTGCACCGGACTGTCCGGTGGTGCACCGGACAGTGTCTGGTGCGCCAGGCTGGCGCTGATCAACTGGCCGCTCTCGGGATTTCGTCGGCGGCGTACGGCTAAAATTCACCGGACTGTCCGGTGTGCACCGGACTGTCCGGTGAGCCAACGGTCGGCCGAGCCAACGGTCGGCCGAGCCAACGGTGGGCCGCGCAATCCGTGCGTGACGCGTGGCCAGGCCAACGGTATAAAGGGGGCACCGGACAGTGTCCGGTGCGCCAACGGCTCCAAACCTTCAACGGCCGGCTGCGCCAGAACAGGAAAGAAATCCGCACCGGACAGTGTCCGGTGGTGCACCGGACTGTCCGGTGCGCCAGTCGACAGAAGGCAAGAATTGCCTTCTTGGAATGCTCTCAACGGCTCCTAGCTGCCTTGGGGCTATAAAAGGGACCCCTAGGCGCATGGAGGAAGACACCAAACACACTCTAAGCATTCTTGATCATTCACACTTCATCTTTGCGCACTCATTTGACATTCTTAGTGATTTGAGCTCCGTTCTAGTGAGAACTTTGAGATATTCATTTGAGCTCAAGTCTTGGCCATGTGTGTGTGCATATTGTTGTGGACTTGTGTGTGTTGCTCATCCCATTCTTACTTCCGTGTTCATTTGTGATCATCTCTTGTAAGGGCGAGAGACTCCAAGTTGTGGAGATTCCTCGAAAAAGGGATATAGTGAAAGGAAAAGAAATATCATGGTATTCAAGTGGATCTTTGGATCACTTGAGAGGGGTTGATTGCAACCCTCGTCCGTTGGGATGCCACAACATGGAGTAGGCAAGTGTTGAACTTGGCCGAACCACGGGATAAACCACTGTGCCTCTCTGTGTTGATATCTTTGTGGTTATTGTGTTTTGCAAGAACTCCTTTGTAGCCACTTGGCTTTATTGTTCTAACACTTAATCAAGTTTGTGGCATTAAGTTTTTACAGGATCACCTATTCACCCCCCCTCTAGGTGCTCTCAATTGGTATCAAAGCCGTTCTCTTCAAGAAAAGGACTAATCGCCCGAAGAGATGGATCCTAAGGGAAAGGGGATGGTGGTCAACGACAATGAGAAGGAGTCCATCTTCAACGAGCCAAGGGACAACAAAGTCAATGACTCCGGCTCGAGTCAAAAGAAGAAAGATGGAAAGAAGAAGAGGCGCATCAGGAAGGTTGTCTACTACGACAGCGACGAATCTTCCTCTTCTCAAAAGGACGATGAATACGAGGAGAAAAAGAAAACGGTTAACTCGAACTTTTCTTTTGATTACTCTTGTATTCCGCATAATTCCAATGCTCATTTGCTTTCTATTCCACTTGGTAAACCTCCTCACTTTGATGGAGAGGACTACGGATTTTGGAGTCACAAAATGCGTAGTCATTTGTTCTCTCTTCATCCAAGTATATGGGAGATAGTAGAAAACGAAATGCAATTTGATAGTTCGGATAATTCTATGTTTATCAATGAACAAATCCATAAGAATGCACAAGCTACTACTGTTCTTCTAGCATCCTTGTGCAGGGAAGAATACAATAAGGTGAGCGGCTTGGACAATGCCAAGCAGATCTGGGACACCCTCAAGATCTCACAGGAGGGGAACGACGTCACCATGCTCACCAAGATGGAGTTGGTGGAAGGCGAACTAGGAAGGTTCGCAATGATCTGGGGGGAGGAGCCAACCCAAACGTACAACAGGCTAAAGACCCTCGTCAACAAAATAATGAGCTATGGAAGCACGCGATGGACGGACCACGACGTCGTCCGACTTATGCTAAGATCTTTCACCGTCCTTGATCCTCATCTTGTTAACTCTATTCGTGAGAATCCTAGGTACACCAAGATGACGCCTGAGGAAATACTTGGAAAGTTTGTAAGCGGGCGGATGATGATCAAGGAGGCAAGATATGTTGATGATGCGTTGAATGGCCCAATCCACGAGCCTCAAACCGTTGCTCTCAAAGCAACGAGGAGCAGGGAGGCGCTACCTAGCAAGTTGGCGCAAGTTGAGGCGGTCAGGCTTAACGAGGAAGAAATGGCCCTAATCATCAAGCGTTTCAAGACGGCGCTCAAAGGTCGCAAGGAGCATCCCAACAAGAGGAAGACGAAGGGAAAGCGCTCCTGCTTCAAGTGTGGTAAGGTTGGTCAATTTATTGCTAATTGTCCCGATAATGATAGTGACCAGGATCAAGAAAAGAAGAGGGAAAAGAAGAAGACCTACAAGAAGGCTAAGGGCGAGGCACACCTTGGCAAGGAGTGGAACTCGGATTGTTCATCATCCAACTCCGACGACGAAGGACTCGCCGCCTCGGCCTTCAACAAATCGTCCCTCTTCCCCAACGAGCATCACACATGCCTAATGGCAAAGGAGAAGAAGGTAAGTACTCATAATAATACTACGTATGCTTCTTCAAGTGATGATGAATCTAGTGATGATGAAATAGACTATGCATGTTTATTCAAAGGATTAGATAGAACTAAAATTGATAAGATCAATGAGTTGATTGATGCTTTGAATGAGAAAAATAGACTTTTAGAAAAGCAAGAAGATCTTTTATATGAAGAGCATGATAAATTTTTAAGTGCGCAAAATTCTCTTGCCTTAGAAGTTAAAAGAAATGAAATGCTTTCACGTGAATTGTCTACATGCCATGAATCCATTTCTAGCTTAAAGAGTATCAATGATGACTTGAATGCTAAGTTAGAAATAGCTAATAAATCAACCTCTTGTGAAGAACATGTTGTGATTTGCAATAGGTGTAAGGATTTTAATGTTTATGCTTGTAGTGAACACCTAGTTGCCATTTCTAAATTAAATGATGAAGTGACTAGTCTTAATGCTCAACTTAAGACTAGCAAAAATGAATTCGATAAATTAAAATTTGCAAGGGATGCCTACACGATTGGTAGACACCCCTCAATTAAGGATGGGCTTGGCTTTAAGAGGGAAGCCAAGAACCTAACAAGTCATAAGGCTCCCATCTCCACCAAGGAGAAAGGGAAGGTCCCTATGGCTAATAGTGCTCAAAAGAATCATGCATTTATTTATGATAGGAAATTTTCTAGAAATGTTCATCATGATAGGAGTTGTAATGCTTATGATTCAAATGCAATGTTTGCTTCAAGTTCTTCCTATGTGCATGGTAGAGATATGCCTAGGAAAAATGTCATTCATCATATGCCTAGGAGAAATGTTGATCAGGTTCCTAGGAAAATAGTTAATGAACCTTCTACAATTTATCATGCTTGCAATGCTTCTTTTGCAATTTGTAGAAAGGATAAGAAGGTGATTGCTAGGAAATTAGGGGCAAAATGCAAGGGAGATAAAACTTGCATTTGGGTCCCTAAGACCATTGTTACTAACCTTGTAGGACCCAACAAGAGTTGGGTACCTAAGACCCAAGCCTAAATTGCCTTGCAGGTTTATGCATCCGGGGGCTCAAGCTGGATTATCGACAGTGGATGCACAAACTACATGACGGGGGAGAAGAAGATGTTCACCTCCTACGTCAAGAACAAAGATTCCTAAGATTCAATCATATTCGGTGACAGGAATCAAGGCAAGGTTAAAGGGTTAGGAAAGATTGCTATTTCTTCCGAGCACTCCATTTCTAATGTGTTTTTAGTTGAGTCGCTTGGTTATAACTTGTTGTCCGTTAGTCAACTTTGTAATATGGGTTATAATTGCCTATTCACAAATGTAGATGTGTCTGTCTTTAGAAGAAGTGATGGTTCATTAGCTTTTAAGGGTGTACTAGACGACAAACTTTATTTAGTTGATTTTGCAAAGGAGGAGGCCGGTCTAGATGCATGCTTAATAGCTAAGACTAGCATGGGCTGGCTGTGGCATCGCCGTTTAGCACATGTGGGGATGAAGAACCTTCACAAACTTCTAAAGGGAGAACATGTGTTAGGTCTAACAAATGTAAAGTTCGAAAAAGATAGACCTTGTGCAGCTTGTCAAGCAGGTAAACAGGTGGGAAGCTCTCATCATATAAAAAATGTGATGACCACGTCAAGACCTTTGGAGTTACTTCATATGGACCTCTTCGGCCCCGTCACCTACATAAGCATAGGAGGAAGTAAGTATGGTCTTGTTATAGTTGATGATTTTTCCCGCTTCACTTGGGTATTCTTTTTGCAGGATAAATCTGAAACCCAAGGGACCCTCAAGCGCTTCCTAAGGAGAGCTCAAAATGAGTTTGAGCTCAAGGTGAAGAAGATAAGGAGCGACAACGGGTCCGAGTTCAAGAACCTTCAAGTGGAGGAGTACCTTGAGGAGGAAGGAATCAAGCACGAGTTCTCCGCTCCCTACACACCACAGCAAAACGGTGTGGTAGAGAGGAAGAACAGGACGCTTATCGACATGGCAAGGACGATGCTTGGAGAGTTCAAGACGCCCGAGCGGTTTTGGTCGGAAGCCGTGAACACGGCTTGCCACGCCATAAACCGGGTCTACCTTCATCGCCTCCTCAAGAAGACTTCGTATGAGCTTCTAACTGGTAACAAACCCAATGTTTCATACTTCATGTATTTGGGAGAAAATGCTACATTCTAGTGAAGAAAGGTAGTAATTCTAAATTTGCTCCCAAAGCTTTAGAAGGGTTTTTGTTAGGTTATGACTCAAATACAAAGGCATATAGGGTCTTCAACAAATCATCGGGTTTGGTTGAAGTCTCTAGCGACGTTGTATTTGATGAGACTAATGGCTCTCCAAGAGAGCAAGTTGTTGATCCTGATGATATAGATGAAGAAGATGTTCCAACGGCTGCCATACGCACCATGGCAATTGGAGATGTGCGACCACAGGAACAAACGGAGCAAGATCAAACTTCTTCCTCAACAATGGTGCAACCCCCAACTCAAGATGATGAACAGGTTCATCAAGGAGAAGCGTGTGATCAAGGAGGAGCGCAAAATGATCATGTTTTGGAGGAAGAAGCACCTCAAGCCCCTCCAACTCAAGTTCGAGCGACGATTCAAAGTAATCATCCCGTCGACCAGATATTGGGTGATATTAGCAAGGGAGTAACTACTCGCTCTAGATTAGTTAATTTTTGTGAGCATTACTCTTTTGTCTCTTCTATTAAGCCTTTCAGGATAGAAGAGGCCTTGCTAGATCCGGACTGGGTGTTGGCCATGCAGGAGGAGCTCAACAATTTCAAGAGAAATAAAGTTTGGACACTGGTGCCACGTCCCAAGCAAAACATTGTGGGAACCAAGTGGGTGTTCCGCAACAAACAAGACGAGCACGGAGTGGTGACAAGGAACAAGGCTAGACTTGTGGCAAAAGGTTATGCCCAAGTCGCAGGTTTGGACTTTGAGGAGACTTTTGCTCATGTGGCTAGGCTAGAGTCAATTCGCATATTGTTAGCCTATGCCGCTCACCATTCTTTCAGGTTGTTCCAAATGGACGTGAAGAGCGCTTTCCTCAACGGGCCAATCAAGGAGGACGTGTACGTGGAGCAACCCCCTGGCTTTGAGGATGAACGGTACCCCGACCACGTACGTAAGCTCTCTAAGGCGCTCTATGGACTTAAGCAAGCCCCAAGAGCATGGTATGAATGCCTTAGAGACTTTCTAATTGCTAATGCTTTCAAGGTTGGGAAAGCCGATCCAACTTTTTTCACTAAGACATGTGATGGTGACTTATTTGTGTGCCAGATTTATGTTGATGACATAATATTTGGTTCCACTAACCAAAAGTCTTGTGAAGAGTTTAGCAGGGTGATGACGCAGAAATTCGAGATGTCGATGATGGGCGAGTTGAACTACTTCCTTGGGTTCCAAGTGAAGCAACTAAATGATGACACCTTCATCTCTCAAACGAAGTACACGCAAGACTTGATCAAGCGGTTTGGGATGAAGGACGCCAAGCTCGCAAAGACTCCAATGGGAACTGACGGACACGTTGACCTCAACAAAGGAGGTAAGTCCGTTGATCAAAAAGCATACCGGTCTATGATAGGTTCCTTACTTTACTTATGTGCAAGTAGATCGGATATTATGCTTAGTGTATGCATGTGTGCTAGATTTCAATCCGATCCAAGGGAGTGTCACTTAGTGGCCATGAAGCGAATTCTTAGATATTTAGTTGCTATGCCTTGCTTCGGAATCTGGTATCCAAAGGGGTCTACCTTTGACTTGATTGGATATTCAGACTCCGATTATGCTGGATGTAAGGTTGATAGGAAGAGTACATCAGGGACGTGCCAATTCTTAGGAAGGTCCCTGGTGTCTTGGAGTTCTAAGAAACAAACTTCCGTTGCCCTATCCACCGCTGAGGCCGAGTATGTTGCCGCAGGACAGTGTTGCGCGCAACTACTTTGGATGAGGCAAACCCTCCGGGACTTTGGCTACAATCTGAGCAAAGTCCCAGTCCTATGTGATAACGAGAGTGCTATCCGCATGGCGGATAATCCTGTTGAACACAGCCGCACTAAGCACATAGACATCCGACATCACTTTTTGAGAGACCACCAGCAAAAGGGAGATATCGAAGTGTTTTATGTTAGCACCAAAAACCAGCTAGCCGATATCTTTACCAAGCCTCTAGATGAGAAGACCTTTTGCAGGCTGCGTAGTGAGCTAAATGTCTTAGATTCGCGGAACCTGGATTGAGTTATAGCATACATGTGTCCTATGCCTTTGATCATGTCTCGTCTATGCATTTTGTTGTTTATGTATGGTGCTCAAGTTGTACAAGCACTCCCCGGACCTCACAAGTCCATTTGCAAGTGATGCACATATTTAGGGGGAGATGTGTTACAACTTGACCCTTTGAGACTACCCATATGTTTGAGCTTGCTTGATTTAGTCTCAAAGGTGGATTGAAAGGGAAAGGTGGACTTGGACCATGAAAGACTTCCACTGCACTCCGATGAGAGGGTAACTTACTCCAAGTTCATCTCCACACTCTTATTGCCTTTTGCTCTTAATTGACAATTTTGGTGAGGCAATGAGGTTAAAAGGGCCAAGATCGATCCCGTTTTGGTGCTTGATGCCAAAGGGGGAGAAAATAAGGCCAAAGCAAGAAATGGATCAGCTACCACTTGAGAATTTTGAAAAAGTAGAATTAGAGCTTTTGTTTTGTCAAAATACTCTAAGTGTTTCTCTTTGTCAAAAGTTGGTCTCTTGTGGGGAGAATGTTTGATTATGGGAAATAGGGGGAGTTTTTGAATCTTTGATCAATTTCTATTGGAATACCTCTCTCTATGTCTCAACAAGTGAATTTGACTTAGAGATAGGAAATTGAGTTGTATTTGCAAAAACAAACCAAGTGGTGGCAAAGAATGATCCAAATATGCCAAATTTGAATCAAAACAAATTCTTGTTCGTATTTGCATTGATGTTGCACTTCTATATGTTTCTTTTTGTTGTGTTGGTATAAATCACCAAAAAGGGGGAGATTGAAAGGGAAATGTGCCCTTGGGCCATTTCTATAAGATTTTGGTGATTAAGTGCCCAACACACATTAAGGGAATGAGTATATGTCAAAGGGTGGAGAAAGTGCAAATCAATACAAAGGTATGATTCTAGACTTAGTACATTGGTTTTTGTGTACTAACATATTTGTCTAAGTGCTAGAATCCGAGAAAAGACAATTGGAAAAGACTTGACTCGAGCAGCCAAGACTCTGCTCAGTCTGGGTGCACCGGACTGTCCGGTGGTGCACCGGACAGTGTCCGGTGCGCCAGGCTAGCGCTGATCAACTGGTCGCTCTCGGGATTTCGTCGGCGGCGTACGGCTAAAATTCACCGGTCTGTCCGGTGTGCACCGGACTGTCCGGTGAGCCAACGGTCGGCCGAGCCAACGGTGGGCCGCGCAATCCGCGCGTGACGCGTGGCCAGGCCAACGGTATAAAGGGGGCACCGGACTGTCCGCTGTGCACCGGACAGTGTCCGGTGCGCCAACGGCTCCAAACCTTCAACGGTCGGCTGCGTCAGAACAGGAAAGAAATCCGCACCGGACTGTCCGGTGCGCCAGTCGATAGAAGGCAAGAATTGCCTTCTTGGAATGCTCTCAACGTCTCCTAGCTGCCTTGGGGCTATAAAAGGGACCCCTAGGCGCATGGAGGAAGACACCAAGCACACTCTAAGCATTCTTGATCATTCACACTTCATCTTTGCGCACTTGTTTGACATTCTTAGTGATTTGAGCTCCGTTCTAGTGAGAACTTTGAGATATTCATTTGAGCTCAAGTCTTGGTCGTGTGTGTGTGCGTATTGCTGTGGACTTGTGTGTGTTGCTCATCCCATTCTTACTTCCGTGTTCATTTGTGATCATCTCTTGTAAGGGCGAGAGACTCCAAGTTGTGGAGATTCCTCGAAAAAGGGATATAGTGAAAGGAAAAGAAATACCGTGGTATTCAAGTGGATCTTTGGATCACTTGAGAGGGGTTGATTGCAACCCTCGTCCGTTGGGACGCCACAACGTGGAGTAGGCAAGTGTTGAACTTGGCCGAACCACGGGATAAACCACTGTGCCTCTCTGTGTTGATACCTTTGTGGTTATTGTGTTTTGCAAGAACTCCTTTCTAGCCACTTGGCTTTATTGCTCTAACACTTAATCAAGTTTGTGGCATTAAGTTTTTACAGGATCACCTATTCACCCGCCCTCTCACTACAGGAAACGCCTAAATTTTCGTGGGCCAAAAACCCACGAAAATAAGCCTAAACTGACGAAAATAGCCGCCGAAAATAAGTTGGACGAAAATAGGCAACTATTTCCGTCGGTACCGACGAAAAAGACCTATTTTTGTCGGCTTTCCCAAGGCCGACGAAAATAGTTGGTCGGCTGACTATTTTCGTCGGCCTCGGTGGCCGACGAAAATATCCTGGGCACGTATTTTCGTCGGCCACCACCGAGGCCGACGAAAATTGATGGTAGCCCCCCCAAAACAGATTTTTCTGCACCTTTTATTAATTCACAGCAAAATACACAATATCACAATTCACATATACAGATTCACAAGCAAAATACACAATTCACAAAATACATTCACATATACATAAATAGTCCATAGTCCATTCAAATAAGTCCAGAGTCCATTGTCCATTCAAATACACAATTCACAAAACACACTCACTACTCACTACTCACTCCAGCGGGCTGTGGGAGTTTTGGCCACTCCCTCCTCCGCCACCAGGAAGGTGGCCACTCCCTCCAGAACCTTGGACATTGACAGCACCCTCCGATCCATGAGCATGTGACGCTGAACCCTGCAATTCATCAATCATTCAAATAAGGCTGTGTTTTGATATCCCTATACCTATACATTGCTGTGTTTGGTCAATATTTGCATAAAACTAAACATGGAACGTCACCTGTGATCCATGGTGATGAGGAGGCTGTGCATGCATCCACGGGTACTGTTGTGCTGGCCACCCCAGAGGTGGTGGCACCCACCCTGTCGGTGGCGGTGCCATCCACGCTTGAAATGGCTGAGAGCCCGCCGGTGGCTGGGAGACCGGTGGCACCCATCCCGGGACTGGCTGCGATCCTTGGGGTGGTGGGGGCGTCCAAGTGCCTGGAGGTGCCTGCGTCCACCCAACACCGGTCCACTGTGGCTGCAACGCTGGAGCTTGTCCTGGCCACTGTCCCCATCCTTATGCCTGCGAGCCATTTTTGATAATAAAAAAAGAGTTGCTATGGAATTGAAGTGTTCAGATAGTGTTACCTGGGGAGGGCGAAAAGCGGGCAAGTTCATATCAGGGCCGAGTCGAGTAGTCATTTCCTGCAAATGGATGCAACGTTAGAATCGCAACAATGTACTTTGAATTCAATGACGACACGTGATGAGATAGACGAATTACCTGAAAATAAGAAGCCATATATTGCGTCAGCTGTCCAACCTGCTCCTGCGCTGCTCGAGCCTGCTCCTGTGCTGCCCGAGTCTCCTCCTCCAGCTGAGCCTCTCGAGCAAACCTGGAGGAGCGAGAAGTCTCTCCCGAAGATGATGCCTTCCCTTGACCTATTGTCTTGTTATACTCCACAACGCCGGTGCCAAAGGCAAACCTGCATGATACACATAGTTGAGCCATTAAGTGGACACATTCTTGTTAATGAAATCGTCGAATCAAACACAAACACCTCACCTGCCATGCTTTCTACCCCCACCACTGTGGTACAACGCCGAGGCATCTAAGTCTGAATGCATCCAGTCGAAGTCAGGCCCATGGCGTTGAGTCATTTCCTCCCCATATGCATTCTACAAAGAAAGTTAGAGTTGGAGTTAGACACAAAACATGCAATTTAATTCGTAAATACAAACTTGTTTACCATTTTCTCCCTTGCCGCCTCGCTGCATAGCACATCAGGGTTCGCCGGATCAGGGCCACGGTGACCACGGACGTAAACCTCCATAAAACTTGGAGCAACTCCACTTTCAGCTTCCTGCATGAAAAAGAAGAGTTAAACCATAGAATTTTCATAGATGTAACATACAAGTTTGATTTATATACTTACCATGCGGCGTGCGGTACCAAGGTGTCCATCGGCGCCGTACCTGTGCCCCGGTCCTTCAGTGCCACGGTTGGTACGGTGCTTCTGGGACTCTGCAATCCACTCTGGCGACGCCCATCTCTTAGCCAACCACCTCGAGGCTTCCATGTCCTTCGCCAGCCAATCCACAACGCTCTCCAGGTACTGCTCCTCTGTGAGGTAGATCTCATTGGCCCCTAATGCTTTGCTCATTTTCTGCCCCTTTATCTTCTTGTAGTAGTAGTTGACGGCCGCGATTCGAGCATTGTACATGGCATCCTTGATTACCTTATCAGCGCACTTCCGAAAGTGCCTCTTCACACGTGCCCACTGAGCCTGATCCTCCTCGATCTCATTCGACAATTGGAACCTCCCCTACATATCAATGGAGAAGTTAAGTTAAAGTAAGATTAGGAGAAGCAATAATTCAGTGAATTGCTTATATACGAAAGTAAACTCACCCAGAACTCGTCCCACACAGCCACCTGACAAGTCCTTCATTTTTGTTCCGAACTTCCCCCTCCGCTACTGCTTTCCTCTGGCTCCCCTGGCTGGACATAGTCCTTTAGACCCCAGTCGGCCCACTGCATAGCCGCGAACCTCTCGCCATTGAGCTGCACCATGCCAGGGTAGTAGAAGCGACAGAGGCTACCCAACACCGCGTTCACCTTAGGACGTCTGCCTGTACCGTCCCAATTCAAGTCTTCCCATGACCTACAAACATTAATAAAACAAGTAAACCAGTGCAATCACGTTCACATTAAAAAATTAACACAACAGAAATAAGCCTCACCATTCTCCATGCGGTCGGATGAGCCTCCTCTCGGCAGGTCTCGGACCAAGCGCATTGCTCTTTTTATACCTAAGTATACAAGTAAATTCAATATGATGAATGATTAAAAACTAATACCAATTAAACTAATATGCATAATAATACCTGAAGGACGTAGAACCATCTGACGCGTAGCCCGTGCTGCCTGCCCCCATAGGGTCAACCTCCTCATCCTGCTCACCTTCGTCACCCTGCACATGAGCATCCTGCTGAGGAGCCTCCTGCTCACCCTCCTCACCCTACACTTCGTCTAGATAGTCGAGAAGTTGCTGCTGCCTCTGTCGGCTCTGTGAGGTGCCCTGAAAAAGCCCACTGCCCGAGCTGTCCTCGCTGGCCGCGCTGCCCCCACTCCTCCTCGATCTCTTATGCTTGAACATGTTCAACTGTAGATAAATTAATGTCAAACCACATTATATGAAACAAATAATATGAAAATTAATAATGTGAAAATTGGAATACATAGCTTAATTGATTAACTAAAAGAAACATACTAATCAAAAGTCATCCGCATCCGATGATGCTTCTTCGGCTCGTTGTTTATTCATACGCTCTTGATTTCGTTGGATCCTTACTGATTTTCTAACGACGACAGGTCGTTTGCGCTTTGACCTAGGTTCTTCAATTAAGTCGCTTGAATTGCAACAGAGATTTTCAAGGCCTTCTCCATTGGTCACATGGAATCGGTGAGCTATGTTTTGATTCGACGCCGCTTCTGGTTGAAAAACAGTATCATCGTTGTCCCTGCTCATACTCACGTAGTCAGCACTCTCTGGAGCGACGACTTGTTGGTTGACTTTGATTGCAACCCACCAAGCCCTAAGGCTTGGGTGAGGATATGGCAGGTAGTACACCTGTTTTGCCTGATTTGCAAGGACAACATCGCTCATACTGCTCGGAATCCTAGAGCTATGCTTCACCTCGACATTACCATACTTGTCGACACGAGTCCCACTATGAGCATCAAACCAGTTGCACTCGAAAAACACGACTTTAAGTTCTTTGGGCCCATCGAAAATCAACTCTACAATGTTTTGAAGAACACCGTAATAGTCCACTACTTTGTCATCGTCAACATATGAACTTGCCAACACACCACTATTGGTGGTGGCTGCCAATGGTCGACTCTTCTCCAATTTCGCGGTTCGGAAGCGATATCCATTTACATCATAGCGAGTATAGTTCCGGACGGACATAGAGGTATGTGCCATTTGCTGCAAGTCCGGGTGCACAGAGTTTTTGGAAACCTATACAAGGAATTAGTATATGCATTATATCTTCCAAGTCCAAAATTCAAAGATTAAGTATGGACAATGAGAGAACGACAATTACTAACATAATTACGAAACCACTTCACGAAGTTTGGTCCACCTTTCAACCCATCACGTCGAAGATTTTCTAATTTGATGGCCGTAGGTTTACTAGTAGATTTCCAACATTCTTCATCAAACATGCTGGACATATTAGAAACATGGAGATTACACACTATAGAAATTATGAGATGAGAAAATGGACGTAACTATGAGGAAAACTTACTCGAACGCCTCCTGTGTGCTGTCAATATTGCTATACATATATAGCATTAGCGTGTTCAAATCTGATCCTTCAATGTGACGTACACTCCCTTTTCCAACTGCTTTACCCGGATTCGCAAAAATTTGAAGGGTGCTTTGGGGTGATTCATTTTCGACATGAAGTTGCACTGAAGAAGCAAACACATTGTTGGCTCGAGCGAAATACCTGGTTGAGAATTGAGATATCTCCTTAAGGGCAAAAGCCTCCGCAATACACCCTTCGACTCTAGCCTTGTTGAGAACAGACGCCCTAAGCTTTTTCAACGCCCTTTCTATAGGATACATCCACCTGAATTGCACTGGTCCGCCTACCAAAGCTTCCCAAGGCAAATGCACAATTAGATGTTGCATCACATTGAAGAATCCTGGCGGGAAAACCTTTTCAAATTTACAAATAAGAATTGGAATTTCTTTCTCAAATTTCTGCATCAACCTCTTCGATACCGTCTTTGCGCATACTTCCCTATAGAAGTAACTCAGCTCTGCAAATATGCTCCAAAGCTCATCCTTAAAATAGCCTCGAAACATCACGGGCATCAGCCTCTCCATAATAATATGGTAGTCATGGCTTTTCAAACCGATCAATTTACCCGTCTTCAGATTGACTGTCCGTTTCAGATTTGCCGCATATCGATCTGGAAATTTCAGATTCTTCAACCACTTAAATATTTCTTTCCTTTCATCTGGCTTGAGGCGGTAATCAGCTCGCGGCCTACTCTAATGCCCTTTATCGCTTACTTTCAACTCGAGCATCGGTCTCTTACAAATTTCAGCCATGTCTTTTCTTGCCTTCATATTATCTTTCGTTTTATCAGTCACATCGAAACATGTGCTTATGATGCTTTCAGCAACGTTACGCTCTTGGTGCATCAAGTCTATGTTGTGCGGCATGATCAAGGCTTTTGCATACGGAAGCTCCCATATTGATGAAATATGGGTCCAGTTGTGGTCCTCCCCATAGCCTTGGAACCTATCATTTTCTCCTTGCTTCAGACAAGCATGCCATGCCATTATCTGCGGTGCAGTTTGCCTCTTTGGTGGCCCATTTCTGATTTTGGCTCCACTTCTGAATGCAGTAAGCGAATTCCTGAAATCATGCTTGAATGGAGTCCAACATCGATGAGCATCAAAGAATGATACTTTCCCACCATGCTTCAATCTGAATGCATCCGTATCATTCATACATATGGGACAGCACAACCGACCATGAACACACCATTCAGACCAATCTCCATACGCCAGCAGATCATGCACTGACCACAAATAAGCAGCGCGCATGGTAAACTCCTTTTCAGTATGGCTGTCATAAGCCTTCACACCTCTCCACAATTGTTTCAGCTCTTCAATTAAAGGGCGAACAAACATATTCAGCTTTGGCCCTGGATGCTCGGGGCCTGGGATGACTAGTGCAAGGAACATGAACTCTTCTTTATTGACCAACTCAGGAGGAAGATTATATGGCACAATGAAGACAGGCCAACACGAGTAAGGGCTTGCACTGGTATTGAAAGGTGTGAATCCGTCCGTCGATAGACCAAGCCGTACACTCCTAGGGTCGTTTGCAAATTCGGGATCAAACTCGTCAAATGCCTTCCACGCATCACCGTCCGACGGATGGACCATTATGTCTGGATCAGTGACGAGACGTACACCATTCTTTGGCCACGTCATATGCAGAGCTATTTCCTTATTGAGGAACAACCTTGAAAGCCGAGGAATGATGGGCAACCGACGAAGTTGCTTAGCTGCGACCATCGTAACTACCAATTCACCCTCATCAGTTGTCACCTCGACATATCTAGAAGCTTCGCAATGCTTACAACGGTCCAGCTTGTCATCCTCCTCAAATAATAGCATGCAACTGTTGGGACACACGTCGATCTTCTCATATGTCATCCCAAGACCAGCCAACATCTTCTTTGCGAAGTACATATACTTTGGCAACTTATGATTCTCCAGGAGAACCTCACCCATCAGTTGGACGATGTCATTGTAAGCACTGTTTGAAATGTTGTGCTTCGACTTTATCGCCATTAGTCTTGTGAGAGTCCCAAGAACTGACATCTGAGTGTGCTTGTGCAGTCTCTCTTCTCCCACGGCGAGTAGCCGGAAGAATTCCTGAGCATCGCGTGGAAGCTGCCCCGGCTCCTCAGCGTTCATTTCAACATCCCTACCAAGATCATGCAACATGTCGTCCATCCTATCATGATCGTCATCAAGTTCCACCACCGTGTCAACGTGTCTAATAGACTCTCCATGCCGGTACCATACAAGGTAGTTCGGCATAAACCCACTTTTGCAAAGGTGTTTCTCCATTTCTTCCTTCTTCCGAGGCCACTTGTTCTCGCAGCGATTGCAAGGACACTTCACTAGACGACCAGTTGCATCTTTGAAAGCGTGCTCAAGAAAAGCCTTTGTTACACCCATCCATTCATTCGAATGTGCCCCATCCTTTCTCCACCTGTCATACATCACCGTCCGATCACCGTCCATTTCAAAGGCTAAACAAAAGACAAAGAACATCAACGATCGTCCGTGGCCTAGGTGAACTCCCTATTAGGTAAAGGCCCTAAACCCACCAAAGAGTGTAGGCCGATGCTTGTGATTTGTGACATGTAGCCTACGATTGCCGCGAAATTTCGGCAGCATAACCCCGCTGCTCTCCAAGCACACGCCTGAACATGGTGTGTTGGAGAACAACTGGGTTACACAACCGAAATTCCGCGTCAATCGTAAGGCACATGTCACAAATCACAAGCATCGGCCTACACTCTCAGGCTGTCCAAAATACGTGGACAATTCCGGAACGACGAACCTCACAAGCCAATGTGACGTTCGCCGTTCCCGAACGGGTGACGCATACGGTTCGCTACGGTTAACGATTAAAACTAAACTCTAAACATTAAAAAATATCTCGGAGACAAATATGAATTTGAATTAAAGCAATCAACAGTTAAACTAATCACAACACGACAAGATGACTAATATAAATTAATGACTTATTTTCGTCGGTACTCAATTATTCTTAAACTAGGTGCGTGGGAATGGTGAGATGGGTTTTTGTACAGTACAACCATTGTGTGCGCTCTGCAAAAGCGAGGTTGCCGACTGCGGATCTGCACTGCACCCTGCTAGATCTGCAATTTATTCCACAATCATGTAGTAGCAGTAGTAGTACGCTGTACAACAGTGACTAGTGTAGTAGCAGTAGTAGTAGCGTAGGTCTAGCTAGCTGAGTCTGAACTGCACGCACGACTGCTTTAGCACACTTCAGTTTCTGGGAGGTTGACAACTTAAACTAGGCGCGTGGGAATGGTGTGACATGGTGAGATGATCAGGGAATCAACTATGACATAGGAAGTGCAGTTTTGTGCCATATCTCACCATGACAAGCAGCTAAAAAGGGGTGGAGTTTCTGGGTTAAATGGGAACCTCACAAAGAAGTACAAGGTTACATGTTCCACACTTTTATTGCATGGCCACCACGTAGGATAGGGGCATAGGAAAGTAGCAGTTGTCGCCAAATCTCCACTGAGCACCAACACTGAAGTTTAGTTTCTTCTGGTTACTATTTCTAGTCTGAAAATTCAGACCTCTGCTGCCCAGTTATTGGGTTACTTTTTCTTCTAGTAGCATAATGATCATTAACCAAAACTCTATGGATAGAACTCTGAATTTGGACCAAATACAAAATTTCAGAACACAAAATTGCAGGCGTGGAAGAAGGGAGACAGGGAGGCTCACCGCGGGGAACGAGGGCGGCGTGGACGGACGGCGGGCGCGCGCGATGGAGCTCGGTGATCGTCGCGACGGCGGCGTGGACGGACGGCGGGCGCGCGCGACGGAGCTCGGTGATCGTGCGACGGAGCTCGCCGAGCTTGCGTCAGAAATCGGTGGGCGCGTGCGACGGAGCTCGCCGAGCTTGCGTGAGAGAACGGCGGCCACGGGGCGCCAGAGAACGGCGGGCGCGCGTGACGGAGCTCGCCGAGCAGAGAACGGCGAGGTGGGGCGCGAGTGCGGTGAGGCAGGGCGCGAGCGCGGCGAGGCGCGATGGAGCTCGCCGAGCTTGCGTGCGCGCGACGGCCACGGGGAGCCAGAGAACGGCGGGCGCACGCGACGGAGCTCGCCGAGCAGAGAACGGCGAGGTGGGGCGCGAGCGCGACGAGGCGGGGCACGACGGAGGTCGCCGGGCTTGCGTGCGCGCGACGTCCACGGGCGCAAGCGAGCGCGGCGAGGCGGGGCGCGAGCGCGGCGGCGGCGCGGCGGGATTTAGGGCAGGCGGGGCGCGAGCGAGGAGGTTGCGTGCAGAGTCAGGGATGGACGATTAATATTCACAGGCCCACGAAAATATTCACAGGCCCACGAAAATAGCCACATTTTCGTCGGTAACGACGACCGACGAAAATAACATTGCATTTTCGTGGGCCGGCCGACGAAAATAACCCGGCCCACGAAAATTTATGCGTTTCCTGTAGTGTCTAGGTGCTCTCAAGGATGCCAAGCCCACCAAGACACCCATGGGAACTAATGGGCATCTCGACCTCGACACGGGAGGTAAATCCGTAGATCAAAAGATATACCGGTCAATGATAGGTTCTTTACTCTATTTATGTGCTTCTCGACCGGACATTATGCTTTCTGTATGCATGTGTGCAAGATTCCAAGCCAATCCTAAGGAAATTCACCTTAGGGCCGTAAAACGAATCTTGAGATATTTAGTTTATACTCCTAAGTTTGGCCTTTGGTACCCTAGGGGATCCACTTTTGATTTAATTGGATATTCCGATGCTGATTGGGCAGGGTGTAAAATTCATAGAAAGAGCACATCAGGGACTTGCCAGTTCTTGGGAAGATATCTGGTGTCTTGGGCTTCAAAGAAGCAAAATTCTGTGGCTCTTTCTACCGCTGAAGCCGAGTATATTGCCGCAGGCCATTGTTGCGCGCAATTGCTTTGGATGAGGCAAACACTTAGGGACTATGGTTACAAATTAACCAAAGTTCCTCTTCTATGTGATAATGGGAGTGCAATCCGCATGGCGGATAATCCCGTTGAGCATAGCCGCACTAAACACATAGCCATTCGGTATCACTTTTTGAGGGATCACCAACAAAAGGGGGATATCGAGATTTCTTATATTAACACCAAAGAACAATTAGCCGATATCTTTACCAAGCCACTAGATGAGCAAACATTTACCAAACTTAGGCATGAGCTAAATATTCTTGATTCTAGGAATTTTGATTGATGTTTTGCACACATAGCCTAATTATATACCTTTGATCATCTCTCTTTCATGTGCTATGACTAATGTGTTTTCAAGTGCATATTATGCTAAGTCATAGAAAGGGAAATGGAGTCTTCGGCGAAGACTTTCAC
This sequence comes from Zea luxurians, assembly GCA_029449295.1. NCBI lineage: Eukaryota > Viridiplantae > Streptophyta > Magnoliopsida > Poales > Poaceae > Zea > Zea luxurians. The sequence continues at coordinate 49,529,901 of JAOPSE010000021.1, forward strand.
TCCACTCCATCGAATTATTCATTCTTCGTCGTCGCTCCGCATCACTCTCCAACTTTGGTATAATCTTCACTCATATGTTATTTACCATAGGGAGAGAAAGTAGTTAAAAAGGGCTTATATTTCACTCACAAGCATCCGTTTTTGGCGATTCATGCCAAAGGGGGAGAAAGTATTAGCCCAAAGCAAAAGGACCGCACCACCACCAATTTCAAAAATATAGTTTTCAAATTTGGTTAAGAAAAGATTTTTCAATTGGTATCTTATTTTTGATATAATTTCAAATTGGTATACCCTCGTCAAAATTAATATCTAAAACCCTCTTGAACACTAAGAGGAGGATTTCATTAAGGGGGGAGTTTTGTTTAGTCAAAGGAAAAGCATTTGAAACAGGGGGAGAAAATTTCAAATCTTGAAAATGCTTCTCAAAATCTTATTGATATACCTTTGACTATTTGCAAAAGTTTTTTGAAAAAGAATTTCCAAAACATTGCAAAACAAAACAAGTGGTGCAAGCATGGTCCAAAATTTTATAAGAAGAAAGCCATCCATGCATATCTAGTAGAAATAATTACTGGTTTCATTCCAAGCAACCTTTGCACTTACCTTATGCAAACTAGTTCAATTCTGCACTTTTATATTTGCTTTGGTTTGTGTTGGCATCAATCACCAAAAAGGGGGAGATTGAAAGGGAAATAGGCTTACACCTTTTCCTAATTGATTTTGGTGGTTGAATTGCCCAACACAAATAATTGGACTAACTAGTTTGCTCTAGATTATAAGTTTTACAAGTGTCAAAGGTTCACAACAAACCAATAAAAAGACTAAGAAAGGGTTCAAACAAAGAGAGCAAAGTTCTTCCGAAGTGTGCCCTGGTCTGGCGCACCGGACTGTACGGTGCACCAGGGAACCCAACTCCGAACTTGCCACCTTCGGGAATTCTGGGAGCCGCTCCGCTATAATTCACCGAACTATCCGGTGTAGCACCGGACTGTCCGGTGCGCCAGCGGAGTAATGGCTACACAGCGCCAACGGTCGTCTGCAACGAGCAGTTAATGCGCTATAGTGCGTGCAGAAGTCAGAGCAGAGCCAGAAGGCGCACCGGACAGTGAACAGTGATTGTCCGGTGCACCGCCAGACTGTCCGGTGGCCCAGAAGACAGAAGCTCCAACGGTCGAACCCTAACGGTCGGGTGACGTGGCTGGCGCACCGGACAGTGTCTAGTGGCGCACCGGACTGTCCGGTGCGCCATACGACAGCAGCCTTCACCAACGGTTCTTTTGGTGGTTGGGGCTATAAATACCCCCAACCACCACACTTCAATGCATCCAAGTTTTCAGCCTTCACACCTCATACAAGAGCTATAGCATTCAATACAAGACACAAACAAGAGATCAAATCCTCTCCCAAGTCCAATGATCATTCCAATCAAATAGTGGCTAGTGAGAGAGACAATTGTGTTCTTTTGAGCTCTTGCGCTTGGATTGCTTTTCTTCTTCATTCTTTCTTGATTCCAACTCAATTGTAACCAAGGCAAGAGACACCAATTGTGTGGTGGTCCTTGTGGGGACTTAGTGTCCCGTTTGATTGAGAAGAGAAGCTCACTCGGTCTAAGTGACCGTTTGAGAGAGGGAAAGGGTTGAAAGAGACCTGGTCTTTGTGACCACCTCAACGGGGAGTAGGTTTGCAAGAACCGAACCTCGGTAAAACAAATCACCGTGTCATCCGCTCTTATTCGCTTGTGATTTGTTTTCGCCCTCTCTTTCGGACTCACATTTAATTTTAACGCTAACCCGGCTTGTTTTGTGTGCTTAAGTTTGTAAATTTCAGATTTGCCTATTCACCCCCCCTCTAGGTGACTTTCAGCATGGCAGACAACAATCCAGCCCTCGAGCTGATGAAGCGATGACTGAGCAAGGCATGCAACATGTGATATCCTGTCCCCAGTGGATGGGATATCTTGGCCCAAGGCTTAATAGAATTAATAGAGTAGTCATATCAACAAGGTGCATCTTATTTTTTGGAAGCCTGTCCCGAAAGAACCTCCAAGTTAAATGTGCTTGACTTGGAGCAATTTGGGATGGGTGACCGACCGGGAAGTTTTCTCGGGTGCACATGAGTGAGGACAAAGACAAAAGACTCATGTTGGTCTGTGGGGATGATATATGATCCTAGAGAGCAGCCATGAGTAAGTACCACCGGTCCAGGGATTAGACGGGGTGTTACAAGTGGTATTAGAGCCGATCCTTGAGGTTTCACGGGCGTGTGTGGGCTAGGGGGTTCGGGTATATGGCGCATGGCGCATGTGGGCCCAGAGTGCTCACATGGCATTGCATATGACGACACTAGACACATAGACGTGGCTAAGAGGGGAGGTTCCTGGATTGGGGTTGACCGACGAGGATGTTGGTCTTATAAGTGTGGTGGATTGTGATATCGTGGCCCCGGTGGATGGGATATCCTAGCCCAAGGCTTAATAGAATTAATAGAGTACTTATATCAACAAGGTGCATCTTCTTTTTCGGAAGCTTGTCCTGAAAGAACCTCCAAGTTAAGTGTGCTTGGCTTGGAGCAATTTGGGATGGGTGACCGACCGAGAAGTTTTCTCGGGTGCGCATGAGTGAGGACAAAGTGTGCACAAAAGACCCGGGTTGGTCTATGCGGACAATATATGATCCTAGAGAGCTGCCAGGAGTAAGTACCCCCGATCCAAGGATTGGACGGGGTGTTACACAACAACTCAGCCCCTGAGCCGGTGAAGCAGCGAGTCGGCGAGGTGGGCGATGGCCCAGCCCTCGAGCCGGAGAAGCAACAAGTCAGTGAGGTGGGCAGTGGACCAGCCCCTAAGGTGACAAAGTAGTGAGTCAGCAAGGCATACAAGAGGCCAGCTCTCGAGCTAACTAAACGGTGAGTTGGCAAGGCGGGCAACATCCCAGTCGTCGAGCCAGCGAAGCGATGATTACGCAAGGTGGACAACAGTCCAACTCCCAAGCCAACGAAGCGATGAGTCGGCAAGGTGGGCAACAACCTTGCCCCCAAGGCGATAAAGGAATCGGCGAGGCGAGTAGCAGCTCAATGGAGGTGCAGCCTCTAAGTAGTCGACAAGTCGGCAAGGTGGAGCGGCTACAGAACTGCCTCTAAGTCTACGGAGAAGTAGGTGAGGCGGGCAGCAGCCTAGCCCCTTGAGTTGGCAAAGGAGTCAAAGAGACGACCAGCAACTCAGGCTTCCGAACAGACAAAGATTGATGAGATGATGGGCAGACAGGGTGGACAACAGCCCAGCCCCCCAAATCAATGGTGCAGCATAAAGTGAGCTCCATGTTTGAATTCTGAGTATAACGAAGGCATAGATTGTCGATGGGCTAGACCGGCTGCTCCGTAGGAAGGATTTTGAGTTACCCTTTTCTGATTTAGCGAGAGCATGTAACACCAAACCTGGGTTGGGCACCAAGACCAAAGTCGATTGCTCCGTGAGGAGGGTGTGGAGGTCACCCTTTTCTAACTTAGCGAGAGCACGTAACACCGATCCTGGGTCGGGCACTGAGACCCAAGTCGATTGCTCTGTGAGGAGGATGTTGAGGTCACCCTTTTCTGATTTAGCGTGAACATGTAACACTGAACCTGGGTCGGGCACCGAGACCCAAGTCGATTGCTCCGTGAGGAAGATGTAGAGGTCACTCTTTTCTGACTTAGCGAGAGTATGTAGAGCCAGCAGGACAGACCAACTGCTCTATTTTAACGGTGGTCATATAGAGTTCATGACGCTCGTTGTGACATGCACAGATCTTGCCAGAAAACACTTAGGCTTGAGAAAGCACGAGATGCAGCTGAGAAGATTTCGCTCGGCGAAACATGAGACACAACAGAAAAAATTTGACTTGGCGAAACACGAGATGCAATAGAAGAGCTTGTCAAGGCATGCAATGTGGCAAGAAATAATTCGAGAAAACATACGAAGTAGAAAATGTTTCAGCTTACCGAGGTGCGTAATGCACAGTTTGAATGACCGGAAATAATTTGAGTAATATGAAACCCTGAGCGATCCAGAAATAATTTGAGTTCTCCGAAGTAACATGATTGATCCAGAAGTAATGACGCTGAAATAATGCGAGTAGTTGAGTTATCCTAAAATAATATGAATAATCCAGTAATAATGATCCTGAAATTAATATGAATTATTTGAAACAATGTGAGTAATTCAGAATTGATCCGAGTAATTTCAATTATCCAGCAATAAACTGAGTGATCTGGAGTCCTAGGTGATCCAGAAATAAACCGGGTGATTCGAGTATAATCCGAGTGATTCAATGACTTGGAGTGTTCTAGAAAATAATTCAATAATAGACCATAGGCATCGAGGGCTTCAGCCTCATGAAATATCAGATATGTTCAGCCATGGAAAACGTCAAGTAATTAAGACTCGAATCAAGATGTGGTTGGTTGTTGGCGGATAGCCCTTCGCGAGTAGAAAACTTGATGTATTTCTGGCAAGAATTTTGGAACATCAATGGTGGTGCTAGATCACCTCATGTAAAGCCCAAAATTGGTAAAATAAAATTAAATAGATATATCTATGGTAGTATTTCGAGAATTGTTGAAACCTTGGGAATTACTAGGACCCTTCCTATTCACAATCAACAATATTAAATTAGTTAAGAAGCCAGTAAATAAATAATGAAAAGATGCATCACTTGCTTATAATTTTGTAGGAGGACACTATTAATTTGACCAAACCTCTGGTTTCATTTTTTTATAGTGAAGTATAAACTCTGAGAAAGAAAGGCTTTCAAAATTTTGATTTATATTCTTTGGTGTGCATTGCATATTTACCATAATTGCCTAGATAAAGGAATAAAATAATACATAACTGGCATTCATGCTGAGTTATTTTGGTTGTATATTTAATAGGAAATATAAAAGAAAACTCAGCCGCGCTTGGGCCTCCTACCCTCGGCCCATTCCTCTCTCGCGTGCCAGACGCCACTCGCGGGCCGTTACGCCGGCCCAATATCCGTGCGCAGCTAAAAAGTCTCCGCTCTCTAGTTTCACACCGACTGGTGGTCCCGGGGCGCAGTCACACACCACGCGCGTGTCCTCACGCTCCCTGGATCGTGGGCCCGCCTCGTCCGCCCCCTTGCTCCGCTCCCGCGCCGCGTTGCCACTGTCAGGCAGGCACCTGTTTGGACCAATGACGCGTGGGACCGCGTCGTCAGCTCTTCCTTCTCCCTCGTGTTGTGTCCGCACCAAATCACCGGTGCCGCGAATCCGCCGCCAGGAATTGCGCGGAATTCGCTGACCGGTAACAACCTCCAGAAATTTCGCCAGGCGCTCTTCACCTCGGGTCACTGCACCGTTGGACCCGCGAGTCAGCCGCTCCGCGCGTGGGCCAGGCCATCATGGACTCTTTCTTCCCCGCAGCGGACGCCTCACACCGCCCGCGCTCTCTATCTCCCACAACCCACTCACCCGCATCGGTCGCTGAAAAATCTGAGGGGAAGACCTCGTCTGCGGGCCACGATACTGCATGGGTCGCAACCTCTCGGCGGCATAAAACCCTTCTCCATCTCGCGATCGACCCAAGCCTCGCGCCGCTCACCTCCCCAACGCCATGGCCAGGGACCTCACTCTCTGCGTGTAGCAGCAACCCCCTGACTCGCGCCCACCTGGCTACAAATGGGAATCAAAGTCGCGCCCGCCTCTGCCCTTGCGCGTCCCAGCCATACTCGCCCTCAGTGTGCCGTCGTGGAGAGACTGGGAGAAAAGATGGTCGGCCACCGCCGCGGTCCGGCTCGTTCGCCGTCGCCATCAGCTAGTGCACATACTGCTGGTGGTGCTCCTCGACGCGGTCTTGGGTGTTCGCAAGTGCTTGGGGAAGTTGTCGGTTGAGTTACCGTGGGAAATCCTGACCCCCTTCTCGGTGAATTGCTCACCGGTGGGCAAGCCTCACCGCGGGTCCGCTCCTCGCCGCGGCCAGCGCTCCCTCGGCTATCATCTCTAGTAAGTAGCCCCATGTTGTTCGCCCTTCTCATGTCGTTGTTTTGCGCGCGCTAGTGGTCGGTTTGGGTACCGGGGTGCGGGGTTGGGTGTTCGCCGGTGAGTACCGATGCCGTGTTCTGCTTGGACACTGCGTTACCGAGGTGGAAGAGGATGGCTCTCGCCGCCGATTTGAAATTGGCGGCTAGGATTAGATCCGGGGGGAGACTCGCGTGCACCGTATATTCACGGATGAGTGGCTTGGATTGGCTCGCGTGTACCGTTTCGGCCAAACCAATCTGGTTCATCCGATCCAAATCATGCGCACGTGAATCCACGTGGGCAACTTAAACTCTGGGTTGTCGATCGTTGATCCAAGGGACCAGCATGACTTGTTGATCTGTTAGAAGACCAGTCTAATCTCCACCATGTGTGATAGATCCAACAACCGAGATCTAATGATACCCCTTCGCTGAGCAAGATTTACAAAGAAGCCCTCGACGTTTTTGTGAATAAACCCGCCGTCCGTAGGGATGTAGCTCTGTGTCTTGGAATTCTTACCCTGAGGCCCCTGCCCTTTCTGGGATTCTGCGCGTAGTCCAGACTGATTATAAAATAGAGAAAATCATTTAGAAATTGACTTTTAGTACAAAAATAATTCGAGAAACTTGTATAAATCATATTTTGTCCAAATTGACTCATTCCAATTCCTATAATTTTGTAATATTATTGTTTATCAAATAGTGTCACTTATTTGACATGAAAGCCACTTTAAAATTTATTTCCTAATTAATCTTATATCAAATGCATAAAATCTTAGGAAATTCATAACTCCTCCGTTTTAACTCCGATTTGATCCGTTCAAGTTACGTTAGTCTCGTATGAATATTTACTATGCAATAACAACATTTATTATACCATGTCTCATTATTTTATTATTAGATCTTTACTTAACTCATGTTGGTTAGTCTTGTCAATGTGGTCATCATTATCTACCAAAATATAATTTATGGTAAATTCACAACTTAGATTAAAGTTGAGATAGTTATTTATAGAATAATCTCTTATATGATTTATATTAACCAATTTATAATATAGTTTAATATTTTAATCACATAAATCCGCTATAAAATCATAACTCCTTAATCGTAACTCCGATTTTAGTGGTTCTCGTTCCCACGATCTTGTAGCAACACGTAGATTATTATTATTTAGTTTGTACTTATGTTTGGTGTGATGTTAATTTCATCTATACCATGTTTGTTTGTATTGCTACGACTAGCGTGAGGTCACGAGGATCTGAAGAATCACCCTAGTAACTGGAATCTCAAGTGTCAGGCAAGTTATGCCCTTGATCCGCTTTTGTTACCAAATAATATTCTTTATTATCATTATTATTGCTTATGATTAATTTTGATGGGACCTAATAGGTCACCCTAGTCTTTGTATCCTTTTTACCTTGTTACCCCTGAATCACATGGGTAGTTTTTGCTATTGCTATATATGGTTTTGGGATTATTATTTCATTATATCCATGTTCCAATTATTCTGTTATGTTATTTATGTTCATGTCAAGATCATTATCATTAATTGGAACATGGAGCTTAACTTGAGAAACATGTGCCACCACAAGGGTGGAATGGGACGCCCTTGGCTGACTAATTAGGAAAGCTAGTGGAAGACAACCTTATCCATAAGGGGCAAGGGCAGTAGGGGAGTTGCATGCAAGGAGGTTCTTAGGTTGATTTTGCTGTGATGGCGGTCAGACGGAGGATTCTTGCAAGTGCTCTTCCCATAACTGTAGCGGGTTTTCGGAAGCTAGTGGAACTTTGTAAAGGCCTCGTAGTGGAACCCTATCCATTCACCTCGGTAGTGTCTAAGGGCCTTGCAAACCCTGGCGACATGGGATACACAACTTGTGGGTACAGGGTACAACCTCTGCAGAGTGTAAAACTGGTATACTAGCCGAGCTCACGGTCATGAGCAGCTCAGGACTCTCACATGATTAATTTATGGAACTTAAACTCAATTTGTCATTTTCATTTGCATGGGATTATTTATTAATCTTGTTCTATTATTTATTATGGTTTGGTATTTACTTACATTTAGTAATTGCTAATAAAATTTTGACCAACTAATTAAAAGCAATGCTCAGCTTTAACCCCTACTGTTGATTAGCCTTACACATCACATGAACTCCCACCTTTGGTGAGTTCATGCACACTGATTCCACACAACTTGTTGAGCTATGATCATGTGTGAGCTCACTCTTGCTATCTCACACCCCCCACAAGAGAAGAACAAGTGGTTCAAGAGGAGCCACACAATGAGGAGTTCGATTCGATCTAGGTGGCGTCTCCCAGTTGACTTGCGCCAAGGATGATCCTTAGTTCGTGTTATATTTATCCTTTTATTTTTGTAAGACTTTCGCTAGGTAATAAGTATTCCGATTATATTCTGACATTTATCTCCATACACTATGTTATTATATATGTTGTCTTCTTTGACAAATGTATGAGATGCACCCGGCTTTGTTCCTTAAATCCGGGTGTGACAGAAATGGTATCAGAGGAATGTTGACTGTAGGACGAAACCTAGATAGAACTGGACAACCATTGTCTACTTACCTTTGCTACTCTGATTCTTTTCTAAACTCTTCTTAATATTTTCTCATCTATTTCCGCTTTACTCTGATTAATCTTACCTTTCCTTGTAAAGATAAATGTGGATTTCACACTTTGAAATCCTGTGCCTAAAGTGACCTTTAGGAATAGGAGACCTACTCTTAGTGTTGGGGGCCTTCGTCCTCCGAAGGTCCTCAAAAACGTAATTTAACAGTGTCTTCCAAGCATGGTTTATATACAGGCACCTTTGGATTCAGGATTAAAGGCATATACGATGAAGGGCATGGTCAAGATGAAGGATGACGCAGCTTTGAAGCTATGTGCAAAGAAGCTTCAGTTCAATCGCGGGAAAAGGAACCGACTTAAAGGGGAAAAGGCTATCCGGTCCTCATAGATTTTTCTATAAGCCAATAGTAAATGTAAAGGGCATGACTGTAATTTCTCATAGGCTGCGCCCTGTGCTTATAAATAGGTGAACAGTAACCCCGTACTGTTCATGCTGACTGGTACTTGCTTTTTGCGTCACGCTTGTACTTTCTTGCCTTCTGTCAAGCCGAAGGTACTCTTGTAATTCAATATTGTTTCTGTCTTCCCATGATTATATAATTAAGAATGAGTTAATAATGTTATATGATTGTTTATGTTGTCTCCTATATGTCATATGCCTCTTCTTTTACTTATACTGCAATGATGAAGGTATAACCTTCATCTGAAGATCATTATATCCTAAGGGAAATAGTGCTTCGAAGGACGAAGGGCATTAATATTTAACTCTTGTGTTGCCTTGTTCTTAATTCATAGTACTTGAGAACAAGTGACCAACACTTAGGAACAAAAACAAAATTATTTTTATAGGTATCTATACGCTGGAGTGTTTGTTCTTATGATATTTGTCTGATTTGGATCTTTGATTGAGTGTGATAAGTCGTGGAGTAACATCCACAATTACATCTACATATACTTATAGGCATAAATACAAATAAATAAAAATTCATAAGATAAATAAATAGCCTAGATTATCCTCCATTAATGTGTATCTACTTTAATGGATCCCTCTTAACTTAAATGAATCTATCTTATCCTCATAGGTTCTTATTGTGTTAAAAAATCTCTTATCCTCTTAAACTGTTTATAAGATAAACTAGACCAAATAAAAATACCCCATTACCATATATCAAGCCTAATGGATCCATCTTATCTTGGAAGGTTCTCTCTAATCTTAATAGAACCATTTTATCTTAAAAGGTTCTCTCTTACCTTAATAGATCCATCTTATCTTAAAAGATATTCTCTTACCTTAATAAGTTCATCTTATCTCAAAAGATTTTATCTTACCCTAATAGATCTAACTAATCTCAGAAGATTCTATCGTATTCTTGGAGACTCATCTTGTTTTAATAAGCATACTTATCCTCACCACTTTGCTTATCTCATAATAGTGTAACAAACATGATCTATTCTAAAATAAATAAGGTAGATCTTATCTAGTCTAAGCTGATTACACCGATTTAATTCTGATCCCATCTCATCTGATCAGGTCTAATTTAATGGACAAACATGTTAGATAATATTGGTAAAATAAGATTGGATCCTACTCTTATAAATATGCTTTAATCTAAATAGGAGTCTTAGTCCAACCTGGCCATATGCAACTACCTTAACCACCCGGAATAAAAAGTCTCCCTTACCTAACTCTCTTTTACCCCCAAAACTTCTCTACACCCACCTAATGGCCAAAATTTGAAGTACCCTTGATTTCTATGCCACACCTGCTAATGCATGAAGAATTTCAGGTGTATAAAAAAATACTAATTGGAAGTTCCACTTAAAAAATATATGTATATATATACTAGAATTTCATAAAAATAAAATTAGCTTGATATGCTCAACTAAATGATATTCTTAAATAGAATCTAATGAGAGTCATTTAACAAGTGAGCACTAGTGAAATAAACTAGATCTTACTCCTATAAACCTTGTTCTCCTCTCATGCACTTAAATCTAAATTAGTGCATTAAACCAACTCACCCATGAGCATAAGAGCTAACTCAACCAATAGTGTCATGATTAATTGATTAATTATCTGTCCTCACCTAACTTCAATCAAAATTTTGACCTACATCATGTAGTCCATCTCACCCATATCTATCTCATCTTGGCAGATTCTGTCGTACCTTTGGACATCCACCTTATACGACTAGTTATCCCAATCTTGATACAAAACAAAGATGAAGCCCTACTAAAGAATCTTCATATCATAAACAATTACTAGCCTATTCATTCCACTGACCAAATAATTTCCTCGCAAAACATTTTCCATATGCTTCTAACTCTCATGGTCAATACCAGGAAGGGAAGATTATCCGACAACAACAAACAGAAATGAATCCTCCAAATCCTCCACCTGTTGGAATCGACCAAGTGGTTGCCACCCAAATGAAGGTAATACAACAAATGGCAAACATGGTTACCGAACTACAAAATTAGATAAGACAAGAACGCGAGGAAATACGTCAGGACCGGCTGGAGATATGTCAAGAAATAAGGCAAGCACAGTTGGAAAGACAACGACAACAACCTCCACCACCACCACTAGCCCCACCAAGCTATATATATATATATATTACTACTATTCGTAAGATCTAAATGTTACTTTATTTAGTCAGTTTTGGGATAATATTTCATTATATCCATGTTCCAATTATTATGTTATTTTATTTATGTTCATGTCAATATCACCATTATCTTTAATTGGAACATGGAGCTTAACTTGAGAAACACGTGCCACCACAAGGGTGGAATGGGACGCCCTTGGCTGACTAATTAGGAAAGCTAGTGGAAGACTATCTTACCCGAAAGGGGCAAGGGCAGTAGGGGAGTTACATGGTGGGAGGTTATCGGGTTAATTTTGCTGCAATGGCGGTCAGACGTGGGATTCTTGCAAGTGCTCTTCCTATAAACTGTAGCGGGTTTTCGAAAGCTAGTGGGACTTTGTAAAGGCCTCGTAGTGGATCCCTTGCCATTCACCTCGGTAGTGTCTAAGGGCCTTGCAAACCCTGGCGACATGGGATACACGACTTGTGGGTACAGGGTACAACCTCTGCAGAGTGTAAAACTGGTATACTAACCGAGCTCACGGTCATGAGCAGCTCAGGACTCTTGCATGATTAATTTATGGAACTTATACTCAATTTGTCATTTTCATTTGCATGGGATTATTCATTAATTTTGTTCTATTATTTATTATGGTTTGGTATTTACTTACATTTAGTAATTGCTAATAAAGTTTTGACCAACTAATTAAAAGCAATACTTAGCTTTAACCCCTACTGTTGATTAGCCTTACACATCACATGAACTCTCACCTTTGTTGAGTTCATGCACACTGATTCCCCACAACTTGTTGAGCTATGATCATGTGTGAGCTCACCCTTCTGTCTCACACCCCCCACAGGAGAAGAACAGGTGGTTCAAGAGGAGCCACGCAATGAGGAGTTCGATTCGATCTAGGTGGCGTCTCCCAGTTGACTTGCGCCAGGATGATCCTTAGTTCGTGTTATATTTATCATTTTATTTTTGTAAGACTTCCACTATGTAATAACTACTCTGATTATATTGTGTCATTTATCTCTATACACTCTGTTATTATATATATTGTCTTCTTTGGCACATGTATGAGATGCACCCGGCTTTGTTCCTTAAATCCGGGTGTAACACCTCAGCACGTTGTAGATGCTGGCTTTGCGCCAGCATTAAAATGTGTTCCTCAAAACAATAATAAGAAAACAACCCGAGTAGCATTGTTTACAAAGAGGATGCTTAAATATGTATAATATATGAGACCGAGCCTATCAAATAGATGAAAATTAGTCGACATAAATAGATGTGTGATTTAAATATGACAACTTAAGATTTTTGAGGAACACCGATGATAGCCGGTTACAACTGCTGCAGGTAACTTGTACGTAGTGGAAGATCTTCACTTGTGTGTATATCAATAGCCACTAATTCTAAATTTTGTCTTCCTCATCGTGCGGGAACAGGGGTAGCAACAGGCGTGTTGATTCGACCGGAGAAATCGATTAGTGCGGAGCAGCACTTCTCAATGGACGGCAACAACAAGAAAGAAGATTGATTTTCTCCTTGCCTCGATCCACGTGCATGAGAGGGATCCAAAGCGGAAAACCTCCCTGGTGTTGAAGACGATCGGGGTGATGAAGACGACAGCCATGGAGTTGTCGCGAATCAACTTCGTACCCCCTACCTGGCGTGCTAGTTGTCGGTGTTTATGACCTGACTACGCACCACGGGGTTCCCCATGTGACGCTTTTAAGTAGGACGACATCATTGATTGCGACTTGATTGTGCGTTCAAATGCATGTCGGATCACACAAGAGTTTATACAGGTTTAGATCGTTGCTATGCTTTACACCATACTTCCTATCGAGGCTGAGTATTTGTGTATCTCTGGTGTACATGTGTAATAGATGAGCTATGGGTGGAGGAGGCTGAGTATTTGAAACATTCTTTTGACTTGAATTTAATTCTAACGCTAACTCCAACCTTTAGTGTGTGTTTAAGTTCATAAAATTCATGTTTCACCTATTCACCCCCCCCTCTAGGCGACTTTCAATCGGTATCGGAGCCAGTGCTTCATTAAGAGCCTAACCAACTCGAAGTGATGTCAAGAGGGAGATCATGACCGGCGAAAATCCCGCGGGCTCGGGGAGGACTCTCTCAAGGGAGTCCGACAACAAGTATAAGGAGGAATCCTCTTCCTCCATCAAGTCACATCGGAGAGGTGACAGGAAGAAGAAGAAGAAAATGAAGAAGGTGGTAACGAGACCGACTCTTCGTCACCCTCCACCTCCGACACCGAGTCCTCAACTACTTCTAAGCACCATGAGCGCAAGAAGTATATTAATATGCCCCTATACTATCCCCGTATTTCAAAGCGCTCTCTAGTACTTTCCGTACCCCTAGGCAAACCACCATATTTTGATGGTGAAGATTATTGTATTTGGAGTGATAAAATGAGGCACCATCTAACATCACTCCACGAAAGTATTTGGGATATTGTTGAGTTTGGAGCGCAGGCACCAAAGGTGGGGACGAGGACTACGACTCGGACGAGGTCGCCCAAATTAGGCACTTCAATTCCCAAGCAACTTCTATACTCCTTGCCTCCTTGTGTCGAGAGGAGTATAATAAGGTGCAAGGGTTGAAGAATGCCAAAGAAATTCGGGATGTCCTCAAAACCGCGCACGAAGGGGGCGAGGTGACCAAGATCACCTAGCGTGAGACGATCGAGGGAGAACTCGGTCGATTCGTCCTCAACAAAGGAGAAGAGTTGCACGCTATGTATAACCAGCTCAAGATGATGGTCAACCAAGTGCGCAACCTCAGGGGCACAAAATGGGATGACCATAAAATGGTCAAGGTTATTCTTAGATCCCTCGTATTTTGTAATCCTACTCAAGTTCAATTAATATGTGGGGATCCTAGATATAAGCAGATGTCTCTCGAGGAGGTAATTGGCAAGTTAGTGAGCTTTGAACTTATGATCAAAGACTCCAAACATGTTGTCAACTTGGAGTAAGGCGCCACCTCTACACCCGAGGTGCAACCCATCGCATTCAAAGCGACGAAAGAAAAGAAGGAGTCTACACCAAGTAGTCTTCCAATCGACGCCTCCAAGATCGACAATGAGGAGATGGCGCTCATCATCAAGAGCTTCCGCCAAATCCTGAAGCAAAGGAGGGGGAAGGATTACAAGCCCCACTCCAAGAGGGTCTGCTACCGGTGTGGTAAGTCCGGTCATTTCATAGCTAAATGTCCAATTTCTAGTGAAAGTGACAGGGACGAAGACAAGAAGGGGAAGAAGAAGGAGAAGAAGAGATACTACAAGAAGAAGGGCGGCGGTGCGGACATGTGCCGAGAATGGGACTCCGATGAGAGCTCCACCGACTCCTCCGACGAGGACGCTGCCAATATCACTGTCAACAAAGGCCTCCTCTTCCCCAACATCGGCCACAAGTGTCTCGTGGCTAAGGACGACAAGAAGAAGAAGGTACACTCTAGAGTCAACCCCAAATATACTACATCTAGTGATGAGGGTAGCTCTAGCGATAATGAGGATGATTTACTTTCTCTCTTTGCCAACCTTAGCATGGAACAAAAGAAAAAATTTGAATGAATTAATTGAGACCATTAACGAGAAGGATGATCTCTTGGAATGCTAAAAGGACTTGCTCATTAAAGAAAATAAAAAATTTGTTAAGTTGACAAATGCTTATTATCGGGAAGTAGAAAAAAGTGAAAACTTATCTAAGGAACTTAGCATTTGTCATGATTCAATCTCAAATCTTAGAACTAAGAATGCTAGTTTGGTTTCTAAGATTGAAAAGTTGAATGTTTGCAATGATTCAATTTCTAGTCTTAGAATTGAGAATGATAAATTAAATGCTAAGATTGAGGAATTAAATGCATGCATACCATCTACATCTACTGTTGATCATGTTACTATTTGTACTAGATGTAGAGATGTTAATATTTAAGCTATGGATGATCACCTTGCCATGGTTAAACAACAAAATGATCACATAGCTAAATTAACTGCTAAAATTACCGAGCATGAAATTGAAAATGAAAAGTTTAAATTTGCTAGAAGCATGCTCTATAATGGGAGACGCCCTGGCATTAAGGATGGCATTGGGTTCCAACAAGGGAGCCAATCCAATGTCAAGCTTAATGCCCCCAAAAGATTGTCTAATTTTGTTAAGGGTAAGGCTCCCATGGCTCAAGATAGTGAGGGCTACATTTTATATCCTGCAAACTATCCTGAGCATAAGATTAGGAAAATTCATGCTAGGAAACCTCATACTGTTTCTCACCATGCTTTTATGTATAAAAATGAGGCTTCTAGTTCTAGGCATTCCACTCATGTTAAAATGCCTAAAAAGAAAATTCCTAATGCATCAAATGAACATAATATTTCATTTAAGACTTTTGATGCTTTCTATGTGCTCACTGACAAATCAAGCAAAGTAGTTGTCAAATATGTTGGGGACAAACACAAGAGTTCAAAGACCTGTGTTTGGGTACCCAAGTTACTTGTTTCTAATGTCAAAGGACCCAAGACCGTTTGGGTACCTAAGAACGAGGCCTAAATTTGTTTTGTAGGTTTATGCATCCGGTGGATCAAGTTGGATAATCGATAGCGGGTGCACAAACCACATGACAGGGGAGAAAATGATGTTCTCCTCATATGAGAAAATTGAAGATCCCCAAAGAGCTATCACATTCGGGGATGAAAATCAAGGTTTGGGTAAAATAGTTATATCCCCTGACCATTCTATTTCCAATGTTTTTTTCGTAGATTCTTTAGATTACAACTTGCTTTCTGTTTCTCAATTATGCAAAATGGGCTACAACTGTCTATTTACTAAAGTAGGTGTTACTGTCTTTAGAAGAAGTGATGATTCAGTAGCATTTAAGGGAGTGCTAGATGGTTAGCTATACTTGGTTGATTTTAATGATAATCAAGCTGAACTAGACACTTGCTTAATTGCTAAGACTAACATGGGTTGGCTTTGGCATCATCGACTAGCTCATGTTGGAATGAAGAATCTTCATAAGCTTCTAAAGGGAGAACACATTTTAGGACTAAGAAATGTTCATTTTGAGAAAGACATGATTTGTAGCGCATGTCAAGTAGGAAAGCAGGTTGGAGTCCATCATCCACACAAGAATATCATGACGACGGACAGGCCGCTGGAGCTACTCCACATGGACCTATTCGGACCGATCGCTTATATAAGCATCAGCGGGAGTAAGTACTGTCTAGTTATTGTGGATGATTATTCTCGCTTCACTTGGGTATTCTTTTTGCAGTAGAAATCTCAAACCCAAGAGACTCTAAAGAGATTCTTAAGACGAGCTCAAAATGAGTTTGGATTTAGGATCAAAAAGATAAGAAGCGATAATGGGAAGGAGTTCATGAACTCTCAAATCGAAGGATTTCTTGAGGAGGGCATCAAGCATGAGTTCTCTTCTCCCTACACACCAAAAAAAATGGTGTAGTGGATAGGAAGAATAGGACTCTACTAGACATGGCAAGGACCATGCTTGATGAATACAAGACCCCGAACCTATTTTGGGCGGAAGCAATCAACACCGCTTGCTACTCCATCAACCGGCTCTACCTTCATCGAATCCTCAAGAAAACATCATATGAACTCCTCACTGGTAAAAATCCCAGTGTTTCATATTTTGGAGTCTTTGGGAGTAAATGCTTTATTCTTATTAAAAGAGGTAGAAGTTCTAAATTTGCTCCTAAGGCTGTAGAAGGCTTTTTACTAGGGTATGGCTCAAACACAAGGGCATATAGAGTCTTCAACAAATCCACTGGATTAGTTGAGGTTTCTTGTGACATTGTGTTTGATGAGACTAATGGCTCCCGAGTGGAGCAAGTTGATCTTGATGAACTAGATGATGAAGAGGCTCCGTACGTTGCGCTAAGAAACATGTCCATTGGAGATGTGTGTCCTAAGGAACCTGAAGAGCCTCCACAAGCACAAGATCAACCATCATCTTCCATGCTAGCACCTCCACCAACTCAAGACGAGGATCAGGCTCAAGATGATGAAGATGAAGATCAAGAGGATGAGCCACCCCAAGAGGAGGACATGGATCAAGGGGGAGATGAAGATGATCAAGACAAGGAAGATGATCAAGAAATAAGGGATCAAACACCGCCACACCCAAGAGTCCACCAAGCAATTCAAAGAGATCACCCCGTCAACTCCATTCTTGGTGACATTCACAAGGGGTAACTACTAGATCTCGAGTTGCACATTTTTGTGAACGTTACTCTTTTGTGTCTTCTATTGAGCCATACAGGATAGAGGATGCACTAAGAGATCCGGATTGGGTGGTGGCAATGCAAGAGGAGCTCAACAACTGCGAGGAATGAGGTATGGCATTTAGTTCCACGTCCTAATCAAAATGTTGTAGGTACCAAATGGGTATTCCGCAACAAACAAGATGAGCATGGTGTGGTGACAAGAAACAAAGCCCGACTTGTGGCAAAGGGATATTCACAAGTCGAAGGTTTGGATTTCGATGAAACTTATGCACCCATAGTTAGGCTTGAATCAATTTTCATATTACTTGCCTATGCTACTTACCATGGCTTCAAGCTTTATCAAATGGGCGTGAAGAGTGCCTTTCTCAATGGTCCTATCAAGGAAGAGGTCTATGTTGAGCAATCTCCCGGCTTTGAAGACAGTGGGTATCCTAACCTTGTGTATAAACTCTCAAAGGCATTTTATGGGCTCAAGCAAGCCCCAAGAGCATGGTATAAATGTCTGCGAGATTTTCTTATCACTAATGGTTTCAAAGTCAGAAAAGCCGATCCTACTCTTTTCACTAAAACTATTGCAAAAGACTTGTCTATATGCCAAATTTATGTTGATGATATTATATTTGGGTCTACTAACAAGTCAACTTGTGAAGAGTTTAGTAGGATCATGATACAAAAATTCGAGATGTCTATGATGGGGGAGTTGAAGTATTTCCTAGGATTTCAAAACTCCAAGATGGCACCTTCATCAGCTAAACAAAGTACATTCAAGACATACTTAAGAAATTTGGAATGAAGGATGGCAAACCCATCAAGACACCCATGGGAACTAATGGGCATCTCGACCTCGACACGGGAGGTAAATTCGTAGATCAAAAGGTATACCATTCAATGATAGGATCTTTACTCTACTTATGTGCATCTCGACCAGATATTATGCTTTTTGTATGCATGTGTGCAAGGTTCCAGGCAAATCCTAAGGAAGTTCACCTTAGGGTCGTAAAGAGAATCATGCGATATTTAGTTCACACTCCTAAGTTTGGTCTTTGGTACCCCAAGAGATCTACCTTTGATCTAATTGGGTATTCCTATGTCGATTATGCCGGGTGTAAAATAGATAGAAAGAGCACATCAGGGACTTGTTAGTTTCTGGGAAGATCCCTGGTGTCATGGGCTTCAAAGAAACAAAACTCCGTAGCTCTTTCCACCACCGAAGCCGAGTACATTGTCGCAGGCCATTGTTGTGCGCAATTTCTTTGGATGAGGCAAACCCTTAGGGACTATGGCTACAAATTGAGCAAAATCCCTCTCCTATGTGACAATGATAGTGCAATCTGCATGGAGATTAATCCCGTTGAACACAGCCGCACTAAGCACATAGACATCCGATATCACTTTCTGAGGGATCACCAACAAAAGGGGGATATTGAAATAGCTTATGTAATCACCCATAACCAATTAGCCGATATCTTTACCAAGCCACTAGATGAGAAAACCTTTAGCAAACTTAGGAATGAGCTAAATATACTTGATTCTTGGAACTTTGATTGAAACATTGCACACATAGCTAATTTATATAGCTTTGATCATATCTCTTTCATTTGGTACAAATGCATAATTCTTATTCTTGTGACAAGGCTAAGACTAATGACTTTTCAAGTATATCTCTATGATTAGTCTTAAATTGAAAGGGAAATTGAGTATTCGGCAAAGATAAGGCTTCCACTCCAACTCTGACGGTATCACTTACCCTTTGCTATTACTCCTGTCACTCTCAATCGTATGACCCTTCACTCGTATTTATATTACCACTAGTCGGTTGCTTGTGCGTTGCGACGGCTTAAAACAATACCCATGTGAACTATCCACTAAAAAAATTTCAATATTTTTTATTGATTGTCTACGCTCTCCGTATAATATTTTTTTTGATTTGGCTAACTGATGTTATTATTTACTCCATCCAATATGTCTTGGTACAACACAGCCAATGAAGTGAGCGATTAGAAGAGAGTTCACAGCGACTGATTGAACAAACAAAGATTATGAAATGATATAATCCACCATATAGAGACCAAATAACATAAAGTTTGTGAGCTCAAGTTTCTAAAATAAGTCACATGAACTCAAACTTATAAAAAAGATAGATCAAAATATGGAGTGATTGTTAAAGTCAGGCATCAATAAAACTGGATACGCTCCATATAAATTATGCTACTTCATAACAATTATTAATATTTAAAATCATTGTTGCTCCATCCAATTCAGCAACCTCAAACACCATGAAGTCCATTGCGCCAATGTGGTCTCAGAAACGGCCTAATGCTTGCACGAGCCAAGAATGTCGTGTCGTGCTTGGGTTGTAGCCTCGGCCGTAGTGCTGGTCCGGCCCGACACGATTATATTTTTTTATTTTACAAAATATATATATATATATATATATATATGTATAATTTATATTCAATATTAAAAACATCTGAGCATTGTTCTACTGGTTAGACAGCTTTACCTAGTGTCTTCCACCCTTCTTCCATTAGGGCATGGGTTTGAACTTCACCTCTTGCACCGTTTTTTAACATTTTATGATGATTTAATCAAATGGGCCGACGGGCTAACGCGCTGGCCCGACACAGTCAGCAGGTCGGCATGACGTGCCTGGGCTGCACCGTTTTTTAACATTTTACGCTGATTTAATCAAATGGGCCGACGGGCTAACGAGCACAGTCAGCAGGCCGGCATGCCGTGCCTGGGCCAGAGTTGTGGCCCGGGCGTCTGGCTCGTGCCGGGCCGCCGTTTGGCCATCTATAGGCGTGCAGCGGATTAATTTGAAATAGCTGTGAGGGGTTATTTATAAAAAGATGACGCGGGACGACCGTTGAAACTGGTGCTTTAAGTATAATATAAATTTGGGAGAAAGTATTAGGCCCCAAAGGGGGAGAAAATGCAATAGGGCTCTCAAGATCTCCGTTTTTGGCGCTTAATGCCAAAGAGAGAGAAAATATTAAGCCCAAAGCAAAAGGACCGCACCACCATTTCAAAAAATTTCGAAATGAATTTTTCAACTGGTATATTTTTTAATTAGTACCTAATTTTCAATTCATATGTGAAAGTAAAATTTCAAAATTGGTATCTATTTCAAAACCCTCTTGAAAGCTAAGAGGTGAATTCATACAAGGGGAGCTTTTATTTAGTCAAAGGAAAAACATTTGAAATAGGGGGAGGAATTTCAAATCTTAAAAATGTTTCTTGAAATCACATTCTTATACCTTTGACTATTTACAAAAGTTTTTTAATAAGATTTCCAAAAGGTTTGCAAAAACAAAACTAGTGGTGCAAATGTGGTCCAAAATATTAAATAAAAGAAAGGCAATCCATTCATCTTATTCATATGTTTAAAATCTTTCATTGGTTTAATTCTAAGTAACCCATGAACAATCATCTCAATTACAAACTAGTTACAATTTGACACTCTTCATTTTCTTTGGTTTGTGTTGGCATCAATCACCAAAAAGGGGGAGATTGAAAGGGAATTTGGGTTAACCATTTTCTATAATTAATTTTGGTTGTTGACGACCAACACAAACACATGGACTAACTAGTTTGTCTAGAATTCATCTATTACAGGTGCATAAGTTTCAACACAAACCAAGAAATAAATCAAGTTAGGGACACAATTTAAGATGGAGCAAAGGACTTGGGTGTGCTGGTTTTTTGCGCACCAGACAGTGTCCGGTGCACCAGGGCCGTACAGACTTGAACCAGCCACTCTCGGGATATGGGAGGTGCACTCCGCTATAATTCACCGGACTGTCCGGTGTGCCACCGGACTGTCCGGTGAGTCAGCGGAGCAACGACTATTTGGCGCCAATAGTCGACTGCTAAAGGCCCTCTGCGGTGAACTTTGCAAATGCAGAAGTCATAGCGCAGAAGTCAGAGGGCACCCGACTGTCCGGTGCAGCAAGACAACAAGGCGCCCCAACGGTCAACTACCCTAATGGTTGCGCTGACGTGGCACGCACCGGACTGTTCGGTGCGCCCATCGCTAGCAGTAATCAGCCAACAGCTAGAAGTGGTTGGGAGGCTATAAATACCCCCAACCACCTCATTCACTCCCATACGTCATTCGCATTTCTTGAGCAACTCAGAGTAAGTGAAACATTCTTTTGACTTGAATTTAATTCGAACGCTAACTGCGACATTTAGTGTGTGTTCAAGTTTATAAAATACAGGTTTCGCCTATTCACCCCCTTTAGGCGACTTTCACTTTTGGACACACATCACCAATGGACATGTTCCTTAGCGCGATGCACAGAGCCTCTTCATCATCTAGTTCATCAAGATCAACTTGCTCCACTTGGGAGCCATTTGTCTCATCAAACACAATGACACAATAAACTTCAACTAGTCCAGTGGATTTGTTGAAGACTCTATATGCCCTTGTGTTTGAGTCATAACCAAGTAAAAAGCCTTCTACAGCTTTAGGTGCAAATTTAGAACTTCTACCTCTTTTAATAAGAACAAAGCATTTGCTCCCAAAGACTCTAAAATATGAAACATTGGGCTTTTTACCAGTGAGGAGTTCATATGATGTCTTCTTGAGGATTCGGTGAAGATATAACCGGTTGATGGAGTAGCAGGCGGTGTTAATCGCCTCCGCCCAAAACCGGTCCGGTGTCTTGTACTCATCAAGCATGGTTCTCGCCATATCCAATAGAGTTATGTTCTTTCTCTCGACTACACCATTTTGTTGAGGTGTGTAAGGAGAAGAGAACTCATGCTTGATGCCCTCTTCCTCAAGAAATCCTTCAATTTGTGAATTCTTGAACTCCATTCCATTATCGCTTCTAATCTTTTTGATCCTCAATCCGAACTCATTTTGAGCCCGTCTTGAGAAGCTCCTTAAGGTCTCTTGGGTTTGTGATTTTTCCTACAAAAAGAATACCCAAGTGAAGCGAGAATAATCATCCACAATAACTAGACAGTACTTACTCCCGTCGATGCTTATGTAAGCGATCGGGCCGAATAGGTCCATGTGGAGCAGCTCAAGCGGCATGTCAATCGTCATGACGTTCTTGTGTGGATGATGGACTCCAACTTGCTTCCCTGCTTGACATCCGCTACAAATCCTGTCTTTCTCAAAATGAACATTTGTTAGTCCTAAAATGTGTTCTCCTTTTATAAGCTTGTGAAGATTCTTCATTCCAACATGGGAAAGTCGGCGATGCTAGAGCCACCCCATATTGGTCTTAGCAATTAAGCAAGCGTCTAGTTCAGCTTTGTTTTCATTAAAACCAACTAAATATAGTTGACCATCTAACACACCCTTAAATGCTATTGAATCATCACTTCTTCTAAAGACAGTAACACCTACATCAGTTAATAGACAGTTGTAGCCCATTTTGCACAATTGAGAAACAGAAAGCAAATTGTAATATAAGGAATCTACGAGAAAAACATTAGAAATGGAATGGTCATGAAATATAGCAATTTTACCCAAAACTTTGACCAAACCTTGATTTCCATCCCCGAATGTAATAGCACTTTGGGGGTCTTCATCTTTCTCATATGAGAACATCATTTTCTCCCATGTCATGTGGTTTGTGCATCCGCTATCGATTATCCAACTTGACCCACCGGATGCATAAACCTACAAAACAAATTTAGGCCTTGTTCATAGGTACCCAAACGGTCTTGGGTCCTTTCACATTAGAAACAAGTACCTTGGGTACCCAAACACAAGTCTTTGGACTCTTGTGTTTGCCCCCAACATATTTGGAAACTACTTTAGCTAATTTGTTAGTCTGCACATATGAAGCATCAAAAGTCTTAAATGAAATATTATGATCATTTGATGCATTTGGAATTTTCTTTTTAGGCATTTTAACATGAGTGGAATGCCTAGAACTGGAAGCCTCATTTTTATACTTAAAGGCATGGTGAGAAATAGTATGAGGTTTCGTAGCATGAATTTTCCTAATCTTATGCTTAGGATAGTTTGTAGGATATAAAATATAGCCCTCTTTATCCTGAACCATGGGAGCCTTGCTCTTTACAATATTAGGCAATTTCTTAGAGGCATTAAGCTTGACATTGGATTTGCTCCCTTGTTGGAACCCAATGCCATCCTTAATGCCAGGACGTCTCCCATTTTAGAGCATATTTCTAGCAAATTTAAACTTTTCATTTTCAAGTTCATGCTCGACAATTTTAGCATTTAATGTAGCTATGTGATCATTTTGTTGTTTAATCATAGCAATGTGATCATCAATAGCGTCAACATTAATATCTCTACATCTAGTGCAAATAGTAACATTCTCAACAGAAGATGTAGAGGGTTTGCAAATATTCAATTCATAAATCTTAGCAATTAAACTAGCATTCTCATCTCTAAGACATGAAACTGAATAATTGCAAATGCTATGCTCCTTAGACAAATTTTTGCATTTTTCTACTTCTAGAGCATAAGCATTTTTCAACTTAACAAATTTTTTATTTTCTTTAAGGAGCAAGTCCTCTTGGCATTCCAAGAGATCATCCTTCTTGTTAATGGTTTCAATTAATTCATTCATTTTTTCTTTTGGTCCTTAGTAAGGTTGGCAAAGAGAGAAACTAAATCATCTTCATTATCACTAGAACTACCCTCATCACTAGATGTAGTATATTTGGGGGTACTTCTAGAATATACCTTCTTCTTTTTGCCATCCTTTGCCATGAGACACTTATTGCCTATGTTGGGGAAGAGGAGGCCTTTGTTGACGGCGATGTTGGCGGCGTCTTCGTCGGAGGAGGAGTTGGTGGAGCTCTCGTCGGAGTCCCATTCCCGCCCCATGTGCGCCTCGCCGCCCTTCTTCTTGTAGTATCTCTTCTTATCCTTCTTCTTCCCCTTCTTGTCTTCGTCCTTGTCACTTTCACTAGAATATGGACATTTAGCGATAAAGTGATCGGACTTACCACACGGGTAGCACACCCTTTTGGAGCGGGGCTTGTAGTCCTTTCCCTTCCTTTGCTTGAGGATTTGGCGAAAGCTCTTGATGATGAGCGTCATTTCCTCGTTGTCGAGCTTGGAGGCGTCGATTGGAAGCCTACTTGGTGTAGACTCCTTCTTTTCTTCCGTTGCTTTGAATGCAATGGGTTGCACCTTGGGTATTGAGGTGGCGCCTTGCTCCAAATTGACAATGTGTTTGGAGTCTTTAATCATAAGTTCAAAGCTCACAAACTTGCCAATAATCTCCTCGGGAGACATCTGCTTATATCTAGGATCCCCACGCATTAATTGAACTTGAATAGGATTGCGAAATACAGGGGATCTAAGAATAACCTTGACCATTTCATGGTCATCCCATTTTGTGCTCCTGAGGTTGCGCACTTGATTGACCATCGTCTTGAGCTAGCTTGCGGCTCTTTCCCTTTGTTGAGGACAAATCGACCGAGCTCACCCTCGATCGTCTCGCGCTTGGTGATTTTGGTCACCTCGTCCCCTTCGTGCGCCGTTTTAAGGACGTCCCAAATTTCTTTGGCGTTCTTTAACCCTTGCACTTTATTATACTCCTCTTGACATAAAGAGGCAAGGAGTATAGAAGTTGCTTAAGAGTTGAAGTGCCTAATTTGGATGGCCTCGTCCGAGTTGTAGTCCTCGTCCCCTACTTGAGGTGTCTACGCTCCAAACTCAACAATATCCCAAATACTTTCATGGAGCGAGGTTAGATGGTGTCTCATTTTATCGCTCCACATGCAATAATCTTTACCATCAAAATATGGTGGTTTGCCTAGGGGAACGGAAAGTAATGGAGCATGCTTTGAAATACAGGGATAGCGTAGGAGCATCTTACTATACTCCTTGCGCTCATGGCACTTCGAAGTAGTGGATGACTTGGTGCCCGATGTGGAGGGTGACGAAGAGTCGGTCTCGTAGTAGACCACTTTCTTCATCTTCTTCTTCTTGTCGCCCCTCCGACGTGACTTGATGGAGGAAGAGGATTCCTGCTTATACTTGTTGTCGGACTCTCTTGAGAGAGCCTTCCCCGAGCCCGTGGGCTTTTCGCCGGTCATGATCTCCCTCTTGGCGTGATTTCCAGACATCACTTCGAGTTGGTTAGACTCCTAATGAAGCATTGGCTTTGATACCAATTGAAAGTCGCCTAGAGTGGGGGGTGAATAGGCGAAACCTGAAATTTATGAACTTTAAACACACACTAGGTTCGGGGTTAGTGTTAGAATTAAATTCAAGTCTGAAAGAATGTTTCTCTTGCTAAGAGTTGCTCAAAGGATGTGGATGATGTATAGGAGCAAACTCAAATTAATACTAGCAAGGAAACGTTAGAGAGAGGAAAGAGGGCAAACAAATCAAGCGAGAATCAAAGCGAGTAGACACGGTGATTTGTTTTACTGAGGTTCGGTTCCAAAGAACCTATTCCCCGTTGAGGAGGCCACAAAGGCCAGGTCTATTCCAACCCTTTCCCTCTCTCTCAAACGGTCACTTAGACCGAGTGAGCGTTCCCTTAATCGCACGGGTCACTAAGACCCCGCAAGGACCACCACACACTTGGTGTCTCTTACTTAGCTTTACAAAGCACTTGAGAAATTGAGAGCACCTAGAGGGGGTTGAATAGGTGATCCTGTAAAATTCAATACTAAATAGCACAAACTTGGTTATGAAATGTTAGTGAGATTAAAACCAAGTTGCTAAAGTAAACTTTAGAAGAAAACTAATCGCAATGAAGATGGACACGAGACACAATGATTTTTATCCTGTGGTTCGTCCAATGCCTACTCCACGTTGTGGTGACCTTCTTCGGTCAAGGATTGCACTCAATCCCTCTCAAATGATCCAATGATCAGCTTTGAGTACTGAAAGGGAAATAGGGTCAAACCTTTTTCCTAAGTAATTTTGGTGGTTGAATTGTCCAACACAAATAATTGGACTAACTAGTTTGCTCTAGATTATAAGCTCTACAGGTGCCAAAGGTTCAACACAAACCAATAAAAAGTCCAAGAAAGGGTTCAAATAAAAAGGAGCAAAACCAACCGAAGGCTGCCCTGGTCTAGCGCACCGGACTGTCCGGTGTGCCACCGAACAGTGTCCGATGCACCAGGGAGATCAAGTCTAAACTACTGAGCTTCAGATTTTTGGGAAGCCACTCCGCTATAATTCACCAGACTGTCATGTGTAGCACCAGACTGTCCGGTGTGCCATGTGGAGCAACGGCTAACAGCGCCAACGGTCGTCTGCAAAAGTGAACAGTGCGCGAACAGCGCGCGCAGAGTCAAAGCAGGCGCTAGAAGGCGCATAGGACAGTGAACAGTACCTGTCCGGTGCACCACCGGACTGTCCGGTGGCCCCACTTGCCAGAGCTCCAACAGTCGAACCCTAACGGTTGGGTGACGTGGCTGGCGCACCGGACAGTGTCCGGTGGCGCACGGGTCTGTTCGGTGCGCCCATCGACAGCAGCCTTCAACAACGGCCATTTTGGTGGTTGGGGCTATAAATACCCCCCAACCACCACACTTCAAGGCATCCAAGTTTTTCAGCCAACACATTCAGTACAAGAGCTAGTACATTCAATACAAGACACAATTAGATTGAATCAAAGCCTCTCTAAGTCCCAATTCCACTCAAAGCAATTAGTGACTAGAAGAGAGAGTTTTGCCCGTGTTCTTTGAGCTCTTGCGCTTGGATCGCTTTTCTTCTTCCCCATTTCTTGTTTCCAAGACCTTTGTAATCAAAGCAAGAGACACCAATTGTGTGGTGGTCCTTGTGGGGACTAAGTGTCCCAATTGATTGAGGAGAAAAGCTCACTCGGTCTAGGTGACCGTTTGAGAGAGGGAAAGGGTTGAAAGAGACCCGGTCTTTGTGACCACCTCAACGGGGAGTAGGTTTGCAAGAACCGAACCTCGGTAAAACAAATCACCGTGTCACACTCTACATTTGCTTGTGATTTGTTTTTGCCCTCTCTTTTGAACTCGACTTTATTTCTAACGCTAACCCCGGCTTGTAGTTGTGCTTAAAGTTTATAAATTTCAGATTTGCCTATTCACCCCCTCTAGGCGACTTTCAATTGGTATTAGAGCCCGGTACTTCATTAGAGCCTAACCGCTCGAAGTGATGTCGGGAGCTCATGCCAAGAAGGAGATGGTGACCGGCGAGAAGCCTGCCACAAGCCACGGGAAAGCTCCATCGGGGGAGTCCGGCAACAAGAAGAGGGAGGAATCACCTCCCCACGTCAAGTCGCACCCGAGTGGCGACAAGAAGAATAAAATGAAGAAAGTGGTCTACTACGAGACCGATTCTGCGTCGCCTTCCACCTCCGGCTCGGACACGCCGTCCGTCACTTCTAAGCGCCATGAGCACAAGAAGTTTACTAAGATCCCCCTACGCTACCCTCGCATTCCTAAGCACACTCCTTTACTTTCTGTTCCATTAAGCAAACCACCGGTTTTTGATGGTGAAGATTATAGTAGGTGGAGTGATATGATGAGGTATCACCTAACCTCACTCCACACAAGCATATGGGACGTTGTTGAATTTGGAGCACAGGTACCATTCGTAGGGGACGAAGATTATGATGAGGATGAAGTCGCCCAAATCTAGCACTTCAATTCCCAAGCAACTACTATACTCCTCACCAAAGAGATTTGGGACATGCTCAAGACCGCGCACGAAGGAGATGAGGTGACCAAGATCACCAAGCGGGAAACGATCAAGGGGGAGCTTGGTCGATTCATGCTCAACCAAGGAGAGGAGCCACAAGCCATGTACAACCGGCTCAAGACCTTGGTGAACCAAGTGCGCAACCTCGGGAGCACAAAATGGGATGACCATGAAATGGTTAAGGTTATTCTTAGATCACTCGTTTTTCTTAATCCTACTCAAGTTCAATTAATTCATGGTGATCCTAGATATAAGCTAATGTCTCCCGAGGAAGTTATAGGAAAGTTTGTGAGCTTTGAATTGATGATCAAAGGCTCCAAACAAATCATCGAGCGAGGTGCCACCTCCACACCCGAGGTGCAACCCGTTGCCTTCAAAGCAACGGAGGAGAAGAAAGAAGAGCCTACATCTAGTAGGCTTCCCATCGATGCCTCCAAGCTCGACAACGAGAAGATGGCACTAATCATCAAAAGCTTTCGCCAAATCCTCAAGCAAAGGACGGGGAAGGATTACAAGCCCCGCTCCAAGAAGGTTCGCTACAAGTGTGGTAAACCCGGTCATTTTATTGCTAAATGTCCATTATCAAGTGATAGTGACAGGGGCGACGACAAGAGGGGAAAGAAGAAGGAAAAGAAGAGGTACTACAAGAAGAAGGGCGGTGATGCCCACATTTGTCGGGAGTGGGACTCCGATGAGAGCTCCACCGACTCCTCCTTCGACGAGGACGCCGCAAACATCGCCGTCAACAAGGGTCTCCTCTTCCCCAACGTCGGCCACAAGTGCCTCATGGCAAAGGACGACAAAAAGAAGGTAAAATCTAGAGCCTCCACTAAATATGCAACATCTAGTGATGAGGATAACTCTAGTGATGATGAAGATAATTTGCTTGCCCTTTTTGCCAACCTAAACATGCAACAAAAAGAAAAATTAAATGAATTGATAGGTGCTATTCATGAGAAGGATGAACTCTTGGATAGCCAAGAGGACTTCCTTATTAAGGAAAACAAAAGGCATGTTAAGGTTAAAAATGCTTATGCTCAGGAAGTAGAAAAATGTGAAAAATTAACTAGTGAGCTTAGCACTTGCCATGACACAATCTCCAACCTTAGAAATGAGAATGTTAAATTAATTGCTAAGGTTGAGAAGTTAGATGTTTGTGATGATTCAATTGTTAGTCTTAGAAATGATAATGCTAGTTTGATTATTAAAATTGACAAGTTGAATGCATCACTCTCTAGCCTTAAAATTGAGAATGAAAAATTAATTGCTAAGGCTAAAGATTTAAATGTTTGCGATATTTCTATTTCCAATATTAGAGATGAGAATGCTATTTTACATGCTAAGATTGATGAAATAAATGCTTGCAAACCCTCTACATCTATTGTTAGCCATGTCTCTATTTGCACTAGATGTAGAGATGTTAATGTTGATGTTATCCATGACCACATTGCTATGATTAAACAACAAAATGATCACATAGCAAAATTAGATGCTAAAATTGTCGAGCATGAATTAGAGAATGAAAAGTTTAAATTTGCTCGTAGCATGCTTTATAGTGGGAGACGCCCTGACATTAAGGATGGCATTGGCTTCCAACAGGGAGACAATGTCAAGCTTAATGCCTCAAAGAAATTGTCTAACTTTGTTAAGGGCAAAGCTCCCATGGTTCAGGATAACGAGGGCTATATTTTATATCCTGTTGGTTATCCCGAACACAAAATTAGGAGAATTCATTCTAGGAAGTCTCACTCTAGCTCTCATCATGCTTTTATGTATAAGAGTGAGGCATCTAGTTCTAGGCAATTCACTCATGTTAAATTGCCTAAAAAGAAAACTCCTACTGCATCAAATGAGCCTATTGTTTCATTTAAGACTATTGATGCTTCATATGTTTTAACTAACAAATTAGGCAAAGTAATTGCCAAATATGTTGGGGGCAAACACAAGGGCTCCAAGACTTGTGTTTGGGTACCCAAGGTGCTGTTTCTAATGTCAAAGGACCCAAGACCGTTTGGGTACCTAAGAACAAGGCCTAAACTTGTTTTGTAGGTTTATGCATCCGGAGGCTCAAGTTGGATCATTGATAGCGAGTGCACAAACCACATGACTGGGGAGAAAAGGATGTTCTCCTCCTATGAGAAAAACCATGATCCCCAAAGAGCTATCACATTCGGGGATGGAAATCAAGGTTTGGTCAAAGGACTTGGTAAAATTGCTATATCTCCTGACCATTCTATTTCCAATGTTTTTCTTGTAGATTCTTTAGATTACAATTTGCTTTCTGTTTCTCAATTATGAAAAATGGGCTACAATTGTCTTTTTACAGAGTTAGGTGTTACTGTCTTTAGAAGAAGTGATGATTCAGTAGCATTTAAGGGAGTGTTAGAGGGTCAGCTATACTTAGTAGATTTTGATAGAGCTGAACTCGACACTTGCTTAATTGCTAAGACTAACATGGGTTGGCTCTGGCACCGCCGACTAGCCCATGTTGGGATGAAGAATCTTCATAAGCTTCTAAAGGGAGAACACATTTTGGGACTAACCAATGTTCATTTTGAGAAAGACAGTGTTTGTAGCGCATGTCAGGCAGGGAAGCAAGTTGGTGTTCATCATCCGCACAAGAATATCATGACGACCGATAGGCCGCTTGAGCTACTCCACATGGACCTATTCGGCCCAAACGCTTACATAAGCATCGGCGGGAGTAATTATTGTCTTGTTATTGTGGATGATTACTCTCGCTTCACTTGGGTGTTCTTTTTGCAGGAAAAATCTCAAACCCAAGAGACCTTAAAGGGATTCTTGAGACGGGCTCAAAATGAGTTCGTATTGAGAATAAAAAAGATAAGAAGCGACAATGGGACGGAGTTCAAGAACTCTCAAATAGAAGGCTTTCTTGAGGATGAGGGCATCAAGCATGAGTTCTCTTCTCCCTACACACCACAACAAAATGGTGTAGTGGAGAGGAAGAATAGAACTCTACTTGACATGGCGAGGACCATGCTTGATGAGTACAAGACTTCGGACCGGTTTTGGGCGGAAGCAATCAACACCGCTTGCTACGCCATCAACCGTCTCTACCTTCACCGAATCTTCAAGAAGACATTCTATGAACTCCTCACCGGTAAAAAGCCCAATGTTTCATATTTTAGAGTCTTTGGTAGCAAATGCTTTATTCTTGTTAAAAGAGGAAGAAAATCTAAATTTGCTCCTAAGGCTGTAGAAGGCTTTTTACTTGGTTATGATTCAAACACAAGGGCATATAGAGTCTTTAACAAGTCCACTGGACTAGTTGAAGTTTCTTGTGTCATTGTGTTTGATGAGACTAACGGCTCTCAAGTAGAGCAAGTTGATCTTGATGAGCTAGATGATGAAGAGGCTCCATGCGTCGCGCTAAGGAACATGTCCATTGGGGATGAGTGTCCTAAGGAATCCGAAGAGCCTCCACAAGAACAAGATCAACCCTCATCTTCCATGCAAGCATCTCCACCAACCCAAGATGAGGATCAAGCTCAAGATGATGAAAATGAAGATCAAGAGGAGCCACCTCAAGAGGAGGACAATGATCAAGGGGGAGATGCCAATAATCAAGACAAGGAAGATGATGAGGGTCCAAGACTGCCACACCCAAGAGTCCACCAAGCGATACAACGAGATCACCCCCTGAACTCCATCCTCGGTGATATTCATAAGGGGGTAACCACTCGATCTCGTGTTGCTCATTTTTGTGAACATTATTCTTTTGTGTCTTCTATTGAGCCATACAGGGTGGAAGACGCATTAAGGGATTCGGATTGGGTATTGGCAATGCAAGAGTAACTCAACAACTTCACGAGGAATGAGGTATGGCATCTTGTTCCAAGTCCTAACCAAAATGTTGTAGGAACCAAATGGGTCTTCCGCAACAAGCAAGATGAGCATGGTGTGGTGACAAGGAACAAAGCCCGACTTGTGGCCAAGGGATATTCACAAGTCGAAGGTTTGGATTTCGGTGAAACCTATGCACCTGTAGCTAGGCTTGAGTCAATTCGTATATTACTTGCCTATGCTACTTACCATGCCTTTAAGCTCTATCAAATGGACGTGAAAAGTGCTTTCCTCAATGCACCAATCAAGGAGGAGGTCTATGTTGAGCAACCTTCCGGCTTTGAAGATAGTGAGTACCCTAACCATGTCTATAAACTCTCTAAGGCGCTTTATGGGCTCAAGCAAGCCCCAAGAGCATGGTATGAATGCCTAAGATATTTTCTTATCACTAATGGCTTCAAAGTCGGCAAAGCCGATCCTACACTCTTTACTAAAACTATTGCAAATGATTTGTTTGTATGCCAAATTTATGTTGATGATATCATATTCGTGTCTACTAACAAATCTACTTGTGAAGAGTTTAATAGGATTATGATTCAAAAATTCGAGATGTCATGATGGGGGAGTTGAAGTATTTCTTAGGATTTCAAGTGAAGCAACTCCAAGAGGGCACCTTCATTAGCCAAACTAAGTATATTCAAGACATACTCACCAAGTTTGGAATGAAGGATGCCAAGCCCATCAAGACATCCATGGGAACCAATGGGCATCTCGACCTCGACACAGGAGGTAAATCCGTAAATCAAAAGGTATATCGGTCGATGATAGGGTCTTTACTCTATTTATGTACATCTCGACCGGATATTATGCTTTCTGTATGCATGTGTGCAAGTTTCCAAGTCGATCCTAAGGAAGCTCACCTTAGGGCCGTAAAACGAATCTTGAGATATTTAGTTCATACACCTAAGTTTGGTCTTTGGTACCCCAAGGGATCCACTTTTGATTTAATAGGTTATTCAGATGCTGATGTGGCAGGGTGTAAAATTGATAGAAAGAGTACATCAGGGACTTGTTAGTTCTTGGGAAGATCCCTGGTGTCTTAGGCTTCAAAGAAACAAAATTCAGTAGCTCTTTCTACCGCCGAAGCCGAGTATATTGCCGCAGGCCATTGTTGCGCGCAATTGCTTTAGATGAGGCAAACCCTTAGGGACTACGGCTACAAATTAACCAAAGTCCCTCTCCTATGTGATAATGAGAGTGCAATCTGCATGGCGGATAATCCCGTTGAGCACAACCGCACTAAGCACATAGTCATTCGGTATCACTTTTTAAGGGATCACCAACAAAGGGGGGATATCGAGATTGCTTATGTTAGCACTAAAGAACAATTAGCCGATATCTTTACCAAACCACTAGATGAGAAAACTTTTACCAAACTTAGGCATGAGCTAAACATTCTTGATTCTAGAAACTTTTATTGATACTTTGCACACATAGCTCATCTATATACCTGTGATCATATCTCTTTTATGTGCTATGACTAATGTGGTTTCAAGTGTATTTTATGCTAAGTCATAGATTGAAAGGGAAATGGAGTATTCGGCGACGACAAGGCTTCCACTCCACTCCATCATATTATTTCTCTGTCGCCATCACTCTGCATCGCTCTTCACTTTGGTATAAACCCTCACTCATATATTATTTGCCAAAGGGGGAGAGAGTTTGAAAAAGGGCTCATATTTCACTCACAAAGTATCCGTTTTTGGCGATTCATGCCAAAGGGGGAGAAAGTATTAGCCCAAAGCAAAAGAACCGCACCACCACCAATTTCAAAAAAGTGTTTAAATGCAGTCTTTCAATTTGTATTAAAGAAGTTTTTCAATTGGTATCTTATTTTTGATATAATTTCAAATTGATATGATCTCTTTCAAAATTAATATCTAAAACCCTCTTGAACACTAAGAGGAGAATTTCATTGAGGGGGAGTTTTGTTTAGTCAAAGGAAAAGCATTTGAAACAGGGGGAGAAAATTTCAAATCTTGAAAATGCTTCTCGAAATTTTATTCATATACCTTTGACTATTTGCAAAAAGACTTTAAAAAATTTCCAAAACATTTACAAAAACAAAACAAGTGGTGCAAGCGTGGTCCAAAATGTTAAAATGAAGAAAGCAATCCATGCATATCTTATGAAAATGTAAAATTGGTTTAATTCCAAGTAACCTTTACACTTACCTTATGCAAACTAGTTCAATTCTGCACTTGTATATTTGCTTTGGTTTGTGTTGGCATCAATCACCAAAAAGGGGGAGATTGAAAGGGAAATAGGGTCAAACCTTTTTCCTAAGTAATTTTGGTGGTTGAATTGCCCAACACAAATAATTGGACTAACTAGTTTGCTCTAGATTATAAGCTCTATAGGTGCCAAAGGTTCAACACAAACCAATAAAAGTCCAAGAAAGGGTTCAAATAAAAAGGAGCAAAACCAACCGAAGGCTGCCCTGGTCTGGCGCACCGGACTGTCCGGTGTGCCACCGGACTGTGGTGGAACTGCCCGAATTATTCCGACTTAAGTGCCTAAGCCCCGCCTTAGAGGCTAGACCACACTTAAATGGGAATAACCCGTCAATCCCTCGGATCTAGTCCGACGAGGCCACTGACAGGATCAAGTACCACAATCTCACTCGAAGGTGAGTCACAGAGCAAATACAATAACGCATAAAACCATGCATTAAGGAGTATTAAATTATTACATCACCATCGGAGTTTTGCAAAAGTAGTCATCATTGTTTGAGTGCAGCGGAATAAAACTAACGATAAATAAATGGATGGATGGGGAAGCCTGTCCCATCACTCCTCATGCTCCTCCTCAGCCGAGGTAGGGTCCCACTCGACAGCCCAACCCGGTGGCAAGATGGACGGCCAAGTCACTCCAGCAACCATGTCCTCCAGAGATCTTGAAAAATTATGCCACAAGCAAGGCTGAGTATACTAATACTCAGCTAGACTTACCTGGTGTGAGGAGTCTACTCCTCTACCTCTAGACATGCAGTTGTTTGGCTGTGGGGTTGGGTTGCCAAAAGCACTAGCTGAGTTTCTAATTCAAGTTTTAACTTTGTCAAATTTAAGTGTGACTCTCTTAAGGCTAAAAGTGTACTATCTATTCATACATGGTATCAAACATACTTAGCAATCAACATCTTGTGTCAACTCATCATATTTCCACTTGTTACTCAATGTAGCAGCATGGATCAAGCAGTCCCATTAGCTGCGAGAAGCAGACGATTCGAATCGAGTTTTTAAACCTTGAAAGGTAAACCTAAACACACGACATGTAGGGGCACTCCGTCCCCACACACATCAACCGTCCCCATCGATTCCCCGTCAGCAGATCAGGGCTCACCGCCTTGGCGTACAATGCCTCACTGACCCCGACTGCCGTCGTGCAGTGACCGCACTTGTACCCACCATAACCGGAATGGGAGACCACGTCTCAGGTCGCGTGAGGGGTAAAGTCTACTGCCAGGTTCAATCAGGTACTAGGCTTACCGATTTACCATATTTCTCGACATGTGCTTAGTACGTTCAAACGCTTGACACAGGGTACCACACCTTAATCCTTATTCAAATTTTCATCCCGTGGACAACCAATCCCCATGGATTGTTGTCCACAAACTAGTAGCATTATGATAAGAAAGTGGATACAACCAATTTCCTGACCTTGCGCGAGTGCTAAAAAAATCACTCGACTTCTACCGGGATCCTAATTAATAAAGCAGCTACCCGACCTAGCATACTAGTATTCATCTCAACGGGATTCCTGAGATCATGCAACTAGGGTTTCAAACAACTCCTACAATTAAGTGCACATTCAATTCTACAATCATTAAGTATAGTAAAATAGCATAAATAACAGGTTATGCATAAACTGGGGCTTGCCTTCCAAAGCAGTGGCAGGCAGATCCTCTGGTGCAGGCTCTGGGGCTAGATCCGGGGCTACCTCCCTCCGGCACGAGGACGTACTCTCCGTCAGCGAGGTTACAATCTATCGAAATGCAATGAATATGTATGTCATGATTATGCAGGATTTAATAACATTATGCTAAAAGGAAGAAAAACTAAGTTAATGAGTAACTTAGGGTTTCTTGGTCATACGTGGCTTTTAGTGGTTTATGCTTATCACTCTTGGTTTAAGTTTTGTTAGGGATAGGCATAGTGGGTTGGTGTTTCCTTTATATATTTCAGTGGACAATTTACAAAGGGTTTTAGGATGACACTAATTTCCATTATTCATTTTCCCTTTCTTTATTTTCTATTTATGAAATCTAGTGTAGGTTTGAACTACAACAGTGAATTAACTTTTTCCAAAAAAATCTTGTAAAAATTACAGTGGCTTGCCTTTGGTCAATATAGCCTGTTCTAGGACTTTGAGGTTCAAATTTAAAAGGCTATGCTCTAGACAAAAATAACAAAAGTTGTGTAAATGGGGCCACTTTATACTACAACTCTTAACTAGGTGTGGTTTCTGTCCTAATGGTTATTTTTGTTGGCATCTAACAGTAATAATAAGCTTCTGTGCCAAAAATCACAGAAAGCTAAGGGATGGTTATTTAGTTGTGATTTTCCAAGGTTTAATGCCAAAAAGGCACTTTCTCCTGCCTTGCCATTTGAAAAATGTCAAACAGCAGATTCCATATTTTTCCTAAGTTCTTAATAACAAAACATTAACTATTCCAAGGGTTGGGGTATTTTCACCTTGGGGTTATTTTTGTAGGGTTTTTCTAAGTTTTCTTAGTTTTCTTAAAATAAAAGGTATCCTATTTATTTCATACTAAACCAGAGTATAATAGATTTTTCTAGTGATCTACACTGAATAAGTACTCTAACAAAAATAGGAGTGCCCCCTGGTTCATTATTTAAATCACCTTTTCTATTTTTCTTAACTTTAAGCATATTGTAAAATAAGTGGCAAAACCTACCTTAATGGGATGGACAGAGAGGTTTAGCATTTTTAAACAGGTCAGTAGGTGGACATAAACTTCTCCAAATTTTCTTAACCTTGGTCAAATAGTGCAACTATTTTTCTTCTTATTATTTAGCTTTTGGCCAAAACAATAATTAAATCAGAACCCTAAGGTTTTCTGTAGTACATAGGGGTTCTATATTTTTCCTAAGTAGTTTACATTATTCAAGATCTGACAAAATTGGTTTGACTGAATTTGGATGAATAAAACAGAAGTTATGAATTATTCAAGTTCTGTTCAAATTTTAAATCAGATTTAATAAAAGGTTTCCTGGAAAACCACTTTGCACCGAGGTCCTTGGGTTATTTGTAAACTAACTCTCTTAGTTATACCCCCGCGCTACTATTCATCCGAGTCACTGACATTGCGCAAAACCCCCTAGCTTTCTTTTCTTCTCCCCCGCGGTCCCTCCCTAGGTTTAAACAGTACCCGCACGAAGAAAAGGGTGGCGCAGCTTACTGGCGGCGAGAGAGGTCCGGCGAGGGGCGGGGTTGGCTCGGGGAGGCTCTGACGGTCACAACGGTGTACGGCTTGACGGCAGGGGTGGCCGGAATCGCTCGGTCCACGTGCGCAGGCGGGTGCTCTCGTCGGCGGCGGGTGCGTCGGCCAAATCACGGCGACCTGGTTCAATCCAATGGCACGGTGAGCTTCACAGGGTGACGTAGAGGCCGTGTGCACAAGGAATCGAAAAATGGAGTAGAGGCTTACCCGGTCTACGCTCGCCGGCGGTCGGATGGAGTCCAGCGATCGTGGACTAGCCTCTCCGGCGAAGCAAACTCCGATTCCTCGCTCGGGGAGCTTCACCGAGGTCTGCTCAGTCTTCTCCGAGGGTCGGACGGGGTTGGGAAGGGCTTGGTTGGCCGGTCTACGGTGGCAGGGAGATCGGGCAGCCGCGGACACGCCGTGCACGGGCAAACACCGGTGAGTTTGGACTCCGGTGAGGTCGAGCGTGCGCGGAGGGGTACGGTTAAGGTCCCTGGGCATTTTATAGGCGCGGGCGCGGGCCATGGCGTCGGCTGGCCTTTGGCGCGACGCGGGGCACGCGAGGTCGGGCGCGGGTGTGCTCTGGCGCGCGCAGAACACGTCGAACACGTGGAGGTGTTCATCTGCCCGTGTTCAAACGCTTGCTGAGATCGCAAACGTGCGAATCTTGGCAAAAATCCGGTGCAGACCTCTTCCTGGCACCTATGGCTATCTCTTATATGTGAGTTCCAAGGGAAGATAAGCCCTAGGTCAGAAGATATGCGGACGCCAAATCTGGCTTGTCCCCCTGCCCACTGCGCGACAAAAGTGATGCCAAGACATGTCAAATGTCAAGGTCTCGGTCTCAACTTTTTCCAGGGGGTGCCCTAGGTGGTATGCCACATTTTTGGTATAGAACTTAGGTGGTTTTGGTGCCATCTTCAAGGTGAACTCGGTGGATCTTTAGATTAGGTGTAGATTTTGACTTAGAGAGAATTAGAGAGTTCTAGCTCTTTCTCTACTTAGGGAATGGATTTGGGGTTTCTTAAGGGGTCTTTTAGCAAGGTTTCCTCTCTATATTTGTAGATTAATAAGTTAATTAACTTTGTGCCAAAGGTTTGGTCATGATTTGCACCTTTGCTTAATCTCTCCCCTTTAACCAAGGTGTTTAGGAGATAGGGTTCAAGAGAGGTCTAGGGTTTACTCCCTTCTTGTCCAAGGTGATAAGTGCACACAACTTGGGTAATGCTTGTGGTCATTCACATCTCTTGGTTAAAACCTAACCCCCAAGGTTCTTATACTTTTCTCCTTAAGTTTCTTCCACATGTGATCACAGCCATTAGTGCATAGATGTGCCCTAGCCATGGTAACACCTGAGGTGTTACACGGACAGTGTCCGGTGCACCAGGGAGATCAAGTCTGAACTGCTCAGCTTCGGGTTTTTGGGAAGCCACTCCGCTATAATTCACCGGACTGTCCGGTGTGCCATGCGGAGCAACGGCTAACAGCGCCAACGGTCGTCTGCAAAAGTGAATAGTGCGTGAACAGTGCGCGGACAGCGCGCGCAGAGTCAGAGCAGGCGCCAGAAGGCGCACCGGACAGTGAACAGTACCTATCCGGTGCACCACCGGACTGTCCGATGGCCCCACTTGTCAGAGCTCCAACAGTCGAACCCTAATGGTTGGGTGACGTGGCTGGCGCACCAGACTGTCCGGTGCGCCCATCAACAGCAGCCTTCACCAACGGCCATTTTGGTGGTTGGGGCTATAAATACCCCCCAACCACCACACTTCAAGGCATCCAAGTTTTTCAGCTAATACATTCAATACAAGAGCTAGTGCATTCAATACAAGACACAATTAGATTGAAGCAAAGCCTCTCCAAGTCCCAATTCCACTCAAAGCAATTAGTGACTAGAAGAGAGAGTTTTGCCCGTGTTCTTTGAGCTCTTGCGCTTGGATCGCTTTTCTTCTTCCCCATTTCTTGTTTCCAAGACCTTTGTAATCAAAGCAAGAGACACCAATTGTGTGGTGGTCCTTGTGGGGACTAAGTGTCCCAATTGATTGAGGAGAAAAGCTCACTCGGTCTAGGTGACCGTTTGAGAGGGGGAAAGGGTTGAAAGAGACCCGGTCTTTGTGACCACCTCAACGGGGAGTAGGTTTGCAAGAACCGAACCTCGGCAAAACAAATCACCGTGTCACACTCTTCATTTGCTTGTGATTTGTTTTCACCCTCTCTTTCGGACTCGACTTTATTTCTAACGCTAACCCCGGCTTGTAGTTGTGCTTAAAGTTTATAAATTTCAGATTTGCCTATTCACCCCCCTAGGCGACTTTGAAGTACCACAGTTTTCTTTCTTAGTAGTCTTTTCCCGTTTGCGAGGAATCTCCACAAATTGGAGCCTCTCGCCCTTACAATCTTTGATCATAAGAGAAGCACAAGAGTAACAGAGGGAAAGCAACACACGCAAGACTCAATTCGCAGCAAACACATGCACACAAGCCAAGACGTGAGCACAAAACACGACACAGGGAGTTCAAAGCTCAAA
Organism: Zea luxurians; assembly: GCA_029449295.1. NCBI lineage: Eukaryota > Viridiplantae > Streptophyta > Magnoliopsida > Poales > Poaceae > Zea > Zea luxurians. Next base: position 49,569,843 of record JAOPSE010000021.1, read on the forward strand.
TGGTGCTCAAATCTCTAACACAGTGATCTGAATGTGTGGTGGCTGAGTATAGGTGTCTTAGAATGATTAGTGAATGCTTGATGTACTGCTCCATGCACCTAGGGGTCCCTTTTATAGCCCCATGGCAGCTAGGAGCCGTTGGAGATCCAATTGGAAGGCAATTGTTGCCTTCTGTCGGGTGGAGCACCGGACAGTCCGGTGCACCACCGGACATGAACAGTAATACTCCGGTGTTCGATCTCCTTCCTAATTAGGCGCAGCCCACCGTTGGACCTTCGGTCCCGTTGGCGCACCGGACACTATCCGGTGCACTTCGGACAGTCCGGTGTGACCAACCGACCGTTGGCTCGGCCACGTGTCGCCCGTTGATCGTGCTGCCGACTATTGGCAGCGGGCGCCCTTGGCTCACCGGACAGCCTGGTGAATTTTAGTCGCGGCGTCCTCGGTGAATTCCCGAGAGCGACGAGTTCGTTGTCGGGCCAGCCTGGGCACCGAACACTGTCCGATGCACCACCGGACAGTCCGGTGCGCCACATGATGGTGCTGGTTTGGCTGAACTCAGCCAAGACTTCTCCAATTCTTTTCAACTTTTCTTAGCAGTGCCCCTAGCACTTAGAGAGATATGTGAGTATTCAAAAACAATTTACTAGGGCTAGAAACATACCTTGATTCTTGATTTGCACTTTAGCACATATGAATCAAAACAATATGTGTTGGCATCTAATCACCAAAACATTTATAGGGCACATTTCTCTTTCAATCTCCCTCTTTTTGGTGATTTATGCCAACACTTTAAAAAGCAACTAAAAGTGCAACATCATTCTCAGAAGTGCAGATTTGAAGACCAAATTTTCTCACTTGGGATTTTGGCATATTTGGATCACTTTTGCCACCACTTGGTTTATTTTTGCAAAACAAATTCTTTTTCCTATCTCTAAGTCAAACACACTTGTTTGGGCAAATATAGAGATATTTCAAGAGTGAAATTGATCAAGTGTGAAAAACTCCTCCTTTTTCATAGTCAAAAATTCTCCCTTATAAGAGACCAAATTTTGCAATAAGAGGATTTTGGACAAAATACAAATTCTAACTCTACTATTTTCAAATTCACAAGTGGTTGGCTGATCCATTTGCTTTGGCCTTAATTTCTCCCCCTTTGGCATTAAGCACCAAAACGGGAAAACTTGTGGCCATATAACCCCATTGCCTCACCAAAATGTCAAATAAGAGCAAGAAGGCAATGAGATTAACAACAAACTTAGGACAAGATACATTTTACCAGAATGCAGTGGAAGCTCTTTCGTTGTCCAAGTTCACATTTTCCTTTCAATATTCCTTTGAGACTATGTCAAGAACACTTAAACAAACAAGTTAGTCTGAAAGGAGTCAAGTTGTAGCACTTCCTCCCCCCAAAACATGTGCATCATTTGCATAGGGACTTGTGAGGTCCGGGGATGACTTGTACAACTTGAGCACCACAAATAAGCAATTAAAAACAGTAAAGCTTAAAATAACATGATCAAAGGCATAGAACACATGTATGTTATAGATCAATCCAAGTTACGCGAATCTAAGACATTTAGCTCACTACACAACCTGCAAAACCTTTTCTCATCTAAAGGTTTGGTGAAGATATCGGCTAGCTGGTTCTCGGTGCTAATATGGTAAATGTCGATATTTCCCCTTTGCTGGTGGTCTCTCAGGAAGTGATGCCGGATGTATATGTGCTTAGTGCGGCTGTGTTCAACAGGATTAACTGCCAAGCGGATTGCACTCTCATTGTCACATAGGAGTGGGACTTTGCTCAGATTGTAGCCAAAGTCCCGGAGGGTTTGCCTCATCCAAAGTAGTTGCACGCAACACTGTCTTGCGGCAACGTACTCGGCCTCAATGGTGGATAGGGCAACAAATGTTTGTTTCTTAGAGGTCCAGGACACCAGTGACCTTCCTAGAAATTGGCACGTCCCTGATGTGCTCTTCCTATCAACCTTGCACCCGGCATAGTTGGAATCTGAGTATCCGATTAAGTCAAAGGTAGACCCCTTTAGATACCAGATCCCGAAGCAAGGCGTAGAAACTAAATATCTAAGAATTCGCTTAACGACCACAAGGTGACACTCCTTGGGGTCGGATTGAAATCTAGCACACATGCATACACTAAGCATGATGTCCGGTCTACTAGCACAAAGGTAAAGTAATGAACCTATCATTAACCGGTATGCCTTTTGATCAACGGACTTACCTCCTTTGTTGAGGTCTAGATGTCCGTCAGTTCCCATCGGTGTCTTCGCGGGCTTAGCATCCTTCATCCCAAACCTCTTGAGAAGATCTTGAGTGTACTTCGTTTGGGAGATGAAGGTGCCTTCCTTGAGTTGCTTCACTTGAAATCCAAGTAAGTAGTTCAACTCGCCCATCATCGACATCTCGAACTTCTACATCATTACCCTGCTAAACTCCTGACAAGACTTTTGGTTAGTAGAACCAAATATTATATCATCGACATATATTTGGCAAACAAAAAGATCACCATCACAAGTCTTTATAAACAGAGTGGGATCAGCTTTTCCAACCTTGAAAGCATTAGCAATTGGAAAGTCTCTAAGGCATTCATACCATGCTCTTGGGGCTTGCTTAAGTCCATAGAGCGCCTTAGAGAGCTTAGACACGTGGTCGGGATACCTGTCATCCTCAAAGCCAAGGGGTTGTTCCATGTATACCTCCTCCTTGATTGGTCCATTTAGGGATGCGCTCTTTACGTCCATTTGGAACAACTTAAAGGAATGGTGAGCGGCATAGGCTAATAAAATTTGAATTGATTCTAACCTAGCCACGGGAGCGAAAGTCTCCTCAAAGTCCAAACCTGCGACTTGGGCATAACCTTTTGCCACAAGTCGAGCCTTGTTTCTTGTCACCACTCCGTGTTCATCTTGCTTGTTGCGGAACACCCACTTGGTCCCCACAACATTTTGCTTTGGACGTGGCACCAGGCTCCAGAATTTATTTCTTTTGAAGTTGTTGAGCTCTTCCTGCATGGCCAACACCCAGTCCGGATCCTGCAAGGCTTCTTCTATCCTGAAAGGCTCAATAGAGGAAACAAACGAGTAATGCTCACAAAAATTAGCTAAGCGTGAGCGAGTTGTTACTCCCTTGCTGATGTCACCCAAAATCTGATCCACCGGGTGGTTTCTTTGGATCGTCGCTCGGACTTGAGTTGGAGGGGCATGTGATGCTTCTTCCTCTATAACATGTTCTTCCTGTGCTCCCCCTTGATCCTGCCCCTCTTCTTGAGGTAACTGTTCATCGTCTTGAGTTGGGGGATGCACCATCGTAGAGGAGGAGGTTGATCTTGTTCTTGTAGTTCCTGTGGTCGCACATCACTTATCGCCATCATTCGCATTGTGGTCGTAGGAATCTCATCTTCATCTACATCATCAAGATCAACTTGCTCTCTTGGAGAGCCATTAGTCTCATCAAATACAACATCGCTAGAGACTTCAACTAATCCTGATGATTTGTTGAAGACCCTATACGCCTTTGTATTTGAGTCATATCCTAGTAAAAACCCTTCTACGGCCTTGGGAGCAAATTTTGAATGTCCACCTTTCTTCACCAGAATGTAGCATTTGCTCCCAAATACACGGAAATAAAAAACATTGGGTTTGTTACCAGTTAGGAGTTCATAGGCGGTCTTCTTGAGGAGACGGTGTAGATAGAGACGGTTTATGGCATGGCAAGCTATGTTCACAGCTTCTGACCAAAACCGCTCAGGTGTCTTGTACTCTCCAAGCATCGTTCTCGCCATGTCGATTATCGTCCTGTTCTTCCTCTCTACCACACCATTTTGCTGTGGTGTGTAGGGAGCGGAGAACTTGTGCTTGATGCCTTCCTCCTCAAGATATTCTTCAACTTGTAGATTTTTGAATTCAGACCCGTTGTCACTTCTTATCTTCTTCACCTTTAGTTCAAACTCATTTAGAGCTCTCTTTAAGAAGCGCTTTAGGGTTCCTTGGGTTTTGGATTTGTCCTGCAAAAAGAATACCCAAGTGAAGCAGGAAAAATCATCAACTATAACAAGACCATACTTACTTCCCCCGATGCTAAGATAGGCAACGGGGCCAAAGAGATCCATGTGTAGGAGCTCCAGTGGTCTTGATGTTGTCATCAAATTCTTGCTGTGATGAGTGCTTCCCACATGTTTCCATGCTTGGCATGCTGCACAAGGTCTGTCTATCTCAAAACAGACATCGGTTAGTCCTAACACATTATATCCCTTTAGAAGTTTATGGAGGTTCTTCATCCCAACATGTGCTAGAAGGCGATGCCAAAGCCAGCCCATATTAGTCTTAGCGATTAAGCATGCATCTAGATCGACATTCTCCTTTGAAAAATCAACTAAATAGAGCTTGCCGTCTAATACACCCATAAAAGCTAATGAACCATCACTCCTTCTAAAGACAGATACATCAATATTTGTAAATAAACAATTGTAGCCCATATGACACAATTGACTTATAGACAATAGATTATACCCGAGTGACTCTACTAAAAACACGTTTGATATTGAGTGCTCGGTTGTGATGGCTATCTTGCCCAATCTTTTGACCTTGCCTTGGTTCCCATCTCCAAAGATAATAGTGTCCTAGGAATCCTTGTTCTTGATGTAGGAGGTGAACATTTTCTTCTCCCCCGTCAAGTGGTTCGTGCATCCGCTGCCGATAATCTAGCTTGAGCCCTCGGATGCATAAACCTGCAAGGTAATTAAGCTTGGATTTTAGGTACCCAACTCTTGTTGGGTCCTACAAGGTTAGTTACAATAACTTTTGGAACCCAAATGCAAGTCTTGTCTCCTTTGCATTTATATCCCAATTTTCTAGCAACTACTTTAGCATTTTTGCATGAAAGTACAAAAGAAGTATTACACGTTAGATACATAGCAGTTGGACCAGTGTAAACTTTACTAGGTGCACGAGAAACAATATTATTACGCCTAGGCCTACTCCTATCATGAACATATGTGGAGCTTGATGCAAACATAGCATGTGAATCATGATAAGTAGGTAAAGCAGCATGATTATAACATTTATCATGGTAAGAACCTTTCTTGACATGAGCATAAAGATAAGCATGGTTCTTTTGATCACGTGAAGAATACGAGCTACTAGCCATAGGGGCCTTCCCTTTCTCCATGTTGAGATCGGAAGTCCTTTGGCTTGTTAAGTTCTTGGTTTCCTTTCGAAAACCAAGTCCATCCTTAATTGAGGGGTGTCTACCAACAGTGTAGGCATCCCTAGCAAATTTTAACTTCTCATAGTTATCCTTGCAAGTCTTAAGTTGAGCATTAAGACTTGCAACATCATTGTTTAACTTACCAATAGTAGAGGCATGTTCACTACAAGCATCAATGTTAAAATCTTTACACCTATTGTAGATTACTACATGCTCTACACTTGAACTAATTTTATTTACTTTCTCTAGCTTAGCATTCAAATCATCATTTAAATTCTTTAAGCTAGAAATAGATTCATGACAGGTAGACAATTCGGAAGACAGCAGTTCATTCTTCTTAATTTCTATAGCAAGAGATTTTTGAACACTAATGAATTTGTCATGTTCCTCATACAAAATATCTTCTTGCTTTTCTAGCAGCCTATCCTTTTCCTTGAGTGCATCAATTAACTCATTTATTTTGTCTACCTTAGTTCTATCTAATCCTTTAAACAAATCAGTATAATCTACTTCATCATCAGAAGATTCCTAATCGCTAGGAGTACTTAGGGGTATCTCGAATGCGTACCTTCTTCTCCTTTGCCATAAGGCACATGTGTCGTTCGTTGGGGAAGAGTGAAGACTTGTTGAAGGCCGAGGCAGCTAGTCCTTCATCTTCCGAGTCGGATGAGGAGCAGTCGGAGTCCCATTCCTTTCCGATGTGAGCCTTGCCCTTGGCCTTCCTGTAGTTCTTTTTCTTTTCCCTCTTCCCATGCTTTTCTTGTGTCTGGTCACTATCATTATCGGGGCATTGAGCTACAAAATGACCAGTCTTACCGCATTTGAAGCAGGAGTTTTTTCCCCTTGACTTGTTCTTGTTGGGGTACTCCTTGCGTCCTTTTAGTGCGGTCTTGAAGCGCTTGATGATGAGCGTCATCTTATCCTTATTGAGCCCGACAGCCTCCACTTGTGCTACCTTACTAGGCAGTGCCTCCCTGCTGCTGGTTGCTTTAAGAGCAATGGGCTGCGGCTCGTAGACGGGAAGTGGACCGTTCAAGGCATCGTCCACATATCGTGCTTCTTTCACCATCATACGCCCGCTTACAAATTTTCTGAGGATTTCCTCGGGCATCATCTTGGTGTACCTGGGGTTCCCACGAATAAGATTTACAAGATAGGGGTCAATAACTGTAAATGACCTGAGCATGAGTCGAACGACATCGTGATCCGTCCATCTTGTGCTTCCGTAGCTTCAGATTTTGTTGACAACGATCTTGAGCCTGTTGTAGGTCTGTGTTCGCTCTTCTCCCCTTATCATCACAAACCTCCCAAGCTCCCCTTCCACTAGTTCCATTTTTATAATCATGGTGGCATCATTTCCCTCATGTGATATCTTGAGGGTATCCCAGATTTGCTTAGCGTTGTCCAAGCCGCTGACCTTGTTATATTCATCCCTGCATAGTGATGTTAGCAAAACAGTAGTGGCTTGGGCATTTTTATGAATTTGTTCATTGATGAACAAAGGGTTATCAGTACTATCAAAATGCATTCCACTTTCTACAATTTCCCAAATGCTAGGATAGAGGGAAAATAAATGACTACGCATTTTATGACTCCAAAAAGAATAATCCTCTCCATCAAAGTGTGGGGGGTTTCTAGGTGGAATCGATAGTAAATGAGCATTCGAATTGTAAGGGATGCGAGAATAATCAAAAGAGTAGTTCTGATTAACCGTTTTCTTTTTTGATGAAGAGTCTTCATCGTCGTCATACCTTGGTGAAGAAGAGGAGGCATCACTGTCGTAGTAGATAATCTTCTTGATGCGCCTCTTCTTCTTCCCGTCCTTCTTCTTGTGACTCGAGCCTGAGTCAGTGGGCTTGTCGTCTTTTGGCTTGTTGAAGAGGGACTCCTTCTCCTTATCGTTGATCACCATCCCCTTGCCCTTAGGATCCATCTCTTCAGACGATTAGTCCCTTAGATGAAGAGTACGGCTCTGATACCAATTGAGAGCACCTAGGGGTGAATAGGTGATCCTGTAAAATTCAATACTAAATAGCACAAACTTGGTTATGAAATGTTAGTGCGATTAAAACCAAGTTGCTAAAGTGAACTTTAGAAGAAAATCAATCACAATGAAGATGGACACAAGACATAGTGATTTTTATCCCGTGGTTCGGCCAATGCCTACTCCACGTTGTGGTGACTCCTTCGGTCAAGGATTGACTTAGGGTGTTACGCTCTAGTGGCCCGAACCACCCTAAACCCTTGTGTTCTTGCATCTCCATAGGTAAACCCTAGGCAACCCCCTCATTCTTAGGATTAGGCAAGTGCTTTCCGCCACCTGGCTAAAGATTACCTCCGACACAACCAAAAAGGACAAAACTTGGAATAGATGAGCTAGCACTAGCTCTACACTTTGGATAAGTTCTAAACACCCCTAGGAACCTATTTGACCTATCTAAAAGTGTTGGAAAGCTCGGACTCAACGAATCTCACTTTTGGAGCTAGTTTGAGCAAAAACACAGGAATATGAAGTTAGTGAGAATAAAATGTCCAAGTTCTGTGACTTAGACTAGTTGGATTGCCACTAAATATGTTTGTGTATGTCGTAGTAACTCCCTCAAGACAAGTCAAAATTCTTTGAAGAAGATTTGGAAAATTAACAAAGAAATGGTTTGTTGTCCAGTGCATAGGACCATGTGTGCAGGGAGGTCGAGACTTAGCCTCTTCTCAGTTGGCGTGTTGCACTGGTCTGGTGAACACCAAACTGGTTACGCAGACAGCATGTATTTCACCACTTTGGTGGAGGACAACAAAAAACGGTTCGGTGCGCACCGGACCATATGATATTTTGAACGGTCACCTATCTTCCAATGACTATGATGATATGGCAGGGTCCAGAGGTCACCAGACCTTCAAATGTTCATAGTCTGGTGCCCCTGTTAGGTCAGAGCAGTCATCTAATCCAAGTCAGAACATGCGGTTCGGTGGTGCACCTAACTGCCACTATCGGGGGTCCGGTGCACCACACGCAGTGCAGATTTCAACCCACTTTACCAGTTGCTATTTTGGTGGTAGGGGGGTATAAATACCCCACAACCAGCACAATGAAGACAAGGGAGCTACTCCAACCAACCATACATCAAGTGCAATCACTCCTACGCATTCAAAGCCACACAAGTGTGCATTCGATCAATTTGAGTGAAGAGATACTTAGTGCTTGTGTTCTAGAGTGTTGCAATCTCTTGTGTTCTTGACTTGAGTTTTCACTTTCTCTCTCTCACCCCATTCTCACAAGTTGTAAAGCTAAGCAAGAGACTTTGTTCTTTGTGTGGAGGTCCTTGCGGGACTCAGTTTCTGTGGTGAAGAGAAGACAACTTGATCGGTCTTCGTAACTGTTTGAGAGAGGAAAATGGTTAAAAGAGACCATCCTACATGGACTCCTCAACCGGGAGTAGGTTCCTTGGAACCGAACCTTGGAAAACAAATCGCCCATGTCTTTGTGTTGATCCTCATTTGTGATTTGCTTCTTCATGTTCCTCCTCTCTCTATTTATTTCGCTTGCACTTGATTTCATATCAATTAAGTTGCTCCCCAAAGTAATCTGTAATCATTTGAGGAACTTGTGCAAGAAGAACTCTTCCTTCCACACTCTGATCTTATTCATTCTTGTTCTAATGCTAACCCGGGATTGAAAGTAGTGTTTAAGTTTGTAGATTTCAGGTTTCACCTATTCGCCCCTAGGCGACTTTCAAAGGAAATTGTTGAGCTTTACACTAAATTTTTATTAAAAAAGCCACATATAGAGTAGGGAAAAGGTGTAGTACAAAATCAGATAAAAATATTAGGTTCCTCAAGGTCTCGTCTTTTTGCCTTTCCTTATTTACATGTCGGTTTCTAGGTGTTCAGGTTTTTCTTGACCCAAGCAAAGTTTCAAACCCCTATAAAACTGAATTTAGGTTGGCTACACACATAAAATGGTGATGGGAGCGATGTAAATTTGGTGTTAGACTCGAGTCTTCAACAAACTTGTTAATACCTTAAATGATCGTGTTGCATGGTAACGAAGTTGCATTTGATTCGCGCATCACAATGACAAAAAAGGAAAAATGATTCATCGCGTAGTGTTTTCAGTCCATGATGATTTTTTAGTTTCTCTTGTTGCTACACATGATACCTTAATTCTAATATTAACCATGTATGTCTACTAAAACACCAACACTGACAGTAATAAACATAGTGCAATTTTATGTGCATATCACATTTTTTCTTTATTAGAAACAACCTCACCCCACTTTTGCTCATTGGGATTCGGAGTTGACTGTCCACCAATCAAAACACAACCAAAGTGCAAATGTAAAAATGAGAGGATACACCACTCAATATGTGCCCTAGAGTTTTATAGGAATAAGGAATTGCCAAAATGACGTCAACGTAAATGAGAGTAAGCAAAGGGTGCCGCAACTCACCCGACCACCCTGTTGGTAAGATTTACATGGCTAGAGCTATAATAAATACCCTATAAAATACATTATAAACTTATAAATTACTATAGCAAAAGTTAATTCATATAAAAGATATCACTATTTTGAGACTTTGCATTTTGCTTTTCTCCTTTCTATTTTCATGGTGAGCACTTGGTTATCCTTTGTGGCTATCACCATGCATCATTGTCATGGTTCTTAATCTTGCCCAATCTTGATGTGGACTTAACCTATCTTATTTTTAACATTTAAAGTTGAGGTTAGTCCACTAGTTGTGTTAATTACCAAAAAACATGCATGTACCTTTCACCCTCATATGAATCTTTCAATCTCTTCCACACCTCATATGAGAACTTAAGATCCTTGACTTCCTCAGACACTTTTTGATCAATGGCATCATAGGTTACAAGAACAATATAATTGTATTAAAATGTTTCTTCACGTATTGGTTCATGCGACTTTTAGGATACCTTTTTCCTTCTTTTTCTACTTTATAATCGAATTCTTATTAAACTGAAGCAGTTACCTCCACTTAGTCGTATACATCTGCTTTAGATCGACAGTTATATTTTCTAGCTTCACGCAATGAACTATAAGAGCAAAAGACGTGGAAGGTAGTGGTGGCACCTGAACATCGATAAACTAGGCATGCAAACGAGATAACTCTTACGTGTTTGGCTCATTTTGTGCGTTTTATCTATCAGCAGTCAGGTGTGTCCATTGGCTTTTGCATGTTTTGCGCTTACAGTCCATAGCCTGAAGCCAAAAGATATAGTCATGGATATAAATTAGTTGTACAAGACTAGAAGATGGTAATTGTTTAGCTTCATGATTAAGTTTGATTAAAACACATATAGAGTAGGAAACGTGTAGTAAAAATCATATTAATAATATTCGGTTCCTCAAGGTCTTATCTTCTTATTATATTTCCTTATTTCTAGGTGACTTTTGATGTTTTTAGGCGGTTTGATCCAAGCAAAGGTTTTAAAACTCTTTGTAAAAGCCGTTTTAGGTGTGCAACATGTGTAAATTGATAATGAGAGTGATTCAAATGTGACTTCAGATCTGAGCATATGACCAAGTTGTTATCATAATAGGTAGCTTTAACATTGTAATGATCGTTGCACAATAACGAAGTCCCATTATCTTTATTTATGACAACAACAAAAACGATTCATTGCATAGAGTTTTTAGACCCATGATGGCTTGTGAGTATCTCATGTTACCATGCACAAGATTGTATTGATTATTATTATTATTATTATTATGTATGGTATCTATTGAAATACTACGTTCGAAATGTTAAATACTTGAGTTATAACATATAGGAGAGTTGAAGAGGAGGAATTGCTGGAGAGGAGAAGGAATAGGGGAATTGAATAATCTTTTAGTGGGAGGTATTGAAATATGATACGAATATGGGAATTTGGGAGAGGAACCGTTGGAACATGTCTAAAAGCAAATTTAGGTCTTATTTAGATCCATGGTGCTAAAATTTAGCACTACACGTTTGGCTAAACTTTAGCACTTAGAGATCCAAATAGGGGTGCTAAAAATGAAGTGAGAAACTTTAGCACCCACTAGTAGTTTAGCCCCTCAAGGTGTCCTAAAGTAAGCTAAAAGTGCTCCAGGGTGAGGAAAATACATCTTATACCCTCCTGTAATACTCAAAATGGTGTACAAGAAATACATAGAGGAACTCCTTATTTTATGTGTCATATTTGCATCATAAAAAGAGCACACATATAATTGAGAGTGATTAATTAAAACAATGATACTAAAATTAAATATATATATATATACATCATGTTGAGTTTTATGTGTGTGCATTTGTTAGTAATAAGATATTTTTTTATATACATTGATGTCCAAAATAAAATTTAAACTTAAGAGTTAAATTTTAGAATTGGAGAAAGAAAAGAAAATATATACAAAATAAATATTATGAATAAGGTAATAACAGTATTGAAAGGGAATTAGGCTTACACCTAGTCCCTAAATAATTTTGGTGGTTGAATTGCCCAACACAAATATTGGACTAACTAGTTTGCTCTAGTGTATAAGTTATACAGGTGCAAAAGATTCACACTCAGCCAATAAAAAGATCAAGTTTTGGATTCAACAAAGGAGCAAAGAGGCAACCGAAGGCACCTCTGGTCTGGAGGCACCGGACTGTCCGGTGTACACCGGACAGTGTCCGGTGCACCAGAGAACTCCAACTCGAACTCGCCACCTTCGGGAATTTCTCAGGGCGCTCCGCTATAATTCACCGGACTGTCCAGTGTACACCGGACAGTGTCCGGTGCTCCAAGGAAGCGCGGCCTCCGCAACTCGCCAGCCTCGGGATCGCGCAGCAGCCGCTCCGCTATAATTCACTGGACATGTCCGGTGTGCACCGGACTGTCCGGTGTAACCACGGAGCAACGACTATTTCGGCGCCAACAGCTACCTGCGGCGCATTCAATGCGCGCTCTGCGCGCGCAGAAGTCAGGCGCGCCCATACTGGCGCACCGGACAATGAACAGGATGTGTCCGGTGTGCACCGGACATCCAGGCGGGCCCAGAAGTCAGAAGCTCCAACGGTCAGAATCCAACGGCATTGATGACGTGGCGGGGGCACCGGACATGTCCGGTGTGCACCGGACACACCGGACATGTCCGGTGCGCCATCGAACAGACAGCCTCCCAATGGCCACTTTTGGTGGTTGGGGCTATAAATACCCTAACCACCCCACCATTCATTGCATCCAAGTTTTCCAACTTCCAACCACTATACAAGAGCTAGCATTCATTGCAAAGCACACCAAAAGAGATCAAATCCTCTCCCAACTCCACACAAAGCCCTAGTAACTAGAGAGAGTGATTTGTAGTGTTCATTTGAGCTCTTGCGCTTGGATCGCTTCTTTTTCTTTGGCATTCTTTCTTGGGATCGAACACTCACTTGTAATTGAGGAAAGAGACACCAATTGTGTGGTGGTCCTTGCGGGAAGTTTGATTCCCAAGTGATTTGAGAAAGAGAAGCTCACTCGGTCCGTGGGACCGTTTGAGAGAGGGAAGGGTTGAAAGAGACCCGGCCTTTGTGGCCTCCTCAACGGGGAGTAGGTTTGAGAGAACCGAACCTCGGTAAAACAAATCCGCGTGTCTCACTTCATTATTCGCTTGCGATTTGTTTTGCGCCCTCTCTCGCGGACTCTATTATATTTCTAACGCTAACCCGGCTTGTAGTTGTGATTATTTTTGAGATTTTCAGTTTCGCCCTATTCACCCCCCCCCCCCTCTAGGCGACTTTCAATTGGTATCAGAGGCAGGTGCTTCATTAGAGCCTAACCGCTCGAAGTGATGTCGGGAGATCACACCAAGAGGAAGATGGAGACCGACGACAAGCCCACTACAAGCCAAGGGAGCACTTCATCGGAAGAGTCCCGCACCAAGAGGAGGGAGAAGAAGAAGGACTCCTCCAAACGGAAGGAGAAAAGATCTTCCTCTTCTCACCACAAAGAGAAGAAGGAAAAATCTTCTTCTCACAAGTCGCATCGGAAAGGCGACAAGCACAAGAGGATGAGGAAGGTGGTCTACTACGAGACCGACACTTCATCAACATCCACCTCCGACTCCGATGCACCGTCCGTAACTTCTAAGCGCCAAGAGCGCAAGAAGTTTAGTAAGATCCCCTTACACTATCCCCGTACATCTAGACATACTCCATTACTTTTCGTTCCATTAGGCAAACCGCCAACTTTTGATGGCGAAGATTATGCTAGGTGGAGTGATTTAATGAAATTTCATCTAACCTCACTCCACAAAAGTATATGGAATGTTGTTGAGTTTGGAGCACAGGTACCTTATGTAGGGGATGAGGATTATGATACGGACGAAGTTGCCCAAATCGAGCACTTTAACTCCCAAGCCACAACCATACTCCTCGCCTCTTTAAGCAAGGAGGAATACAACAAAGTGCAAGGGTTGAAGAATGCAAAGGAGATTTGGGACCTACTCAAGACCGCGCACGAGGGTGATGAACTCACCAAGATCACCAAGCGGGAAACGATCGAGGGGGAGCTCGGTCGCTTCCGTCTTCGCCAAGGGGAGGAGCCACAAGATATGTACAATCGGTTCAAGACCTTGGTGAACCAAGTGCGCAACCTCGGGAGCAAAAAGTGGGATGACCACGAGGTGGTTAAGGTTATTTTAAGAGCTCTTATTTTCCTTAACCCCACTCAAGTTCAATTAATTCGTGGTAATCCTAGATATCCACTAATGACCCCCGAGGAAGTCATCGGGAATTTTGTGAGCTTTGAATGCATGATTAAGGGCTCAAAGAAGATCAACGAGCTTGACGAACCTTCCACATCCGAGGCGCAACCGGTGGCCTTCAAGGCAACGGAGGAGAAGAAGGAGGAATCTACACCAAGTAGACAACCAATTGACGCCTCCAAGCTCGACAATGAGGAGATGGCCTTAATCATCAAAAGCTTTCGGCAAATCCTCAAGCAACGGAAGGGGAAGGATTACAAATCCCGTTCCAAGAAGGTTTGCTACAAGTGTGGTAAGCCCAGTCACTTTATTGCAAAATGTCCATTATCAAGTGACAGTGACAGGGACAACGACAAGAAGGGCAAGAGAAGAGAAAAGAAGAGGTATCACAAGAAGAAGGGCGGCGATGCCCACGTGTGCCGCGAGTGGAACTCCGACGAAAGCTCCACCGACTCCTCCTCTGACGACGAGGACGCCGCCAACATCGCCGTCACCAAGGGACTCCTCTTCCCAAACGTCGGCCACAAGTGCCTCATGGCAAAGGACGGCAAAAGGAAGAAGGTTAAATCTAACTCCTCCACTAAATATGAATCTTCTAGTGATGATAATGCTAGTGGTGAGGAAGATAATTTGCGTATCCTTTTTGCCAACCTTAACATGGAACAAAAAGAAAAATTAAATGAGCTAATTAGTGCCATCCATGAAAAGGACGATCTCTTGGACTCCCAAGAGGACTTCCTAATCAAGGAAAATAAGAAACATGTTAAGGTTAAAAATGCTTATGCTCTAGAGGTAGAAAAATGTAACAAATTATCTAGTGAGCTAAGCACTTGCCATGACACTATTGCCAACCTTAGAAATGAAAATGCTAATTTAATTGCTAAGGTTGATTCTCATGTTCGTATTGATTCAACTTCCTATCCTAGAAATGATAATGTTGATTTGCTTGCTAGGATTGATGAGTTGAATGTTTCTATTGCTAGCCTTAGAAATGAGAATGAGAAATTAATTGCTAAGGCTAAAGAATTAGATGTTTGCAATGTTACAATTTCCGACCTTAGAACTAAGAATGATATGTTGCATGCTAAGGTTGTTGAATTAAAATCTTGCAAACCATCTACATCTACCGTTGAGCACACTTCTATTTGCACTAGATGTAGAGATATTGATGTTAATGCTATTCATGATCACATGTCTTTAATTAAACAACAAAATGATCATATAGCAAAACTAAATGCTAAAATTGCCGAGCATAACTTGGAAAATGAAAAGTTTAAATTTGCTAGAAGTATGCTCTATAATGGGAGACGCCCTGGCATCAAGGATGGCATTGGCTTCCAAAGGGGAGACAATGTCAAACTTAATGCCCCTCCTAAGAACTTGTCTAACTTTGTTAAGGGTAAGGCTCCCATGCCTCAGGATAACGAGGGTTACATTTTGTACCCTGCCGGTTATCCCGAGAGCAAAATCAAGAAAATTCATTCTAGGAAGTCTCACTCTGGCCCTAACCATGCTTTTATGTATAAGGGTGAGACATCTAGTTCTAGGCAACCAACCCGTGCTAAGGTGCCTAGAAAGAAAATTCCTAATGCATCAAATGATCATGCTATTTCATTCAAAACTTTTGATGCATCATATGTTTAAACTAACAAATCCGGCAAGGTAGTTGCCAAGATTGTTGGGGGCAAACACAAGGGATCAAAGACTTGTGTTTGGGTACCCAAAGTTCTTGTTTCTAATGCTAAAGGACCCAAAACCGTTTGGGTACCTAAAGTCAAGAACTAAAATTGTTTTGTAGGTTTATGCATCCGGGGGTTCAAGTTGGATACTCGACAGCGGGTGCACAAACCACATGACAGGGGAGAAAAAGATGTTCTCCTCATATGAGAAAAACCAAGATCCCCAACGAGCTATCACATTCGGGGATGGAAATCAAGGTTTGGTCAAAGGATTGGGTAAAATTGCTATATCACCTGACCATACTATTTCCAATGTTTTTCTTGTAGATTCTTTAGATTACAATTTGCTTTCCGTATCCCAATTATGTCAAATGGGCTACAACTGTCTATTTACTGATATAGGTGTTACTGTCTTTAGAAGAAGTGATGATTCAATAGCATTTAAGGGAGTGTTAGAGGGTCAGCTATACTTGGTAGATTTTGATAGAGCTGAACTCGACACTTGCTTGGTTGCTAAGACTAACTTGGGTTGGCTCTGGCGCCGCCGACTAGCCCATGTTGGAATGAAGAATCTTCACAAGCTTCTAAAGGGAGAACACATTTTAGGACTAACCAATGTTCATTTTGAGAAAGACAGGATTTGTAGCGCATGCCAAGCCGGGAAGCAAGTTGGCACTCATCATCCACACAAGAACATCATGACTAGTGACAGGCCACTGGAGCTCCTACACATGGACCTATTCGGCCCGATCGCTTATATAAGCATCGGCGGGAGTAAGTACTGTCTAGTTATTGTGGATGATTATTCTCGCTTCACTTGGGTGTTCTTTTTGCAGGACAAATCTCATACCCAAGAGACCTTAAAGGGATTCTTGAGACGGGCTCAAAATGAGTTCGGCTTAAGGATCAAGAAAATTAGAAGCGACAATGGGACGGAGTTCAAGAACTCTCAAATTGAAGGCTTCCTTGAGGAGGAGGGCATCAAGCATGAGTTCTCTTCTCCTTACACTCCACAACAAAATGGTGTAGTGGAGAGGAAGAATCGAACTCTATTGGACATGGCAAGAACCATGCTTGATGAGTACAAGACACCGGATCGGTTTTGGGCCGAAGCGGTCAACACCGCTTGCTACGCCATCAACCGGTTATATCTTCACCGAATCCTCAAGAAGACATCCTATGAACTCCTAACCGGTAAAAAGCCAAATATTTCATATTTTAGAGTTTTTGGTAGCAAATGTTTCATACTTGTTAAAAGAGGTAGAAAATCTAAATTTGCTCCTAAAACTGTAGAAGGCTTTTTACTAGGATATGACTCAAACACAAGGGCATATAGAGTCTTTAACAAGTCCTCAGGACTTGTTGAAGTTTCTTGTGACGTTGTGTTTGATGAGACTAACGGCTCTCAAATAGAGCAAGTTGATCTTGATGAGATAGGTGAAGAACAGGCTCCATGCATGGTGCTAAGGAACATGTCCATTGGGGATGTGTGTCCTAAGGAATCCGAAGAGCCTCCACATGCACAAGATCAACCATCCTCCTCCATGCAAGCATCTCCACCAACTCAAATTGAGGATGAGGCTCAAGATGTTGAACAAGAAGATCAAGAAGATGAGCCACCTCAAAATGACGGCAACGATCAAGGGGGAGATGCAAATGATGAAGACAAGGAGGATGAACAACCAAGGCCGCCACACCCAAGAGTCCACCAAGCAATACAACGAGGTCACCCCGTCGACACCATCCTCGGCGACATTCATAAGGGGGTAACTACTCGATCTCGTGTTGCACATTTTTGTGAACATTACTCTTTTGTTTCCTCTATTGAGCCACACAGGGTAGAGGAAGCACTTCAAGATTCGGATTGGGTGATGGCGATGCAAGAGGAGCTCAACAATTTCACAAGGAATGAGGTATGGCATTTAGTTCCACGTCCTAATCAAAATGTTGTAGGAACCAAGTGGGTCTTCCGCAACAAGCAAGACGAGCATGGTGTGGTGACAAGGAACAAAGCTCGACTCGTGGCCAAGGGGTATTCACAAGTCGAAGGTTTGGATTTTGGTGAAACCTATGCACCCGTAGCTAGGCTTGAGTCAATTCGCATATTATTGGCCTATGCTACTTACCATGGCTTCAAGCTTTATCAAATGGACGTGAAGAGTGCTTTCCTCAATAGACCAATCAAGGAGGAGGTCTATGTTGAGCAACCTCCCGGCTTTGAAGACAATGAGTACCCTAACCATGTTTATAGGCTCTCTAAGGCGCTTTATGGGCTCAAGCAAGCCCCAAGAGCATGGTATGAATGCCTTAGAGATTTCCTTATTGCAAATGGGTTCAAAGTCGGCAAAGCCGATCCTACTTTATTCACCAAAACACTTGATAATGATTTGTTTGTATGCCAAATTTATGTTGATGATATTATATTTGGGTCTACTAACAAATCTACATGTGAAGAATTTAGTAGGATCATGACACAGAAATTCGAGATGTCTATGATGGGGGAGTTGAAGTATTTTCTAGGATTTCAAGTCAAACAACTCCAAGAGGGCACATTCATTTGCCAAACAAAGTATACTCAAGACATTCTAAGCAAGTTTGGAATGAAGAATGCCAAGCCCATCAAGACTCCCATGGGAACAAATGGGCATCTCGACCTCGACACGGGAGGTAAGTCCGTGGATCAAAAGGTATACCGGTCGATGATTGGTTCATTGCTTTATTTATGTGCATCTCGACCGGACATTATGCTTTCCGTATGCATGTGTGCAAGATTCCAAGCCGACCCTAAGGAATCACACCTTACGGCCGTAAAACGAATCTTGAGATATTTGGCTTATACTCCTAAGTTTGGGCTTTGGTACCCTCGGGGATCCACATTTGATTTGATTGGTTATTCGAATGCCGATTGGGCGGGGTGTAAGATTAATAGAAAGAGCACATCGGGGACTTGCCAGTTCTTGGGAAGATCCTTGGTGTCTTGGGCTTCAAAGAAGCAAAATTCGGTCGCTCTTTCTACCGCCGAAGCCGAGTATATTGTCGCAGGCCATTGTTGCGCGCAATTGCTTTGGATGAGGCAAACCCTGCGGGACTACGGTTACAAATTAACCAAAGTTCCTCTTCTATGTGATAATGAGAGTGCAATCCGCATGGCGGATAATCCCGTTGAGCATAGCCGCACTAAACACATAGCCATTCGGTATCATTTTCTTCGGGATCACCAACAAAAGGGGGATATCGAGATTTCATACATTAACACTAAAGATCAATTAGCCGATATCTTTACCAAGCCACTTGATGAACAATCTTTTACCAGACTTAGGCATGAGCTTAATATTCTTGATTCTAGGAATTTCTTTTGCTAAACTTGCACACATAGCTCATAAGAATACCTTTGATCATGTCTCTTTTATATGCTATGACTAATGTGTTTTCAAGTGTATTCCAAACCAAGTCATAGGTATATTGAAAGGGAATTGGAGTCTTCGGCGAAGACAAAGGCTTCCACTCCGCTCTACTACTCATCCTTCGCCGTCGCTCCGCATCACTCTCCAACGTTGGTATAATCTTCACTCATTTACTTTATGACCAAAGGAGGAGAAAGTACTTCTAAGGGCTCTAATAATTCCGTTTTTGGCGATTCATGCCAAAGGGGGAGAAAATATGAGTCCAAAGCAAAAGGACCGCACCACCACCCTAATTTTAAAACTAATGTTTGTCAATCGGATGAAAAATTTCAAAATTGGTATCTCTTTGTGCTCTAAAGGGGGAGCAAGTAGTATTTTCAAAATTGATGTCTTAAAACCCTTTTGAACACTAAGAGGAGACTTTATTTGAGGGGGAGTTTTGTTTAGTCAAAGGAAAAGCATTTGGAACAAAGGAAGAAAATTTCAAAACTTGAAAATGCTTTGCAAAATCTTATTCATTTACCTTTGACTATCTTGCAAAAGGACTTACAAAAGAGTTTGCAAAAACAAAACTTGTGGTGCAAATATGGTCCAATATGTCAAAAACAAAGAAAACAATCCATGCGCATCATGTAAGCATTTATATTGGCTCAATTCCAAGCAACCTTTGCACTTACATTATGCAAACTAGTTCAATTATGCACTTCTAGATTTGCTTTGGTTTGTGTTGGCATCAATCACCAAAAAGGGGGAGATTGAAAGGGAATTAGGCTTACACCTAGTCCCTAAATAATTTTGGTGGTTGAATTGCCCAACACAAATATTGGACTAACTAGTTTGCTCTAGTGTATAAGTTATACAGGTGCAAAAGATTCACACTCAGCCAATAAAAAGATCAAGTTTTGGATTCAACAAAGGAGCAAAGAGGCAACCGAAGGCACCTCTGGTCTGGAGGCACCGGACTGTCCGGTGTACACCGGACAGTGTCCGGTGCACCAGAGGACTCCAACTCGAACTCGCCACCTTCGGGAATTTCTCAGGGCGCTCCGCTATAATTCACCGGACTGTCCGGTGTACACCAGACAGTGTCCGGTGCTCCAAGGAAGCGCGGCCTCCGCAACTCGCCAGCCTCGGGATCGCGCAGCAGCCGCTCCGCTATAATTCACCGGACATGTCCGGTGTGCATCGGACTGTCCGGTGTAACCACGGAGCAACGGCTATTTCGGCGCCAACGGCTACCTGCGGCGCATTCAATGCGCGCTCTGCGCGCGCAGAAGTCAGGCGCGCCCATACTGGCGCACCGAACAATGAACAGGATGTGTCCGGTGTGCACCGGACATCCAGGCGGGCCCAGAAGTCAGAAGCTCCAACGGTCAGAATCCAACGGCATTGATGACGTGGCGGGGGCACCGGACATGTCCGGTGTGCACCAGACTGTCCGGTGCGCCATCGAACAGACAGCCTCCCAACGGCCACTTTTGGTGGTTGGGGCTATAAATACCCCAACCACCCCACCATTCATTGCATCCAAGTTTTCCAACTTCCAACCACTATACAAGAGCTAGCATTCATTGCAAAGCACACCAAAAGAGATCAAATCCTCTCCCAACTCCACACAAAGCCCTAGTAACTAGAGAGAGTGATTTATAGTGTTCATTTGAGCTCTTGCGCTTGGATCGCTTCTTTTTCTTTGGCATTCTTTCTTGGGATCGAACACTCACTTGTAATTGAGGCAAGAGACACCAATTGTGTGGTGGTCCTTGCGGGAAGTTTGATTCCCAAGTGATTTGAGAAAGAGAAGCTCACTCGGTCCGTGGGACCGTTTGAGAGAGGGAAGGGTTGAAAGAGACCCGGCCTTTGTGGCCTCCTCAACGGGGAGTAGGTTTGAGAGAACCGAACCTCGGTAAAACAAATCCGCGTGTCTCACTTCATTATTCGCTTGCGATTTGTTTTGCGCCCTCTCTCGCGGACTCTATTATATTTCTAACGCTAACCCGGCTTGTAGTTGTGATTATTTTTGAGATTTTCAGTTTCGCCCTATTCACCCCCCCCCCCTCTAGGCGACTTTCAAGTATGTCAAAATTATACTCTTAATCCAAGGAAGAATTAACACATGGTTGAATTTGAATTTGAATTCAAATAAAAAGGAAAAACAAATCAGGAAAAAGAAAAAAAAAGAAGGAAGAAGAAAACTTGCTGGGCGCCAACCTCAAATTCAGCCCAATCTCACTTTTCCCCCACGTGGCCCAGCATTGTCGTTTACCGTCCGCTGGCGCGCGCACCAGCTCTTCGGTAGACTGACCACGCGGGCCCGATGCGCAGTCTCTCTATCTGCGCTTATGCGATTACCCCTGCCACTGGCACCGCGGGCCCAAGCGTCGGACGCGATGTAGCTCTTCCCCGACGGCCGAGCGGGTCGCAACTAATTCCGCGGATCACGGGCGCCGTTGAGGACCGCCGCACCTGGAGGGTGGCCTATAAGAGGGGCGCTACACGTATATCCTCCTAGCCCACCTCTCTGGAACTTCCGTGGCCGAGCAGTGATAGCTAACCGCGGCCAGGAGCTTGGTAGATCCACCGTCGCCGAGTCATCTGCGCTGCTTCGCGGCCGGCGTGCTGTGGGGCGATTCACCGCGCCTCCATTGCCAGTTTGTGGCCCTAGACCTTCACCAATCACCTGTATAGCGTAATGCGTTAAGGGCGGGGTTTGGGAACCAGGCCACCTCGGCGAATTTAGTGCTTCCGCCGCGGTGGAATTGTGCGCCATGGTCTGTGAGGTTAGGAATTAGATTTAGGGATGTAATCGGATCGGATACGGACGGATATTACTAATATTATATTTGTTTTCATTTTTTTGTTCGGATTCGAATTCGAATACAGATATCTTCGGATACGAATACGAATACGGATTGTCTCGGTTACGGATACGGATTGTCACATATCGAATACGGAACGAATCGGATACGAATATCTTCGGTTACGAATATTTTCTTCGGATATAAAGACACATCATTCATTCATATATAGCATCCAGATTCAAATGTCACAACCGATCAGGCTAATAGATAGATAAAGCTAAGTAAATAGGCAAGCAGTCATGAGCGTGAGCCATCAGCATTGCTAAATGCTAAGTACTGTACTGCGTACATGTCACAATAGAACTAGCTACCAGCTACCAGCTAGCAGCCAAAATGGCGTAGCAGCTACCAGCTAGCGCCAAAATGTCACAATAGTACATGCCTCTCCAAAATAGAACTACATTGTCATTACTACATTAAGGATTAAGTGTAGCAGCTACCAGCTAGCGCCAAAATGTCGAAAACCAAGATTTAAGCATCATCTTAGGCTTCGGAGCACTGAAACTTGTGAAACAGACTCCCATGAACAGCTGCAGAAAAATCATAACTCCATATCGCTGCCCTCATCCTCACTATCCTCACCATTTCCTTCATTGTCAGCTTGGTTCTGTCCCTACAGATAGTGCATATTAAATTGAAACATAGTGTGTCAATTGTCAACAACAGCAAGTAATTGAAATAAATACTAACCTCTTCAATTGTCGAGCTATATTCATTTTCATCTGCCATGAACTCCTCAACAATTGACGGTACCTTGTCATTGCGATCTAAAAGTGATAAGATAAAATACTTAGCAGCAAGCAAAACAGGAACAAGTATGTACTGTCAGTTTTACATTTGTTAGATGCAAGATTCCAGTCTTTGGTACAAACTAATGCCTCCACAGTCTCAGGCTCTAAACGGCTGCGATATTTACTCACAACACGCCCACTCGAACTGAAAGCACATTCTGAGGCGACAGTAGAGACTTGAACAGCCAATACATCACGAGCAAGACGCGAGAGAACAGGATATGTAACTTGGTTGGCCTTCCACCATGATAATATGTCAAATTGTAGACCTTTACCAGTAGGATCAACCCATCGAATTGGTTTATCTTTCATGTACACATCCAATTCATTTATTTCACCATTGGCTGCATCATTATCTTCATATATAAACTCGTCAATGTCAGTATTTATACAAATTGAGTTAGATGTACTTGCAGCAAGATCAGTTTGAGTAATAGAAACATCACGTGTACTGCTCAAATATGATTGGAATAATTGGTTCACAACATCCATAAAGCGAGTGAGTTCTGCGACAGCACTGTCCTTATAAATCTTCAACATGAAATATTCTACCAATTTTTTCTTGTATCTAGGATCAAGAAAGCAAGCCATTGCAAGAGCTATGTTGGACTTTTTCCAATACTTATCATATTTTTTCTGCATTGCTTCGGCCATAGAAGCTATAGTGATATTGGCACTTTCACACCATTCTCTAAGTGCTAACTTTATCTCACAGAACTTCCACCAAAACAAGTTGGTTGTTGGATACTGACAGCCCGAAAACAACACGGTAGCATCATTGAGTTGCTTCAAACATTTGCAAAATGATTCCGCCATGTCCCATTCATCACTTGATGGAGTACAATGCCAATATTTATCCTTGTGCAAGTATACCAACCTTTCAAATGCACTCCTATAATACATAGCATGGCTCAACATGTCATATGTTGAATTCCATCTTGTAGGAACATCCAATGGAAGACCAGATTTGTTATTCAAATCAAAAAATTGTGCACACTTTTCAAATTCTTCCCATTGCAATGTAGAGTTCTTCACAATAACAATTATAGCTCTAATGTTCTTAAGTGGTGATGCTATAACTGACAGACCATCTTGAGCAACCAAATTTAGTATGTGACATAAACATCGGACATGAAAGAAAACACCCCCACAGACTAAAGGTGGATACTTCTGAATTCTAGCAAGCTTATTAAGCTCCTTGACAACTAATCTCACACACTTATCATTGGCTGCAGCATTGTCTAATGTGAGAGCAAATAATCTTTTTTCTAGGTTCCATGACATCACACCTTTGATAAATTCTGAAGCTAATAATTCTCCATTGTGATGTCCTTTCACATGAGGGAGACAAATTATACGTTTTTGCATCTGCCACTTGTCATCAATCCAATGGATGGTAATGCTCATATAGCCTTTATTTTGGTTCGATGTCCACATATCCATAGTTGCAGAAAATCGACAGGAAAGGGATTTAAGTTGCTCAAACAATTTTTTCTTTTCATCCATGTACATTGTCATTATCTCATTCCTAGTGGTTGTGCGGCACAAGAATGTAAAGTGTGGACGCAAAGACTTGATGAAATCAACAAAATATTCATGTTCAACCATCTTAAAGGGGTACTCATGCATAACTATAGCCAGATGAAACTTCCTCAAGCTAGCTTCAGGATCATACTTGAAATTTTGAACAATAGCATTGTTACCTTCACCTTTCTGAACTTGTAGTTCTTGCTGCCCTCTATGTATGTAGTGCCTTGATTTCAAATGGTTCCAGAAGATAGTTGTGCCCCTCGATGATTCACCACGAGTTTTGAACTTGCACTTCTTGCATTTTGCCCAAATTTGTTCCTCGGTCTCGCCCTTATCTCCCTTCTCTGTCACAGTGGACTTGATAAAGTAGTCCCAAACACCAGATGTTTGTCTTTTTGGTTTCCTTTTCTTTGTATCAGACTCTTTCACTCCAATATCAGTTGTTCTTTCTCCATCTTCTCCTTCTCCAGCTCCATTAACTGGAGTTGTGTCTTGCACAGCCACAGCCAGGGTGTTCGCAGCAACAAGGGATGCTCCAGTGCTTGCGCACCCACTACCACTTGCAGATGCCATGCTACATCAATAAGATTCAATTTAAAAGCAAGTGTTATAGTCAGTTTAACAACAATTAATCACCAGTGAATGCTGCACTTGACTAGTGAGAGTCATTTGAATGCTACAACAATTTAAAAACTGCTTTTACACGATACAATCCCTCAAAGCCAGCGTAGATAAACGTCGACGATTATGAGACCTTATAGCACCGCCGTCGCCGTAAGCGGGCCAAAAATGGAAGATTCACTCACCAGTCAGGCAGTCACCCGTCGTCAAGTCCGGCGCGAGGGATCAGAGCGGCCTCCCGCTTGCAGGCTGCGCCGTCGTGAGATGAAGAGCCGAGGAGGTGAGGCCTCCACGGTCGTCGTGGGCTCGTGGCTGGCTGCCTGGCTGGAGCTGTCGACCTGCCGTCGCCGTCAACGTCTAGGGTTTGGAATTGGGAGTCTGTGTGCCGCTGTGCGAGTGTGTGGCTTGTGCGTGCGTGCGGCGTGCCGCTGTGGCCTTACGGCCTTACGTGCTGAAGACCTGAAGTTGCCTGCTTTCAGTGCTTTGCTTGTGCGTGCGTGAGCGTGGCCAGGTGGGCTGTGGACATGTGTGTTGTGGGCCTGTAGCAATGAGTGAGGCTATGTGGGCTGTTGCCTTGCCGCCTTGGCCATGTGGGCTGTGGCCGTGGGCTGGGTTTGGCTGAAGCGTGGCTGTGATCTGTCGGATATTTATTCGGATACATGTCGGATACATCCGATCAAAGTCGCGGATATTCGATATCCGACGGATATCAGTCATATTATATTCGGATCCGACATCCGATCAGACTATCCGTATCCGTATCCGTTATCCGAAAAAAATCCGAAAATCCGAAAATTCTATCCGTATCAGTATTCACCATCTTCGAATCCGGATCCGGACGGATATTTTCCGAACCATATTACATCCCTAATTAGATTTAGGGTAGATATCGGTGTGCTTGGGTTTGGGGTTTCCTCCGCATCTTGTCACGCGTCGCGGTGTCGAGGATGAACTCCGGTGCTGGGCACTTCAGTGTGCGGCCATGGCGCTGCCGATCTGGGTGGGTGCAATGCTGCTCCGGTGAGTCGTGTGTGGAAGATGAGCGGTGACCGTCGGATGGGAAGTTTGCGATCCCGATTAAAGGCTAGTTACCGGTTTCACGTAGGTCGTTGAATATGGATCCAAGGACGCAGAGTCGATCTCGGTTATGTAGAGCGCGGGCCGTAGATCCCCCATCCAACGGATGGCGTGGCATACCGGTTCGCTTTGAGGTTATTCTAATCTCGACCGTGGATGTTCGATCGGACGGCTCACAGTAGGTCTTACCCCTTCACCGTGGTCAAGTTTCAAAAGAACCCCTGGACTTTGCTGAAATCAACCCGCCGTCCCATATTGCTGTTCACTGTGTCTAGGATATTTTACACCGTAGCCCCTGCGCTTTCTGGAATTTGAGGCCCAATCCAGAGAGCATTAAAAATCAGAAATTAATATCAGAAATCAATTTTTAGTGCATAAATAAATCTAGAAACTTGTTTAATTCATAGAAAATGCATATGAACTCCAAATTGGTCCATTCCAGTTCCTAAATTTTTGTAATAATATTGTCTACCCATTAGTGGCTCTGTTTTGGCATGAAAGACTCATTTAAATTTATCTAATACTTAATCTTGTATTAAGTACATAAAAGCTTCAGAAATTCATATCTAAAAATCTGTAACTCCAAAATTAATAATTCCAGTTCCTATGATCTCATTTTAATGTGTAGATTTTTACTGTATATTTTATTTACATGTTTGATGTGATGTTAATTTATGCTATACTATGTATGTATGGTGTGATGCGAGTAGACGAGCAAGCCACAGTGGAATCTGAGGTTCAACAAGTAGAAGTAGCTGAGCAGGAGCTCATTGAAGGCAAGTTGTGCCCTTGATCACTTCTTTTACCTATTCATGTTCTTATTAATCATAATGATCTGCATAAGTTAATTTTGATGGGACCCAATAGGTTACCCTAGATTTGACTATCTTTATACCTTGTTTCACCACTGGTTTTACTACTAAACTTTTGGGTAGTACATGCTATTGCTTTATATGGATTTGGGTATAGAGATATTCATCACTCATTTTTATACTTGTTATTATATGTTCATTATTTTATGTTCATGATAAGATCATTATGTTAATGGGAACATGGAGAACCACCCGGGAAAACAGTGCTACCACAAGGGTTTAATGGGACGCCCTTGGCTGATTAACTAGGAAAGCTAGTGGAGGGCTACCTTACCCGAAAGGGGCAAGGGCAGTAGGGGAGTGGTCAGTGTAGAGAGGTCCTTGGGTTGATTTTTGCTGCGATGGCGGTCAGGCAAGAACCCTGCACTGGAGCTTCCTATAAACTGTAGCGGGTAGTCTGAAGCTAGTGGAACTTTGTAAAGGCCTCGTAGTGGTACCCTGCCTCGCTTCCTTGGTAGAGGTGTATGGGGTCTGATCAACTCCGTGGCAAATGGGTAACACGACTTGTGGGTAAAGATGTGCAACCTCTGCAGAGTGTAAAACTGGTATACTAGCCGTGCTCACGGTCATGAGCGGCTCAGACACTCACATGATTAATTTATGGAACTTAAACTTAATTTGTCATATCATTGCATTTGGGATTATTTTATTATTACTTTTACTTATTATTACTATGGTTTGGTATTTACTTACACATAGTAACTGCTAATAAAATTTTGACCAACTCCTAAAAGCAATGCTCAGCTTCAGCCTTTATTTCATTGATCAGCCTTACACTACATGAACTCCCACCTTTGGTGAGTTCATGCCACATTATTCCCCACGACTTGTTGAGCTATGATCGTATGTGAGCTCACTCTTGCTGTCTCACACCCCCCCCCCACAGGAGAAGAGCAGGTGGTTCAGGAGGAGCCACAAGGCGAGGAGTATGATCTGATCTAGGTGGCGTTTCTCAGTTGACATTGGCGTCGACGATCCTTAGTTCGTTTTACATTTATTCTTTTACTTTGTAATAAGTCTTCCGCTATGTAATAAATACTCTGATGTTTATGACATTTATCTCTATACACTCTGTTATTATATATGTTGTCTTCTTTGGCGCATGTATGAGATGCACCCGACTTTGTTTCTTTAAAACCGGGTGTTACAGAAGTGGTATCAGAGGAAATGTTGACTGTAGGACGAAACCTAGATAGAAATGGACAAACCATTACCTACTTATCTTACTCTGATTCTTTCTACACTTATCTTGATCCTGTCTCACCTTCTACTGTTCTACTCTGATCATTCTTACCTTTTTATTCTAAGACAAGATGGATTTCACACCTTGGAATCCCTACCCCTATGACATTCTAAGAGGTAGGAGGCCTAAGACCAAATCAAAACTATTTTCTATATTTAAAATGTTGTTTGATTGTTCTGATGATCAATGTCTGATTTGCTTCTTTGAATGATTGAATTATTATAGATGGACATCTTAGTATGTACCACCATAAGGTAATGAATTAGCTATGGTAGGTAAAATATTAATCTGCTTAGCTAATAAAATTCCCCACAATAACCTGCTTTGTAAATACCTGCCTTGTCTACTGCTCTCTCTTACCATATGTATCTAACTCAGATGGTCAATACCAGGAGGGGTGGTGGAATTGATTTGCCTCCTAACCGACACACTCGAAGGATATATAGACAACCTCAGCCACAGCCTGCAGAGATGAATCCTCCTAATCCTCCACCAGGCGGAGTTGACCCACTGGTTGCTACTCAAATGGCGGTGATGCAGCAAATGGCGGACACTATGGCAGATATGCGTGCCCAGATGCAGCAAGAACGCCAGGAAATGCGTCAGGAAAGAGAAGATATACGCCAGGAGTTGCGCCAGGAAAGAGATGAGATACGCCAAGAAAGGAGAGCGCAACAACAGCAGCTGCAACAACAACTTCAACAGCAGCAGCAACAGCAACAAGTGTCATTGCCTCCACCACCACCACCAGTTCCACCTCGTGATAAGCACCGGGAGTTTATGAGTCATAAGCCACCGACCTTCGCCAGTTCGCCAGATCCACTTGATGCAGACGATTGGTTGAAGTCAATTGAGAAGATGCTGAATATTGCACAATGCACTGACCGGGAGAAGGTTCTATATGCTTCTGAACGTCTGACAGGTCCTGCTGCTGATTGGTGGGATTCTTATACTGCTGCCCATGATGCTGCTGATACTATTACTTGGGCAGAGTTCAGTACACAGTTCAGGAACTACCATATTCCAGCTGGGATGATAAAAATCAAGAAGAAGGAGTTTCTGTCATTGAAGCAAGGCAATATGTCGGTCAGCGAGTACAGAGACAAATTTATTCAGCTGTCGAGGTATGCTCCGGAGGAAGTTGCTGAGGATGAAAGAAAGCAGGAGCACTTCATTGAAGGACTGAATGGACCCTTGCAATATGCACTGGTTGCACACACTTTTCCATCATTTCAGAGGCTACTGGATAAGGCTCTTGCTATTGAACACAAGCGTGTTCAACTGGGTGATTTGAAGAGGAAGGCTATCTCACAAGGACAGGGTAGCAGTAGTTTTCGTCCTCGCTACAGTTCACCACAGGGTACACCGACTCGACCGGGAGGACCACGCCCAGTTCAGCAATCACCACTGAGGACTCGACCTCCTCGACAGGCTACTCCCACTGGCACCCCGACGAAGTTGGCAGGACAGAGTCCGGGCACTAAATGTTTCAAGTGTGGGAAGATTGGTCATTATGCAAATGTCTGCCCACAGAGGATTGCTACTACTCTAGCTCAGAACAAGCAACAGACCCCTGGCAAGGGATATTCTATAGCCAGGGTGAATCAAGTCAGCATTGATGATACTCCTGATGGTGGTGACCTCGTAATTGGTATGTTTTATGTTAATGCAATTCCTGCAACCATATTATTTGATTCTGGTGCTATACATTCATTCATGTCTGCTAGATATGCCAACACAAATGAAATACCACTGCTAAATATGAGAAAACCCATGATAGTAATTACACCTAAAGGGCCTGTTGAGGCGAATCAAATGACACGTAGATTGACCTTGACCATTATGGGTAGAGAATTTGGAGCTACTGCTATAATATTAGAGTCAAGCAGTATAGATCTGATCCTTGGTATGTCATGGCTAAGAAAGGCAAAGGTCGTTATAGCATGTGGTAGAGGTACCGTAGAACTCACTACCACTAAAGGAGAAAGATTTCAAGTTAATATTGCAGTAACCTCCTCATCCATGCGTGCAATGTTCTTTATGCCTGAGGAGTTTGTTGGTGACAACATCCGGGTGGTTAGAGATTTTCTGGATGTCTTTCCAGAGGAGTTACCAGGGATGCCACCTGATAGAGAAGTTGAGTTTGTTATTGATCTCTTACCTGGAACCGCCCCTATTTCTAAACGGCCATATAGAATGTCCGTAGAGGAGTTGAAGGAACTGAAGAAGCAGTTGACGGAGTTACAAGAGGCTGGTTACATTCGTCCAAGTTCCTCACCTTGGGAAGCACCGGTTCTATTTGTACAAAAGAAGGATGGATCACAACGGATGTGTGTGGACTATAGATCACTTAATGATGTTACTGTGAAGAACAAGTATCCGTTGCCCCGTATTGAGGATCTATTTGATCAGATGAGAGGTGCTAGAGTATTCTCGAAGATTGATCTCCGATCGGGTTACCATCAGATGAGGATTAGACCATCGGATATTCCCAAGACAGCTTTCTCGACTCGATATGGATTATATGAGTTCACTGTTATGTCATTTGGATTAACCAATGCACCAGCTTATTTTATGAACTTGATGAATAAGGTGTTTATGGGGTATTTGGATAGATTCGTCGTGGTATTCATCGACGATATTCTTATTTATTCTCAGAGTGATAGCGATCATGAGGAACATCTGAGGTTGGTGCTACAGAAGTTGCGAGATAATCAACTCTACGCTAAGTTCAGCAAGTGCGAGTTTTGGATTGACAAGGTGCCATTCCTTGGTCATATTATTTCTAATGGAGGAATAGCAGTGGATCCTACTAAAGTGAAGGAGATAATGGAGTGGAGAGTGCCCACTACAGTTACTGAGGTTCGGAGTTTCTTGGGACTCGCAGGATATTATCGGAGATTTATTGAAGGGTTCTCTAAAATTGCTAAGCCTATGACATCGCTTTTGGAAAAAGCAAGAGAATTTAAGTGGGATGAGAAGTGCCAAGAAAGCTTTGATCAGTTGAAGGAGAGATTGATGTCACCTCCAGTATTGATTATGCCAGATCTGCAGAAGGGATTTGACATTTACTGTGATGCATGTGGCCAAGGACTTGGATGTGTGCTTATGCAAGAAGGACATGTGATTGCCTATGCATCTCGTCAGTTGCGGAAGCATGAACTGAACTACCCCACTCATGACTTGGAACTAGCTGCCGTTGTGCATGCACTTAAGATTTGGAGACACTACATTATGGGAACTAAGTGCCAAGTATACACGGATCATAAGAGTTTGAAGTATATATTCACTCAGAAGGATCTCAACCTTAGACAACGCCGTTGGTTGGAGCTCATCAAGGATTATGATTTGGAGATTCACTATCACCCGGGCAAGGCGAATTTGGTCGCAGATGCCTTGAGTCGGAAAGAACATGTTCACTCCGCTTTCGTTGTCCAGCTACCTGATGAATTAGCAAAAGACTTTGAGAGACTCAACCTGGGAATTGTTACTCACACTGAAGGAGTTACCATTGAGTTGGAACCTACCTTGGAGCAAGAGATTCGTAAAGGTCAGGTTGGTGATGCTAAGATTCAAGAGATTAAGGATCTAATCACGGATGGTCAAGTTCCGGAATTCACGGAGGATGAGCAAGGTACTATATGGTTCAAAGATCGGATATGTGTTCCAGAGATCGATAGCCTCCGTGAGGCTATATTGAAAGAAGCTCATGATTCTGATTACTCCATCCACCCTGGAAGCACTAAGATGTATCAAGATTTGAAGCAAAAGTATTGGTGGTATGGACTGAAAAGAGATGTGGCTGCTCATGTGGCTAAGTGTGATGTATGTCAAAGAGTCAAGGCCGAACATCAAAGACCCGTTGGATTATTGCACCCATTGAAGATACCTGAGTGGAAATGGGAAGAAATTGGTATGGATTTTATTGTTGGACTACCCCGCACTCCAGCAGGATATGACTCTATTTGGGTAATTGTGGACAGATTGACAAAGGTGGCTCATTTTATACCTGTGAGGACTAATTATACGGGAGCCAAGCTAGCAGAATTGTATATGACTCGGATAGTTTGTCTACATGGAGTGCCTAAGAAGATCGTGTCTGATCGAGGATCACAGTTTACTTCTCGATTTTGGAAGAAGTTGCATGAGAGCCTGGATACAAAGTTGAATTTTAGTTCAGCCTACCATCCCCAGACTGATGGACAGACAGAGAGGACAAATCAAGTACTGGAGGATATGTTAAGAGCTTGTGCTCTTAAGCATGGTGGCAGTTGGGAGAAGAGCTTACCCTATGCTGAGTTTTCTTATAATAATAGCTACCAGGCCAGTTTGAAGATGTCACCCTTTGAGGCTTTGTATGGCAGGAAATGCAGGACTCCCCTATATTGGGATCAAACTGGAGAAAGACAGTTCTTTGGGCCTGAGCTTATTCAAGAGGCAGAAGAACAAGTTCGAATGATAAGAGAAAATTTGAGAATTGCACAATCAAGGCAAAAGAGCTATGCTGATAATAGGAGAAGACTACTGGAATTTAAGGAGGGTGATCATGTCTATTTGAAGGTGTCACCACTTCGGGGTATGAGGAGATTTAAAGTTAAAGGAAAGTTATCCCCTCGCTTCATTGGACCTTTCTTGATCTTAAAGCGAGTGGGAGAAGTTGCATATCAACTGGAATTACCCAATCATCTGTCAGAGGTACATGATGTGTTTCATGTGTCCCAGCTAAAGAAGTGCCTCAGGGTACCTGAGGAGCAACTACCAATGGAAGACCTTAGTGTTCAAGATGATCTGACCTATGCTGAGTACCCAATCAAGATTTTGGACACTTTGACTCGAGTTACAAGGAATAAGGTGATTAAGATGTGCAAGGTACAATGGAGTCACCATGGTGAGGATGAAGCTACTTGGGAACGAGAAGAAGAGCTTCGTATAGACTTCCTCCATCTTTTCCCTAGATCTTCTTAAATCTCGAGGACGAGATAATTTTTAAGGGGGGTAGGATTTGTAATACTCAAAATGGTGTACAAGAAATACATAGAGGAACTCCTTATTTTATGTGCCATATTTGCATCATAAAAAGAGCACACATATAATTGAGAGTGATTAATTAAAACAATGATACTAAAATTAAAAAATATATATATATACATCATGTTGAGTTTTATGTGTGTGCATTTGTTAGTAATAAGATATTTTTTTATATACATTGATGTCCAAAATAAAATTTAAACTTAAGAGTTAAATTTTAGAATTGGAGAAAGAAAAGAAAATATATACAAAATAAATATTATGAATAAGGTAATAACAGTATGTCAAAATTATACTCTTAATCCGAGGAAGAATTAACGCATGGTTGAATTTGAATTTGAATTCAAATAAAAAGGAAAAACAAATCAGGAAAAAGAAAAAAGAAGGAAGAAGAAAACTTGCTGGGCCGCCAACCTCAAATTCAGCCCAATCTCACTTTTCCCCCACGTGGCCCAGCATTGCCGTTTACCGTCCGCTGGCGCGCGCACCAGCTCTTCGGTAGACTGACCACGCGGGCCCGCTGCGCAGTCTCTCTATCGGCGCTTATGCGATTACCCCTACCACTGGCACCGCGGGCCCAAGCGTCGGACGCGATGTAGCTCTTCCCCGACGGCCGAGCGGGTCGCAACTAATTCCGCAGATCACGGGCGCCGTTGAGGACCGCCGCACCTGGAGGGTGGCCTATAAGAGGGGCGCTACACGTATATCCTCCTATCCCACCTCTCTGGAACTTCCGTGGCCGAGCAGTGATAGCTAACCGCGGCCAGGAGCTTGGTAGATCCACCGTCGCCGAGTCATCTGCGCTGCTTCGCGGCCGGCGTGCTGTGGGGCGATTCACCGCGCCTCCATTGCCGGTATGTGGCCCTAGACCTTCACCAATCACCTGTATAGCGTAATGCGTTAAGGGCGGGGTTTGGGAACCAGGCCACCTCGGCGAATTTAGTGCTTCCGCCGCGGTGGAGTTGTGCGCCATGGTCTGTGAGGTTAGGAATTAGATTTAGGGTAGATATCGGTGTGCTTGGGTTTGGGGTTTCCTCCGCATCTTGTCACGCGTCGCGGTGTCGAGGATGAACTCCGGCGCTGGGCACTTCAGTGTGCGGCCATGGCGCTGCCGATCTGGGTGGGTGCGATGCTGCTCCGGTGAGTCGTGTGTGGAAGATGAGTGGTGACCGTCGGATGGGAAGTTTGCGATCCCGATTAAAGGCTAGTTACCGGTTTGACGTAGGTCGTTGAATATGGATCCAAGGACGCAGAGTCGATCTCGGTTATGTAGAGCGCGGGCCGTAGATCCCCCATCCAACGGATGGCGTGGCATACCGGTTCGCTTTGAGGTTATTCTAATCTCGACCGTGGATGTTCGATCGGACGGCTCACAGTAGGTCTTACCCCTTCACCGTGGTCAAGTTTCAAAAGAACCCCTGGACTTTGCTGAAATCAACCCGCCGTCCCATATTGCTGTTCACTGTGTCTAGGATATTTTACACCGTAGCCCCTGCGCTTTCTGGAATTTGAGGCCCAATCCAGAGAGCATTAAAAATCAGAAATTAATATCAGAAATCAATTTTTAGTGCATAAATAAATCTAGAAACTTGTTTAATTCATAGAAAATGCATATGAACTCCAAATTGGTCCATTCCAGTTCCTAAATTTTTGTAATAATATTGTCTACCCATTAGTGGCTCTGTTTTGGCATGAAAGACTCATTTAAATTTATCTAATACTTAATCTTGTATTAAGTACATAAAAGCTTCAGAAATTCATATCTAAAAATCTGTAACTCCAAAATTAATAATTCCAGTTCCTATGATCTCATTTTAATGTGTAGATTTTTACTGTATATTTTATTTACATGTTTGATGTGATGTTAATTTATGCTATACTATGTATGTATGGTGTGATGCGAGTAGACGAGCAAGCCACAGTGGAATCTGAGGTTCAACAAGTAGAAGTAGCTGAGCAGGAGCTCATTGAAGGCAAGTTGTGCCCTTGATCACTTCTTTTACCTATTCATGTTCTTATTAATCATAATGATCTGCATAAGTTAATTTTGATGGCACCCAATAGGTTACCCTAGATTTGACTATCTTTATACCTTGTTTCACCACTGGTTTTACTACTAAGCTTTTGGGTAGTACATGCTATTGCTTTATATGGATTTGGGTATAGAGATATTCATCACTCATTTTTATACTTGTTATTATATGTTCATTATTTTATGTTCATGATAAGATCATTATGTTAATGGGAACATGGAGAACCACCCGGGAAAACAGTGCTACCATAAGGGTTTAATGGGACGCCCTTGGCTGATTAACTAGGAAAGCTAGTGGAGGGCTACCTTACCCGAAAGGGGCAAGGGCAGTAGGAGAGTGGTCAGTGTAGAGAGGTCCTTGGGTTGATTTTTGCTGCGATGGCGGTCAGGCAAGAACCCTGCACTGGAGCTTCCTATAAACTGTAGCGGGTAGTCTGAAGCTAGTGGAACTTTGTAAAGGCCTCGTAGTGGTACCCTGCCTCGCTTCCTTGGTAGAGGTGTATGGGGTCTGATCAACTCCGTGGCAAATGGGTAACACGACTTGTGGGTAAAGATACGCAACCTCTGCAGAGTGTAAAACTGGTATACTAGCCGTGCTCACGGTCATGAGCGGCTCGGACACTCACATGATTAATTTATGGAACTTAAACTTAATTTGTCATATCATTGCATTTGGGATTATTTTATTATTACTTTTACTTATTATTACTATGGTTTGGTATTTACTTACACATAGTAACTGCTAATAAAATTTTGACCAACTCCTAAAAGCAATGCTCAGCTTCAGCCTTTATTTCATTGATCAGCCTTACACTACATGAACTCCCACCTTTGGTGAGTTCATGCCACATTATTCCCCACGACTTGTTGAGCTATGATCGTATGTGAGCTCACTCTTGCTGTCTCACACCCCCCCACAGGAGAAGAGCAGGTGGTTCAGGAGGAGCCACAAGGCGAGGAGTATGATCTGATCTAGGTGGCGTTTCTCAGTTGACATTGGCGCCGACGATCCTTAGTTCGTTTTACATTTATTCTTTTACTTTGTAATAAGTCTTCCGCTATGTAATAAATACTCTGATGTTTATGACATTTATCTCTATACACTCTGTTATTATATATGTTGTCTTCTTTGGCGCATGTATGAGATGCACCTGGCTTTGTTTCTTTAAAACCGGGTGTTACACCTCCTCACCCTACACTCTCTTTTCCTACCACATATTAATTAGGGGTATGGATGTGATATCTATGTGCTAAACTTTAGCACCCTACTACTAAAGTTTAGCACATGGAATCCAAATAGACCCTTAGAAGGACGACACACATAGAATGATGCCATGAGCGATTAAACATGATGTCAAACTTGAGTTCGCAACAAACTTATGTTAGGGGCTGTTTGGATCCCTTCGATTTGAAGGAATTGGAATTTACTTAACATTAGTAGATTATTTGGTTTAAAATTTGACATTCCAGCACTTTCCAAAGTTTAGATATAAGTATATATCGAATTCATAGTGTGAGGGATTAGAAATTGATTTTATGTATCATTAGTCCATGTTTCTACTCTGCAATTTATGACATGTTTTTTACTCGCTCGTCTATAGTAGAATTGTAGCATATACATATATCCCATATATGACCAACAACAATATATAAATATACTTTATATAAAACCATATTTGCTTAATTAATCTATGCGTAAATTACGATTAGTAGAATGAAATTCAATTCGAAGGGTACTACGGAGTCTTGATAAAAATGAAAGATGGAGGGTAACGAAGCCACATTTCATCCATCCATAACAATGGCAAAAATAAAAATATTCACCTCGTGGAGTTCACACCCATGACGACTTGGGAGTGTTTGAGTTCAAACCCATGACGACTTGTGAGTGTTTCATGTTACCATATATGCTACCTTAATACTAATGTTAATCCTAATTACTATATACTAATATACCTAGTAAAACCATAGTGCATTTCGTGTGTGTATCACGTTTTATTCTTTATTATAGAAATCATGACGCTCCACTTTTGATCAGGGAAATCCGGAGTCGGCTGTCCACCAATCAAAACGCAACCAAAGTGGGAACGTGAAAACGAGAGGAGACGCCACTCAGTATCTGCTCTAGGGTTTTATAGAATTGAGAATTGCCGAAAAGGCGGCAGCATAAACGAGAGAGTAGCAAAAGGCCGCCGCAGCCCCACCCGGGCACCCTGCGCTGTCTGTCCCTCTCTCTCTCTCTCTCTCTCCCCCCGCCCCCGCTCCTCCTTTGGCTGGCTCTGGCTGCGCTCCTCCCTCTTCGTTCCCAACCCCACCCGCGCCCCACCCAACCCCGCGCCGCCTCCCCTCCCCCCTCCCCCACCGTGCGTGCCCTGCACGTGCTCCCTTCTCCGCCCTACCTCCGGCCGCCGCCACACCGGGTCACGCGGCCCCCGGAAGCGAAAGGCGCCGCTTTTCCTTCCGGCTTCCTCGCTGTAACGGAAGGTTCTTCGGCGCTTCCTTTGTCAGCCGGCCCCAGGAGGGGAAGCGTCTCGGGAGCATGGACCATGGCGGCGGGGGAGGAGGGGGTGGGGCGCCGTCGAGCAGCAACAGCGCCGGAGGGACCGGCGGCGGCGGCGGCGCCACCGCTGGCGGCGCGAGCGGCGGTCGCGGTAGCGAGCACCACCCGTTCTACTACGCCGGGCCCGCGGCGTCCAACTCCGGAGTGCCACAGGCCCAGCAGCAGCCGTCGCCGTTCGCGGGCGCGCTCGCTATCGCGCCCGTGCCCGAGCAGCCGCAGCCGCAGCCGTCGTCCGCCGACAAGAAGGCGCTCGTGCCTGCGGCCCCCGCGGTGGCGGGGCCCGTAGTGGCCAAGCGGCCGTCCAAGGACCGGCACACCAAGGTGGACGGGCGGGGGCGGCGGATTCGGATGCCGGCGCTGTGCGCGGCGCGGGTGTTCCAGCTGACCCGCGAGCTCGGCCACAAGTCCGACGGCGAGACCATCGAGTGGCTGCTGCAGCAGGCGGAGCCGGCCATCCTGGCGGCTACCGGCACCGGCACCATCCCGGCCAACTACTCCTCGCTTAACATCTCCATCCGCTCCGGCGCCGCCGCCCCCGCCGCCCGCGCCGCGCCGTTCCCGGCGCTCGCGCTCCACCCGCACCATCACCACCAGGCGGCCCCCGCGCACGACATGTCCGCCATGATGGCCGGGTACCATCACCACCTCCTCCCGCCGCAGCCGCAGCCGCAGGAGGACCCCAGCGCCGGCGACGCTTACATGCGGAAGCGCTACCGGGAGGACCTGTTCAAGGAGGACGACGAGCGCCAGGATCCGAGCGCGCCCAAAGCGCGCGAGCAGCAGGCGGCGACTCCGCCGCCGCCTTCCGCCACAATGTGGGCCGCCGCCGCCCCGTCCGGCGGGTTCTGGATGCTGCCCGTGTCCGCGAGCTCGGCCGCCGCGGCGCGGCCGGCCGAGCAGCCCATGTGGTCCTTCAGCGGCGGCGGCGGCACGGGCACCGTGCAGGCCCCGCTCCAGTTCATGTCCAGGGCCAGCTACCCCGGCGGCGCTGCAGGCGGCGGAGGCGGAGCCATGTCGGACACCAACCTTGGCATGCTCGCCGCGCTGAACGCGTACAACCGTGGCGGCAGCGAGGAGCAGCAGCAGACCGAGGGGGAGCAGCAGCACGGCGGCGACGGCGGGGTTAACGACGACGGAGACGAAGATGGCGACGACAGCGCTGAAGAGAACAACGGAAACAACAGCTCACAGTAAGCTGTAAGCCCGCGACGACAAGCTTGGGGTGACGATGATGATGATGAGCAGGGATTCCGCCACCATGATCGCATTTTTCTGGTAGCGCTAAAGAATTTCGGCGTGTCTTGTTCGCTGGAGGATCGCCCTGAGCTGTCGCCGGACTGGGGTTAGGATGATTGGACGGAGGAAACCAACCGCGGGATCCAATCATAGACTGCACAAAAAAAAGGAATGGTGCGCTAGCTTTTGTGCAGGAAGCAAGCAAAGCAAGCCGAGCGAATGCAGGAGCAACACTTCTGGCTAGTTCATTAGTTCTTTTTTTTTTCCTTTTGAATTTGTTTGTGTTGATTTTTTGTTTGGATTGTTCTATGAATGATTGCGTTATTGAGACGGGTGTGATGGTGATGATGATTAGTGGGTCCAAGCTAGGGAGGGCCAAGGACATGAGTTTGAGAGGGTTCTGTATGTACAGCTGATTGATCATCTTGATTTTTTGCTGCATTGTTCATTCCATTCTAGTTCAGTAGTTCTCGGTAGTTGAATTGCGACTCCTCGCGCTGTTTTATCCTGCTGCACGTTTTCTACGTTTTCTCTCGTGTCCTGCGCTGTTCCGTTCCTTCGCAAGGTTCGTAATACTCCCCTGCAACCTATGGTCTTTTGCTGGGATAGTGGGCTCCTCTATTGTCGGTGTTTTGTACCTTATTTTAACAAGTGAATTTATTGTACATATTCTGCTCTTCCGAGGGCATGCACGGAGGGTGTAAGGTTTATAAGGCTAACTAATTACAATGGAGGTTTCATGAGGTGTTTTATGTATTAATTAGTCTGCCACATCAGCTATTTTGATGACATGTCATATTATTTAAGGAGGAAGAGTTTTATGGAGTTTCATGGGGATGAAACCATGTTAACTCGTTTTCAAGGTCTTGGAAACTGTGTGAAACCTCCACTAAGTGTTTTGTTTCATCTTCATATAATTGAGTAAATTCTATTGGTTATTTATATGCAGCATTTAAGAAGTATGTTGACATATGAAATAGTGAGATGAAACTCTATTGAGAGAGGGTGTTTCATTTATCCATAAAACTGATGTGACATTTTTGGAAATAGAGACATGAAATCCTCACTGTGATTAGCCTAATGGTTTGGGCAGAACGTCTCTACTTTCAGTCATTGGTGCTTGTGCTACTGGCTTTATTGATAATCAAACCCGTAGTAGGGTTACAAGCCTTCGAGAGAGAAAGGAGAGGCTATCAAATCTCTTATCGGAGTGGAAGTGAAGCTAAGAAGCTGTTAGGTGGAGTTCTAGCTAAGCCTTGGCTTGGCGGAGCTAGAGTTGTAGCTAAGCCTTGGCTTGGTGGGGCTTTGGCCTCCTGGTCCTAATCGGCCCTCATGTTCGTCCTTGTGGGCTCGTCTCTATCTCAAGGCGACCGGTCGTCTCCAAGTTCAGTCCCTCTTGATCCCCTTGCCCGTAGGCGATCCTCTCCCTTTTATAGGTCGGAAAGGGATCGGTCAGCGGTGGCTTCACTAGATCGATGCGCCTCGTTGTGGGCATGGTGTAGAACCTTTTAATTGAGTTTTGGGTGCGCCGTCTGGCCAGGCGGTCATCACCGGTGTTGGGATTCCCACCGTGGTCGGGCGGCGGCGGACGGAGGGGTGGGGGAAACAGGGCGCGTCAAAGACGATGGTGGCGGCACCGTCCGATTTGCGCGAACGGCCATGATTAGAAGTTGGCATACCCCTTCGCCACATTGGTTGGGTGCCGTTAGATCGAGATCGGGTGGTGCGGGTGAGATTGGAGTACATTAAATCCGCACCGTCGATCTGGGAGTGGACGGATCGCACAGCACACCGGTTCAATGTGATCCAGATCTAATCTGGGTCATCCAGAAGGGATCCAACGGCTCAAAATGCACGATACCCTTCGGCCCTGGAACCTTGCATAAGAGCCCCTGCGTTTAGTCGAATTAGAACCCGCCGTCCAGTGGGGAGTTTTCTGAGTCTAGAGTAATCTTGCGCCAGAGCCCCTGAGTTTTCCAGATATTGACGCCCAGTCCAGAGCCCGTTTAAAATGTATAAATGAATTAGTAAATATATTTTTAATACAAAAATAATCCCTAGAACTTAGTTAATTCATAGAAAATTCATACGAACTCCAAATTACTCCATTCCAGTTTCTAAAATTTTGTAATACTGTTCTCTATCATTTAGTGTCTCTGTTTGGTTAATTTATCATTTAATCCTATTTCAAGCACATTAAATCTTAGGAAACTCATAACTTGAAATTTATAACTCCAAATTTAATGATTTCAGTTCCTATGATCTCATTTTAATGTATAGATTTTTACTGTATATTTTATTTACATGTTTGATGTGATGTTAATTTATGCTATACTATGTATGTATTGTGTTGATGCGAGTAGACGAGCAAGCCACTGTGGAATCTGAGGTTCAGCAAGTAGAGGTAGCTGAGCAGGAGCTCATTGAAGGCAAGTTGTGCCCTTGATCACTTACTTTTTCCCAGCCATGTTCTTATTAATTATAATGATCTGCATAAGTTAATTTTGATGGGATCCTTTAGGTTACCCCAGTGTTGGTTATCTTTATACCTTGTTCACCCCTGAAATATTTTTGGGTAGTACCTGCTATTGCTTTATGTGGATTGGGTATGGAGATACAACATTCATGATTATTCTGTTATTAT
The DNA here is from genome assembly GCA_029449295.1 of Zea luxurians. NCBI lineage: Eukaryota > Viridiplantae > Streptophyta > Magnoliopsida > Poales > Poaceae > Zea > Zea luxurians. The sequence goes on from JAOPSE010000021.1 coordinate 49,611,361, forward strand.
CTTGTTATTACTACTGTTCATATTAAGATCATTAAATTAATGGGAACATGGAGCGACCACCCGGGAAAACAGTGCTACCACAAGGGTTTAATGGGACGCCCTTGGCTGATTAACTAGGAAAGCTAGTGGAGGTCTTCCTTACACGAAAGGGGCAAGGGCAGTAGGGGAGTGGTCAGTGTAGGGAGGTCCTTGGGTTGATTTTGCTGCGATGGCGGTCAGGCAAGGGATTCCTGCACTGGAGCTTCCTATAAACTGTAGCGGGATTTCTGAAGCTAGTGGAACTTTGTAAAGGCCTCGTAGTGTTACCCTGCCTTGCCTCCTCGGTAGAGGTGTATGGGATTGGCCGTCTCTTGGCTGATGGGTAACATGACTTGTGGGTAAAGATGTGCAACCTCTGCATAGTGTAAAACTGGTATACTAGCCGTGCTCACGGTCATGAGCGACTCGGACCCTCACATGATTAATTATGGAACTTAAATTTAATTTGACATTTGCATCGCATTCGGGATTATTTTACTATTACTTTTCTTTATTATTATTAAGGTTTGGTATTTACTTACACTTAGTAATTGCTAAATAAAATTTTGACCAACTTATAAAAGCAATGCTCAGCTTCAGCCTCTATTTCATTGATCAGCCTTACACTTCATGAATTCCCACCTTTAGTGAGTTCATGCCACATTATTCCCCACGACTTGTTGAGCTATGAACGTATGTGAGCTCACCCTTGCTGTCTCACACCCCCCACAGGAGAAGAACAGGTGGTCGAAGAGGAGCCGCCTAACACTGAGGCATTCGACTTGATCTAGGTGGCGTTTCTCAGTTGACATTGGCGCCGACGATCCTTAGTTCGTTTTATATTTATTCTTTTTGTAATAAGTCTTCCGCTATGTAATAAATACTCTGATGTTTCGTGACATTTATCTCTATACACTCTGTTATTATATATGTTGTCTTCTTGGCGCATGTATGAGATGCACCTAGCTTTGTCCCTTAAAGCCGGGTGTGACAGAAGTGGTATCAGAGGAAATGTTGACTGTAGGACGAAACCTAGATAGAAATGGACAAAACCCTTACCTACTTACCTTATTCTGATTCATTCTATACTTAACTTACTTTGATTCTTTCTATACTTAACTTGATCCTGTCTCACCTTCTACTGTTCTACTCTGATCATTCTTACCTTTTCTACTCTGAGACAAGATGGATTTCACACCTTGGAATCCCTACCCCTATGATATTTTAAGAGATAGGAAGCCTAAGACGAAATCAAAACTATTTTCTATATTTAAAAATGTTGTTTGATTGTTCTGATGAAAAATGTCTGATTTGCTTCTTTGATTGATTGAAATATTATATATGGACATCTTAGTATGTACCACTATAAGGTAATGAATTAGCTATGGTAGGTAAAACATTAATCTGCTTAGCTAATAAATCCCCCAAAGTAACACGATTCGTAATTACTGCCTTGTCTGCTACTCTCTCTTACCATATGTATCTAACTCAGATGGTCAATACCAGGAGGGGTGGTGGAATTGATTTGCCTCCTAATCGACACACTTGAAGGATATATAGACAACCTCAGCCACAGCCAGCAGGGATGAATCCTCCTAATCCTCCACCAGGCGGAGTTGATCCACTGATTGTAGCACAGATGGCGGTGATGCAGCAAATGGCGGACACTATGGCTGATATGTGTGCCCAGATGCAGCAAGAACGCCAGGAGATGCGTCAGGAAAGAGAAGATATACGCCAGGAGTTGCGTCAGGAGAGAGAGGAGACACGCCAGGAGAGAAGGGCACAACAACAGCAGCTGCAGCAACAACTTCAACAACAGCAGCAACAGCAACAAGTGCCATTGTCTCCACCACCACCACCAGTTCCACCTCGTGATAAGCACCGGGAATTTATGAGTCATAAGCCACCGACCTTCGCCAGCTTGCCAGATCCACTTGATGCAGATGATTGGTTGAATTCAATTGAGAAGATGTTCAACATCGCCCAATGCTCAGACCGGGAGAAAGTTCTTTATGCCTCAGGTCGTCTGACAGGTCCTGCTGCTGACTGGTGGGATTCTTATACTGCTGCCCATGATGTTGCTGATACTATTACTTGGGCGGAGTTCAGTACACAGTTCAGGAACTACCATATTCCAGCTAGTATGATAAAGATCAAGAAGAAGGAGTTTCTGTCATTGAAGCAAGGCAACATGTCGGTCAGCGAGTACAAAGATAAATTTATTCAGCTGTCGAGATATGCTCCGGAGGAAGTTGCTGAGGATGAGAGAAAGCAGGAGCACTTTATTGAAGGACTTAATGGACCCTTGCAGTATGCACTGGTTGCCCACACCTTTCCATCATTGCAGAGGCTACTGGATAAGGCTCTTGCTATTGAACACAAGCGTGTTCAACTGGGTGATTTGAAGAGGAAGGCTATCTCACAGGGACAGGGTAGCAGCAGTGTTCATCCCCGCTACGTACCGCCACAGGGTACACCGACTCGACCAGGAGGACCACGCCCAGTTCAGTATGCTCCACAGGGCTCTCCACGGACACCCACTCGTCAGGCTACTCCCACTGGCACCCCGACAAGGCCTACAGGACAGAAGACCGGCCCTACATGTTTCAAGTGCAGACAGATTGGGCACTATGCTAATGCTTGTCCGATGGGGAATTCTGGTACACCAGCTAAGAACAAGCAACAGACTCCTGGCAAGGGATATTCTATCGCCAGGGTGAATCAGGTCAGCGTTGATGATACTCCTGATGGTGCTGACATCGTACTCGGTATGTTTTACATTAATGTCATTCCTACAACCATATTATTTGATTCTGGTGCTACACATTCATTCATGTCTGCTCGATATGCCAACACTAATGAGATACCCCTGCTAAATATGAGAAAACCAATGATAGTAATCACACCTAAAGGGCCTATTGAGGCAAATCAAATGACACGTAGATTGACATTATCAATTATTGGAAGAGAATTTGGAGCTACTGCTATAATATTAGATGCCAGCAGTATAGATCTGATTCTTGGTATATCATGGTTAAGGAAGGCAAAGGCCATTATAGCATGTGGTAGGGGTACTATAGAGCTCACTAGTCCTAAAGGAGAAACATTTCAAGTTAATACTGCAGTAACCACCTCATCCAAGCGTGCAATGTTCTTTATACCTGAGGAGTTTGTTGGTGACAACATCCGGGTGGTTAGAGATTTTCCGGATGTCTTTCCAGAGGAGTTACCAGGAATGCCACCAGATAGGGAAGTTGAGTTTGTGATTGATCTTCTACCTGGAACTGCCCCCATTTCTAAACGACCATACATGATGGCTGTAGAAGAGCTGAAGGAGCTTAAGAAGCAGTTAACTGAATTACAAGAGGCATGGTACATTCGTCCGAGTTCCTCACCTTGGGGAGCACCGGTGTTATTTGTACAGAAGAAGGATGGATCGCAACGAATGTGTGTGGACTATAGATCACTTAATAATGTTACTGTGAAGAACAAGTATCCATTACCCCGTATTGAGGATTTGTTTGATCAGATGAGAGGAGCCAGGGTATTCTCGAAGATTGATCTCCGATCGGGATACCATCAGATGAAGATTAGACCATCAGATATTCCTAAGACGGCTTTCTCCACTCGATATGGATTATATGAGTTTATTGTTATGTCATTTGGATTAACCAATGCACTAGCTTATTTCATGAATTTGATGAATAAGGTGTTTATGGAGTATTTGGATAGATTCGTCGTGGTGTTCATCAACGATATTCTTATCTATTCTAAGAGTGAAAGTGATCATGAACAGCATCTAAGGTTGGTGCTACAGAAGCTGCGAGATAATCAACTATATGCTAAGTTCAGCAAGTGCGAGTTTTGGATTGACAAGGTGCCATTCCTTGGTCATATTATTTCTAATGGAGGAATAGCAGTGGATCCTGCTAAAGTGAAGGAGACAATGGAGTGGAGAGTGCCCACTACAGTTACTGAGATTCAGAGCTTCTTGGGACTAGCAGGATATTATCGGAGATTTATTGAAGGGTTCTCTAAGATTGCCAAGCCTATGACCTCGCTTTTAGAGAAAGGAAGAGAATTCAAGTGGGATGAGAAATTCCAAGAGAGCTTTGATCAATTGAAGGAGAGATTGATGTCACCACCAGTATTGGTTATGCCAGATCTACAGAAGGAATTTGACATTTATTGTGATGCATGTGGCCAAGGATTGGGATGTGTGTTGATGCAAGAAGGACATGTCATCGCCTATGCATCTCGTCAGTTGCGGAAGCATGAATTGAACTACCCCACTCATGACTTAGAGCTGGTAGCAGTTGTGCATGCACTTAAGATTTGGAGACACTACATTATGGGAACTAAGTGCCAAGTATACACAGATCATAAGAGCTTGAAGTACATATTCACTCAGAAGGATCTCAACCTTAGGCAACGCCGTTGGTTGGAGCTCATTAAGGATTATGATTTGGAGATTCATTACCACCCAGGCAGGGCAAATTTGGTTGCAGATGCCTTGAGTCGGAAGGAGCATGTTCACTCCACTTTCGTTGTCCAACTACCTGATGAATTAGCAAAAGATTTTGAGAGGCTCAACCTGGGAATTGTTACACATACGGAAGGAATTACCATTGAATTGGAACCTACCTTAGAGCAAGAAATTCGTAAAGGTCAGGTTGGTGATGCTAAAATCCAGGAGATCAAGGATCTGATAACAGAGGGTAGAGGCCCAGAGTTCACAGAGGATGAGCAAGGCATGATATGGTTCAAGAATCGGATTTGTGTTCCTGATATCGATAGTCTTTAGGAAACCATATTGAAGGAGGCACATGACTCAGTTTATTCTATCCACCCTGGGAGTACTAAGATGTACCAGGATTTAAAGCAAAAGTATTGGTGGTATGGATTGAAGAGAGATGTGGCTGCACATGTGGCTACGTGCGATGTATGCCAAAGAGTTAAGGCTGAACACCAGAGGCCAGCCGGACTACTGCATCCACTGAAGATACCTGAGTGGAAATGGGAAGAGATTGGCATGGACTTCATTGTTGGATTACCCCGCACGTCTGCTGGATATGATTCTATATGGGTGATTGTGGACAGGCTAACTAAAGTAGCCCACTTTATTCCAGTGAAGACCACGTATTCAGGAGCCAAGTTAGCAGAGTTGTACATGGCACGGATTGTCTGCCTACATGGTGTGCCAAAGAAGATTGTGTCAGACCGGGGATCACAGTTTACCTCTTGATATTGGAAGAAGTTGCACAAGTCCTTGGATACAAGATTAAATTTTAGTTCGGCTTACCATCCCCAGACTGATGGGCAGACTGAGAGGACCAACCAAGTGCTTGAGGATATGTTAAGAGCTTGTTCTCTTAAACATGGTGGAAGTTGGGATAAGAGTCTACCGTATGCGGAGTTCTCATATAATAATAGCTATCAGGCCAGTTTAAAGATGTCACCGTTTGAGGCTTTATATGGCAGAAAGTGCAGGACTCCACTGTATTGGGATCAAACTGGTGAAAGGCAGTTGTTTGGGCCTGAAATTATACAAGAAGCAGAGGAACAAGTTCAGCAAATAAGGGAGAATTTGAGAACTGCGCAGTCAAGACAGAAAAGCTACGCTGATACCCGGAGAAGACTGCTTGAGTTTAAGGAGGGAGATTATGTCTATTTGAAGGTGTCACCACTCAGGGGTATGAGAAGGTTCAAAGTCAAAGGAAAGTTGTCCCCTCGCTTTATTGGACCCTTCTTAATCTTGAAGCGGGTGGGAGAGGTTGCATACCAATTGGAGTTACCGGATCATCTTGCGGATGTTCATGATGTTTTTCATGTATCTCAGCTGAAGAAATGTCTCAGGGTACCTGAGGAACAATTACTAATGGAGGACCTTAGTGTTCAGGAGGATTTGACTTATGCTGAGTACCCCATCAGGATTCTTGATACATTGACTCGAGTTACAAGGAATAAGGTTATAAAGATGTGCAAAGTGCAATGGAGTCACCACGGTGAAGATGAAGCAACTTGGGAAAGAGAAGAAGAGCTTCGCATAGATTTTCCCCACCTTTTCCCTAGATCTTCCTAAATCTCGAGGACGAGATTATTTTTAAGGGGGGTAGGATTTGTAATACTCCAAGTTGTATACCAAGAATAATAGAAAGTATCCTCAATTTCCTGTGCCTCATTTGCATCATAAAAAGAGCATACACAAAATTTAGAGAAGAATTAAACCAAATGATAAAATAATAATAATAATAATATGCCTCATGTTGGAGTTATATGTTTGTGCATTAATAAAATAATAAGGGTAATAAGATAATAAATACTAGAAGTTAAATCAAACCCTAAACTAAAAATAGGGTTTTCTAAAATGAGAAGAAGAGGAATGATACAAAAATATAAATAATGTCATTATACTTCTAAAATTGGTGTTTCTCATTTCACAATAGGATTTGAGAATGAATTGGCACAAGATTTGAATTAAATCTGAATTTAAAGTAGAATTTGGTAATAAAGGGAAGAAAATAGGAGAAGAAAATGAAAAATAGCACTATGCATTGAATGGGCCTCGCACCACCATTCAGCCCACTAGCAGAATTACTCCCGTGTGGCCCAGCTAAGCCACAGGTACCGCGCGCCGACAGGTGGGCCAATGTTGCTAGTGGCCTGCGCGCTGTGTTCCACTGATGGCCGGGACCCACTCGTCGGTGTCTTGCGCTGCGTGTTTGTCCTCCTCGCGGGAGAAACGGAGCCAAGCTCAACCACCGCCGTCGTTTTCGCCACTAGCCGGTGCGCGCGCTGTAGTATAAGTAACGCGGGCCCCGCGCCGACTCGCCCCCACGATCCCTTGCCCTCTTCGCTCCACAGCTCCTCTAGGGCCGCCGCCGCTGTCGCTACCGAGATAGCCGAAGCCCGTTGTGGATCTCCGCCGCACCACGACTTGTTGCCTACGCCGTATTATCACCGGTAAGGAACCGTGTTACAATTCGCTCGTTGCCCCCTTGAAGCATAGTGCCGAGACTCGTAGGTGTATGGTCGCTCTAGCCACGCAAATTGCTCGCCGCAACTTTTAGCACCGTCGTGGTCCGCACGACTCTGTGGTCAGACCACCTCACCGCGTGGGCGCAAAAATTGCTTCACTAGATCGATGCGCCTCGTTGTGGGCATGGTGTAGAACCTTTTAATTGAGTTTTGGGTGCGCCGTCTGGCCGGGCGGTCATCACCGGTGTTGGGATTCCCACCGTGGTCGGGCGGCGGCGGACGGAGGGGGGGAAACAGGGCGCGTCAAAGACGATGGTGGCGGCACCGTCCGATTTACGCGAACGGCCGTGATTAGAAGTTGGCATACCCCTTCGCCACATTGGTTGGGTGTCGTTAGATCGAGATCGGGTGGTGCGGGTGAGATTGGAGTACATTAAATCCGCACCGTCGATCTGGGAGTGGACGGATCGCACAACACACCGGTTCAATGTGATCTAGATCTAATCTGGGTCATCCAGAAGGGATCCAACGGCTCAAAATGCACGATACCCCTTCGGCCCTGGAACCTTGCATAAGAGCCCCTGCGTTTAGTCGAATTAGAACCCGTCGTCCAGTGGGAAGTTTTCTGAGCCTAGAGTAATCTTGCGCCAGAGCCCCTGAGTTTTCCAGATATTGACGCCCAGTCCAGAGCTCGTTTAAAATGTTTACATGAATTAGTAAATGTATTTTTAATACAAAAATAATCCCTAGAACTTAGTTAATTCATAGAAAATTCATACGAACTCCAAATTACTCCATTCCAGTTTCTAAAATTTCGTAATAATGTTCTCTATCATTTAGTGTCTCTGTTTGGTCATGAAAGTAGTAAGAAAATTAATTTATCATTTAATCCTATTTCAAGCACATTGAATCTTAGGAAACTCATAACTTGAAATTTATAACTCCAAATTTAATGATTCCAGTTCCTATAATCTCATTTTAATGTATAGATTTTTACTGTATATTTTATTTACATGTTTGATGTGATGTTAATTTATGTTATACTATGTATGTATTGTGTTGATGCGAGTAAACGAGTAAGCCACTGTGGAATCTGAGGTTCAGCAAGTAGAGGTAGCTGAGCAGGAGCTCATTGAAGGCAAGTTGTGCCCTTGATCACTTACTTTTTCCCAGCCATGTTCTTATTAATTATAATGATCTGCATAAGTTAATTTTGATGGGATCCTTTAGGTTACCCCAGTGTTGGTTATCTTTATACCTTGTTCACCCCTGAAATATTTTTGGGTAGTACCTGCTATTGCTTTATGTGGATTGGGTATGGAGATACAACATTCATGATTATTCTGTTATTATCTTGTTATTACTACTGTTCATGTTAAGATTATTAAATTAATGGGAATATGGAGCGACCACCCGGGAAAACAGTGCTACCACAAGGGTTTAATGGGACGCCCTTGGCTGATTAACTAGGAAAGCTAGTGGAGGTCTTCCTTACCCGAAAGGGGCAAGGGCAGTAGGGGAGTGGTCAGTGTAGGGAGGTCCTTGGGTTGATTTTGCTGTGATGGCGGTCAGGCGAGGGATTCCTGCACTGGAGCTTCCTATAAACTGTAGCGGGATTTCTGAAGCTAGTGGAACTTTGTAAAGGCCTCGTAGTGTTACCCTGCCTTGCCTCCTCGGTAGAGGTGTATGGGATTGGTCGTCTCTTGGCAGATGGGTAACATGACTTGTTGGTAAAGATGTGCAACCTCTGCAGAGTGTAAAACTGGTATACTAGCCGTGCTCACGGTCATGAGCGGCTCGGACCCTCACATGATTAATTATGGAACTTAAATTTAATTTGACATTTGCATCGCATTCGGGATTATTTTACTATTACTTTTCTTTATTATTATTAAGGTTTGGTATTTACTTACACTTAGTAATTGCTAAATAAAATTTTGACCAACTTATAAAAGCAATGCTCAGCTTCAGCCTCTATTTCATTGATCAGCCTTACACTTCATGAACTCCCACCTTTGGTGAGTTCATGCCACATTATTCCCCACGACTTGTTGAGCTATGAACGTATGTGAGCTCACCCTTGCTGTCTCACACCCCACCACAGGAGAAGAACAGGTGGTCGAAGAGGAGCCACCTAACACTGAGGCATTCGACTTGATCTAGGTGGCGTTTCTCAGTTGACATTGGCGCCGACGATCCTTAGTTCGTTTTATATTTATTCTTTTTGTAATAAGCCTTCCGCTATGTAATAAATACTCTGATGTTTCGTGACATTTATCTCTATACACTCTGTTATTATATATGTTGTCTTCTTGGCGCATGTATGAGATGCACCTAGCTTTGTCCCTTAAAGCCGGGTGTGACATGGGGCCACACGTACTCATGGGGCCCGAGGCTGCCTGAGTGTCACGCATTTATCGTGGTGGATGACGTGGGGCGATGATGGTCCTAGGCGCCATTATTCGGGCTACACCGACCCCTAGCTTCCATAGCCCGGGGCTCGGCGTGGCCCGTCGTATAGTGTCCTGCAGGAGGTTTACGCAATTAGGTCTAGTCTGATAGGTCATAAGTGTGTCGCGGGCCATTAATACATTGTAATCCGAGGGCTCATAGGTCATGAGTGATATGTGGCTCGAGGGGTTCGTAGGTCATGAGTGGAAAGTGGATCGGCGGCCACGCTGTGGCTCAGTGTCAAGCGTGGTTAATGAATACAGTCATGTATGGTGGGTTAGTCCAGGGTCAGGCATGGGATCCACTCGAGTGGTTCCCTTTCGACACGCCCGTCCACTCTTGTTAGGCTCCGCCACGCCTGGCCTGAGGCTCGGTGTTGTGAGGTCCGATCAGGGGCGGGTCCTTCCTCGGACCTCTGGGATGTCGACCCTTTCGTCGCAGACTTCCTCGGACCTCTGGGAGAGCATGGCCGCCACCAACACTGCGCTCGAGGTTGTCGATATCGAGGTGGACAGTCTTTGTGCTCGTCTGGAGGAGGCGGATCGTCTCATCGCAGGTAGGTGGTGTCAACATAGACTTCATTTCTATTTGTCTCACTCCTCTCTCTCTCTATGATTGTCATGTGTCGTTTTTAGAGTTAGAGCTAGAGATCGTCGACCTTCGTGAAGGTGTGGACGAGGAGGTTGCCTTTGTTCGTGCTTAGAGCGCCAATCGATGAGAGCGCCTCCTCGACGTCGCCGTCAATGTGCTCGTCGTGGTGCTACCGGAGTCCTGACTTTCGTGCAGTTCCGATCGGGCTACGAGCTCAGGACTGGCGATCTGCTGAGGACGCTGCGGCTGGTGCCCTAGAGGATTTCAATGGTGACTTCGGCATTGCCGCCGACGTCGTGGTCTACATCCTCCCGCTAACGGATGTAGTCAACAGATCCCCCTGGTTAAGAAGTGCTCCTATGTGGCTTTAACCATGGGACGACATGGGCGTGTCGGTCTCTATGCTTTTGTAATGTTCCTTGTGTAATTGGTGAAAATGGTTATCTCCCTGTTTTCTTGGTACTTAGTGTAGGAGAGTTTTGTCAAGCTTATTCTAGGACCTCTCTTACTCTCCGATCGCGCACCAAGCGGCTTTGGCGTGGCTCATGGGTTTCAAGAAAGCAGTTTCACAAGCTTCTGGCCTACCTCAGCACTAAGGTAGCTGTCGGGGACCATAATTAGGGGTACCCTCAAGACGCCTAATTCTCAGCTGGTAACCCCCATCAGCATAAAGCTGCAGAGGCCTGATGGGTGCGATTAAGTCAGGGATCAGTCCATACGAGCGACTCGATCACGCCTCGCCCGAGCCTAGCCTCGGGCAAGGGCAGCCGACCCTGAGGTGCTTCCGTCTCGCCCGAGGCCCCCTTTTACGGCAGACGCATCTCCGGCTCGCCCGAGGCCTTGCCTTCGCTAAGAAGCAACCCTGACTAAATCGCCGCACCAACCGACCGAGTCGCAGGGGCATTTAACGCAAAGGTAGCCTGACACCTTTATCCTGACGTGCGCCCCCTGGCAGAGCCGAAGTGACCGCCGTCACTTCGCCGCTCCACTGACCGGTCTGACAAAAGGACAGCGTCGCCTGCGCCATCCCGACTGCAGTGCCACTTGACAGAGTGAGACTGACAGGCAGCCAGGCCTTGCCAAAGGCGCCATAGGAAGCTCCGCCCGACCCAGGGCTCGGACTCGGGCTAAGGCCCCGGAAGACGGCGAACTCTGCTCCGCCTGACCCAGGGCTCGGACTCGGGCTAAGGCCCCGGAAGACGGCGAACTCCGCTCCGCCCGACCCAGGGCTCGGACTCGGGCTAAGGCCCCGGAAGACGGTGAACTCCGCTCCGCCCGACCCAGGGCTCGGACTCGGGCTAAGGCCCCGGAAGACGGCGAACTCCGCTTCGCCCGACCCAGGGCTCGGACTCGGGCTAAGGCCCCGGAAGACGGCGAACTCCGCTCCGCCCGACCCCAGGGCTCGGACTCGGGCTAAGGCCCCGGAAGACGACGAACTCCGCCTCGCCCGACCCCAGGGGTCGGACTCCGCCCTGGCCTCTGCCAAACGACCTCCGCCTCGCCCGACCCAGGAGCTCGGGCTCGGCCTCGACCATGGAAGACAGACTCGACCTCGGCCTCGGAGGAGCCTCCACGTCGCTCGACCTAGGGCACAAGTCCGCCACGTCAATAGGAAGCGCCATCATCACCCTACCCCGAGCCGACTCGGGCCGCAGAGAACAAGACCGACGTCCCATCTGGCTAGCTCCGCCAGATAGGCAATGATGGCGCCCCGCTAGACCCATGACGACGGCGGCTCTCAGCTCCCTTACGGAAGCAGGGGGACGTCAGCAAGGACCCAACAGCTCCGATAGTTGTCCCTCCGTCAGGCTCCGTCGCTCCTCCGACAGCCACGACACCACACCAGCTGGGTGCCAAGATCTCTCCGGCTGCCACATTGGCATGTACCTAGGGCGCTAGCTCACCCCCGCTAGACACGTAGCACCTTGCTACACCCCCATTGTACACCTGGATCCTCTCCTTACGCCTATAAAAGGAAGGACCAGGGCCTTCTTAGAGAAGGTTGGCCGCGCGGGAACGAGGACGGGGCAGGCGCTCTCTTGGGGCCGCTCGCTTCCCTCACCCGCGTGGACGCTTGTAACCCCCTACTGCAAGCGCACCCGACCTGGGCGCGGGACGAACACGAAGGCCGCGGGATCTCCACCTCCCTCACGACTCGGCTCCGGCCACCTCGCTTTCCCCCCTTCGCGCTCGCCCATGCGCTCGACCCATCTGGGCTGGGGCACGCGACACACTCACTCGTCGGCTTAGGGACCCCCCGGTCTCGAAACGCCGACAGTTGGCGCGCCAAGTAGGGGCCTGCTGCGTGTTGACGAGCAGTTTCCCGTCAAGCTCCAGATGGGCAGTCTCCAACGACCTCTCCAACCCGGGACGGTGCTCCGTTTCGGGAGTCTCGAGTTCATGTCTCTCGACAGCAGCTACGACATGATACTCCTTCCACCGCCGCGCGACGGCGACAATGGCGGCCGACAGCCCACCCGCCGGCGGCGGAATCGACGACGTCTTCCCCGCGTGGTGGAAGAACAACATTCGAGCTCGCCCCGTCCTCTCCCCCGCCATCAGAGGAGGAGGCGGGGGAGCCAAGGCCGGGCGGGAGGCTGCGCTCCGTCGGCTGTCGAGCGAATCGACATCCCCAGCGCCCCAACGGAGGACGCGTCGGGCGTCGACCTCGCGTTTGAGACGAAGGCGAGCGTCGTCCCCCCGCGACACGCCAATCCCGAGCAAGTGGACGACGCCAGCACGCTCGCGGAGGGCCTGCAGGACGTCGCCCTCGTACCCAAGACGACGGCGCAATCAGTCCTCGATGTGACTACGTCGCTCCTCGTCGACCAAAAGGTACCGACTGATTCCCATCCTACGTCCTTTCGACTCGACCTCAACCCGCCTAGCGACCTCGCTTTGGCGGGCGCTCACGTTGAGGCGAGTGCAACCCCTCTGGGGTTTCGTGTGCGGTCGCCTTGGGACCGATTGACGGACGTCTCGACCTACGGGCCCTCTAGGTCCGAGGAAGATGACGATCCCAGCATCTGCTGGGATTTCTCTGGATCTGGCAACCCCAGTGTCATGCGGGACTTCATGACCGCATGTGACTACTGCCTCTCCGACTGTTCCGACGGCAGCCGCAGCCTTGACGACAAGGACTGCGGCCCGAGCCGCGAATGTTTCCACGTCGAGCTAGGGGATCCCTCCGAAGGCAACCGTCTCGGCATGCCGGAGGATGGCAATCTCCCTAGGCCAGTGCCTCGCGCCGACATCCTGCGGGAGCTAGCTGTGGTCCCCGTTCCGGCGGGGGGTCACGACCCACAGCTCGAGCAAGTCCGCGGGGCGCAGGCCAGGCTCGACGAGGGAGCAGGAGCGCTCGAGTCGATCCGCCGGGACGTCGAGCAGGTATGGGCGGGCCAGCCCCCGGCCGAAGAAATACGTCACCTGCCCCAGGGTTTTCAGCACCGCGTCGCCAACGATGCCAGGGACAGGCCGCCACCCGCATCCAGCGGGATCGGTCAGAACCTGGCAGCCGCAGTGATGCTCCTCCGCGCGATGCTGGAGCCATCAACCACCGAGGGTCGGCGAATCCAGGGAGAGCTCAAGAATCTCCTGGAAGGCGCTGCGGCCCGGCGGGCCGAGAGCTCTGCCTCCCGAAGGCAGGGGTACCCCTCGGAACCTCATGCCGCGACTTCCCGATTCATGCGGGAAGCCTCGGTCTACACCGGGCGCACTCGCAACACCGCGCCTGCGGCCCCAGGCCACCTCGGCAACGAGCACCATCATCGCGACCGTCGGGCCCGCCTCGACGAAAGGGTGCGCCGAGGCTACCACCCCAGGCGTGGGGGACGCTACGACAGCGGGGAGGATCGGAGTCCCTCGCCCGAACCACCCGGTCCGCAGGCCTTCAGCCGGGCCATCCGGCGGGCGCCGTTCCCGGCCCGATTCCGACCCCCGACTACTATCACAAAGTACTCGGGGGAAACGAGACCGGAATTGTGGCTCGCGGACTACCGCCTGGCCTGTCAACTGGGTGCAACGGACGACGACAACCTCATCATCCGCAACCTCCCCCTGTTCCTCTCCGACACTGCTCGCGCCTGGTTGGAGCACCTGCCGCCGGGGCAGATCTCCAACTGGGAGGATTTGGTCCAAGCCTTCGCCGGCAACTTCCAGGGCACGTACGTGCGCCCCGGGAATTCCTGGGACCTCCGAAGCTGCCGGCAACAGCCGGGAGAGTCTCTTCGGGACTACATCCGGCGATTCTCGAAGCAGCGCACCGAGCTGCCCAACATCACCGACTCCGATGTCATCGGCGCGTTCCTCGCCGGCACCACTTGCCATGACCTGGTGAGCAAGTTGGGTCGCAAGACCCCCACCAGGGCGAGCGAGCTGATGGACATCGCCACCAAGTTCGCCTCTGGCCAGGAGGCGGTCGAGGCTATCTTCCGAAAGGACAAGCAGCCCCCGGGCCGCCCGTCGGAAGATGCTCCTGAGGCGTCTACTTCGCGCGGCGCCAAGAAGAAAGGCAGGAAGAAGTCGCAAGCGAAACGCGACGCCGCCGACGCGGACCTTGTCGCCGCCGCCGAGTACAAGAACCCTCGAAAGCCCCCTGGAGGTGCTAACCTCTTCGACAAGATGCTCAAGGAGACGTGCCCTTACCATCAGGGGCCCGTCAAGCACACCCTCGAGGAGTGCGTCATGCTTCGGCGCCACTTCCACAAGGCCGGGCCACCCGCAGAGGGTGGCAGGGCCCGCGACGACGACAAAAAGGAAGATCACCAAGAAGGAGAGTTCCCCGAGGTCCACGACTGCTTCATGATCCACGGAGGGCATGCGGCGAATGCCTCGGCCCGGCATCGCAAGCGAGAGCGTCGGGAGGTCTGCTCGGTGAAGGAGGCGGCGCCAGTCTACCTAGACTGGTCCAACAAGCCCATCACCTTCGACCAAGCTGACCACCCCGACCACGTGCCGAGCCCGGGGAAGTACCCGCTCGTCGTCGACCCCATCATCGGCGACGTTAGGCTCACCAAGGTCCTGATGGATGGGGGCAGCTGCCTCAACATCATCTACGCCGAGACCCTCAGGTTTCTGCGCGTCGATCTGTCCTCCGTCCGAGCAGGCGCTGCGCCCTTCCACGGGATCATTCCTGGGAAGCGCGTCCAGCCCCTCGGACAGCTCGACCTTCCTGTCTGCTTCGGAACACCCTCCAACTTCCGAAGGGAGACTTTGACGTTCGAGGTGGTCGGGTTCCGAGGAACCTACCACGCGGTATTAGGGAGGTCATGCTACGCGAAGTTCATGGCCATCCCCAACTACACCTACCTGAAGCTCAAGATGCCAGGCCCCAACGGGGTCATCACCGTCGGCCCCACGTACAAACACGCGTTCGAATGTGACGTGGAGTGCGTGGAGTACGCCGAGGCCCTCGCCGAGTCCGAGGCCCTCATCGCCGACCTGGAAAACCTCTCCCGGGAGGTGCCAGACGTGAAGCGACACGCCGGCAACTTCGAGCCAGCGGAGACGGTTAAGGCTGTCCCTCTCGACCCCAGTGGCGACACCTCCAAGCAGATCCCGATCGGTCCCGGGCTCGACCCCAAATAGGAAGCAGTGCTCGTCGACCTTCTCCGCGCAAACGCCGACATCTTTGCGCGGGGACCCTCGGACATGCCCAGCATACCGAGGGATGTCACCGAGCACTCGCCGGATATTCGGGCAGGAGCCCGACTCGTCAAATGGCCTCTGCACGGATGACGCCCGGGGGCTGCGCCCCCCCCCCCCCCCCCGCTCACACACGAGAATCAGTCGTCAAGGAAGGGTCGGCCACGCCTTGGCGGAGCCCGACCCTCCCTCGGGGGCTAAAAAGGGGGAACCCCTCCGCGTCGAGATTGGGTGCACTTTTTCGCATCAAAAAATTTTCGATCAAGAAGGGGCTTTTGCGTTCTCCCGGATGTGTCAGAAGCAGGGTCCTGAGGAGCGAACGTGGGTACAAATAAGTGGCGAGGCCGACTGAGCCGAGGAACCCCTATGCCTCCGGGTTAGGGACACCTCACTCATCACCTGCCACGAAAAAGGACCCAACTCGGGAAATCACCCTATTGTTGACGAGCCAGGCCAGACGCGCAAATTGAAAGAGAAGAGAGTACGACTTCATGTAAGAAAAGCAAAGTGTTCAGGCCTCGGCGGCCGCGGTAAAGCGCACATCCAACAGAAACTGTTCCAACAAAAGTCAGGCACCGCCTTGGGAAGGAGCCGCGCCCTCAGTTCCGCCCCCGCCGTCGGTAAGGTCCACCTCCGCTTCCAGCGGCGGCGCAGGAGGAAGGATCTCCGCCTCAAAGGTGGTCGCCAGCGCCGCGCTCGGACCCGCGGCGACCGCGTCGAGCCGCTGAACTTCTGCCAGGGCGGCTTCGTCTTCGTCAGGAAGACAATACCCCTCACTGACCCGTTCCAGGTCCACAACGTAATGGGAAGCGAGCACGGTGAAGGCCCGCCTGACGCCGTGGTGTAGCGCCTCGCGGACTTTACCGCGCGCGTAATCACCCAAGGCTTGAAGACGGCTTTGAGGGGAGCTTCCTGAAGGGACGTCGCCGGGGCCAAGGATCCGATAAACGTCCGAGACGGCCTCGGACATGGCCGCGAGGTCGGCCTCCCTCTGCTCGGCAGCTCTAGCAAGCGCCTCGGCGAGCGCCTTGGCAGACTCGTCAAGGGCGGGCTCGAGCTCTGCGAACAACCAGAAGAAAGACCTCAAGCACAAGCAGAAGAAACGGACAAGAACAAGAACCGGGGACGGCCAAGGCATACCTCCGGCTCGGACACGCTGCTCCGAGGCCGCGACTTGGGCTGCGGCTAGGTCAGCCGCGAGGGTCTCAGCTCGGCTTTCGGCCTCGGCAGCCTGGCCCCGAGATTGGTCCCGCTCCTCGGCGACCTGGACGAACTCCGACCGCTGCCGTTGCGCCTCCGCGCGCGCCGCCGCCGCCTCGGCTCTCAGGTCAGCGCAGAGCAACTGGAGGTCCGCTATCTTAGCGTCCTGCTGAGAAAGGCGCGCGGTAGCCCCGGCGAGCGAGGTCCTCAAGGATCGCAGCGAGCCCCAGACGTCGGCCTCGCGGCGGATGAACGACGACTTGGCGGCGCTCCGATCCGTCAGATCCTGGGGAAGGGAAACAAGGCGTCACGACGAACGCCTCGCTCACAGAAAGGAAAAGGTATGCCTGAAACCGTTACCTGGAGGATTTTGGGGACGTCCCTGCAGAGAACCTCCAGCGACGACCGGAGCGACCCCACCGTTGCTTCAGCACGCTCGCGGAGCTCGTCCCAGGACTGGTCCTCCTGTTCATCGTCAAGAACGAAGACAGGGTCCGAGGCCTCGCGGGTCCGGAATCGGAGCAACTGGCGCCGGGCCTCGGGGCTCCGCCGCACAGCGACGAGGCTGTCGCCCGCCTGGATGAACTGCGCGTCCACGCCCACCTCTTCCGAGGCACTGGGCACCGACGCAGCAGCCATCCCGACGCTGGCAGCAACCAGTCGCTCTCCGACTGGGACGGCGGCGACTTCGGTGGCGGCAGGCGCCGGCATGGCCGGCACGACAGGCGGGCTCGGGACCACGTCGGCGCCGGCCGCCTCCCCTATCACGATGGCCGCCTCCGCAGAAGAGCCCACCTCGGGAACCTGCTCCCCAGAGACATGCGACACCCGAGCCCCCTGCGGCGAAACGCCCTGCGAAAGGGTCGGCTGAGCGATAGGGCCCGGGGCGGCGCTGGCCGCCCGGACCGATGCCGTCTTAAGGGCTTTCCGGGGCGCCAGGTCGGTCTGGCCATGGCTTCGCTTGCTGGATAAAGGAAAAAAAAGAAAGGGAAAATCACGGCCGGGACATGTGAATGAAGCGCCAGGACGAAGACATTCCAAGATACTTACCCGCTCCGGGCCATGATCAACCGCGCCTGGGGGGAGGTCTCTTGGCTCCCGCTCCCCGGAACCGCCGCCGAGGTCCGCTTCACCGACAGCTTCGGCACCACCCTCGCTTTGGGCGCCCCTGACGCCCGGGAGGCGGACTGCCCAGGCGCCGCCACGGCGACCTGAGGGTCGCTCCCCCGCGCTGCCGGCGCGGGTGGCGGCTCTCGAGGGATGGATGCCTCGGCCTGGCTCCCTGGGGTCGCCTCAGCTCCTCCAGCCGAGGGGTCAAGTACCCTCTCGGGTTGCCCCCGCCCCTCGGGTCGGGGACCCGGCGTCCCGGCTCCGGGAACTGACGGCATCAGCCTGCTCGGGGGCTGGCTCGACGGCTCCTGGCCACACCCCAAGCTGGGGCTGAGGCCGAGACGGGCAGCCATGTCGTCCTCCTCCTCATCACCGTCGTCATCATCGTCATCGGATGTCTCCGGCGACGGCTCCCTTGGGAGTCCTTCCCTCTCCTGCTGGCGACGGCGTTTCTCCAAGGCGTCCCGAGCCCGCCTCCGCTTGCGGGCCCGGGCCTTCTCCGCATCCTTCTTCTTCTTCTCTTCCTCCGCGGCGACCCGCCGCGCTGCCCGATCCACCGCGTCCTCCGGGACCCGCGGCAGGGAGGGCTTGTGCCACCCCACCTCGTAAAGAAGGGGGGAAAGAAACCCAGTCGTAAGAACCAGGAGCAACCCGGTGTATGAAGAAGGAAGGAGCAAACACTCACCAGAGTCACGCACCCCTGGTCGGGGCGCATCCGAGGCTGGGAGAAGGCGTGGGGGTCCGGCTTCCCCATCGCAGCCGACACCCGCCATTGGAGGGCGTCGAAGGGAAGAGAATCAGGGGACATTCGTGACCCCTCCCAGTCGGCCTCCAGGGTCATCTCCCAAAGCGGCAGCCGCCGCTCTGCCAAGGGGAGCACTCTCCGACGGTGGATGACGGCAACCACTCCCGCAGCGGTGAGTCCTCCCTCCCGCAACGCCTTCAGGGCCTGGAGAAGGGGTTCGAGGTTCTTCTGTCTCTCGTGTGGAGTCCCGTGGCGCCAGGCGTCGGTGGCGGCGGTGACAACCCGCTGAGAGAACGGCGGGAGCAACTCTCCGTCATTCCGGAGGTAGAACCACCGGCGCTGCCACCCCTTGTTCGAGGACGCGAGGACGGCAGGGATGTACTGCGACGCCCGCGACTGCCTCAACAAGAGGGTGCAGCCGCCGGCCTGCACCGCTGCACGGACCTTCCTCTCCCCCGTCGGTAGGGCAAAAAGCTCGGCGAAGAAGAGATGAGTCCACAAATCCCAATGGGGGCGATCCCCAAATACCCTTCGCACACCGCTACGAAGATAGCGGCCTGCGAGATGGAGTTGGGGGTGAGGTTATGCAACTCCACCCCATAGTGGAACAGGATAGCCCGCATAAAGCGGCTCGTCGGCACACCGAATCCCCGCTCGTGGAAGGAGACGAAGCTCACGACGTACCCCGGCGGTGGGGATGGAGCGACTCCGCCCATGGGAGGAATCCATTCCGGCCGCTGCTCATCGGTGAGAGGGCGGAGCAAACCCTCGCCGACGAGATCCTCCAGATCACTCGCCGTCACCGTGGAGAAGGGCCATGGGTCGCGCGGCGAGATGATGGTCACCTGGTCAGCCATCGCCGAGCGGAAGGGGTGGCGGCGCAAAGGACAGGGAGGGCGGTTTCCTTTTCCCTGGCTAAATCTCTCAGGCTGCAAAAAAACCTAAGAGGGAAACAAGAAGCGGAGTAAAGAACCGTCACCGGACCCTCTCCGGGGTATATAAAGACCAAGGCGAAGACGGTTCCAACGTTCCGCCCGGACCGGACGCGGGGTTCAAAAAACGCGAAGCGAAACGGCCGTTCCTCGAACGGCTCGCGCACGCGCAACGGCAGCCCCGCCAACTACTCGCCCCGTCGCATTAACTCCGCGGCTGGACAGGCGGCGCTTCTGGCAGGAGCAGCGGGCGACGCTTCGCCTTCGCCAAAACAACCGCACCAAAAAAGGTACGCCGCGTCGTTCGGTTTCGTATCCTTTTTCCTTTTTTTCCTCTTTCTCTATCTCTTGCAACAGGGACCGGGAAAGGGGATACCCCGAAAGGAATCCTTCCCCGTGAAGGAACTAGGCTCCGAGCCTCCTTACTGATCAGGGGTTCGAAGGCTGGCCCCCGAAGGGTTCAACAGCCGCCTCAGATCGCGTGGGCCCTACACCCACTACTGGTCAGAGGTTCGAAGGCCGGCCCCCCGAAGGGTTCCACGGCCGCCTCAGGCTACTCGGGCTCCGCGCCCATTACTGATCAGGGGTTCGAAGGCTGGCCCCCCGAAGGGTTCACAGTCGCCTCAGACACCGAGCGAGGGATGACCAGGGGTACGTTCGATACATAACCGAGGCTTGGGCTGCGCTCCCGAGGTAACCTAGGACATTTCCGAGACCAGCGGGAGCGATCCTGTAACGGAATCCCATCGGAGGGAGGCATCGAGCCCTCGGACCCCGTCGCCAGGGGACCGGGTCCGGCAGATCACCCGCAGGTACTTTTGGGCGTGCCTCCGGGCCCCTAGCCGACCCCCAACGAACGGGACACGGACGTCCACTCGGATTACCCGCTTGCAGCTCACCGGAGACACCATGTTCGGTGCCCATCGAGGGTAACATGGCGTTCTCCCCCCCCCCTCCTCCTTGCGGAAAGGCGACGTAGGGGCGTATGTAAAAAGCCGAGTCTGTCCCTGATCGCCCTCTCGCCCTGTGCGGAGGCTCGGGGGCTGCTCTCGCAAACCCGGCTCCGGCAAAACCGTTGACAGCGTCAACATACCAGCCCGAGAACTTGGGCCCCGACCGTGCACCCGGGCTACGGCCAGTTCGCATGAGGGAACCACCAGACCAGCCGAAGCATTACGCAAGGCATTAAGACCTCGAAGGAGTGAAACCACTCCTCCGAGGCCTCGGGGGCTACACCCGGCGGGTGCGCTCGCGCGCACCCGCCGGAACAAAATGCAACCGAGAAAGGCTGGTCCCCTTGCAAAAAAGTGCGACGAAAGCCTCCAAGCGAGTGCTAACACTCCCTTCGAGGCTCGGGGGCTACTGTCGGGGACCATAATTAGGGGTACCCTCAAGACGCCTAATTCTCAGCTGGTAACCCCCATCAGCATAAAGCTACAGAGGCCTGATGGGTGCGATTAAGTCAGGGATCAGTCCATACGAGCGACTCGATCACGCCTCGCCTGAGCCTAGCCTCGGGCAAGGGCAGCCGACCCTGAGGTGCTTCCGTCTCGCCCGAGGCCCCCTTTTACGGCAGACGCATCTCCGGCTCGCCCGAGGCCTTGCCTTCGCTAAGAAGCAACCCTGACTAAATCGCCGCACCAACCGACCGAGTCGCAGGGGCATTTAACGCAAAGGTAGCCTGACACCTTTATCCTGACGCGCGCCCCCTGGCAGAGCCGAAGTGACCGCCGTCACTTCGCCGCTCCACTGACCGATCTGACAAAAGGACAGCGCCGCCTGCGCCATCCCGACTGCAGTGCCACTTGACAGAGTGAGACTGACAGGCAGCCAGGCCTTGCCAAAGGCGCCATAGGAAGCTCCGCCCGACCCAGGGCTCGGACTCGGGCTAAGGCCCCGGAAGACGGCGAACTCCGCTCCGCCCGACCCAGGGCTCGGACTCGGGCTAAGGCCCCGGAAGACGGCGAACTCCGCTCCGCCCGACCCAGGGCTCGGACTCGGGCTAAGGCCCCGGAAGACGGCGAACTCCGCTCCGCCCGACCCAGGGCTCGGACTCGGGCTAAGGCCCCAGAAGACGGCGAACTCCGCTCCGCCCGACCCCAGGGCTCGGACTCGGGCTAAGGCCCCGGAAGACGACGAACTCCGCCTCGCCCGACCCCAGGGGTCGGACTCCGCCCTGGCCTCTGCCAAACGACCTCCGCCTCGCCCGACCCAGGAGCTCGGGCTCGGCCTCGACCATGGAAGACAGACTCGACCTCGGCCTCGGAGGAGCCTCCACGTCGCCCGACCTAGGGCACAAGTCCGCCACGTCAACAGGAAGCGCCATCATCACCCTACCCCGAGCCGACTCGGGCCGCAGAGAACAAGACCGACGTCCCATCTGGCTAGCTCCGCCAGATAGGCAATGATGGCGCCCCGCTAGACCCATGACGACGGCGGCTCTCAGCTCCCTTACGGAAGCAGGGGGACGTCAGCAAGGACCCAACAGCTCCGACAGCTGTCCCTCCGCCAGGCTCCGTCGCTCCTCCGACAGCCACGACACCACACCAGCTGGGTGCCAAGATCTCTCCGGCTGCCACATTGGCATGTACATAGGGCGCTAGCTCACCCCCGCTAGACACGTAGCACCTTGCTACACCCCCATTGTACACCTGGATCCTCTCCTTACGCCTATAAAAGGAAGGACCAGGGCCTTCTTAGAGAAGGTTGGCCGCGCGGGAACGAGGACGGGGCAGGCGCTCTCTTGGGGCCGCTCGCTTCCCTCACCCGCGTGGACGCTTGTAACCCCCTACTGCAAGCGCACCCGACCTGGGCGCGGGACGAACACGAAGGCCGCGGGATCTCCACCTCCCTCACGACTCGGCTCCGGCCACCTCGCTTTCCCCCCTTCGCGCTCGCCCACGCGCTCGACCCATCTGGGCTGGGGCACGCGGCACACTCACTCGTCGGCTTAGGGACCCCCGGTCTCGAAACGCCGACAGTAGCCATCCCTAATTTTCGGTGTCCTGCACGTCTCCGAGGTAATAGGAAGCGTCGCATCATGGGTAGCAAGGATTGGCCACGGCGTTGCCCGGGTCTCTTGCTAGTGATTATGGGTTTTGTCCTGGGAGGGTGCATCGTCCCTTCCCACGCATTCCGTCCACCGAAAGGGGAAGAGTGAGCTGTCTCATGCTCCTCGTTGACGACGGAGGTTACGACGAGCCTCCTTTTCTACGGAGCGAACCCCCTGGTCCCCTGCTCATTACGGAGGATCCGTCTAGGGGCGTCCCGTCCTTTCTCTATTCCTTCCCATGCATCCCGTCCACCGGGAGGGGAAGGGCGAGCCGTACCATACTCCCCTCCCTCGGTTGTTGAGATCATGGCGCTCAGTAGGCCTTGGTCGACTGATCCAAACGAGTCCTTCTTTTTGCGAGGCGAGCTCCCTGTTCGTTATGGAGGATTCGTCTTGGAGGGCGCTTCGCCTTTTTAATATTAGCACCTAGTAGTGCGTGGCGGTCCTCGAACTTGGCTCGATGTGTCTTTTTGGTCTCTAAACTACAAAAACGGGTCACGTAACTTGATATGCAAAACCATCATAAATCATGTTTTCTCAAATTGGACACCGACATGGTGTACCAAGTTAGAGCACAGCAAAGGGGAGATGAACAGGGGGGAAATGGTTAGAGTGGAGATGAAATATGTGCGCTGAACTGCTGATTGATGAAGGCATGAAGCTGAGCCAGGCATTTCTGGTAGGCTGGAAAGAACACTCGGGAGGCCAAAACCGGAGCGAAGACGACAGCAGTGCACTCCGGACGATGATGCTGGAGCCTGGATGACGCTGGGCAGAGTACATAGTAGAGTGGTGGTGATCGGGAAGGATAATTCCACCGCATTGCCACTGGCGTGATGAAAGGACGGCGCGCTTATATATTTATATATAAAAAAACAAAAAATGATGAGACGGACAGGGATGTGGAGCGACGGCGACGGGATGAATTGGAGTTGAGATGAATATAATGGATTTAATAATAACAAAACGCAAACGCAGGCATCCTTATCCCTTCAATAATTACCCGCCGCGTCAGCGCTCAGCTGCGAGGCAGGCTCTCCTCCCTCTCCGGCCGGCTTCTCCCGGCGCCGGTAGACGAGCTGAACAAGGCTGCCTCTGTGCTGTCTCTCTGTCTGTCTGTCTGTCTGTCTTGCAGCAGCAACCGACTGTGCGAGGCGCGGAATGGAAACATGTCTCTTCGCGTGTTCTAGTTCTAGGCGGATGTGTGTTGTGTGTGTGTAAGTGTAAGTGCAAGGCTGTGGCGTGGCGTTATCCACTCCGCTGTTCGAGCCATGTACTGTACGTACTCTACTATACTAGCAGTAGAGTAGACGTCGCGCGCTGCTGTCAGCACAAGACAGCGGGAAAGTGACGGCAGGGGCAGCACGCAGCACTCCTCTCCACCATTCTCCGCCTCTCCCAGAGACTCTTCGTGCGGCGCGGCCAAGGGGACAACGCAGCGAAGAAGACTCTTGCCGTCCATTTCAACACGGCAAGCGAAGCGAGATTCTCTGCTCCATTGACTGGCACCGCCACGCCTGTTCGCTAGTAGGTTCCAGCACCAGCAGGCACTTATCAGTCTTGCCAGGTGCGATGCGAGTGCGAGGGTGGCTTATCGTCTTTCCAATTTGAGGCTTATGGACAAATATAATATGGTCATGTTTAGGATAGCTTTAGTTATAGAAAATTTGGTAGAGTAGATTATTAGAGTAACTCCAAAAGTCTAGCTATAATTCTAGCTAAATTTGGAATTTTATGATGACTTTAAAAAATAGATAACTTCATAAACGATGAGGTAAACCAATAAAATCTCTATAAATCTTGTGTATCCATATTCAAATCACCTGAAAACCCCCTGTTGTGCCGAGCTACCGAAATTGACGGTCGACATCATCGGCCAACGAGACAAGGTACTGCATATACTTCAAACAGCTTAGGGAGATGTATCGCACGATGGACCTAGCAAACCCATTTTCTTCTTTTGGCTTTTGAACTAGACCGGACTGTACTGTACGTGTCTATTCGTGCTCATTGTATCTGCAGGCACGTCAACGAGAACGGGAAGAGATGGCGAGCGAGCGCGCTCGTCAAAGATGACCAGCGGCCTTGACGGGATACCCAGCAGGATTAGGGATGGCAACGGGTACATACCCGTTGGGTAGTACCATTCCATACCCGTACCCATCAAAAAAAATTCTACCCATCGGGTTACCCATATATACTCGCGGGTATAAAATCTTACCCATACCCGTACCCACGTGGGTATTTTTACCCGTCGGGTAACTCGTACCCACTAGGAAAGTCTTAAATTCCAAAATACCAATCACTCAAAATATTAAATAAACATATAAAAACAGTTTCAACTTCACATATAACAAATCATATGATTACATAACTTGGTTTTTAGATAAATAATAGCTAGAGAAGGGTTTTATTTTAGCTAAGATGGGCTCTATTAGATGGTTATAGTTGTATTGATGCGGGTATATTTTACCCATGGGTAGATGGGTATGGGTAGTTCCAACCCGTACCCGTACCTGTCTACCCAACGGGTAGAGGTTTTTACTCGTTAACATACCCGCGGGTAGAGAAATCATCCCGTACCCGCCTTTATATCGGGTAAAACCTGTCGGGTAGTCGGATTTCGAGTACCCATTGCCATCTCTAAGCAGGATAGAGAAGCGAGGAAGAAAGAGTGTCTGTTGGATCAAGTTTTGGACACCGTTTTTCTATTTTTACCGATACTAGTTGATTTAGCTAGACTGTTGGAGTTGCTCTTAGATGCTTAAAAAAATCTTAGAACCAGAACTATATGCCTTTAAAATATATATAGATAACCATTTTATTTATTTTAGATTAAAAACATTTTTAAAATCAATTAAATTGATATTATAAACTACAGCTCCACGTTGAAGCTGAAATCTGAAGTCATCCAAAACATATCCTATAGATAGCATTTTTTTTATAGAGTAAAATATAAAATGAGAAATTGAGATAAATAAGTTGCTAAAGATAGCCTAAAGCATCTGTTATTTTTATTCTTAGGATTGAGGAGAGGATTTTAATTTATATAGGATTTAATCCATTTGAGTCCCTCCTAACCCTCTTGGTTCTGACTTCTGAGGCAAATCAAACAGGGCCTTACGAGAGTTATTCCACGCTAGAGTAACGGGAGGAGATATATAAGGGCTACTTTAGAAACACCATTTTTCCAATAAATTTTTGTTTTTTTAAGAAAAAATAAACTAATTTTTCTATAAAAAAAATAAAAAATCTCTTGAAAAAATAAGATTCCGAAACTAAGCCAATAAGGCAATAAAACGTGGCTTTATCGGCCAGGCCTATACATTGATTTGAGAGAAGCCGTACAAAAACTGCATGACGTATCGGGCGCTGTGAAGACCATTCTCAAATAGGCCCTTCGTCTCTCTTCGCGTATTTCTATTTGTGCTCGGGACAAGGACAACTATATTCATGCTATATTTTAATATTTTAGATTACCCTCTCTCTCTTTCCTCTCTCACTCTACGTTCAGGACAGGTTTCGAACAAGGGAGAACTGGCTGTCTTAGCAGCAAGAGTTCACCGTCTACGCAAAAAACTGTTTGCAAGGGGCAAGCAGTTGCTAGCCTATCTGAAAACTGACTACGCTCAAACTGTCATTTTGACTATCAGGTGCTGGGCTCCACTTTCTGTCGTTTTGACTGCGACTGCTTCATCCACTCGACGCACTCGTCCACGGTTCCGTCCGGATGCGCAAGCTGCCACTTCAGCACACGTTGTTGCTGCAATAACAAACAGGTTTTTTTTTTCTTCCTTTGTCATGCTTTTTTCAGAGTCAAGAACTAGCCTGATCTGGGAAAAGGAGGGGGCAGAGCAGGGTCAGCAGCGTACCCATTTTCCTATCAGTGGACCTCCGGACTTGACCTGCATGACTCCCATAATCGATTTCCCGTCGAGTATCGGCTTCAGCTTCCACACCCCGTCAAGATCTGGAAGAGAGAACCAGTAAAACCAGAAAAGTTGACCTACCGTATGAATGAACAAAGTAAATCTCGGCGCTTGCAGGGGTATGGGAAAAAAAAACCCCGCGGATTCCACAACCATCATTTGTTAATTTACCTAGGTCGGTTATGGAACGCTCTACTCTGATGTATTTCTCTTCCCTCCGACGCAGCTCGTCCTGCTCGTTGAGGGTGCCGGCAGCAGTTTCAGTTTCTCGGTAGAAAAGAATGGATAGAAGCAGCGCCACCCGCCAAAAGTCCTTTATTTCTCGGAGTATAAGCCCTGAAATGTAATACAATGAAAGAATCAGATGCGTATCATGACATTGAATAATCAAATGAATAAACACTGAATGATAGAGACCGGTGCTGAAAGGCTTGACAAATCAAGAAAACTAGTAGCATGTCAAATACTGACCTGCAAAAACACGCTTCACGCTGTCTCCTGGTATCTCAAGGTACTCATCTTCCAGCTTCTCTTTGAGAGCATACGCGTCAGCGTTTGACTCGAGGAGAGGAATCAATTCAGCAAACTTTTCGCTAGCAGCATGTATGTTCACAACCTTTAGGAGTGAGCACGGCGTTTATTGCGAGTTAATTTGCTGTCGCGGTACACGAAATGAACCAGAATCACAAACCATGCTGTTGGGGGGACAAGGCAGGAGAACATACCGTTTCAGCATCGCTGGTTTTCAACTTTAGCGAGTCCTTGATAATAAAGCTAGAAACAGGAGCCTGGTGATGATGCAACAGAGAGGTTTAAACAAACAATTGAAAGAAAAAAAACGCAACAAACGTGAAAATGGATATTTGAGAGCGGCTTTATTTGTTGAAATGGGCTTTAATTTCGGGATTTATTTTTATTTGCTCCTTAAAGCTAGGCACAACTTTAGCAGCCAAAGCAAGCAAAGAAAAAGTAGAGCCAGTTCCGGAGACTCCTACTTGAGTGAGGTATGGGGAAGGGATAAACCGAGGCACACCTTCCCCCCACAAATGCGGAGAGACTGCTTCAAACCCTCGACTCTCACCGCTGCACCAGGCTTGCCCTTCTCACCCAAAGCAAGAAAGAAAGAAAAAAAAATGTTTATGGCGCAACATGCTATCTACTTATCTAGTCACCAACCTCCAATCAAGGTCTGATTAATGGGCATCAGAATCCATTTAAAACTATAAACTGTCCATCCACAGGAATAGAAGCTATGCATGTGAACTTCCCCTAACATGCAGTTGTATCAGTAACAAAAAAATATAACAGTTTTTACAAAGGTAAGTAAGGTGCATAGGACAAATACATCAACGAAAGGAGATGGCTCCTTATCTGAAATCCAAATAGCAAGCAGTAACAAAAGTGTGACTGCTTTTGTCAAAAGTGGCATTTTCAAACTGAGCTAGAGGGTACAGACTTGTTTTTTAGAGTACTTTAAGGGTTCGCTCAAACTTAGTAGATCTAACAAATAATTTTTTGGCTGCTTAAACAGTTAAAGTGTGTTATGATGATTAAGAAAAAGCATCAAGAGCACTGCACATAATGTTGCATGCTGAAAAAAAGTAATAGTCATGGCACTGCAAGCTTGCCTCTCCAGTTAATATAGCAAAATACTATCAAGTAAATGTACCAATTGACAGTTGCTTTTAAGTGACTTATTAGTGACACA
Organism: Zea luxurians; assembly: GCA_029449295.1. Lineage (NCBI taxonomy): Eukaryota > Viridiplantae > Streptophyta > Magnoliopsida > Poales > Poaceae > Zea > Zea luxurians. Next base: position 49,639,721 of record JAOPSE010000021.1, read on the forward strand.
AATGGACAAACTGAACCATTACAAAAATTTCAGAGCCTTGCATTAGAAAAAAGAAAAATCAGATGATGCACAACTTTATTGTTACCTTCTTAGATCTTTTGTCCAAGTAGAACATACTTCGGAGGGGATTGAATAATGCACTATACAAGTACAGCCTTCTTCGCTCATCCTAAACACGATAACATATCTTAATGTTAAGGGAAATCAAAAGAGAACAAATTATTCCTGCTAACCATAATAAACAGCTTAATAAATTTCATAGCATCAGAAACTCACTAAAGGGAGGTAAGATGAAACTGGAGTTACAGCTTGTTATCACATTACAGTAGAAATAAAAAGCTTTAATTATGATTCACTTTGTAGTTCAATCAGTGCACATTTTCTGTAGATAGCTTAAGTAACTGATCAGTACCAACGAATCTGACAAAACCTAACATTTCAGAGTTGCATTGATTTGTGGTTCTTATTTGCAGTGGAGTTATAAAGTACTACCTCTGTTTTTTTATACAAGACGTTTCCTAGTTCAAAAATGAACTGTTGGGCGTCAAGTATTTAGAAACGGAGGGAGTATCACTCTTTAAATAATTAAAGCAGAGCAAAAGAACACAAACAAATCATGAGACAGAAAGGCTGTTTTAGCCTTTCAGGATGCTCATGTATCAAGTATGATAAATATTTTAGACCTGTGACTTGGAGTCAGAACCACTGCTGAACACACAGCTGCCAATAGAATATGCAAGATCCCAAGCAGCTTCAATATGTGAAACACACTGCCTGTATACCCATATAGGAGAGAAAATATGAGACAACTAAAGCAGAGATGATAATGGACATAAATAGAAAGTGCATGATGGTGTTCATACTTCTAAAAATATATAACCACAATATCTTGAAATAAAACTCAATAACAAAAAGTTGCCTGAATTGGAACAAGGACATACCAATCACACTTGTCAAAAACAGGAGGGTTGGATTTTTCAGGAAAAGAAAATACAACATAAAATAGCTCCAAATCGCGGATGTCACACATTGCTTTAACAGGGTGTTTGTCTGACATCATGAGATCAATCTGCAATACAAACAAAGAAAATTGATGAGCAAGGGTTTTGAATGCTATTTTGCTAAGTTCGTCAAAAAATGACAAAAGGCTTGCCGTACACTAAAGCAACAAATAAATGAACAAATAGTAGTTAGTTCTAAGTGGTCTATGCATCCAACCTCGTGACCAATACGTTCTCTACTAATCTTCGTGCCAAGCTCTGACTTCACCTTTTCATCAGATGCAGCTTCCTTCAAATCTTCGTCTAATGTAAAGTTGAATCTAGCAGCTAAGAGATGGAAGCAGCATTAGCCTGTGCAAAGAAAATATGATGCTCCAATTCGAAGTTATGTTCTCTATTATGATTCATAGTATTCATTTCTTCATGAGGAATTACACAAACAGTTATGAAGATAAAAAAATGAATTGGCCATACATCAAAATATCTAGTAACAGAAGCAATAAATAAGTTCGCAACTTGAATTGCCTCAGTAACATGAATGAATTGTAACACCATTATCCATCTACTAGGAAGTAACTTATCATTCATACTTTCTCAATATAACAAATTTAGCATAGAAAAATCTTAGACATCAACTGGAAGATGCTTCGAATTACCGAATCTTATTGCTCGAAGAACTCTAAGTGGGTCATCAAGGAAGGTAGCTTTGGCGGGTAAAGGAGTAACAATAAGGCCCTTCTTGAGATCCTCAATACCTTCATGATGACATAGCAGCATGAACATTGTAAAACATTACTTGAACTTGTACCATCAAACTCACCTCTTCCAGTTAAATCTTCAACCGAGTTATTGTTGATATTAAAGAACAAGCTGCCAAAGTTAGAAAGGGAACAAAATAAATATAGGTTTATGAAAAGTAGGCATGCCTTCAAAGTTTTGATTTCAAATTAGAATCAAAATTGAAATGATGAAAGGATGGTTTTGGAGATACATAAACCCATCTGAAAATGTAATATACCTATTAATTGTCAAGTCCCTGCGGTATGCATCCTCCTTGGCAGTACCAATCTCCTGCAAAACATGACATGGCCATACACAGGATATAAAACGCTGTGTACAAAGACTTAGAGTGGAAGGAGGATAAGCTAAAGAAATGAAGCAGAAAACAAGAAGTTTACAAGCATTCAGCTGAAAAAATGTTAATGGCTACCTAATGTAGTTGAGTCAACATGTGTTTTAATTGTAATAATATAATTCTCCACAACAAATTAACAAAGTAATCCACGCCAAACAGAGACATGTCAATACAAAGGAAAATATTCAACTAAGCATATAGGAATGTGGCCCATATCTTTCAGTACCAAATAAATATGCAACATGCAAACAGATAATATGACAAGGTCACTAGTAACCATGCAAAGGGATTATAGAAGTACACACCATTGTAGGGATACGGCTGTTTTCAGTATATGTTTCAGACCGCAAGTTAACAAAATCAATCCAGATGTCGAGAATAAGCATCCTAGCAGTTTCCAAGTGCTTGGATTGATCGGGGTTACTGCAAAAAAAATCATTATCCAAGCTGATGGATATTCAAACAGCTCACTTGCTTTCAGCCAAACAAGTGCAAAATGGTATAAGCAGCAACAGTTTTTTTTCGAACACGCCGGAGAACTGCTCATCATTTCATTAATAAGAGAGAACAAATTGTACGAGGGAGAGGAGAAAGAGTAGAAAAACTCTCAGCACGTCAACCCAGAAAAACATACACCTCACCTGATTACTTACAAGAAGAAACAGCCTGTGACAGGGAATAGAAACAAATAGAGGCTACTTAAAAGGATCATCCAACCCCACGAACAAGCAGCAACAGTAATAAGATACTCATTAGAATTACCATAGTAAAAATCACATACCATTGGATAACACCGATTCCTTTCTGCTGCTCCCCTATCAACTTTGAGTACTCATTTACTTTCTCACAGAAATTCTGACCCGTCATATTGTCAAGCGCAATGTCAATGTCAGCGGAGTCTTTCCCTAATAGCTGCCAACGCAACAGTCAAATCATAAAATTAGACAACAATCATTCTATACAATAAGCCCCAAAAATATGATGCCAAATGGTGCTGCACTGTTGCATCCAAACTTTCCAAGCCAAATGCAGTAAAAAACATAGTTTTTCCCATGCATGCAAAGTTGTAGGCCACAATAAAAAAACAAAGAATGTCCACCCTGAAAAAAAGCATATGATGGAGAAACCACTTAAAATTATCATCATATGGCTAGACCAAAAATACAGTAAGCCTTGTTAAATCCCACCGAATGGATGAATCATTCCTGGCCATATGCAGGCATAAAACGTTACATTTGTCCGTTATTTGCCTAGTGGGGAGCAAAATAACACCATTTACCTAATAAATCACAAAATGCTTTATACCGAAACCTTCAGAAAGAACCTAAATGACTCAATTCAGTGACATTCAACATAACAATGGAAAATCCCCTTTGTATCAACAGGGGGCAATCACACGCTAAAACCCAAATATATTAATCTTAAACCATAATTACAGCCGATTTTGAAATTTATCTACCTCTTTCTGATACTCTACGAGTCCACGGCCAACGGGGCAAGATAAAGTTATCCTAAAGAATAAAATGAAAAGGCTTACCTTATCACGGACCCATCCGCCGGCGACGCGGAGCTGCGTGCCGAGGCTGAAGTGGCGAACAACCTCAAGAAGGCGGCGAAATATGCGCTCCTCCGTCTCCGTGAGCTCCACAGTCTCCTTGACCACAACGCTCCGCTGCTGCTGCTCCGGCGAACCAGCCGCCATGGCGGAGTAGCCGGAGACGGCGCGTACTGGGGAGAAGAAAGCCCCGGGTCGCTTATGCGAGTGGCTGCTTCGAAGAGTAGAACAAAGCGCCGGCAAGTGGCGGCGAAGATGGGGGACGACGAGGAGGAGGCAGCCGCGAGGTAGGAGGCCAGGAGGCATGTGGCGGCGGTCTCGCTTCCCCTTTTGTCACTGCCCTAACCGCCACGGCATAAATTTAGGCGCGTCGTAGTTTACCTGGATGAAAATGGACACGAATTGTCCAACATATTTAATATTTTAAAATATATATTTACAAAAGTTTTTCTTTTCTCTTCCTTCTCTACTACTCTGGTTTAAACTAAATAAAGTTTAGTCTCTATCCCACCAAATATTTAAATAATAATTAAGAATATTAAATATATTCTAATTATAAAACTAATTATATATATAAAGATTAAAAGACGAACAAATTTATTAAATGTAATTAATCATATATTTAATACTTATAATACATATTTATATATTTGATATGATATGAACTAAACTTTAGTCAGAAAACCAAACATTCTCTAAAACATCAGCTTTCGTTCCACACTTATCGTACATCATTTGCAGCGTGCACATTTACTTTCTCTCCTTATGGGTTGTTCGCTTGACTTTAATTCGTATCGTCATCTAGTGATTTTTACAGTATTTTGACTCTATATATTGTAGCTACAGCGATCCAAACAACCGAGTTTTATCTGAAGCGAACAATCTGATGGTTGCTAACCAGGCAGTCCACACGCCATGTCTCTCTCCTCCCATCAGATCGTGCAACCAGCACCCCTCCTCTTTCCTGTCCCCACCTCTCCTCGTTTCATCCCATCTCTGCCCCAACCTCCTACTAAAAATAGCAAGAGACAATATGAATATCGTTTTCATGATTTATGCAAACACTTGTGATAAAAACTTCTGCATCAAATGCTCATGTATCCCCCATATGAATATCGTTTTCATGAAATCGATGTACTCTAACAATTAATCAAATAATTTGTATGACGTTGTAACGCACAGACATTATACTGGAATGCATTATTACAAACTAGTTAGATACACGTATGTTGATACAGCTTACATTAATGCTTGAGTATACATTATAAAATATAATGATATGTGTGTTTTGTTACATAGGTGGGCGTGAATATGGGTTTAGAGTCAAGAACCATGGTTTGAATCTCCATATATACATAATTTTAGCTTTTTACCATTTAAATGTGGAGAGTAGGGAGAGATGAACGAAAGGAAAGGGGTGCGGCGATGCAGACTTGTGCTTTTATATAGTAGATATAAGAATAATTTTTTACGTATTTGTTTATGCATTATTTGCTCTTACAACAAAAAATGTGAAAAATATCTGAATCTATATATGTATCCAAAATTTATACATGTGATTTTAGAAGATATATCATAAATTCGAGATCTACTTTTTGTGAATTTTTACAAGTTCGATGCTAAAAGCAATGATATACATATTTGCATATCGGATTGTATATCATATTTATTTGAAATCAAATCAAAAAGACAAAAATAATATCCGAATAGGTACCTGTTTTCATCCCTATTAATTTTGTAGGCGGGTGTTTGGTTTCTATCTAATCTTAGGTAGACACAAAAATGGTAAAATTCTCTAGGCTTGCTACATAAAATTGTGTTGTGTCTATAGCTGTCGGGGACCATAATTAGGGGTACCCTCAAGGCTCCTAATTCTCAGCTGGTAACCCCATCAGCACGAAGCTGCAAAGGCCTGATGGGTGCGATTAAGTCAGGGATCAGTCCATTCGAGGGACACGATCACGCCTTACCCGAGCCTAGCCTCGGACAAGGGCAGCCGACCCCCGGAGGATTTTCGTCTCGCCCGAGGCCCCCCTTCAGCGGCGAACATATTCCCGACTCGCCCGAAGCCCTGCCTTCGCTGAGAAGCAACCCTGACCAAATCGCCGCACCGACCGACCAAGTCGCAGGAGCATTTAATGCAAAGGTGGCCTGACACCCTTATCCTGGCGCGCACCCCCCAGCCGGCAGAACCGAAGTGACCGCCATCACTTCGCCGCTCCACTGACCGGCCTGACAGAAGGATATCGCCGCCTACGCCACACCGACTGCAGTGCCACTGGACAGAGTAAGACTGACAAGCAGTCAGGCCCTGCCGGAGGCACCATAGGAAGCTCCGCTTCGCCTGACCAAGGGCTCGGACTCGGGCCAAGTCCCGTAAGACGGCGAACTCCGCCCGACCCAGGGCTCGGACTCGGGCTAAGTCCCGGAAGACGGCGAACTCCGCCCGACCCAGGGCTCGGACTCGGGCTAAGTCCCGGAAGACGGCGAACTCCGCCCGACCCAGGGCTCGGACTCGGGCTAAGCCCCAGAAGACGACGATCTCCGCCCGACCCAGGGCTCGAATTCGGGCTAAGCCCCAGAAGACGACGATCTCCGCCCGACCCAGGGCTCGGACTCAGGCTAAGTCCCGGAAGACGGCGAACTCCGCCCGACCCAGGGCTCGGACTCGGGCTAAGTCCCGGAAGACGGCGGACTCCGCCCGACCCAGGGCTCGGACTCGGGCTAAGTCCCGGGAGACGGCGAACTCCGCCCGACCCAGGGCTCGGACTTGGGCTCGGCCCCAGAAGACGACGATCTCCGCCTCGCCCGACCTAGGGCTCGGACTTGGGCTCGGCCCCAGAAGACGATGATCTCCGCCTCGCCCGACCCAGGGCTCGGACTTGGGCTCGGCCCCAGAAGACGACGATCTCCACCTCGCCCAACCCGGGGGCTCGGACTCGACCTCGGCTTCGGAGGAGCTTCCACATCGCCCAACCTAGGGCGTAGACCAGCCACGTCAACAGGAGGCGCCATCATCACCCTACCCCGAGCTGACTCGGGCCGCAGGGAACAAGACCGGCGTCCCATCTGGCTCGCTCCGCCAGATAGGCAATGATGGCGCCGCGCATGCTCTGTGACGGCGGCGGCTCTCAGCCCCCTTACGGAAGCAAGAGGACGTCAGCAAGGACTCAACCGCTCCGACAGCTGTCCCTCCGCCAAGCTCCATCGCTCCTTCGACGGCCACGACATCACACCAGCTGGGTGCCAAGATCTCTCCGGCTGCCACAACGACATGTACCTAGGGCACTAGCTCACCTCCGCTAGACACGTAGCACCTTGCTACACCCCCCATTGTACACCTGGATCCTCTCCTTATGCCTATAAAAGGGAGGACCAGGGCCCTCTTAGAGAAGGTTGGCCGCGCGGGGACGAGGACGAGAACAGGCGCTCGCTTGGGGCCGCTCGCTCCCTCTCCCACGTGGACGCTTGTAACCCCCTACTGCAAGCGCACCCGACCTGGGCGCGGGACGAACACGAGGGCCGCGGGATTCCCACCTCTCTCACGCCGGTCTCCGGCCGCCTCGCTCTCCCCCCTTCGCGCTCGCCCTCGCGCTCGACCCATCTGGGCTGGGGCACGCGGCGACATTCACTCGTCGGCCCAGGGACCCCCCGGTCTCGGAACGCCGATAGTTGGCGCGCCAGGTAGGGGCCTGCTGCGTGTTGACGAACAGCTTCCCGTCAAGCTCCAGATGGGCAGTCTCCAGCAACCTCTCCAACCCGGGACGGTGCTCCGTTTCGGGAGTCTTGAGTTCATATCCCTCGACGGCAGCTACGACATGATACTCCTTCCACCGCCGTGCGACAACAACGGTGGCGGCCGACAACCCGCCTGCCGGCGGCGGAATCGGCGACCTCTTCCCCGCATGGTGGAAGAACAACCTTCGAGGTCACCCCGTCCTCTCCCCCGTCGACGGAGGAGGAGGCGGGGCAACCAAGGCCAAGCAGGAGGCAGCACCTCGTCGGCTGTCGAGCGAGTCGACGGTCCCGGCACCCCAACGGGGGGCGCACCAGGCGTCGACCTCGCGTTTGAGACGAAGGCGAGCGCCGTCTCCCCGCGACACGCCAATCCCGAGCAAGCGGACGACGCCAGCACGCTCGCGAAAAGCTTGTTGGACGTCACCCTCGTACCTGAGACGACGGCGCAGTCAGTCCCCGACGCGATCTTATCGCCGCCCGTCGACAAAAAGGTACCGATCGATTCCCATCCCGCGTCTTTTGGGTTCAGCCTCAACCCGTCTAGCGGCTTCACTTTGGCGGGCGCTCTTGTAGAGGCAAATCCAGACCCTCTGGGGTTTCGTGTGCGGTCACCTTGGGGCCGGCTGACGGACGTCTCGACCTATGGGCCCTCTGGGTCCGAGGAAGACGACGAACCCAGCATCTGTTGGGATTTCTCTGGACTTGGTAACCCCAGTGCCATGCGGGACTTCATGACCGCATGCGACTACTGCCTTTCCGACTGTTCCGACGGTAGCCGAAGCCTCGACGACGAGGATCGCGGCCCAAGTCGTGAATGCTTCCACGTCGATCTAGGGGGTCCCCCCGAAGGCAGCCATTTCGGCATGCCGGAGGACGGTGACCTCCCTAGGCCGGTGCCTCGCGTTGACATCCCACAGGAGCTAGCTGTGGTCCCCGTTCAGGCGGGGGGTCGTGACCCACAGCTCGAGCAAATCTGCGGGGTGCAGGCCAGGCTCGACGAGGGAGCAGGAGCGCTGGAGCCGATCCGTCAGGACGTCGGGCAGGCATGGGCGGGCCAACCTCCGGCTGGAGAAATACGTCATCTACCCCAGGGTTTCCAGCACCGCATCGCCGACGACGTCAGGCTCAGGCCACCACCCGCATCGAGTGGGGTCGGCCAGAACCTGGCGGCAGCAGCAATGCTTCTTCGCGCGATGCCAGAGCCATCAACCACCGAGGGGCGGCGAATCCAGGGAGAACTCAAGAATCTCCTGGAAGGCGCCGCGGTCCGACGGGCCGAGAGATCTGCCTCCCGAAGGCAGGGGTACCCCTCGGAACCTCATGCTGCGACTTCCCGATCCATGCGGGAAGCCTCGGTCTACACCGGGCGCACGCGCAACACCGCGCCTGCGGCCCCGGGTCGCCTCGGCAACGAGCACCACCACCGCGACCAACGGGCCCACCTCGATGAGAGGGTGCGCCGAGGCTACCACCCCAGGCGTGGGGGACGCTACGACAGCGGGGAGGATCGGAGTCCCTCGCCCGAACCACCCGGTCCGCAAGCCTTCAGCCGAGCCATCCGACGGGCGCCGTTCCCGACCCGGTTCCGGCCCCCGGCTACTATTACAAAGTACTCGGGGGAGACGAGACCGGAACTGTGGCTCGCGGACTACCGTCTGGCCTGCCAACTGGGTGGAACGGACGATGACAACCTCATCATCAGCAACCTCCCCCTGTTCCTCTCTGACTCCGCTCGCGCCTGGTTGGAGCACCTGCCTCCGGGGCAGATCTCCAACTGGGACGACCTAGTCCAAACTTTCGCCGGCAATTTCTAGGGCACGTATGTGCGCCCCGGGAATTCCTGGGACCTCCGAAGCTGCCGACAACAGCCGGGAGAGTCTCTCCGAGACTACATCCGGCGATTCTCGAAGCAGCGCACCGAGCTGCCCAACATCACCGACTCGGATGTCATCGGCGCGTTCCTCGCTGGCACCACCTGCCGCGACCTAGTGAGCAAGCTGGGCCGCAAGACCCCAACCAGGGCGAGCGAGCTGATGGACATCGCCACCAAGTTCGCCTCCGGCTAGGAGGCGGTCGAGGCTATCTTCCGAAAGGACAAGCAGCCCCAGGGCCGCCCATCGGAAGGTACTCCCGAGGCGTCAACTCAGCGCGGCGCCAACAAGAAGTCGCAAACGAAACGCGACGCCGCCGACGCGGACCTCGTCGCCGCCGCCGAGTACAAGAACCCTCGGAAGCCCCCCGGAGGTGCCAACCTCTTCGACAAGATGCTCAAGGAGTCGTGCCCCTATCACCAGGGACCGGTCAAGCACACCCTTGAGGAGTGCGTCATGCTTCGGCGCCACTTCCACAGGGCCGGGCCACCCGCGGAGGGTGGCAAGGCCCGCGACGACGACAAGAAGGAAGATCACCAGGCAGGAGAGTTCCCCGAGGTCCACGACTGCTTCATGATCTATGGTGGGCAAGCGGCGAACGCCTCGGCTCGGCACCGCAAGCAAGAGCGCCGGGAGGTCTGCTCGGTCAAGGTGGCGGCGCCAGTCTATCTAGACTGGTCCGACAAGCCCATCACCTTCGACCGAGACGATCACCCCGACCATGTGCCGAGCTCGGGGAAATACCCACTCGTCGTCGACCCCGTCGTCGGCGACGTCAGGCTCACCAAGGTCCTCATGGACGGAGGCAGCAGCCTCAACATCATCTACGCCGAGACCCTCGGGCTCCTGCGTGTTGATCTGTCCTCTGTCCGGGCAGGCGCTGCGCCCTTCCATGGGATCATCCCCAGGAAGCGCGTCCAACCCCTCGGACAGCTCGACCTTCCCGTCTGCTTCGGAACACCCTCCAACTTCCGAAGGGAGACCCTGACGTTTGAGGTGGTCGGGTTCCGAGGAACCTACCACGTGGTACTGGGGAGGCCATGCTACGCAAAGTTCATGGCCGTCCCCAACTACACCTACCTGAAGCTCAAGATGCCGGGCCCCAACGGGGTCATCACCGTCGGCCCTACGTATAAACACACGTTCGAATGCGACGTGGAGTGCGTGGAGTACGCCGAGGCCCTCGCCGAGTCCGAGGCCCTCGTCGCCGACCTGGAGAGCCTGTCTAAGGAGGTGCCAGACGTGAAGCGTCACGCCGGCAACTTTGAGCCAGCGGAGACGGTTAAGTCCGTTCCCCTCGACCCCAGCGGCGACACCTCCAAGCAGATCCGGATCGGCTCCGGGTTCGATCCCAAATAGGAAGCAGTGCTCGTCGACTTTCTCCGCGCGAACGCCGACGTCTTCGCGTGGAGCCCCTTGGACATGCCCGGCGTACCGAGGGATGTCGCCGAGCACTCGCTGGACATCCGAGCCGGAGCCCGACCCGTCAAGCAGCCGCTGCGCCGATTCGACGAGGAGAAGCACCGAGCCATAGGCGAGGAGATTCACAAGCTAATGGCGGCAGGGTTCATCAAAGAGGTATTCCATCCCGAATGGCTTGCCAACCCTGTGCTTGTGAGAAAGAAAGGGAGGAAATGGCGGATGTGTGTAGACTACACTGGTCTCAACAAAGCATGTCCGAAGGTTCCCTACCCTCTGCCTCGCATCGACCAAATCGTGGATTCCACTGCTGGGTGCGAAACCCTGTCTTTCCTCGATGCCTACTCAGGGTATCATCAAATCAAGATGAAAGAGTCTGACCAGCTCGCGACTTCTTTCATCACACCCTTCGGCATGTACTGCTATGTCACCATGCCGTTCGGTTTGAGGAATGCGGGCGCAACGTACCAACGGTGCATGAACCATGTGTTCGGCGAACACATTGGCCGCACAGTCGAGGCCTACATCGATGACATCGTAGTCAAGACGAGGAAAGCCTCCGACCTCCTTTTCGACCTTGAAACGACATTCCGATGTCTCAAGGCGAAAGGTGTCAAGCTCAATCCCGAAAAGTGTGTCTTCGGGGTGCCCCGAGGCATGCTCTTGGGGTTCATCGTCTCCGAGCGGGGCATCGAAGCCAACCCGGAAAAGATCGCAGCCATTACCAGCATGGGACCCATCAAGGACTTGAAAGGCGTACAGAGGGTCATGGGATGCCTCGCGGCTCTGAGCCGCTTCATCTCACGCCTCGACGAAAGAGGTCTACCTCTGTACCGCCTCTTAAGGAAGGCCGAGTGCTTCATTTGGACCCCTGAGGCCGAGGAAGCCCTCGGGAACCTGAAGGCGCTCCTCACAAAGGCGCCTATCTTGGTGCCCCCAGCTGCCGGAGAAGCCCTCCTGATCTACGTCGCCGCGACCACCCAGGTGGTTAGCGCCGCGATTGTGGTCGAGAGGCAAGAAGAGGGGCATGCATTGCCCGTTCAGAGGCTAGTCTACTTCGTCAGCGAGGTACTGTCCGAAACCAAGATCCGCTACCCACAAGTTCAGAAGCTGCTGTACGCGGTGATCCTAACGCGACGGAAGCTGCGACACTACTTCGAGTCTCATCCGGTAACTGTGGTGTCATCCTTCCCCCTGGGAGAGATCATCTAGTGCCGAGAGGCCTCGGGTAGGATTGCAAAGTGGGCGGTGGAGATCATGGGCGAGACAATCTCGTTCGCTCCTCGGAAAGCCATTAAGTCCCAGGTCTTGGCGGACTTTGTGGCTGAATGGGTCGACACCCAGCTACCGACGGCTCCGATCCAACCGGAGCTCTGGACCATGTTCTTCGACGGGTCGCTGATGAAGACAGGGGCCGGCGCAGGCCTACTCTTCATCTCACCCCTCGGAAAGCATCTACGCTACGTGCTACGCCTCCACTTCCCGGCATCCAACAATGTGGCCGAATATGAGGCTCTGGTCAATGGGTTGCGGATCGCCATCGAGCTAGGGGTCCGACGCCTCGACGCTCGTGGTGACTCGCAGCTCGTCATCGACCAAGTCATGAAGAACTCCCATTGCCGCGACCCGAAGATGGAGGCCTACTGCGATGAAGTTCGGCGCCTGGAAGACAAGTTCTACGGGCTCAAGCTCAACCACATCGCTCGGCGCTACAACGAGATTGCGGACGAGCTGGCTAAAATAGCCTCAGGGCGAACGACGGTTCCCCCGGACGTCTTCTCCTGAGACCTGTATCAACCCTCCGTCAAGATCGACGACACGTCCGAGCCCGAGGTACCCTCGGCCTAGTCCGAGGCACCCACGGCTCAACCCGAGGCACCCACGGCTCAACCCGAGGCGCCCTCGGCCCAGTCCGAGGCACCCACGGCTCAACCCGAGGCGCCCTTGGCTCAGTCCGAGGCACCCTCAGTTCGACCCGAGGCGCCCTCGGTTCAGTCCGAGGTACCCTCGGCCCCCGAGGGTGAGGCACTACGCGTCGAGGAGGAGCGAAGCGGGGTCGCGCCTAATCGAAACTGGCAGACCCCGTACCTGCAATATCTCCACCGAGGAGAGCTACCCCTCGACCGAGCCGAGGCTCGGCGGGTGGCGCGGCGCGCCAAGTCGTTCGTCTTGCTGGGAGATGAGAAGGAGCTCTACCACCGCAGCCCCTCAAGCATCCTCCAGCGATGCATCTCCATCGCCGAAGGTCAGGAACTCCTACGAGAGATACACTCGGGGGCTTGCAGCCATCACGCAGCGCCTCGAGCCCTTGTCGGGAACGCTTTCCGGCAAGGCTTCTACTGGCCGACGGCGGTGGCCGACGCTACCCGAATCGTCCGCACCTGCGAAGGGTGCCAATTCTACGCGAGGCAGACCCGTCTGCCCGCTCAGGCTCTGCAGACGATACCCATCACCTGGCCTTTTGCGGTGTGGGGTCTGGACCTCGTCGGCCCCTTGCAGAAGGCACCCGGGGGCTACACGCACCTGCTGGTCGCCATCGACAAATTCTCTAAGTGGATCGAGGTCCGACCCCTGAACAGCATCAGGTTCGAGCAGGCGGTGGCGTTCTTCACCAACATCATCCATCGCTTCAGGGTCCCGAACTCCATCATCACCGACAACGGCACCCAGTTCACCGGCAGAAAGTTCCTGGACTTCTGCGAAGATCACCACATCCGGGTGGACTGGGCCGCCGTGGCTCATCCCATGACGAACGGGCAGGTGGAGCGTGCCAACGGCATGATTCTACAAGGGCTCAAGCCTCGGATCTACAACGACCTCAACAAGTTCGGCAAGCGATGGATGAAGGAACTCCCCTCGGTGGTCTAGAGTCTGAGGACAACGCCGAGCCGAGCCACGGGCTTCACGCCGTTCTTTCTAGTCTATGGGGCCGAAGCCATCTTGCCCACAGACTTAGAATACGGCTCCCCGAGGACGAGGGCCTACACCGACCAAAGCAACCAAGTCAGCCAAGAAAACTCGCTGGACCAACTGGAGGAGGCTCAGGACCAGGCCTAGCTACACTCGGCGCGGTACCAGCAGTCCCTGCGACGCTACCACGCCCGAGGGGTCTGATCCCAAGACCTCCAGGTGGGCGACCTGGTGCTTCGACTGCGACAAGACGCCCGAGGGCGGCACAAGCTCATGCCTCCCTGGGAGGGGCCATTCGTCATCGCCAAGGTTCTGAAGCCCGGAACATACAAGCTGGCCAACAACCAAGGCAAGGTCTACGACAACGCCTGGAACATCCAACAGCTACGTCGCTTCTACCCTTAAGATGTTTTCAAGTTGATCATATACCTCGCACCCACGCAAAGTTTAGTCATCAAGGAAGGGTCGGCCTCGCCTCGGCAAAGCCCGACCCTCCCTCGGGGGCTAAAAGGGGGGGAACCCCCTCTGCGTCGAAATTTTCCTCGAAAAAAGATCTTTTCTGCCAGAATGTCTTTCGCGCTTTTTGGCTACTTCAAAAAGTGGATCCTGAAAACGACGGAGTACACGTAAGCAGCCAAGGCTGACCGAGCCGAGGGACTCCTACGCCTCCGGGATACGGATACCTCACTCATCACCTTCTGTGATAAGTAACTCACGTTCGGATAAGTGATTCTGCGGACCGAACAAGTCTTCACGCCCGAAAGCTCTTCTGCCGAAGCGATCCTTCGAGCCTTCTCGACTGCGTCGGTGACAGAGCCCCATGGACGGGTAAGAGTGCACGTAAGCGGCAAGGCCGACCGAGCCGAGGGACTCCTACGCCTCCGGGATACGGATACCCCACTCATCACCTTCCGCGAGAAGCAACTCTTGCTCGTACAAATATTTCTGTTACCAACAAAAAAGTCCAGATACTTGAAATAAAAGGAAAAGAGACGCAGCTTTACAACACGGCGAGGGTGTGTTTAGGCCTCGGCAGCCGCAGGAAACACACGCTACAAGACAATCCGATCCTGCAGGCTTGGATCTTGACGGCTGAAGGGAGCAGCAGCACCCTTGGCATCGACGACACCTTCGGCAAGGGCCAACCTAGCCTCGGACGGTGACGCGGTCCGAGGATCTCCACTCTGGAGGACGATGTCATCACCACGCCCGGGCCATCGCCGCTAGGGTCTTCTCTGGGAATCCGGCCCGAGCAGGCGGCTCGGCCGGTCACCCCGGGGCCTCGGCCAGTTACCTTCCGAGGACGTCGATCCGGCCCGAGCAGGCGGCTCGGTCGGTCACCCCGAGGCCTCGGCCAGCTGCCCTCCGAGGACGTCAGCCCGACCCGAGGCCTCGGCTGGTCAATTCCGGTGCCGGTCCCGCTAACGGACGACCCGGCCAGGCTCCGGCCAACCAGGTTTCTTTTTTGAGCCAACTCTGCCTCTGTCCATGTTGACGCCGCTACCCCTGGCCTTGGCTCATCGAAGAGCGGCCGAGGGGTTCCTTTAACCAAGTTAGAGAAGCCTCGGACAACCAGGCCGACTGAGCCGAGGGACTCCTACGCCTCCGGGATACGGATACCTCACTCGTCACCTGTACACGGGGCGACTCACGCTTGGTGAAGCGGTTCAGACAACCAACAGGCGAGACTCAGTGCTCGAAAAGGAGGAAAATACACGGCTCCATGCCGAAATCGCATACATGTTCAGGCCCCGACAGCCACAATGAACAAAAACACCGGCACTCGAGGTGCCATTACAAATGGAACTCCGGTTCCACCTCCGCAGGTACGAACAACCCCACTCGACGGGGGAGAGACCTGTGGAGCAACAGAGGACCGACGGACGGCTCGCCTTCGCCCGCTCCAGCAGCAGCGACAACGACCCCCTCTACGGGTGGCCAAACTGCAGCGGCGATGGCCTCAGGGCGAACGCCGCTGCAGCCTTGCCCTCGCCCACGCCGACGCTCGAGGGGCGAGGACAAGTACAAAGAGCCGGAGGCCCGGAGTGCGGATGGTGGCGGTGATCCCGTCGGCGACGGGGACTTCTCGAGCCGCCTCTGCCTCGGCACCGACGACAGGGGCCGTCAGCCCACCGGCAGGTCCCCGCTCAGATCCTCCCGAACGAGCGGGGCACCGACCTCCCCACGGAGGCACCGTACCGGTGCGAAGGCAAGATCGCCCCAGAACACGAACGCCGCCCTAGCAGCGCACGACGTCTTGGGCGGTCCTCCCATGCACACGGCACGGTAGCCACTTTCCGGCGGGAGGAGGCACCGGGGGCCAACCCGACGAGCCCGACGCGCTGGGGCTGACGACGCCTGCCGTCGACCGGCCCCGCGTTGTCGAAGTCCGGCCCGCCCGCAGGGCCAGCGAGCGCCCTCTCCCTCGAACGCCGTGGGAGAGGGTGACCCACGAGCCCACGCGGAAGGTAGAGCTCCGGCTCAGCCCGGCCACCACCCCAGCGAGGATGATGAACATCCTTGAAGCTGAGGGTGGGACCAAGATCGCAGCCCGGCTCGCTTTCCCCCACCATCAAGCTGGAGGTCACCGTCTTGGGTGACCGCCGATGGAGGGATGCAGCCGGGCTGCATGATGAAAATCCTTGAAGCCGAACGATGGCTGAAAGGTACCAACTCCCGCGGAGTTGCGTTCCCCCCAACGACGAGGCGGCAAGACGGCGGATCTCCCCCATCCGGGGGCCTGGAAGGTGGAAAGACACGATGCATAAGGGAGCGCGAAGACGTGGTCGCCCTCCAAGGGGGTCACCCTCCTTTTAAGGGCGGTCCTCCCTACTCGCGTCCCCAGCTGTCACGGGCTGAGTCTTCTCCGACACACTCCAAGGTCCTCCCCCACGGTGCGGGGGCTGGGCCCCACACGTCATGCAAGCCAACTCAGGGCAGAAGAAGCCAAACCACCGCGCGCGGCGCATACAACCGCCCAGCGGTTACAAGCGACCCTCCACTTTTGCCCAGACCAACGGGCGAAAGGGTGGGCAGCCATGCAGGCGGCATGCAACCGCTCCAAGTGGGCGCGCTCCTCCGACTCCCAACATGCCCGGCATGAAGGCCCAGGCCCACGCGTCATGCAACCGGTGCGCCGGTTGCTACGTGTGAGTAACTGCATCGCCACCCGCGCCACCACCGCACCTCCTCGACTGCGGAACCAATACCGCGACTCGAGGCGACCCGGCGCGCGACCCAGCAGCACCAGCCTGGCGCGACGGTCAACACGGCCAAAAGCGGGCCGGCAGTAATGGCGGTGACAGGCGAGCAGGCGCAGCGGTCGCGTCGTCAGCCAGGCTCACGTCCCATCCGGGGGCAACGAGAGAGCCCTCTCCCACGGCGTGAAGACGACGCGCCCGTGATCCGTTCCTCGAACGGCTCGCGCACGCGCAACGGTCGCCCCTCCAACCACTCGCCCCGTCGCATTAACTCCGCGACGGGACACGTGGCGCCTCTGGCAGGAGAAGCCGGCGACGCTTCCCCTTCGCCAAAATGAACGCATCCAAAAAAGGTACGCCGCGTCGTTCGATTTTGTATCCTTTTCCGTTTTTCCTCTTTCTCTCTCTTGCAACAGGGACCGGGAAAGGGGGATACCCTGAAAAGGATCCTTCCCCGAGAAGGAACTAGACTCCGAGCCCCCCTACTGATCAGAGGTTCGAAGGCTGGCCCCCCGGAAGGGTTCAACAGCCGCCTCAGATCGCGTGGGCCCTACACCCACTACTGGTCAGAGGTTCAAAGGTCGGCCCCTCGAAAGGGTTCAACGACCGCCTCAGGCTACTCGGGCTCCGCGCCCAATACTGATCAGGGGTTCGAAGGCTGGCCCCCGAAGGGTTCACAGCCGCCTCAGACGCCGAGCGAGGGATGACCATGGGTACGTTAGATGCATAACCAAGGCTCGGGCTGCGCTCCCGAGGTACCCTAGGACATTTCCGAGACCGGTGGGAACGATCTTGTAACAGAATCCCACCAGAGGGAGGCATCGAGCCCTCGGACCCCGTCGCCAGGGGACCGGGTCTGGCAGATCACCCGCAGGTACTTTTGGGCGTGCCTCTGGGCCCCTAGCCGACCCCTAACGAACGGGGCACGGACGTCCACTCGGATTACCCGCTTGCAGCTCGTCGGAGACACCATGTTCGGCGCCCATCAAGGGCAACATGGCGCTTTCCCCCCCTCCTCCTTGCGGAAAGGCGACGCAGGGGCGTATGTAAAAAAGCCGAGTTTACCCCTGACCGCCCTCTCGCTCTGTGCAGAGGCTCGGGGGCTGCTCTCGCAAACCCGGCTCCGGCCGAACCGTTGACAGCGTCAACATACCAGCCCGAGAACTTGGGACCCGACCGTACACCTGGGCTACGGCCAGCTCGCATGAGGGAACGACCAGACCAGCCGAAGCACTACGTGAGGCAGTAAGACCTCGAAGGAGTGAAACCACTCCTCCGAGGCCTCGGGGGCTACAACCGGCGGGTGCGCTCGCGCGCACCCACCGGAATAAAACGCAACCGAGAAAGGCTGGTCCCCTTGCAAAAAAGTGCGACGAAAGCCTCCAAGCGAGTGCAAACACTCCCTTCGAGGCTCGGGGGCTACTGTCGGGGACCATAATTAGGGGTACCCTCAAGGCTCCTAATTCTCAGCTGGTAACCCCCATTAGCACGAAGCTGCAAAGGCCTGATGGGTGCGATTAAGTCAGGGATCAGTCCATTCGAGGGACACGATCACGCCTCACCCGAGCCTAGCCTCGGACAAGGGCAGCCGACCCCCGGAGGATTTCTGTCTCGCCCGAGGCCCCCCTTCAGCGGCGAACATATTCCCGACTCGCCCGAAGCCCTGCCTTCGCTGAGAAGCAACCCTGACCAAATCGCCGCACCGACCGACCAAGTCGCAGGAGCATTTAATGCAAAGGTGGCCTGACACCCTTATCCTGGCGCGCACCCCCCAGCCGGCAGAACCAAAGTGACCGCCGTCACTTCGCCGCTCCACTGACCGGCCTGACAGAAGGACAGCGCCGCCTACGCCACACCGACTGCAGTGCCACTGGACAGAGTAAGACTGACAAGCAGTCAGGCCCTGCCGGAGGCACCATAGGAAGCTCCGCTTCGCCTGACCAAGGGCTCGGACTCGGGCCAAGTCCCGAAAGACGGCGGACTCTGCCCGACCCAGGGCTCGGACTCGGGCTAAGTCCCGGAAGACGGCGAACTCCGCCCGACCTAGGGCTCGGACTCGGGCTAAGTCCCGGAAGACGGCGAACTCCGCCCGACCCAGGGCTCGGACTCGGGCTAAGCCCCAGAAGACGACGATCTCCGCCCGACCCAGGGCTCGGATTCGGGCTAAGCCCCAGAAGACGACGATCTCCGCTCGATCCAGGGCTCGGACTCGGGCTAAGTCCCGGAAGACGGCGAACTCCGCCCGACCCAGGGCTCGGACTCGGGCTAAGTCCCGGAAGATGGCGGACTCCGCCTGACCCAGGGCTCAGACTCGGGCTAAGTCTCGGGAGACGGCGAACTCCGCCCGACCCAGGGCTCGGACTTGGGCTCGGCCCCAGAAGACGACGATCTCCGCCTCGCCCGACCCAGGGCTCGGACTTGGGCTCGGCCCTAGAAGACGACGATCTCCGCCTCGCCCGACCCAGGGCTCGGACTTGGGCTCGGCCCCAGAAGACGACGATCTCCGCCTCGCCCAACCCGAGGGCTCGGACTCGACCTCGGCTTCGGAGGAGCTTCCACATCGCCCAACCTAGGGCGTAGACCAGCCACATCAACAGGAGGCGCCATCATCACCCTACCCCGAGCTGACTCGGGCCGTAGGGAACAAGACCGACGTCCCATCTGGCTCGCTCCGCCAAATAGGCAATGATGGCGCCGCGCATGCTCTGTGACGGCGGCGGCTCTCAGCCCCCTTACGGAAGCAAGAGGACGTCAGCAAGGACTCAACCGCTCTGATAGCTGTCCCTCCGCCAAGCTCCATCGCTCCTTCGACGGCCACGACATCACACCAGCTGGGTGCCAAGATCTCTCCGGCTGCCACAACGGCATGTACCTAGGGCGCTAGCTCACCTCCGCTAGACACGTAGCACCTTGCTACACCCCCCATTGTACACCTGGATCCTCTCCTTACGCCTATAAAAGGGAGGACCAGGGCCCTCTTAGAGAAGGTTGGCCGCGCGGAGACGAGGACGAGAACAGGCGCCCGCTTGGGGCCGCTCGCTCCCTCTCCCGCGTGGACGCTTGTAACCCCCTACTGCAAGCGCACCCGACCTGGGCGCGGGACGAACACGAGGGCCGCGGGATTCCCACCTCTCTCACGCCGGTCTCCGGCCGCCTCGCTCTCCCCCCTTCGCGCTCGCCCTCGCGCTCGACCCATCTGGGCTGGGGCACGCGGCGACATTCACTCGTCGGCCCAGGGACCCCCTGGTCTCGGAACGCCGACAATAGCGCTCGATTCGAACGCCATGACGCGCAAAATGTGCCTAACCTAAGGCATAGTAGCGATCTAATAACTACCATATATTTATAGACGTGTTGAACCTTTGGCGTGGAGTTAAACCAAACACAGCACTAACTTTACACGTCTTAGGCACACACGACTAGGTCAGAGTGAACCAAATAAGCCATTAATCCATAGGACATCTACATTACCCAAAATAATCAGTTATATTTATCACTTAAATCATCTCACCACCCGCTCATGTAGTTTTTTTAAAAAAACTAATAAACTTCATTTGTATCTACAGTTAGATCATTATCTAAAGGTCTAGCAGGTCTGCTTGTGCGTTTACACTTAGAACCCATTCGCTAGGGCTTCGACTCTGACTTCTCTCCGAGAAAAAGTTAGAGTCCGCCAAACTTTTTTAAAGACTTATTGCGAAAAGCAACTAAAAATCAGAGCCATTTTTGTACTACAAAGAAGAAGCTACAAATAGTAACTTCACCGGATCTTGCTATGGCTATAGGACTTTAATATAGAGAAATGACTCTAGCTCTAGGATACGCCATTTATGCCAAACGAATTGTGAAATGACTTTAGCTCTAAAAAAGCCATTTTTCAAGAAAATGTAGAGCTAGAGCTATTTTTAGGCAGGTGAGAGCTCTATCAAACGGACCCTTAAAATTGCCTATATTCGACTATTCGTTACTAAACATGTGATGTGAACTACCCAAATTATTCATATAACTAGGTGAGTGCCCGTGCGTTGCAACGGGAACATATAATAACATAATAACTTATATACAAAATGTGTCTTTTATTGTTATAAGAAAATATTTCATAATCCATTTGTAATCCTAGCCATACATAAATTTTGTTATTTTAATTTAGCTGTTTCACTATTACATTGCAACCATCAGTATCATTGTCGGGTACCGTAATTAGGGGTACCCCCAATACTCCTAATCACGGCTGGTAAACACCCTCAGACCAACTGACGGGCGCGGTTCAAGTCAAGGCTTCGTCTACCCAAGGGACGCGACCTCGCCCGAGCCCAGCCTCGGGCAGGAGCAGTAGTCCCGAACGAATCCACGCCTCGCCCGAGGACCTCCTCAGGCAGCAGGCACACCCTCGGCTCTCCCGAGGCCCGGCTCGGGCAGGATTCGTTGTGAAGCAACCTTGGCCAGACCG
This sequence comes from Zea luxurians, assembly GCA_029449295.1. NCBI lineage: Eukaryota > Viridiplantae > Streptophyta > Magnoliopsida > Poales > Poaceae > Zea > Zea luxurians. Next base: position 49,661,000 of record JAOPSE010000021.1, read on the forward strand.
CCTCACCAACCGACCGCTTCACAGGCGCATTCAATGCAGGGGTCGCCTGACGCCGTATCCTGACACACGCGCCTCAGTCAGCCAGGGCGAAGTGACCGCAGTCACTTCGCCCCCCCTTTTTCTGTCCGATCTGACGGGAAAACAGCGTCGCTCGCCCCGCTCCGACTGTCGTGCCAACCACCCAGGCGAAACTGACAACAAGTCACGATCAACCACCGAGTTCGGCCTCGGCGCAGCAGGAAGCTCCGCCTCGCCCGACCTCAGGCTCCGGCCTCGGAAGGAAGTCTCTGCCTCGCCCGACCCCCGGACTCGGCCTCGACCTCGGTCTCGGGAGGAATCGCGTCCTCGCCCGACCCCAGCCTCGGCCTCAGGAGAAGTCCCCGCCTCGCCCGATCTTGGGCTCGGACCGACTGCGCCAACAGGGGATACATCATTACCCTATCCCTAGCTAGCTCAGGCTACAAGGAACGAGACCGGCGTCCCATCTGGCTTACCCCGGCGACGGGTAATGATGGTGCCCCGCTTGCAACCATGACACCGGTGGCTCTCAGCCCCTTACGACAGCAAGGAGACGTCAGCAGGATCCTTGCCGCACTGCCAGCTGTGCTTTCACAGGGCTCAGGCGCATCTCCGACGGCCACATTATCATGTACGCAGGGCTCAAGCTCTCCCCCGACAGCCACGTTGGCATGTACATAGGGCCTAGGCATTTCTCTGCCAGACACGTTAGCGCATTGGTACACCCCCCATTGTACATCTGGACCTTCTCCTTGCATCTATAAAAGGGAGGTCCAGGGCCTTCCCGCGAAGGAGGGGGAGGGTTCGCGCGGGGGAAGGAGCGAACGAACAGGCTCCCTCTCCCTCTCCCTCTCGCGACGTGCTTGTAACCCCTACTACGAGCACCCTGGTGCAGGATAATACAAGGCTTATCCCGCCTCTTGTGTTCCATCTCGCACCAACCCATCTGGGCAGGGGCACGCAGCGACAAATTCACTCGTCGGTCCAGGGACCCCCCCGGGTCCGAAACTCCGACAGTTGGCGTGCCAGGTAGGGGCCTGCTGCGTGTTAATGAACGCCTTCCCGTTGAGTTCCAGATGGGGAGTCTTCAGCAACCTCTTCAGCCCGGGACAGTGCTCCACTTCGGGAGCCTCGAGTTCATGTCCCTCGACGGTAGCTACGACATGGTACTCCTCCCTCCGTGGCACAGCGACAACGACAGTCAGCGACTCGCCCGGCGGAGGCAACCTCCACGGTGCCATCTCCCCGTGGCGGAAGAGGAGCACTCCGGCCGTCCCCACCACCCTCCTCGCCGGAGGAGGCGGAGACGGGGCAACCATGGCCACGCAGGAGGCGGCACCTTATCGGCTGTCGGACCGGATCGAGCCGATGACGCCGGCACTCCTCCGGAGGGCATGTCGGGTGTTGTCCTCGTGCCTGAGATGACGATGAGCGCCGCTTCCCCGCGACGTGCCAGCCCCAAGCAGACCGACGACGCTAGCACCCTCGCCAAGGACCTGCTGGGCGTCACCCTCGTACCTGAGATGACGGTGTTTTCCGTCCCCGACACGACTTCACCACCGTCCATCGACCGAAAGGTACCATCCGTATTCCACCATGTTCCCTTTCGATTCAGCTTCGATCCACCTAGCGACCCCGCTATGGTGAGCGCTTTCGTAAAGGCGTATCCAAACCTTTCAGGGTACCATATGTGGTCGACCTGGGACCGACTGACAGCCGTCTCAACCTCTGGACCGGTGGGTTCCGAGGAAGAGGATGACCCCGACTTTGGTTGGGACTTCTCTAACCTCGATGACTCCGGTGCCATGCGGGACTTCATGTCCGCATGTGACCACTGTCTCTCCGGTTGTTCTGACGATGGCCACGACCTCGACGACGAGGGTTATGGCCCAAGTCACGAATGTTTCCACGTCGATCAGGGAGATCACAACGAAGGCAACCACCTCGGTATGCCGGAGGTTGACGATCCCCCTAGGCCTACATCTCGCATTGACATCCTATGGGAGCTAGTTGTGGTCCTAGTCCCTGTGGGGGGTTGGGACACACAGCTCGAGCAAATCCATGAGATGCAGGCCTAGGTCGACGGGGAAGCAGGGCGGCTTGTGCAGCTCCGACAGAACATCGAACAGGAGTGGGCAGGCCAAACACTCGCCGGAGGAGCCTGTCATCGGGCCCGGGACATCCAGCGTCACATCGTCGACAATGCCAGGGTAGCGCTGCCCCCGGCCGTCAGCGGGTCCAGCCAGGACCTAGCTGCAGCGGCGATGCTACTTCGAACCATGTCGGAGCCATCCACCACCGAGGGACTGTGTATCCAAGGCGAACTCAAAGATCTCCTGGAAGGTGCTGCAGTTCGACGTGCCGAGAGCTCTGCCTCCCGAAGGCGAGCCGACCCCTCGGAGCATCGCGCGGTGTCCTCCTGACGCATGTGGGAAGCCTCGCTCCGCCCCGAGCACACGCGGGACGAGGCGCCTGCCGCCCGGGATCGCCTCGGCAACGAGCACCACCATCTTGACCGTCGAGCCCGCCTCGAGGAGAAGGTGCACCGAAGCTATCATCCTAGGCGCGGGGGACGTTGCGACAGTGAGGAGGATCGAAGTCCTTCGCCCGAGCCGCTCGGTTCGCGAGTCTTCAGTCGGGCCATACGACGAGCGTCATTCCCTGCCCGTTTCCGAGCCCCGACTACCATCACCAAGTACTCGGGGAGACGAGGCCGGAGTTGTGGCTCGCGGACTACCGACTGGCATGCCAGCTGGGAGGGGCGAACGACGACGACCTCATCATCCGCAATCTTCCCCTTTTCCTCTCCGACGCCGCCCGGGTGTGACACCCTAGTGTCACCTAGGGTTTCTCTCAAGATGCTAACCCAAGAACCATCATTTTATGTGAACCAACTTGAGCATGAATGTCAAATTCACTTAAGAATAAATGATACACCAAGCATATACTTAAAAGTATCATAGTCAAAACAAATGGGTTTTTCAAAAGGTAAAATGTGCAACCCCAACAAAAACCCTAATTGAGCACTATGAGCAAAATTCGAGAAAAGAGTATGAAAAATTTAAAATTATGGCTTGGGCCAATTATAAACATTGAAGTACATTTAATAAGCAACAATAAAGATTGAAGAAGCTTGGCCAAAATAATTTAAATAAAACCCCAAACAAGCTTCTCATGTATTCAGAATTCTGAATTTCAGACCTTGAGCCAAGGATCAAGCGTGTTCACCTTGATCCCTAACTCAAATCCTAATGGGCCCATTAACAAAAACGTGCCTAACTAACCCCTCTGTCGTGTGCCAGATGATGGCATTGGGACGCGAGCCCTAGACACGACAAAACCTTGGATTTGCCTCGGATTTGGGCAGGGAGACGAACCGGATTTCCGGGCTCCATATCTCTGCAACCAGTAGGCAAAATCCTACGACCCCCACACATGATCGGTAGCTTGTAGGGAGGAGAAGAGGTTTTGTGCACTGACCAAGGCGAGAGCAGGCTCGGATGAGTGACCACACGTGCCAGAACTTGGGCAGAACGCATGGGCACACGTGTTCGACCCTGGTCGGCACGCCGTCGCTCGCCCAACCCGCGCGCGCGCTCGCCCCGGCGTTCGGTCAAGTCCGCCGCGCGCCCTTGCCCTCGGTCGTGACCGCCCACGCCTATAAAGCATCCCCGGGCGTGCCTCACTTCACCCCGCGCTCACCATCACCGGCCAGCCACCCCTCCTTAGCCCCGGCGAGCTCTTTCCGCCCGCCATTGCCGCCAGAGCTTCGGCCACCGTGGCCAGCCCACCCTAGTCGCCCCTAAGCCGCGCTAGTGCTTTGGTTAGCTTCACCATAGGCCCGTGAAGCTCTCCAAGCCCTCGGACCTAGCGGAACTTCACCGGAAGCCCGAGATCGCCCTCGCCGGACTTTGGTCGCCCGCCCCCGCGCGTGGACCAAGCTCCCTGGTGAGCCATTCTTCAATTCCTCGCGCGCACACCTTCCTTGATCCCTGGTGAAGCTCTCTGACCCGTTTGATTGGTCAATTTCGCCCTGGATAGGCTGGACTCCTCGCCGCCGATGAGCTTCCCCGCCTGCGCTCGTGGACCGGCCAACTCCGACCACCCCCGACGACGACCCGCACATCGTTGTGATCCCCGAGACCTCCCCTACGTCCTCGACCACTTCACCGGAGCAATCTCGTCGCCGGTAAGCCCCTCCGCCCTTTCTTCCACCGCGGGCACTGTTTAAGTTAGGAGAAGGACCTCGGGTTAGGATTAGAAGAACCCGAGGGGTTTTCTGCAATGTCAGTGTCTCATGTGAATAGTAGCCCAGGGACTGATTCGTGAGGAAAAACTTGAAACACCCGCCAAGGACCCCAGCGCAAAGTAGTTTTCCATTTAATCAATTCTGTTAATCATTTTAAATAACCAGAGAACTTAGAAAATCCATAACTTGATGAATTCTTAATCAAAAGTTGTCAAACTAAATTTGCTAGACCCTGAATAATGTGAGCTATCATTTAAAAATAATGAATCTTATGCCTTCTGTTCTAATTTTTAGAGTTTACAATTAAAAACAGAAATTGACCAAACCTTGTTTAATTAAGGAAAATTAGTTTTGCTTCTATACTGAACCTAAGAAAATTGGTAGGTATTCAAACCTCATTTAGACACTATTTAAAAATAGTAGGAATCCCAGTATTGAAGAATATAGTGTAGATATTCATTAAAAACCATTTCTGCCCAAGACTTAGGAAAATCAGAAAAGCCTTAGAAATTAATGAACAGTGAGTGAAATTATTTTTCCTAATCTACTTAAGTAACAGGGAACCTAGGAAAAATAAAGAGACCTTTATTCCAGATCAGTTTTTAAATAAAATATTTTATTTAGCATTATTCCAACTGGAAATCGATTATTAAAATTACAAAACCAGACCCAAAATTGATAACAAAAATCCAGTGGACTTGTAACCACCAGAACCCCACTGCAAAAATAATAAACACCCCAGCCCATCATTTTAAGTAAGGTGAATAAATATAATATGATAATGAGTCATTTTCTCAATAAATCATGAGTAAACCGTAATAATACAATAATGGGCACATAAAATTTTGCTGAGACAATAGTAAGATAGGCCGCCAGAGAAAAATACAAACCCATTAAAAAGATGCAAAATAATACCTATTGCTAATAATTTATAAGAAAGGCCATTTAATCCAATAAATGCATACCACCCCTTCCCTTAAGCAAAAAGATGCCAAACTTCAAAATGATTGCTCTTGCACAAAATAGAAGCTAAGAAAAACCAGAAGTCTGTTGTTTGATATTTTTCAAAATAGTGGTAGTAGAAAGCACCCCTTTGGCTAGAAACTTGAGAAAACCCTAGTAAAATAATTAATAGGCAATAATGGCTAAAAATTTGTGTCAAATCATGTTATAGCACCTAAAAGCCAGCAAAAATAAATTTTAGAGGATTACCTACTTTTAATTGATAGTTGTAGTTCAAATCACCCCTTCTGCCCTAAAATTTGGTATTTCTGTCCAAAGAAAACTACTCACTTTTTGAACCCCAAATTTTGAGACAGAAAATTTTACACCAGTAATAAGCCACTGTAATTTTTGCAGAATTTTTGGGATTTTATTAAAACAACTTGTAGTTCAAACCCACTCCAAAGACTTAAGAAGAAGAAAGAAAAAGGAAGAAGGAATAAACCTCACTCTAATAAGTCCAACTTGAATTCTTGTCAAAACTCACCGAGGCTAAAAAGGAATTCAGTGGAACCCCAAAGAAAATAAACCTACCACTTACCTTGGCTAAGTTTGATCCAATTTACTAAAGTATACCACCCAAAGGTCTAGGTTTAACCTTGTCTAACTCAAGTAAATCATACACCGTCAGAAGTTGAAATTACTAAAGCACATATCATATCATGCATATATCTTACGCATTGCATTCATTAGATTGTAATCTTGCCGACGGAGAGTACGTGCTCATCCCCGAGCAAGGATCTGTCCAAGAGGAGGACCAGAAGCAGGCTTCCGAGGCTGCTATCGAGGATCTCCCCGCAGCCCCAGCAATTGAAGGCAAGCCCCGGTTTTATGCATAGCCGTTTATATATGCTATTTTACTACACTTAATGTTTGTAGGTTTGTAATGTGCACTTAAGTGTAGGAGTTGTTTGAAACCTCTAGATGCATGAACTTAGGATTCCTTTTTGAGATGAATACTAGTATGCTAGGTCGAGTAGCTGCTTCTCTAATCAGGATCTCGGTAGAAGTCGAGTGATTTTTCTAGCACTCGCGCGAGGTCAGGAATTGATTGTATTCATCTTGATAACGGGATCTATGTTAGTCTATGGACTTGGATCCAGGGATGATGCCTTGACCATGAGACGGGAAAAAGGATTAAGGATCAATGTGTGGATACCTGAGTCAAGCTTTTGAACGTACTAAGCACATGCCGGGAAAAATGGTAACCGGTAAACCTAGTACCTGAGTGAAGCCGGGCGCGGACTTTATCCCTCATGCGACCTGAGACTGGGTCTCCCATGCTAGCTATGGTGGGTACAAGTGCGGTCACTGCACGGCGGCAGCCGGAGTCAGTGGAGCATTGTATGCCAAGGCGGTGAGGCCTGGACGCGAACGGGGAATCGATGGGGACGGTTGTCATGTGCAGGGTCGGAGTACCCTGACATGCCGTGTGTTTAGGTCTACCTTGCAAGGTTAAAACCTGATTCGAATCGTCTGCTTCTCGTAGCTAATGAGACTGCTTGACCCCTTGTACTGCATCGAGTAAAAAGTGAAATGAGGTTACATGAGATAACTTGTTGATTGAACTAAATGCTTGTCACCATGTATGCTTAGAAGGAGCAAACCTAGCTAAGTTAATGATGATAGAAGTTGAAAAGCTAAAAATGGATTTTAGAAACAGCTAGTGCTTTTGGCAAACCAAACCCCCCTCAGCCAAACAGTTGCATAGTCTAGAGGTAGAGGAGTAGATTCCTCACACCGGGTAAGTCTAGCTGAGTATTAGTATACTCAGCCTTGCTTGTGGCATAATTTTTGCAGGTACCATTCAGGAAATGGTTGATGGTGTGACTTGGCCTACCACCCTGCCACCGGGTTGGACGGTCGAGTGGGATGCTGCTCCGACAGGAGAGGAGCACGAGGAGTAGTGGGCTAGGCCTTGCCCAATTCCTCGATACCAACGACATCGATTATCCGCTGCATTTTATTTCGTGAACTCTTATTTGCTACTCAAAACTCCGATTTATGTAATAACTCATCACTTAATTTGAGGTTTCCGATTTTATTGTATTTCTTCTGTGACTCACCTTCGAGTGAGATTGTGGAATTTGATCCTGGTTAAGTGGCTCTGATCTGAGGGACTGACGGGTTATTTCGATTTAAGTGTGTTACGGCCCCTGAGGCGTGACTTAGGCACTTAATCTGGAATAATTCGGGTGGTTCCGCCACAGCTGGTATCAGAGCAAATTTCACCACAGAGATGGACAATAAACCATGAATACCAATTTTCAAAATCTAAAACTTGCCTAGAAACTGCTACGGATCGTCAGGACTAGACCGCTAGACCTAGGATGAAAGGCCTTAGGCATAAAGGGAGAAATAGGTGGCTAATTAATTAGGCCTGTGGGCCCGTACTTATATTTTTAGGGATGCCTTAAAAGCACCCTATTTTTGAGAGGCAACGTTACCTTCAGCATGCATGCATTATAAACACAAAAGGGAATTAAAAACTTGAGCTAACCCACTTTCTTTAAGACCATCCGGGCTCTCTTTTTCTTTTCCTTCCACCATAATCTTTACCTTTGATTCCCTTCCACAGATGAATTCACCTACCCTCGCCAGTGGAGGAGACCCTCGTTTCAGTTCTGACTTCCTTTCTCGCAGTGGCTTTCCTTCCATCTTGTGGGAAGTGCTTAACTCCGCCGGTTACCCAACGCCCCCTTTGTACACGGTGCAGTTGTATGAGGAGCATCGGGTACCTCGTTGTCGGGTCTGGCTGACTTTGGAGGCTCATCCCCTTCAGCCGGGTTGGCGTTCTCTTGATTCTGAGACGATTGGACTCAGGACGGACGACACAGTCGAAGCAGCAGCCATGAAGACTTTGACAACTTTTTGCGGCTACCATCCCTTGGAGATGGTGATGCACCCCTTGGGACTCTTCCCTGCTGAGAAGAGAGATGATCCCATGTGGTGTAACCGCGTGAGTCATGTGAAGGATGTGTGGGCAATGTATCCTGACTTGGTTGGGAGGGTCACCGTTCAGTGCATGAGCGCGCTGTACCGCCTTCAGGCCCTTCAGAGCGACGCTATGGCACACCTTGCTAACATCGCTCAAACCACCAAGCTCACTCTCGATAGCCAAGAAGATTTTGTGGTCGATTTATCCTTCGATTTAGTGGAGAAGGATCTGCAGGTGGAAAGGCTAAGCCAGCGCATTACCACCTTGGAGCAGCAGGTGGAGATCCGAGAAAACACCATTGATGTCTTGGAGAACCAGCTTCACGATGTGCAGAGGGAACTCGAAGAAGCGAATGACCACCTGGACATGCACCACTTAGAGATGGAGGCCAATGAAGCCGGAAGCGAGGGAGAAGAGGATCTCGAGGAGCTAGGACCAGCCCCTGGTGCCAATGGGACTACCTCCGCGATACCCCCTTCACCCGCATCCAGTGTCGCTTCCACCGCTCAGGGTTAAGTAGTCACTTCGACACTTTTAGGCGGATAGAAACCTGTGCGAGCTTAGTTAATGTCAGATTTTGGACTAGGCTTACGGATACTTTCCCCTGATTGGTGTAACCCTATGAACCTTTGAAATCTGTGGGATGTTGTCACCATGTTATCTTAATTTCGAACCTAATATCATGACTATGGCATTTTTCCTTCCATATGAGACAATATCTTGTTGTTCGAAACTGTGAGATGGGATAACAATGGCGGCAATATCTGTTTTCAGATGGCAGCTAGGCAGCGTCGCAGGCATAACGAACAGGTTCCCCGCCACCTCCCCCAGCTCCCACAGTGCAGGAGCTGATGGCCCAGCAGAATGAGATTCTGCGACAGCTCTTGCAGCGCCAGCCCCACCCTCAGCAGCATGGTGGAGGCCAGCATCAGCGACCTCCGGCAATGGCAACTTACCAGGAGTTTCTGAGCACGCAGCCACCCTTGTTCACCAAGGCAGAGGATCCGTTGGACGCCGACGTGTGGCTTCGCGTCGTCGAGTCCAAGTTTCCCCTCCTCACGGGAGACTGCCCTGATGCTACCAAGACCCACTTCGCCGCACAGCAGCTTCGCGGATCTGCTCGGACTTGGTGGGACCACTTCCGTGCTATGCTCCCCACTGATCGTGAGGTGTCTTGGGAAGAATTCAAGACTGCCTTCAGAGGACACCACATCCCAGCTGGCATTCTTGATCGAAAGCTGAATGAATTTCTGGCCCTTAATCAAGGAACTCGCACGGTACTGTAGTATGCGCAAGCCTTCAACGACCTGTGCCAGTATGCAGGGTACCATGCTGATTCTGATGAGAAGAAGAGAGACCGCTTCCGCAGGGGTCTTAATACCAAGCTGCGGGAACGACTCAACACTGTCCGGGATGATAGCTTCAATGAGTTGGTCAACCTGGCCATCTCCCAGGAGGACTGCATTGTAGCTCACTGGGCAGAGAAGAAGAGAAAGGCACCAATGGCAGCACCATCCGCTCAGGCTCAGAGGTTCCAGATTGTTTCTCACAATCAGAGCAGGGGTTTCCAGCAGCAGGCAGGCAGATGGGTGATCAGGCCACCTCAGCAGCAGCAGCCGGCACCCAACCGCTTCCAAGCTCCCGCCCAAGGAACAATCAGCCTCCGCAGCAGCAGCAGTTCCGCCAGGGCAATGGGAACAAGTGTTTCACTTATGGCAATGTGGGCCACTATGCCAAGAATTGTCCCAGGAACCAGCAGAGGCAGATGCCAGCACCAAATCAAGACAAGGGAAGAAAGCAGAAGGTACAGGTCAGGCAAGGGAAGCTCAACTTCACTACTCTGGAGGAAGTACCTGAAAGAGCTCCTATCATGACCGGTATCTTTTCAGTTTATAATCAACCTGCTTTAATTCTGTTTGATTCTGGTGCATCTCATAGTTTCATTAGCCAGAAGTTCAGTGCTAAATGTGAACTGCCATTCTCTCACTCAAAAGGGTCATTCATGATAGTCACACCTAGGGGTAAAATTTTGACTAATAAATTAAACCAAAGTGTGCCTATTCAACTAGGGAGCCACATTGTCAAAACCACTCTTCTTGTGCTGGGTTTGGAAAATGTGGACATTATTCTGGGAGCTAATTGGATGACCTTGCACCAAGTTGTGCTTGATGTAGCCAGCCGTACCGTGGAAGTTAATTCTCCATTCTGTGGGAACTTCACCTTAATTCTGCCTAGTCAGGGTTCTACTCAGTCATATGCTTTCTCTATGACGGAGTTACCGCTGAAGAAGATCCCAGTGGTCTGTGAGTATGCAGATGTCTTTTTTGATGAATTGCCAGGAATGCCACCGGACCAGGATATTGAATTTGCCATCGAGTTGCAACCGGGAACGGCCCCAATTTCCAAGAGGCCCTACCGAATGCCACCCGTTGAGTTGGCAGAATTGAAGAAGCAGTTGCAAGAGTTGCTGGATAAGGGATTTATTCGCCCAAGTACTTCGCCTTGGGGATGTCCAGCACTGTTTGTGAAGAAGAAGGATGAAAGCTTGAGGCTGTGTATAGATTACCGCCCTCTTAATGCGGTAACTATCAAGAACAAGTACCCTTTGCCTCGTATTGATGTTCTTTTTGACCAGTTGGTCGGGGCCAAGGTGTTTTCCAAAATAGACCTTCGCTCTGGCTACCATCAGATCAAGATACGAGCAAGCGATATTCTGAAGACGACATTCTCAACCAGATATGGGCTATATGAATTTTTGGTGATGTCATTCGGGCCGACAAATGCACCAGCATATTTCATGTATCTGATGAATTCTGTTTTCATGCCTGAATTGGACAAATTCGTAGTGGTTTTCATCGATGATATCTTGGTGTACTCAAGGAACGAAGAAGAACATGCCAGGCATTTGCATGTAGTGCTTCAACGTCTGCGAGAGCACCACCTTTATGCCAAGTTGACCAAGTGTGATTTTTGGCTAAAGGAAATCAAATTCTTGGGTCACACTATCTCTCAGGCAGGAATAGTTGTTGATCCTGATAAAGTGCAAGAAGTGATGAACTGGAAGCCACCAACGACTGTCCGTCAGATTCGTAGTTTTCTGGGATTAGCTGGTTATTACCGAAGATTTATTCCGGATTTCTCTCGAATTGCGAAGCCTATAACTGAGTTGCTGAAGAAAGAAGCCAAGTTTGTTTGGAGTCAGAAGTGCGAAGATGTCTTCCATGCGTTAAGGCAGCATCTGACCACAGCACCAGTATTGGCGCAGCCCGACAACAGCAAGCCTTTTGATGTATATTGTGATGCCTCTAGCACTAGACTAGGTTGTGTCTTAATGCAAGACAACCGAGTCATTGCTTACGCCTCAAGAGCACTCAGGCCTCATGAGCAAAATTATCCCACTCATGACCTCGAGTTGGCAGCAGTGGTTCATGCATTAAAAATGTGGAGGCACTATTTAATGGGGACCCACTGCAACATCTTCACTGATCATAAGAGCCTTAAGTACATTTTTACTCAGGCTGATCTCAACATGAGGCAGAGAAGATGGCTAGAGCTGATCAAGGATTATGACCTGGAGGTACATTATCACCCAGGAAAGGCCAATGTGGTAGCAGATGCCTTGAGTCGGAAGTTGCAGTGCAATTGTATTTTGATGGATTCTCGCATCAACACCTTGTGTGATGAGTTGAGCAAGATGCAAATAGAAGTGATTCCTTCTGGTTCGTTGTCTCACATTTCTGTTGAGCCAGCTTTACAAGACCAGATCATCATGGCCCAGCTCAGTGACAAGGGAGTACAGATTATCAAGAAGAATCTCCATCAGAAGATTGAGAAGTATAGTTGTTTCTGCCAAGATGAAAAGGGTGTGTTATGGTTCAAAAGCAGATTGGTGATTCCTAAAAACCAGGACCTCAAGAGGAAAATTTTGGATGAGGCTCATCTCTCCAAATTCTCTATGCATCCGGGAAGCACCAAAATGTACCATGATCTGAAGCCTTTGTATTGGTGGACCAGAATGAAGAGGGAAATAGCCCAGTATGTATCAGAATGTGACACCTGTCAGAGGGTAAAGGCAAGCCACTTGAAATCAGCTGGAGCCTTGCAACCCCTATCTATACCTTCATGGAAATGGGATGACATCAGTATGGATTTTATTGTGGGTCTGCCCAACACCTCTCGTCATCATGATTCGATTTGAGTTATTGTGGACCGACTGACGAAAGTGACACATTTTCTTCCTGTGCACACCACTGATAAGGCTCAGAAGTATGCAGAATTGTATATTGACCGGATCGTGTGTTTGCACGGATTACCTCGGACCATTGTTTCTGACCGAGGAGCCCAATTTGTTGCCAGATTTTGGGAACAACTGCAGGAGTCTTTGGGAACTAAGCTAATCAGAAGTTCAGCTTACCACCCACAGACTGATGGTCAGACAGAAAGGGTAAACCAAATTCTGGAGGATATGCTGAGAGCTTGTGCAATCGATTGTGGCAAGAACTGGGATAGCACCTCTCCTTTGCAGAGTTTGCTTATAACAACAATTATCAATCCAGCCTAAGGATGGCACCTTTCGAAGCTCTCTATGGAAGAAGGTGCAGGACACCACTCAATTGGTCTCAACCTAGAGAAAGAGGAGTTTTTGGACTTGACTTAGTGACTGAAGCCGAAAGGAAGGTCAAACTAATTAGGAAGAATCTAGAAGCTGCTCAGGCCAGGCAGAAGAGTTACCATGATAGAAGAAGGAAACCTCTTCAGTTCAAGGTGGGAGATTTCGTGTACCTCAAGGTATCACCCACCAAGGGAGTGCAGAGGTTTGGAATTAAAGGCAAGCTAGCCCCTCGTTACATTGGACCTTATGAGATCATCGAAGCATGTGGACCCGTGGCATATAAGTTGAAGTTACCTTCAAAGATGTCCACCATTCACAGTGTGTTCCATGTATCTCAGCTGAAGAAGTGTGTTCGATTGCCGACCGAGATCCTAGCAGAGCCAGAATTGGAGATAGAACTAGATCTATCGTACCAAGAGTACCCTTCCAAGATTCTGGATTGCAAGGAAAGATCAACTCGGGCTAAATCGATCAAGATGTACAAGGTCCAGTGGAGTAATCACTCAAAGGAAGAAGCTACTTGGGAGACTGAGGAATTCTTGAGATCCAACTTCCCCGATTGCCTACCTAAGGAAGCTGGTACGTAATCACACCCAACCCCTCCTCCTGCCCTTCGAATCTAAATCCTAAAGATATAATATGAATTCAGGATAAGGTAATCACGAAACAAAATTTAAGAAGGACTTCCTTCTGAAGTTGCAAAGAGAATGACATTCAAAGAGCAGTTTGATCTAATGACAACAATAATCACCCACTTCCTATAAGTCTCACCCTTCGCTTCACCCCAGGAGGACTCTGGCCCAAATCTCGGGACGAGATTCCTTTAAGGGGGGAAGGCTGTGACACCCCAGTGTCACCTAGGGTTTCTCTCAAGATGCTAACCCAAGAACCATCATTTTATGTGAACCAACTTGAGCATGAACGACAAATTCACTTAAGAATAAATGATACACCAAGCATATACTTAAAAGTATCATAGTCAAAACAAATGGTTTTTTTCAAAAGGTAAAATGTGCAACCCCAACAAAAACCCTAATTGAGCACTATGAGCAAAATTCGAGAAAAGAGTATGAAAAATTTAAAATCATGGCTTGGGCCAATTATAAACATTGAAGTACATTTAATAAGCAACAATAAAGATTGAAGAAGCTTGGCCAAAATAATTTAAATAAAACCCCAAACAAGCTTCTCATGTAGGGACTCCATAGGAAATTCTGAATTTCAGAATTCTGAATTTCAGACCTTGAGCCAAGGATCAAGCGTGTTCACCTTGATCCCTAACTCAAATCCTAATGGCCCCATTAACAAAAACGTGCCTAACTAACCCCTCTGTCGTGTGCCAGATGATGGCATTGGGACGCGAGCCCTAGACACGACAAAACCTTGGATTTGCCTCAGATTTGGGCAGGGAGACGAATCGGATTTCCGGGCTCCATATCTCTGTAACCAGTAGGCAAAATCCTATGACCCCCCACATGATCGGTAGCTTGTAGGGAGGAGAAGAGGTTTTATGCACTGACCAAGGCGAGAGCAGGCTCGGATGAGTGACCACACGCGCCAGAACTTGTTCATAACGCACGGGCACACGTGTTCGACCCTGGTCGGCACGCCATCACTCGCCCAACCTGCGCGCGCGCTCGCCCCGGCGTTCGGTCAAGTCCGCCGCACGCCCTTGCCCTCGGCCGTGCCCGCCCGCGCCTATAAAGCATCCCCGAGCGTGCCTCACTTCACCCCGCGCTCACCATCACCGGCCAGCCACCCCTCCTTAGCTCCGGCGAGCTCTTTCCGCCCGCCATTGCCGCCAGAGCTTCGGCCACCGTGGCCAGCCCACCCCAGTCGCCCCTAAGCCGCGCCAGTGCTTCAGTTAGCTTCGCCATAGGCCCGTGAAGCTCTCCAAGCCCTCGGACCCGACAGAACTTCACCGGAAGCCCGAGATCGCCCTCGCCGGACTTTGGTCGCCCGCCCCCGCGCGTGGACCAAGCTCCCCGATGAGCCATTCTTCAATTCCTCTCGCGCACACCTTCCTTGATCCCTGGTGAAGCTCTCTGACCCGTTTGATTGGGCAATTTCGCCCTGGATAGGCCGGACTCCTCGCCACCGACGAGCTCCCCCGCCTGCGCTCGCGGACCGGCCAACTCCGACCACCCCCGACGGCGACCCGCACATCGTTGTGATCCCCGAGACCTCCCCTACGTCCCCGACCACTTCACCGGAGCAATCTCGTCGCCGGTAAGCCCCTCCGCCCTTTCTTCTGCCGCGGGCACTGTTTAAGTTAGGAGAAGGACCTCAGGTTAGGATTAGAAGAACTCGAGGGGTTTTCTGCAATGTCAGTGTCTCATGTGAATAGTAGCCCAGGGACTGATTCGTGAGGAAAAACTTGAAACACCCGCCAAGGACCCCAGCGCAAAGTAGTTTTCCATTTAATCAATTCTGTTAATCTTTTTAAATAACCAGAGAACTTAGAAAATCCATAACTTGATGAATTCTTAATCAAAAGTTGTCAAACTAATTTTGCTAGACCCTGAATAATGTGAGCTATCATTTAAAAATAATGAACCTTATGCCTTCTGTTCTAATTTTTAGAGTTTACAATTAAAAACAGAAATTGACCAAACCTTGTTTAATTAAGGAAAATTAGTTTTGCTTCTATACTGAACCTAAGAAAATTGGTAGGTATTCAAACCTCATTTAGACACTTTAAAAATAGTAGGAACCCCAGTATTGAAGAATATAGTGTAGATATTCATTAAAAACCATTTCTGCCCAAGACTTAGGAAAATCAGAAAGGCCTTAGAAATTAATGAACAGTGAGTGAAATTATTTTTCCTAATCTACTTAAGTAACAGGGAACCTAGGAAAAATAAAGAGACCTTTATTCCAGATCAGTTTTTAAATAAAATGTTTTATTTAGCATTATTCCAACTGGAAATCGATTATTAAAATTACAAAACCAGACCCAAAATTGATAATAAAAATCCAGTGGACTTGTAACCACGAGAACCCCACTGCAAAAATAATAAACACCCCAGCCCATCATTTTAAGTAAGGTGAATAAATATAATATGATAATGAGTCATTTTCCCAATAAATCATGAGTAAACCGTAATAATACAATAATGGGCAAATAAAATTTTGCTGAGACAATAATAAGATAGACCGCTAGAGAAAAATACAAACCCATTAAAAAGATGCAAAATAATACCTATTGCTAATATTTTATAAGAAAGGCCATTTAATCCAATAAATGCATACCACCCCTTCCCTTAAGCAAAAAGATGCCAAACTTCAGAATGATTGCTCTTGCACAAAATAGAAGCTAAGAAAAACCAGAAGTCTGTTGTTTGATATTTTTCAAAATAGTGGTAGTAGAAAGCACCCCTTTGGCTAGAAACTTGAGAAAACCCTAGTAAAATAATTAATAGGCAATAATGGCTAAAAATTTGTGTCAAATTATGTTATAGCACCTAAAGGCCAGCAAAAATAAATTTTAGAGGATTACCTACTTTTAATTGATAGTTGTAGTTCAAATCACCCCTTCTGCCCTAAAATTTGGTATTTCTGTCCAAAGAAAACTACTCACTTTTTGAACCCCAAATTTTGAGACAGAAAATTTTAAACCAGTAATAAGCCACTATAATTTTTGCAGAATGTTTGGGATTTTATTAAAACAACTTGTAGTTCAAACCCAGTCCAAAGATTTAAGAAGAAGAAAGAAAAAGGAAGAAGGAATAAACCTCACTCCAATAAGTCCAACTTGAATTCTTGTCAAAACTCACCGAGGCTAAAAAGGAATTCAGTGGAACCCCAAAGAAAATAAACCTACCGCTTACCTTGGCTAAGTTTGATCCAATTTACTAAAGTATACCACCCAAAGGTCTCACATGAGTAAGGTTTAACCTTGTCTAACTCAAGTAAATCATACACCGTCAGAAGTTGAAATTACTAAAGCACATATCATATCATGCATATATCTTACGCATTGCATTCATTAGATTGTAATCTTGCCGACGGAGAGTACGTGCTCATCCCCGAGCAAGGATCTGTCCAAGAGGAGGACCAGAAGCAGGCTTCCGAGGCTGCTATCGAGGATCTCCCCGCAGCCCCAGCAATTGAAGGCAAGCCCCGGTTTTATGCATAACTGTTTATATATGCTATTTTACTACACTTAATGTTTGTAGGTTTGTAATGTGCACTTAAGTGTAGGAGTTGTTTGAAACCTCTAGATGCATGAACTTAGGATTCCTTTTTGAGATGAATACTAGTATGCTAGGTCGAGTAGCTGCTTCGCTAATCAAGATCTCGGTAGAAGTCGAGTGATTTTTCTAGCACTCGCGCGAGGTCAGGAATTGATTGTATTCATCTTGATAACGGGATCTATGTTAGTCTATGGACTTGGATCCAGGGAGGATGCCTTGACCATGAGACGGGAAAAAGGATTAAGGATCAATATGTGGATACCTGAGTCAAGCTTTTAAACGTACTAAGCACATGCCGGGAAAAATGGTAACCGGTAAACCTAGTACCTGAGTGAAGCCGGGCGCGAACTTTATCCCTCATGCGACCTGAGACTGGGTCTCCCATGCTAGCTATGGTGGGTACAAGTGCGGTCACTGCACGGCGGCAGCCGGGGTCAGTGGAGCATTGTATGCAAGGCGATGAGGCCTGGACGCGAACGGGGAATCGATGGGGATGGTTGTCATGTGTAGGGTCGGAGTACCCTGACATGCCGTGTGTTTAGGTCTACCTTGCAAGGTTAAAACCCGATTCGAATCGTCTGCTTCTCGCAGCTAATGAGACTGCTTGACCCCTTGTACTGCATCGAGTAAAAAGTGAAATGAGGTTACATGAGATAACTTGTTGATTGAACTAAATGCTTGTCACCATGTATTCTTAGATGGAGCAAACCTAGCTAAGTTAATGATGATAGAAGTTGAAAAGCTAAAAATGGATTTTAGAAATAGCTAGTGCTTTTGGCAAACCAAACCCCCCTCAGCCAAACAGCTGCATAGTCTAGAGGTAGAGGAGTAGATTCCTCACACCGGGTAAGTCTAGATGAGTATTAGTATACTCAGCCTTGCTTGTGGCATAATTTTTGCAGGTACCATTCAGGAAATGGTTGATGGTGTGACTTGGCCTACCACCCTGCCACCGGGTTGGACGGTCGAGTGGGATGCTGCTCTGGCAGGAGAGGAGCACGAGGAGTAGTGGGCTAGGCCTTGCCCATTTCCTCGATACCAACGACATTGATTATCCGCTGCATTTTATTTCGTGAACTCTTATTTGCTACTCAAAACTCCGATTTATGTAATAACTCAGCACTTAATTTGAGGTTTCCTGTTTTATTGTATTTCTTCTGTGACTCACCTTCGAGTGAGATTGTGGAATTTGATCCTGGCTAAGTGGCTCTATCAGACTAGATCTAAGGGACTGACGGATTATTCCGATTTAAGTGTGTTACGGCCCCTGAGGCGTGACTTAGGCACTTAAGTTGGAATAATTCGGGTGGTTCCGCCACACCGAGCCTGGCTGGAGCATCTGTCTCCTGCGCAGATCTCCGACTGGGACGATCTGGTCAAGGCTTTCGCGATAAACTTCCAAGGCACGTACGTGCGCCCTGGGAACTCGTGGGATCTTCAAAGCTGCCGCCAACAGCCAGGGGAGTCCCTCCGAGAGTACATCCGACGGTTTTCAAAGTAGCGCACCGAGCTACCCAACGTCACCGACTCGGATGTCATCGGGGCTTTCCTCGCTGGCACCACTTGCCGAGACCTGGTGAGCAAACTGGGGCGCAAGACTCCCACCAAGGCGAGTGAATTGATGGACATCGCCACCAAGTTCGCCTCGGGTCAAGAGGCGGTCGAAGCCATCTTCCGGAAAGACAAGCAACCTCAGGGAGAGCCGAAGAAAGATGCCCCCGAGGCGTCCGCCCAGCGGGGCATGAAGAAGAAGGCCAAGAACAAGTCGCAAGCGAAGCGCGACGCCGCTGACGCGAATCTCGTCGCTGCGGCCGAGCACAGGAACCCTCGAAAACCTCCTGGAGGGGCTGACGCGTTCGACAAGATGCTCAAAGAGCCGTGCCCCTATCACCAGGGTCCCGTCAAGCACACCCTTGAAGAATTTGTCATGCTCCGACGCTACTTCCACAAGGCCGGGCCCTCGGCGGAAGATAGCAAAGGCCATGACAACAACAAGAAGGAGGGCGACAAGGAAGAATAGTTCCCAGAGGTCCACAACTGCTTCATGATCTACGGTGGGCAGGCGGTGAACGCCTCGGCTCGGCACTGCAAGCAAGAGCGCCAGGAGATTTGCTTGGTGAAGGTGGCAGCACCAGTCTACCTAGACTGGTCCAACAAGCCTATCACCTTCGACCGAGGCGACCACCCCGACTTTGTGCCAAGCCCAGGAAGGTACCCGCTCGTCGTCGATCCGATCATCGACAAAGTTAGGCTCTCCAAAGTCCTCATGGACGGAGGCAGCAGCCTTAACATCATCTACGCCGAGACCCTGGAACTCTTGAGGGTTGATAGGTCCGAGGTCCGGGCCGGTGCGGCACCCTTCCACGGAATCGCGCCCGGAAAGCAAATCCTACCCCTCAGACGGATCGACTTACTCGTCTGCTTCGGGACTCCCTCCAACTTCCGAAAGGAAGCTCTCTCCTTCGAGGTCATCGGGTTCCAAGGAACCTACCATGCGGTATTGGGAAGACCATGCTACGCCAAGTTCATGGCCGTCCCCAACTACACCTACCTCAAGCTCAAAATGCCGGGCCCCAACGGGATCATCACCGTCGGATCCACGTAACGCCACGCGTACGAATGCGACGTGGAGTGCGTGGAGTACGCTGAGGGCCTCGCCGAGTCCGAGGCCCTCATCGCCGACCTGGAGCGCCTCACCAAGGAGACGCCCGACGCGAAGTGGCACGCCGGCAACTTCGAACCAGTTGGGGCGGTCAAGTCCGTCTCTCTCGACCCTAGCAACGATGCCGACAAGAAAGTGCGGATCGACTCCAAGCTCGACCCCAAATAGGAAGCAGTGCTCGTCGACTTTCTCCGCGCAAACGCCGAAGTCTTTGTGTGGAGTCCCTCGGACATGCCCGGCATACCGAGGGATGTCGTCGAGCACTCACTGGACATCCGGGCCGGCGCCCGACCCGTGAAGCAGCACCTACGCCGTTTTGACGAAGAAAAGCGCAGGGCCATAGGCGAAGAGATCCACAAGTTACTGGCTGCAGGGTTCATCAAAGATGTATTTCATCCTGAATGGTTATCTAACCCTGTGCTTGTGAAAAAGAAAGGTGGGAAGTAGAGGATGTGCGTAGACTACACCAGTTTAAACAAGGCATGTCCAAAGGTTCCCTACCCTCTGCCTCACATCGACCAAATTGTGGACTCCACTGCTGGGTGCGAGACATTGTCATTCCTCAACGCCTATTCAGGTGCAACATACCAAAGGTGCATGAACCACGTGTTTGGAGAGCACACCGGCCGAACGGTCGAGGCTTACGTCGATGACATTGTTGTCAAGACGAAGAAAGCCTCTGACCTCCTATCCGACCTTGAGGCGACGTTCAAGCGTCTGAGAGCGAAAGGCGTGAAACTCAATCCCGAGAAGTGTGTCTTTGGAGTCCCCCGAGGCATGCTCCTGGGATTCATCGTCTCCGAGCGGGGTATCGAGGCCAATCCGGAGAAAATCGCGGCCATCACCAACATGGGACCGATCAAGGATTTGAAAGGAATACAGAGGGTCATGGGATGCCTTGCGGCTCTGAGCCGCTTCATCTCACGCCTTGGCGAGAAAGGCTTGCCTCTGTACCGCCTCCTAAGGAAGGCCGAGCGCTTCACTTGGACCCCCGAGGCCGAGGAAGCCCTCGAAAACCTTAAGGTGGTCCTTACAAATGCACCCATCCTGGTGCCCCCCGCTGCAGGAGAAGCCCTATTGATCTACGTAGCCGCGACCACTCAGGTGGTCAGCACCGCGATCGTAGTCGAGAGACGAGAAGAAGGGCATGCACTGCTCGTCCGAGAGGCCGGTCTAATTCATCAGCGAAGTGCTATCTAAGACCAAGATCCGCTACCCACAGATCCAGAAGCTGTTGTACGCAGTGATTCTGACACGGCGGAAGCTGCGACACTACTTCGAGTCTCACCCGTTGACTGTGGTGTCATCCTTTCTGAGAGCACCTAGAGGGGGGGGGGTGAATAGGTGATCCTGTAAAAACTGGAAACTTAATCCACAAAACTTGATTAAGAGTTAGCACAATAAAGCTAAATGGCTAGAGAAGAGTTCTTGCACAACACGATAACCATAAGAAGATCAACACAGAGATGACACAATGGTTTATCCCGTGGTTCGGCCAAGTCCAACACTTGCCTACTCCACGTTGTGGCGTCCCAACGGACGAGGGTTGCACTCAACCCCTTTCAAGTGGTCCAAAGACCCACTTGAATACCACGGTGTTTTGCTTTCACTTTACTATATCCCGCTTGCGAGGAATCTCCACAACTTGGAGCCTCTCGCCCTTACACTTTGATTATCACAAAGAAGCACAGAAGTAAGGATGGGATGAGCAACGCACACAAGACACAAAATCAGAGCAACATACGCACACAAGTCACAACACGAGCTCTCAACACAACTCAAAGAGTTCTCTACTCAAATGGAGCTCTAATTGCTATCACAAAGAATCGAATGCGCGGAATTGAAGTCTTGGTGCTTAGGAATGCTTGGTGTTCTCCTCCATGCGCCTAGGGGCCCCTTTTATAGCCCCAAGGCAGCTAGGAGCTGTTGAGAGCATTCCAGGAAGGCAATTCTTGCCTTCTGTCGTCTGGCGCACCGGACAGTCCGGTGCACCACCGGACACTGTCCGGTGTGGATTTCTTTCCTTCTGTGGCGCAGCCGACCGTTGAAGATCTAGAGCCGTTGGCGCATCGGACACTGTCCGGTGCACACCGGACAGTCCGGTGCCCCCTTCTGACCGTTGGCTTGGCCACGTGTCGCGCGCGGATTACGCGGCCGATCGTTGGCCTGGCTGACCGTTGGCTCACCGGACGGTCCGGTGCACCACCGGACAGTCCGGTGATTTATAGCCGTACGCCTTTAATCGCTTCCCGAGAGCGACGACTTCGCCTGTGAATGGCTCACCGGACAGTCCGGTGCACCACCGGACAGTCCGGTGATTTATAGCCGTACGCCGTTGATCGCTTCCCGAGAGCAGCCAGTTGACAGTCGCCAGCCTGGCGCACCGGACACTGTCTGGTGCACCCAGACTGCGCAGAGTCTTGGCTACATAGCCAAGTCTTTTCCAAATTGATCTTTTCCTGTTTCTAGCACTTAGACACAATACATTAGTCTCCAAAACAATGTACTGAGTCTCAGAAACATACCTTTACTCATGATTTGCACTTTGTCCATCAATTGGCATAGGTTAACACTTAAGCACTTGTGTTGGCACTCAATCACCAAAATACTTAGAAATGGCCCAAGGGCACATTTCCCTTTCAATCTCCCCCGTTTTGGTGATTTATGCCAACACAACAAAAAGCAACTAAAGAAGTGCAACATCAATGCAAATGAGAACACAAATTTGTTTTGATTCAAATTTGGCATATTTGGATCATTCTTTGCCACCACTTGGTTTTGTTTTTGCAAATCAACCTCAATATCCTATCTCTAAGTCAAACACACTTGTTGAGACATAAAGAGAGTTGTTCCAAGAGAAATTGATCAAAGATTTCAAAAACTCCCCCCTTTTCCCATAATCAACTATTCTCCCCACAAGAGGCCAACTTTTGACAAAAGAGACAACAAGAGAGTTTTGACAAACCAAAAGCTCTATTCTACTATTTTCAATATTCTCAAGTGTGTAATACCCAAACTATAAGACTTATAAAAGAGTTGATCTCCTTATGTGATTTGCCATCTACTCCTTGAGACATGTGACTAAACCTAATTAAAAGAGAATAATTCTTTACTAAAACGGAAAAAAAGAAAAGCTATGCATCATGTTGGAGTTTTGTTTGTGCATTGATTAAATATAATGGTGACACTAATAAAAAAAAATATATACATAGTAATGATTTGAGAATTTAGATTTATCCCAAAGCCACAATTTATAGAATTGGAAATAAGAAAGAAAGAGAGAAATATTATACAACACAAAATAAAGTTAAAAATAAATAAATTCATCACACTTTTAGGTATGTCCAAATTGTACTGTTAATCTGAGAGTGAATTTGCCACAAGTTGAAATTTAATTTGAATTGGAATTTGAATTTGGAAAATAGAGATAGAAAAGAAAAGGAAAAGATTAAACCTGTTAGTTCCTTGGGCCGAATCTGCACATCTTGGCCCATTTCCACCGTTGCTCAGCCAAACCCGCCGTATCTATGCCATGCGGGTCCCACTCGCCTGATACCCGCCCTGCCGCACGCGCTTGCCGCCTAGCTGGGTCGCTGTCTCCTTGGGCCGGGTTGTCAGTGTGTCTCCGTCGGATCGCTGCTCAGTTTTTCCCCACGCGCGTACGACTGACCGGTCGCTTACGGCTCGGGCCCATTTCGTCAGATCCATCCCTCTCCCTTCCAACTGACTACCGCGCGGCGGGCGTGGCCGTTGCAGTCGCCGCGCCGTTTTTACCGGACTCCTCGCCGCCAGCTCGTGGCCATCCCGCCCGGGTCTCCAGGGAGCAGGCCACGCCGCGACCTGGGGATTATAAGCCGAGCCCCTGCCGTGAATACCGCACATCGCCTTGAGCTCCGAGCTAGCCGAAACGGGTGAGAGAGATCGATGGGGAGCGACTGAGAGAGATAGAACCAGAGAGCTCGCGTAAGACTCGCTGTTTGCAGCGGGGTCGTGGTGGATCGTTGAAGACTGGCGCTGGCTCCATATGTAGACCCTCGCGCCGGCGTGAACTCCAGCTCGAACGTCCAGCCATGGCGCAAATCACCCACCATAGCGAATCGTGAGTTGCTGCCACCGTCGTACCTTGGCTTCGCCATCGATCTGTGCCTGGAGGATGGCCTATGGTGTTCGTCGGGTGTCTGGGTGGGTGCTCGGGCGATCCAGGGCGCACGGGAGACCACCTTATGCCTGCAATTGCTTGCCGAACTTCATGCCCCATCTCGGAACCGTGTCTCACCGTGGGCAGGATCTCCCACTCCTTCAATCTCGGTAAGAACCCTCATACTAGCTTCATATTACATCCAATTTGGTTTTGCACCATACGCGGGCTAGCTTCGCGCTCGGGATTGTGTGCTGGTTGGGGGCGGCAATGGCGCGCCGCCGTGGGCCGTGGTGACGGGGAGCTGTACCGCTGTGGCCAGCGGCGGTGTAGGAGAAGAATGCGGCTCGTCCGTTGGTTGATGAGCTCCTAGGATTAGATCTGGCATAGGATGGCCCTCGTCCGTCGATCATGTAACAAACGGCCGCGATTAGATGTGTGTACCCCTTCACGCATGATTAAATCCTGGCCGCTAACTCTAGATCGTGCGGTCGGGTTTTGATCCTGTTTTTATAACACGAGGTGCCGTTGGATTCAGATCCGAGGGCGATCGTGAGATACCGGTTTGTTTTGGGCAGAAGTCTAATCTCGCGCGTCTGTGTTTGATCGAACGGTCCCAATTGCCAGATACCCCTTCGGATAGCGATTGTGCAAAAGAAACCCTGAAGTTTTAGAATAACAACCCGCAGTCCCGAGCCCTTATAAAGTCAGTGCGCCAGGGACCTGAATCTTGCAGAGAAACCCCCATAGAACTACAGAATCATGCGCGCAGTCCAGAACCGTGGGAATTTGATAAATGAATATAGGAAATGACTTTCTAGTATAAAAATAATTCTAGGAACTTGTTTAATCCATAAGTAATTCATTGTAGCTCCAAATTGAGTCATTCCAGTTGCAATAATTTTGTATTAATATTGTCTACCAACTAGTAACACTGTTTAGCCATGAAACTTGAATTAAAATTATTCATTTGGATTAATCTATTCTAAGCACTAAATAATTTCTGAAATTCATAACTTGGTAACCGCAACTCCGAATTTAGTGGTTCTTGTTTCTACGATCTCGTAACGTCACGTAGATTATTATTATGCAGTACATACTTATGTTTGGTGTGATGTTAATTTTATCTATACCATGTTTGTTTGTATTGCTACGACTAGCGCGAGGACACGTGTCATCTGAAAAGCAAGTTGGTACCTGGAATCTCAAGTGCCAGGCAAGTTGTGCCCTTGATTCACTTTTGTTACCCAATAATGTTCTTTATAATCATTTACCATGCATAGGCTTAATTTTGATGGGACCCAATAGGTCACCCTAGATTGTTTATCTCATTACCTTGTTTACCCCTGAATCACTTGGGTAGTTTATGCTATTGCTTTACGTGGTTTTTGGGTTAATATTTCATTATATCCATGTTCCAGTTATTTTGTTATTCTATTTATGTTCATGTCAAGATCATTATGTTATTGTTAATTGGAACATGGAGCTTAACTTGAGAACCACGTGCCACCACAAGGGAGGAATGGGACCCCTTGGCTGACTAATTAGGAAAGCTAGTGGAAGACTACCTTACCCGAAAGGGGCAAGGGCAGTAGGGGAGTGGTCAGTGTAGGGAGGTCCCTGGTTGATTTTGCTGCGATGGCGGTCAGCCAGGAACCCTGCATTGGAACTTCCCATAAACTGTAGCGGGTTTTCGGAAGCTAGTGGAACTTTGTAAAGGCCTCGTAGTGGATCCCTAGCCATTCACTATGGTAGTGTCTAAGGGCCTAGCTAACCCTGGCGACATGGGAAACACGACTTGTGGGTAAAGGGTACAACCTCTGCAGAGTGTAAAACTGGTATACTAGCCGAGCTCACGGTCATGAGCGGCTCAGGACTCTCCGATGATTAAATTATGGAACCTAAACTCAATTTGTCATTTGCATTTGCATGGGATTTGTTATTAATTGTGTTCTATTATTTTATTATGGTTTGGTATTCACTTACACTTAGTAACTGCTAATAAAAATTTGACCAACTTATAAAAGCAATGCTCAGCTTTAACCTCTATTGTTGATCAGCCTTACACTTCATGAACTCCCACCTTTGGTGAGTTCATGTCACATTATTCCCCACAACTTGTTGAGCGATGAACATGTGTGAGCTCACCCTTGCTGTCTCACACCCCCCCACAGGAGAAGAACAGGTGGTTTCAAGTGGAGTCAAGTACCGAGGCATTCGATCTGATCTAGGTGGCGTTTCCCAGTCGACATTGGCGCCGACGATCCTTAGTTCGTTTTATCTTCATTACTTTATTTTGTAATAAGTCTTCCGCTATGTAATAAATACTCTGATGTTTTATGACATTTATCTCTATACACTCTGTTATTATATATGTTGTCTTCTTGGCGCATGTATGAGATGCACCTGGCTTTGTTCCTTAAAGCCGGGTGTGACAGAAGTGGTATCAAAGGAATGTTGACTGTAGGACGAAATCTAGATAGAAATGGACAAAACCCTTATCTACTTACCTTACTCTGATTCTTTCTATACTTATCTTGGTCTTGTCTCACCTTCTGCTTTTCTACTCTGATTAATCTTATCTTTTCTACTCTAAGACAAGATGGATTTCACACCTTGGAATCCTACCATTATGATCTTTTTAAGAGATAGGGAACCTAAGACAAAAAAAAAATGAAAACTATTTTCTCTATTAAAAATGTTGGTTGATTGTTCTGATGATCAATGCTTGATTTGCTTCTTTGATTGATTGCAACATTATAGTTGGGCATCTTAGCATGTACCACCATAAGGTATTGTGTTAGCTTTAGTGGATAACACACTAATCCACTTAGCTAATAAATCAATCGTAGTACCATCCCTCGTAATTACTCCCCTTGTCTACAATTCTTCCTTTCTTACCCTGAGTTCCTAACCCAAATGTGCTACCCCTATAGTGTTAGAAGAGAGCACTATAGACGTGATCCTTGGTATGTCATGATTAAGAAAGGCAAAGGCAGTATGTACACTGTGCTAAGGAAACGTAGAACTCACCAGTTCCAAAGGACAAAGTTTTGAAGTTGAAGTTGCAGTAACTACCACCATCAGATTGTGGCATTCTTAGTAGATGGGAAGTTTGTTGGTGACAACATCCGTGCGGTTAAGGATTTTCTGGATGTCTTTACAAAGGAGTTATTAGGGATGCCACCTGATAGAGAAGTTGAGTTTGTTATTGGTCTCTTACCTGGAACCGCCCCTATTTCTAAACGGCCATATAGGATGTCCGTAGAGGAGTTGAAGGAACTTAAGAAGTAGTTAGCAGAGTTATAAGAGGCTGGGTACATTCGTTCGGATTCTTCACCTTGTGGAGCGTTGATTCTAATTGTACAAAAGAAAGATGGATCGCAAGGGATGTGCATGGATTATAGGTCCCTTAACAATGTCACTGTGAAGAACAAGTGTCCATTACCCCGCATTGATGATTTATTTGATCAGATGAGAGATGCAAGGGTATTCTCGAAGGTTGATCTCCGATCAGGCTATCACCAAATGATGATTAGGCCATCAGATATTCCCAAGACGGATTTCTCGACTCGATATGGAATATATGAGTTCATTGTTATGTCATTTGGACTAACTAATGCACCAGCCTACTTTATGGATCTGAAGAATAAGGTGTTCATAATCTGGACAGATTTGTCGTGGTTTTCATCGACGATACTCTTATTTGTTCCAAGAGTGATAGTGATCATGAGAAATATCCGAGATTGGTGCTACAGAAGCGACGAGATAATCAACTCTACGCTAAGTACAACAAACGCGAGTTCTGGATTGACGAGGTGTCATTCCTTGGATATATCATGGAGGAATATCAGTGGATTCTGCTAAAGTCAAGGAGATAGTGCTGTGAAGCATACCCACTATAGTTACTGAGGTCCGAAGTTTCTTGGGACTTGCAGGATATTATCGGAGATTTATTAAAGGATTTTCTAAAGATCGCTAAGCCTACGACCTCGCTTCTGGAGAAGGGAAGAGAATTTAAGTGGGACGAGAAATGCCAAGAAAGCTTGGATCAATTAAAGAAAGGATTGATGTCACCACCAGTGTTGGTTATGCCAGATCTACAGAAGGGATTTGACATTTATTGAGATGCATGTGGCCAAGGCTTTGGATGTGTGCTCATGCAAGAAGGACATGTGATCACCTACGTGTCTCGTCAGTTGCGGAAGCAAGAGTTGAACTACCCCACTCATGACTTAGAACTGGCAGCCGTTGTGCATGCGCTTAAAATTTGGAGATATTATGGAAACCAAGTGTCAAGTGTATACGGATCATAAGAGTTTGAAGTATATATTCACTCAGAAGGATCTCAACCTTAGGCAATGCCATTGGTTGGAGCTTATTAAGGATTATGATTGGGAGATTCACTATCACCCGGGCAAGGCAAATTTGGTTGCAGATGCCTTGAGTCGAAAGGAGCATGTTCATTCAGCTGTTGTTGCCCAGCTACCCGATGAGATTGTTGAGGATTTCAGGAGACTTAACCTGGGGATAGTTACTCACACTAAAGGAGTTACTATCAATGCAGAATCTACTTTGGAACAAGAAATTTGCAAAGGTCAGGTTAGTGATGCTGGGATACAAGAGATTAAGGATCTGATTACTGAAGGATGAGGTCCGGAATTCACGGAGGATGAACAAGGCACCGTATGGTTCAAGGACAGGATATGTGTTCTTGATATTGAAAGCCTTCGTGAGACTATTTTAAAGGAAGCCCATGACTCGGATTAATCTATTCATCCTGGTAGTACCAAGATGTATCAGGATTTGAAGTGGAAGTATTGGTGGTATGGATTGAAGAGAGATGTGGCTGCACATGTGGCTATGTGCGATGTGTGTCAAAGAGTTAAGGCAAAACACCAAAGACCAACTGGACTATTATACCCATTGAAGATACCTGAATGGAAGTGTATGGATTTCATTACTGGATTGCCTCGGACCTCGAAAGGATATGATTCTATATGGGTTATTGTGGATAGACTGGCCAAAGTGGCTCATTTCATTCCGGTCAAGACTACTTATAAAGGATCTTAGCTAGCAGAGTTATATATGGCTCGAATTGTGTCTCCACATGGAGTACCAAAGAAGATCGTTTTGGATAAGAGGATCACAGTTTACCTCCAGATTTTGGAAAAGTTTTCATGAGAATATGGATACGAAGTTGAAATTTAGTGCAACCTATCACCCTCAGACTGATGGACAGACTGAAAGGACTAATTAAGTATTGGAAGACATGTTGAGAGCTTGTGCCCTTCAGCATGGTAATAGTTGGAACAAGTGTCTACCTTGTGCTAAGTCTTCATATAATAATAGTTACCAGGCCAGTCTGAAGATGTCACCGTTCGAGACTTTATATGGCAGGAAATGCAGGACTCCTCTATTTTGGACCAGACTAGAGGAAAACATATCTTTGGACCTAAACTTATTCAGAAGGCAGGAGAGCAAGTTCGTATAATTCGAGAGAATTTGAGGGTGGCTCAAACTAGGCAAAAGAGCTATGCTGATAATAGAAGGAGACCACTGGAATTTGAAGAAGAGATTATGTGTACCTCAAGGTGTCACCACTTCATGGAACAAGGAGATTCAAAGTTAAGGGCAAATTGTCCCCTCACTTCATTGGACCATTCATAGTTTTTAGGCGAGTTCGAGAGATGGCATATCAACTCGAGCTACCTGATAATCTATCTGATGTGCATAATGTGTTTCATGTGTGACAACTTAAGAAGTGTCTCCGTGTCCCTGAGAAACAGTTACCAATGGAAGAGCTCAGTGTTCAGGGTGATTTGGCTTATACGGAATATCCTATTAAGATTATTGATACTTTGACTCGAGTTACAAGAATAAAGTGATAAAAATGTGCAAAGTGCAATGGTGTCACCATAGCAAAGATGAAGCATCATGGAAAGAGAGAAGGACCTACGTATAGATTTTTCCCATCTTTTCCCTGGTCCTTCCTAAATCTCGAGGACGAGATTCTTTTTAAGGGGGGTAGGATTTGTAATACCCAAACTATAAGACTTATAAAAGAGTTGATCTCCTTATGTGATTTGCCATCTACTCCTTGAGACATGTGACTAAACCTAATTAAAAGAGAATAATTCTTTACTAAAACGAAAAAAGAAAAGCTATGCATCATGTTGGAGTTTTGTTTGTGCATTGATTAAATATAATGGTGACACTAATAAAAAAAATATATACATAGTAATGATTTGAGAATTTAGATTTATCCCAAAGCCACAATTTATAGAATTGGAAATAAGAAAGAAAGAGAGAAATATTATACAACACAAAATAAAGTTAAAAATAAATAAATTCATCACACTTTTAGGTATGTCCAAATTGTACTGTTAATCTGAGAGTGAATTTGCCACAAGTTGAAATTTAATTTGAATTGGAATTTGAATTTGGAAAATAGAGATAGAAAAGAAAAGGAAAAGATTAAACCTGTTAGTTCCTTGGGCCGAATCTGCACATCTTGGCCCATTTCCACCGTTGCTCAGCCAAACCCGCCGTATCTATGCCATGCGGGTCCCACTCGCCTGATACCCGCCCTGCCGCACGCGCTTGCCGCCTAGCTGGGTCGCTGTCTCCTTGGGCCGGGTTGTCAGTGTGTCTCCGTCGGATCGCTGCTCAGTTTTTCCCCACGCGCGTACGACTGACCGGTCGCTTACAGCTCGGGCCCATTTCGTCAGATCCATCCCTCTCCCTTCCAACTGACTACCGCGCGGCGGGCGTGGCCGTTGCGGTCGCCGCGCCGTTTTTACCGGAGTCCTCGCCGCCAGCTCGTGGCCATCCCGCCCGGGTCTCCAGGGAGCAGGCCACGCCGCGACCTGGGGATTATAAGCCGAGCCCCTGCCGTGAATACCGCACATCGCCTTGAGCTCCGAGCTAGCCGAAACGGGTGAGAGAGATCGATGGGGAGCGACTGAGAGAGATAGAACCAGAGAGCTCGCGTAAGACTCGCTGTTTGCAGCGGGGTCGTGGTGGATCGTTGAAGACTGGCGCTGGCTCCATATGTAGACCCTCGCGCCGGCGTGAACTCCAGCTCGAACGTCCAGCCATGGCGCAAATCACCCACCATAGCGAATCGTGAGTTGCTGCCACCGTCGTACCTTGGCTTCGCCATCGATCTGTGCCTGGAGGATGGCCTATGGTGTTCGTCGGGTGTCTGGGTGGGTGCTCGGGCGATCCAGGGCGCACGGGAGACCACCTTATGCCTGCAATTGCTTGCCGAACTTCATGCCCCGTCTCGGAACCGTGTCTCACCGTGGGCAGGATCTCCCACTCCTTCAATCTCGGTAAGAACCCTCATACTAGCTTCATATTACATCCAATTTGGTTTTGCACCATACGCGGGCTAGCTTCGCGCTCGGGATTGTGTGCTGGTTGGGGCGGCAATGGCGCGCCGCCGTGGGCCGTGGTGACGGGGAGCTGTACCGCTGTGGCCAGCGGCGGTGTAGGAGAAGAATGCGGCTCGTCCGTTGGTTGATGAGCGCCTAGGATTAGATCTGGCATAGGATGGCCCTCGTCCGTCGATCATGTAACAAACGGCCGCGATTAGATGTGTGTACCCCTTCACGCATGATTAAATCCTGGCCGCTAACTCTAGATCGTGCGGTCGGGTTTTGATCCTGTTTTTATAACACGAGGTGCCGTTGGATTCAGATCCGAGGGCGATCGTGAGATACCGGTTTGTTTTGGGCAGAAGTCTAATCTCGCGCGTCTGTGTTTGATCGAACGGTCCCAATTGCCAGATACCCCTTCGGATAGCGATTGTGCAAAAGAAACCCTGAAGTTTTAGAATAACAACCCGCAGTCCCGAGCCCTTATAAAGTCAGTGCGCCAGGGACCTGAATCTTGCAGAGAAACCCCCATAGAACTACAGAATCATGCGCGCAGTCCAGAACCGTGGGAATTTGATAAATGAATATAGGAAATGACTTTCTAGTATAAAAATAATTCTAGGAACTTGTTTAATCCATAAGTAATTCATTGTAGCTCCAAATTGAGTCATTCCAGTTGCAATAATTTTGTATTAATATTGTCTACCAACTAGTAACACTGTTTAGCCATGAAACTTGAATTAAAATTATTCATTTGGATTAATCTATTCTAAGCACTAAATAATTTCTGAAATTCATAACTTGGTAACCGCAACTCCGAATTTAGTGGTTCTTATTTCTACGATCTCGTAACGTCACGTAGATTATTATTATGCAGTACATACTTATGTTTGGTGTGATGTTAATTTTATCTATACCATGTTTGTTTGTATTGCTACGACTAGCGCGAGGACACGTGTCATCTGAAAAGCAAGTTGGTACCTGGAATCTCAAGTGCCAGGCAAGTTGTGCCCTTGATTCACTTTTGTTACCCAATAATGTTCTTTATAATCATTTACCATGCATAGGCTTAATTTTGATGGGACCCAATAGGTCACCCTAGATTGTTTATCTCATTACCTTGTTTACCCCTGAATCACTTGGGTAGTTTATGCTATTGCTTTACGTGGTTTTTGGGTTAATATTTCATTATATCCATGTTCCAGTTATTTTGTTATTCTATTTATGTTCATGTCAAGATCATTATGTTATTGTTAATTGGAACATGGAGCTTAACTTTAGAACCACGTGCCACCACAAGGGAGGAATGGGACCCCTTGGCTGACTAATTAGGAAAGCTAGTGGAAGACTACCTTACCCGAAAGGGGCAAGGGCAGTAGGGGAGTGGTCAGTGTAGGGAGGTCCCTGGTTGATTTTGCTGCGATGGCGGTCAGCCAGGAACCCTGCATTGGAACTTCCCATAAACTGTAGCGGGTTTTCGGAAGCTAGTGGAACTTTGTAAAGGCCTCGTAGTGGATCCCTAGCCATTCACCTTGGTAGTGTCTAAGGGCCTAGCTAACCCTGGCGACATGGGAAACACGACTTGTGGGTAAAGGGTACAACCTCTGTAGAGTGTAAAACTGGTATACTAGCCGAGCTCACGGTCATGAGCGGCTCAGGACTCTCCGATGATTAAATTATGGAACCTAAACTCAATTTGTCATTTGCATTTGCATGGGATTTGTTATTAATTGTGTTCTATTATTTTATTATGGTTTGGTATTCACTTACACTTAGTATCTGCTAATAAAAATTTGACCAACTTATAAAAGCAATGCTCAGCTTTAACCTCTATTGTTGATCAGCCTTACACTTCATGAACTCCCACCTTTGGTGAGTTCATGTCACATTATTCCCCACAACTTGTTGAGCGATGAACATGTGTGAGCTCACCCTTGCTGTCTCACACCCCCCCACAGGAGAAGAACAGGTGGTTTCAAGTGGAGTCAAGTACCGAGGCATTCGATCTGATCTAGGTGGCGTTTCCCAGTCGACATTGGCGCCGACGATCCTTAGTTCGTTTTATCTTCATTACTTTATTTTGTAATAAGTCTTCCGCTATGTAATAAATACTCTGATGTTTTATGACATTTATCTCTATACACTCTGTTATTATATATGTTGTCTTCTTGGCGCATGTATGAGATGCACCTGGCTTTGTTCCTTAAAGCCGGGTGTGACAGAAGTGGTATCAAAGGAATGTTGACTGTAGGACGAAATCTAGATAGAAATGGACAAAACCCTTATCTACTTACCTTACTCTGATTCTTTCTATACTTATCTTGGTCTTGTCTCACCTTCTGCTTTTCTACTCTGATTAATCTTATCTTTTCTACTCTAAGACAAGATGGATTTCACACCTTGGAATCCTACCATTATGATCTTTTTAAGAGATAGGGAACCTAAGACAAAAAAAAATGAAAACTATTTTCTCTATTAAAAATGTTGGTTGATTGTTCTGATGATCAATGCTTGATTTGCTTCTTTGATTGATTGCAACATTATAGTTGGGCATCTTAGCATGTACCACCATAAGGTATTGTGTTAGCTTTAGTGGATAACACACTAATCCACTTAGCTAATAAATCAATCGTAGTACCATCCCTCGTAATTACTCCCCTTGTCTACAATTCTTCCTTTCTTACCCTGAGTTCCTAACCCAAATGTGCTACCCCTATAGTGTTAGAAGAGAGCACTATAGACGTGATCCTTGGTATGTCATGATTAAGAAAGGCAAAGGCAGTATGTACACTGTGCTAAGGAAACGTAGAACTCACCAGTTCCAAAGGACAAAGTTTTGAAGTTGAAGTTGCAGTAACTACCACCATCAGATTGTGGCATTCTTAGTAGATGGGAAGTTTGTTGGTGACAACATCCACTTGGTTCCCACAAAATTTTGCTTGGGACGAGGCACCATTGTCCAAACTGTATTTCTCTTGAAATTGTTGAGCTCTTCTTGCATGGCCAACACCCAGTCCGGATCTAGCAAGGCCTCTTCTACCCTGAAAGGCTCAATAGAAGAGACAAAGGAGTAATGCTCACAAAAATTAACTAATCTAGAATGAGTAGTTACTCCCTTGCTAATGTCACCCAAAATTTGGTCGACGGGATGATTCCTTTGAATCGTCGCTCGAACTTGGGTTGGAGGTGCCGGTTGTGCTTCTTCCTCCATCACATGATCATCTTGTGCTCCCCCTTGATCACACACCTCCTCTTGATGAACCTGTTCATCATCTTGAGTTGGGGGATGCACCATTGTTGAGGAAGAGGGTTGATCTTACTCCTTTTGTTCCTGTGGCCACACTTCTCCAATCGCCATGGTGCGTATTGCGGCCGTTGGAACGTCTTCTTCATCTACATCATCAAGATCAACAACTTGCTCTCTTGGAGAGCCATTAGTCTCATCAAATACAACGTCGCTAGAGACTTCAACCAAACCCGATGATTTGTTGAAGACCCTATAAGCCTTTGTATTTGAGCCATAACCTAACAAAAACCCTTCTACAGCTTTGGGAGCAAACTTAGAATTTCTACCTTTCTTTACTAGAATATAACATTTGCTCCCGAATACACGAAAGTAAGACACATTGGGTTTGTTACCGGTTAGAAGTTCATACGAAGTCTTCTTGAGGAGGCGATGAAGGTACACCCGGTTTATGGCGTGACAAGCCGTGTTCACGGCTTCCGACCAAAATCGCTCGGGCGTCTTGAATTCTCCAAGCATTGTCCTCGCCATGTCAATGAGCGTCCTGTTCTTCCTCTCTACCACACCGTTTTGCTGTGGTGTGTAGGGAGCGGAGAACTCGTGCTTGATCCCTTCCTCCTCAAGGTACTCCTCCACTTGAAGGTTCTTGAACTCGGACCCGTTGTCGCTCCTTATCTTCTTCACCTTGAGCTCAAACTCATTTTGAGCTCTCCTTAGGAAGCGCTTGAGGGTCCCTTAAGTTTCAATTTTATCCTGCAAGAAGAATACCCAAGTGAAGCGGGAAAAATCATCAACTATAACAAGACCATACTTACTTCCTCCTATGCTTAGATAGGCAACGGGTCCGAAGAGGTCCATATGAAGCAACTCCAAAGGTCTTGATGTGGTCATCACATTTTTGGTATGATGAGAGCTTCCCACCTGTTTGCCTGCTTGATAAGCTGCACAAGGTCTATCTTTTTCGAAAGTAACATTTGTTAGACCTATCACATGTTCTCCCTTTAGAAGTTTGTGAAGGTTCTTCATCCCCACATGTGCTAAACGGCGATGCCACAGCTAGCCCATGCTAGTCTTAGCAATTAAGCATGCATCTAGACCGGCCTCCTCTTTTGCAAAATCAACTAAATAGAGTTTGCCGTCTAATACACCCTTAAAGGCTAATGAACCATCACTCCTTCTAAAGGCAGACACGTCTACATTTGTGAATAAGCAGTTATATCCCATATTACAAAGCTGACTCACAGACAACAAGTTATATCCAAGCGACTCAACTAAAAACACATTGGAAATGGAGTGCTCGGATGAAATAGCTATTTTTCCTAACCCTTTCACCTTGCCTTGATTCCCGTCACCGAATATGATTGAGTCTTGGGAATCTTTGTTCTTGACGTAGGAGGTGAACATCTTCTTCTCCCCCGTCATGTGGTTTGTGCATCCGCTGTCGATAATCTAGCTTGATCCCCCGGATGCATAAACCTGCAAGGCAAATTTAGGCTTGGGTCTTAGGTACCCAACTCTTGTTGGGTCCTACAAGGTTAGTGACAATATCCTTAGGGACCCAAATGCAAGTTTTATCTCCCTTGCATTTTGCCCCTAATTTCCTAGCAATCACCTTTCTATCCTTTCTACAAATTGCAAAGGAAGCATTGCAAGCATGATAAATTGTAGAAGGTTCATTGTTTACTTTCCTAGGAACATGAGCAACGTTTCTCCTAGACATATGATGAATGACATTTCTCCTAGGCATATCTCTACCATGCACATAGGAAGAACTTGAAGCAAACATTACATTTGAATCATAAGCATTACAACTCCTATCATGGTGAACATTTCTAGAAAATTTTCTATCATAAATAAATGCATGATTTTTTTGAGCACTATTAGCCATAGGGGCCTTCCCTTTCTCCTTGGTGGAGATGGGTGCCTTATGACTTGTTAAGTTGTTGGCTTCCTTCTTAAAGCCAAGCCCATCCTTAATTGAGGGGTGTCTACCAATTGTGTAGGCATCCCTTGCAAATTTTAGTTTGTCAAATTCACTCTTGCTAGTCTTAAGTTGGGCATTAAGACTAGCCACTTCATCATTTAACTTTGTAATAGAAACTAGGTGTTCACTACAAGCATCAACATTAAAATCTTTACACCTATTGCAAATCACAACATGTTCTACACAAGAGTTAGATCTATTTGCTACTTCTAGTTTAGCATTTAAATCATCATTAACACTTTTTGAACTAGAAATTGTCTTATGACAAGTAGATAGTTCACAAGAAAGCATTTCATTCCTTTTAACCTCTAATGCAAGAGATTTTTGTGCCTCTACAAATTTATCATGTTCTTCATACAAAAGATCCTCTTGCTTTTCTAACAATCTATTCTTATCATTCAAAGCATCAATCAATTCATTAATCTTATCAATTTTAGATCTATCTAAGCCCTTGAACAAACTAGAGTAATCTATTTCATCATCGCTAGATTCATCATCACTAGAAGAAGCATAAGTAGACTTTCGAGTACATACCTTCTTCTCCTTCGCCATGAGGCATGTGTGACGCTCGTTGGGGAAGAGGGATGATTTGTTGAAGGCTGATGCGGCGAGTCCTTCGTTGTCGGAGTCGGACGACGAGCAATCCGAGTCCCACTCCTTGCCAAGGTGTGCCTCGCCCTTAGCCTTCTTGTAAGCCTTCTTCTTTTCCCTCTTCTTATCTTGTTCCTGGTCACTATCATTATCGGGACAATTAGTGATAAAATGACCAATCTTACCGCACTTGAAGCAGGAGCGCTTTCCCTTCGTCTTGTTCTTTTTCGGATGCTCCTTGCGGCCCTTTAGCGCCGTCTTGAAGCGCTTGATGATGAGGGCCATCTCTTCCTCATTTAGCCCTGCCGCCTCAACTTGTGCCACCTTGCTAGGTAGCGCCTCCTTGCTGCTCGTTGCCTTGAGAGCAATGGCTTGAGGCTCATGAATTGGACCATTCAACGCCTCATTGACGTATCTTGCCTCCTTGATCATCATCCGCCCGCTTACGAACTTTCCAAGTATTTCTTCGGGCGACATCTTGGTGTACCTAGGATTCTCACGAATATTGTTTACAAGATGTGGATCAAGGACAGTAAAAGACCTTAGCATTAGGCGGACGACGTCGTGGTCCGTCCATCGCGTGCTTCCATAGCTCCTTATTTTGTTGACGAGGGTCTTGAGCCTTTTGTATGTTTGGGTTGGCTCCTCCCCCCTGATCATTGCGAATCTCCCAAGTTCGCCTTCCACCAACTCCATCTTGGTGAGCATGGTGACGTCATTTCCCTCATGAGAGATCCTGAGGGTGTCCCATATCTGCTTGGCGTTATCCAAGCCGCTCACCTTATGGTACTCATCCCTGCACAATGAGGCTAACAACACAGTAGTAGCTTGCGCATTTTTATGAATCTGTTTATTGATAAACAAAGGACTATCCGTGCTATCAAATTGAATTCCATTTTCTACTATCTCCCATATACTCGGATGGAGAGAGAACAAGTGACTACGCATTTTGTGACTCCAAAATCCGTAGTCCTCCCCATCAAAGTGTGGAGGTTTGCCAAGAGGAATGGAAAGCAAATGTGCATTTGAACTATGCGGAATACGAGAATATTCAAAAGAGAAGTTTGAATTAACCATCTTCTTTTTCTCATAGTCGTTTGCGTCCTTTTGGGAAGAGAAAGATTCGTCGCTGTCGTAGTAGACTATCTCCTTGATGCGCCTTGTTTTCTTCTTCTTCCCGTCTTTTCTTTTGTGGCCCGAGCCCGAGTCAGTAGGCTTGTCATCTTTCGGCTCGTTGACAAAGGACTCCTTCTCCTTATCATTGACCACCATCCCCTTGCCCTTAGGATCCATCTCTTCGGGCGATTAGTCCCTTCGTGAAGAGAACGACTTTGATACCAATTGAGAGCACCTAGAGGGGGGGGGGGTGAATAGGTGATCCTGTAAAAACTAGAAACTTAATCCACAAAACTTGATTAAGAGTTAGCACAATAAAGCTAAATGGCTAGAGAAGAGTTCTTGCACAACACGATAACCACAAGAAGATCAACACAGAGATGGCACAGTGGTTTATCCCGTGGTTCGGCCAAGTCCAACACTTGCCTACTCCACGTTGTGGCATCCCAACAGACGAGGGTTGCACTCAACCCCTTTCAAGCGGTCCAAAGACCCACTTGAATACCACAGTGTTTTGCTTTCACTTTACTATATCCCGCTTGCGAGGAATCTCCACAACTTGGAGCCTCTCGCCCTTACACTTTGATTGTCACAAAGAAGCACAGAAGTAAGGATGGGATGAGCAACGCACACAAGACACAAAATCAGAGCAACATACGCACACAAGTCACAACACGAACTCTCAACACAACTCAAAGAGTTCTCTACTCAAATGGAGCTCTAATTGCTATCACAAAGAATCGAATGCGTGGAATTGAAGTCTTGGTGCTTAGGAATGCTTGGTGTTCTCCTCCATGCGCCTAGGGGCCCCTTTTATAGCCCCAAGGCAGCTAGGAGCCGTTGAGAGCATTCCAGGAAGGCAATTCTTGCCTTCT
This sequence comes from Zea luxurians, assembly GCA_029449295.1. Classification (NCBI taxonomy): domain Eukaryota; kingdom Viridiplantae; phylum Streptophyta; class Magnoliopsida; order Poales; family Poaceae; genus Zea; species Zea luxurians. The sequence continues at coordinate 49,700,007 of JAOPSE010000021.1, forward strand.
GTCGCCTAGCGCACCGGACAGTCCGGTGCACCACCGGACACTGTCCGGTGCAGATTTCTTTCCTTCTGTGGCGCAGCCGACCGTTGAAGATCCAGAGCCGTTGGCGCACCAGACACTGTCCGGTGCACACCGGACAGTCCGGTGCCCCCTTCTGACCGTTGGCTCGGCCACTCGTCGCGCACGGATTACGCGGCTGACCGTTGGCCCGGCTGACCGTTGGCTCACCGGACGGTCCGGTGCACCACCGGACAGTCCGGTGATTTATAGCCGTACGCCGTTAATCGCTTCCCGAGAGCGACGACTTCGCCTGTGAATGGCTCACCAGACAGTCCGGTGCACCACCGGACAGTCCGGTGATTTATAGCCATACGCCGTTGATCGCTTCCCGAGAGCAGCCAGTTGACAGTCGCCAGCCTGGCACACCGAACACTGTCCGGTGCACCACCGGACAGTCCGGTGCACCCAGACTGCGCAGAGTCTTGGCTGCATAGCCAAGTCTTTTCCAAATTGATCTTTTCCTGTTTCTAGCACTTAGACACAATACATTAGTCTCCAAAACAATGTACTGAGTCTCAGAAACATCCCTTTACTCATGATTTGCACTTTGTCCATCAATTGGCATAGATTAACACTTAAGCACTTGTGTTGGCACTCAATCACCAAAATACTTAGAAATGGCCCAAGGGCACATTTCCCTTTCACTTTCCTCTAGGAGAGATCATCCAGTCCCGGGTGGCCTCGGGTAGGATAGCGAAATGGGCAGTGGAACTCATGGGCGAAACACTTTCATTCGCCCCTCGGAAGGCCATAAAATCCCAAGTCTTGGCCGACTTCCTGGCTGAGTGGACTGACACCCAGTTACCAACAACTCCAATCCAACCCGAGCTTTGGACCATGTACTTCGACAGGTCGCTGATGAAAACTGGAGCAGGCGCGAGCTTGCTCTTCATCTCACCCCTCGGAAAACATCTTCGCTACGTGATCCGCCTTCATTTTCCGGCGTCAAACAACGTGACCGAGTACGAGGCTCTGGTTAACGGGCTGCGCATCGCCGTCGAGCTAGGGGTCCGGCGACTCGACGCTCGTGGCGACTCGCAGCTTGTCATCGACCAAGTCATGAAGAACTCCAACTGCTGCGACCGGAGGATGGAGGCCTACTGCGACGAAGTCCGACGCCTGGAAGACAAGTTCTACGGGCTGGAGCTCAACCACATCGCCCGACGGTACAACGAGACTGTGGATGAGCTGGTGAAGATAGCCTCGGGGCGGACGATGGTTCCCTTGGACGTCTTCTCTAGAGACCTACATCAACCATCCGTCAAGATCGACGACATGCCCGAGCCCGAGGAAGCCTCAGCCCAGCCCGAGGTACCCTCAGTCGAGCCCGAGGAGGTCTCGGCCGAGTCCGAGGTACCCTCGGCCATCGAGGAGGAGGCCTTGCCCGTCGAGGGGGAACAGAATGGGTCCACGCCAGATCCGAACTGGCAGACCCCGTACCTGGAATATCTCCTCCGAGGAGAGCTCCCCCTCGACAAGGCCAAAGCTCGGCGACTGGCTCGGCGCGCCAAGTCGTTCGTCTTGCTGGGTGATGAAAAGGAGCTCTATCACCGCAACCCCTCGGGCATCCTCCAACGATGCATATCCATCGCCCAAGGACAAGAGCTGTTGCAAGAAATACACTCGGGGGCTTGCGGTCACCATGCAGCACCCCGAGCCCTAGTGGGTAAAGCCTTCCGACAAGGTTTCTACTGGCCAACTGCGGTGGCCGACGCCACCAGGATTGTACGCTCCTGCCAAGGATGCCAATTCTACGCGAGGCAAACGCACCTGCCCGCTCAGGCACTGCAGACAATACCCATCACCTGGCCGTTTGCAGTATGGGGTCTGGACCTCGTTAGTCCCTTGCAAAAGTCACCCGGAGGCTTCTCGCACCTGCTGGTCGCCATCGACAAATTCTCCAAGTGGATCGAGGTCCGACCCTTGACCAGCATCAGGTCCGAGCAGGCGGTGGCATTCTTCACCAACATCATCCATCGATTCGGGGTCCCAAACTCCATCATCACCGACAATGGCACGCAGTTCACCGGAAAAAAGTTCCTGGACTTCTGTGACGACCACCACATCCGTGTGGACTGGGCCGTCGTAGCTCACCCCATGACGAATGGGCATGTGGAGCGTGCCAATGGTATGATTTTGCAGGGACTCAGACCGAGGATCTACAACAACCTCAACAAGTTCGGCAAGCAGTGGATGAAAGAGCTACCCTTGGTAGTCTAGAGTCTGAGGACGACGCCGAGCCGAGCCACGGGTTTCTCACTATTTTTTCTAGTCTATGGGGCCGAGGCCGTCCTCCCCACGGACTTAGAATACGGCTCACCGAGGACCAGGGCGTATGACGACCGAAGCAACCAGACCAGCCGAGAGGACTCGCTGGACCAGCTCGAAGAGGCTCGGGACGTTGCCTTACTACATTCAGCATGGTACCAGCAGTCGCTGCGATGCTACCACGCCCGAAGTGTTCGGCCCCGAGGCTTCCAAGTGGGAGACTTGGTGCTTCGTCTGCGATAGGACGCCCGAGGGCGCCACAAGCTCACTCCTCCCTGGGAAGGGCCCTTCATCATCGCCAAGATTTTGAAGCCCGAAACATACAAGCTGGCCAACGACCAAGGCGAGGTCTATAACAACGCTTGGAACATTGAACAACTACGTCGCTTCTACCCTTAAGATGTTTTAAGTCATTCATGTACCTCATTTTCTTTACATACATAAAGTCTAACCGTCAAGGAAGGGTCGGCCTTGCCTCAGCAAAGCCCGACCCTCCCTCGGGGGCTAGAACGGGGGAACCCCCTCTGCGTCAAAACTTTCCTCGGAAAAAATTTTCTACCAAAACGACCTTCGTGCTTTCGACTTCCGTATCGATAGCAGGATCCTAAAAACAACGAGAGTACACGTAAGCGGCAAGGCTGACCGAGCCGAGGAACTCCTACGCCTCCGGGATACGGATACCTCACTCGTCACCTTCCGCGAGAAGTAACTCACGCTCGGATAAACGATCCTGCTACCGAACAAGTCCAAACACTCGGGTAGAAAACGACTTTTGTGCCTTCTCGACTGTATCAATAACAGAATCCTACGACCAAATGAGAGTGCACGTAAGCGGCAAGGTCGACCGAGCCGAGGAACTCCTACGCCTCTGGGATACGGATACCTCACTCATCACCTTCTGCGAAAAGTAACTCTCGCTTGGATAAACGATTCTGCTACTGACAGACAGGTCGTGATGCTCGAAACGAGAGGAAAGAAAACACAGCTTTTTAACACGACGATAAAGTGTTTAGGCCTCGGCGGCCGCAAAAAACATGCGCATGCTACAGACAAACTGTTCCTGCAGGTTCAGGCATCGGCAGGGAGAGCAGCAGCACCCTCGGTGTTGTTTCCACCCTCGGCAGAACCTGGCCCGGCCTCGGACGGTGACCCGGGCGAAAGGACCTCCACCCAAGGGAGGACGCCAGCACCACGCCCGCGGATGTCTTGGCCAAGCTCCAGCCGCTGCTGCCACATCTTCTCGGCCTGGGAAGCCGCCAGCTCCCGGGCCGACGAAGTCTCTTTTCGAGCCGACTCCGCCTCTGTCCGCGCCAACACCGCTGCCTCCGGCTCCGGCTCATCGCAGAGCAGCCGAGGGTTCTAAAAACTGAGCAAGAGAGGCCTAGAGCGGCAAGGCCAACTGAGCCGAGGGACTCCTACGCCTCCGGGATACGGATACCTCACTCGTCACCTTCCGCAAAAGGCAACTCACGCTCGGTTAAGTGGTTCGACTAGCCAACAGGCAAGTCCCATTGCTCGAAATGAGGAAGAAACACAGCTTTATACTCGAATACCCAAATGTTCAGGCCTCGACAGCCACGAAGAACAAATACATATGCTTGGGGTAACTATGCTACATAGACTTAGACGTCGGCAGGACCCTCAGTGGTTCTCCCGGCCTACGACAAATGTCTAAGTCCTTGAAGCGGTTACATTTTGCTCAGGCAAAAACCTAGTATATCCCCTTACAAACGGGACTCCGGTTCCATTCCCGCGGGTATGAACAACCTCCACACCAGGGGACCCGTGGGATAACGAACTCCAAGCGGCTCGCCGGCGACCTTTGCAGCAGCAGAGACAACGACCTCCACCTCGGGCGGCTAAACAGCAGCAGCGATGACCTCAGGACAGGCACTGCTGTGAAAAGGCCCTCGCCCGCGTCCCTACATGAGGGGCGAGGACAAGCCGTTAAAGCGTAAGAGTCGGAGGGCGCCGTCCGTGGGATCGAACCCACCGACACCGTGCTGACGAACAGCGGCCGCCCTAAAGCGCACCAACAGGTCCTCACTCCCGTCCTCGCTGAGGCCGTCCCAGAACACGAGTACTGCCCTCATGGCGTGCGACGTGTTGGGCGACCCCCCGGTGCTGCTGACGATGCGAGGAGGACCTAGACGTGGCCGACCTGCGCGCGGCACGACCGCTGCTCGGGTGAAGGACGGAAAGCTGCACCCTGGCTAGGGAGCAGCAGTTTGCCTTCCCCCGCATGGCTGGAGGATGCCTCCGCAGGGCTGGAGGATGCCTTTCTCCTCCAAACACCGGGGGAAGAAAAGGGTCACCGACCCACGCGGAGGCAACCCCCCACTCGGCGCGCTTCCCCACCTCAGCCCGGATGACGAACATCCTTGAAGCTGAGGGCGGGGCGGAGGCCGCAGCCCGGCTTGCTTCTCCCCACCAAACTGACCATTGGTGAGGGAATGCAGCCGGGCTGCACGACAAAAATCCTTGAAGCCGAGCGATGGCTGAAGAGCACCGATCTCCACAAGGTCGCGCTCCTCCAATGACAGCAAGAGCAAGGCGATGCCAGTACGCCCCATCTGGGGGCTCGAAAGGTGGAAGGGCGCAACACATGAGGGAAGAGCGAAGGCATGGCCACTGCCTGGGGGATCGATCCCCTTTTATAGGCAGACCTCCTCACTTGCACCCCCTAGCGTCACGGGCAAAGTCTCCACTGACGTGCTCCAGGGTTCTCCCCCTACGACACAGGGGCTGGGTCCCACACGTCATGCGAGCTGACCAGAGACGCGAAGGAGGCAAACCGCCGCACGCAAAGCATGAAACCGCCCTGCGGTTACAAGTGCTCCCCCATCTTCACCGAAACCAGCGGACCGAAGGGCGAACCGCCGCGAAAGGAGCAGGCAACCACACCCCGGATGCGCACCCTTTCGGCTTCAACCACATCCGGTGGACCAGCGCAAAGGAAGCGGGCCCGCATGTCATGTAACCGGCGCGCCGGTTACGACGTGCAAAGAGCCGCACCGCCACTTGCGCCGAACACCGTGCCTTCTCGACTGCGGAACCAGTACCGCGACTCGAGGCAGCCCTGCACATGACCCAACAGTGCCAATTAAAGGCGACGGCCACGAGTCAGTCAGCCGTGGGGATAGGCACGACGGTTGGCATGGCCAAAAGTGGGCCGGCAGTAATTGCAGCGGCAGACGAGTGGAAGCAGCGGTCAAATCGCCTGCAGGCTCACGTACCCTCCTGAAGCGACAGGAGAGCCCTCTCCCATGGTGTGAAGACGACGCACCCGTGTCCCGTTCCTCGAACGGCTCGCACGCGCAACGGGCGCCACACGGATCGCCCGTCCCGTCGCATTAACTCCCCGGCAGAGCAAGCGACACCTCTGGCAGGTGAGGCGGGCGTCGTTTCACCTCTGCCATGACGACCGCGTAAAAAAAGGTGCGCCTCATTATTTAAATTCATATACTTTTCCTCTTCCTCTTTCTCTCTCTCTCTCTTGCTATAGGGACTGGGGAAGGGGATAATTCGGAAAGGATCCTTCTTGGCGAAGGAAGCGAGCCCCGGGCCCTCCTACTGATCAGGGGTTCGAAGGCTGGCCCCTCGGAAGGGTTTCGATAGCCGCCCCAGAGCACTCGGGCTCCGTGCCCATTATTGATCAGGGGTTCGAAGGCTGGCCCCTTGGAAGGGTTCGGCAGCCGCCCCAGAGCACGCAGAGTGAGGGATGACTCTGGGTACGTCCGATACATGGCCGAGGCTTGGGCTGCACTCCCGAGGTACCCTAGGACATTTCCGAGACCGACGGAAACGATTTGTAACGGAATCCCACCGGAGGGAGGCATCGAGCCCTCGGACCCTGTCGAAGGGGTCCGGGTCCGGCGAATCACCCGCAAGTACTTTTGGAGCGCGCCTTTGGGCCACCAGCCGACCCCTAACGAACGGGGCACGGGCATCCAGTCGGATCACCCGTTAGCAGCTCACTGGAAACACCATGTTCGGTGCCCTCCGAGGGCAACATGGCGCTTCCCCCCTCCTCCTTGCAAAAAGGCGACGCAGGGGCGTATGATAAAAGTCGGGAAAGTCCTTGATCATCCTCTCGCTTCGTGCAGAGGCTCGGGGGCTGCTCTCGCACCCGGCTACGACCAAACTGTTGACATTGTCAACAAACCAGCTTGAAAACTTGGAACCTGACCATGCACCCGGGCTACGACCAGGCCGCATGAGGAAACGATCAGACTGGCCGAGGCACCACAAAAAGCATTAAGACCTCAGAGGAGTCAAACCACTCCTCCGAGGCCTCGAGGGCTACACCCGGCGGGTGCGCTCGCGCGCACCCACCAGAACAAAGTAAAACCGAGAAAGGCCGGTCCCCTCACCAAAAATGCGGCAAAAGCCTCCAAGCGAGTACCGACACTCCCTTCGAGGCTCGGGGGCTACTGTCGGGTACCGTAATTAGGGGTACCCCCAACACTCCTAATCACGGCTGGTAAACACCCTCAGACCAACTGACGGGTGCGGTTCAAGTCAAGGCTTCGTCTACCCAAGGGACGCGACCTCGCCTGAGCCCAGCCTCGGGCAGGAGCAGTAGTCCGGGACGAATTCACGCCTCGTCCGAGGACCTCCTCAGGCAGCAGACACATCCTCGGCTCTCCCGAGGCCCGGCTCGGGCAGGCTTCATTGTGAAGCAACCTTGGCCAGACCGCCTCACCAACCGACCGCTTCGCAGGCGCATTTAATGCAGGGGTTGCCTGACGCCGTATCCTGACACACGCGCCTCAGTCGGCCAGGCCGAAGTGACCGCAGTCACTTCACCCCCCTTTTTCTGTCCGATCTGACGGGAAAACAGCGTCGCTCGCCCCGCTCCGACTGCCGTGCCAACCACCCAGGCGAAACAGACAACAAGTCACGATCAACCACCGAGTTCGGCCTCGGGCGCAGCAGGAAGCACCGCCTCGCCCGACCTCAGGCTCCAGCCTTGGAAGGAAGTCTCCGCCTCGCCTGACCCCTGGACTCGACCTCGACCTCGGTCTCGGGAGGAATCGCGTCCTCGCCCGACCCCGGCCTCGGCCTCAGGAGAAGTCCCCGCCTCGCCCGACCTTGGGCTCGGACCAACCGCGCCAACAGGGGATACATCATTACCCTATCCCTAGCTAGCTCAGGCTACAAGGAACGAGACCGGCGTCCCATCTGGCTTACCCCGACGACGGGTAATGATGGTGCCCCGCGTGCAACCATGACACCGGTGGCTCTCAGCCCCTTACGGCAGCAAGGAGATGTCAGCAGGATCCTTGCCGCACCGCCAGCTGTGCTTTCACAGGGCTCAGGTGCTTCTCCGACGGCCATGTTATAATGTACGCAGGGCTCAAGCTCTCCCTCGACAGCCACGTTGGCATGTACATAGGGCCTAGGCATTTCTCTGCCAGACACGTTAGCGCATTGCTACACCCCCCATTGTACATCTGGACCTTCTCCTTGCATCTATAAAAGGGAGGTCCAGGGCCTTCCCGCGAAGGAGGAGGAGGGTTCGCGCGGGGGAAGGAGCGAACGAACAGGCTCCCTCTCCCTCTCCCTCTCGCGACGTGCTTGTAACCCCTACTACGAGCACCCTAGTGCAGGATAATACAAGGCTTGTCCCGCCTCTTGTGTTCCATCTCGCACCAACCCATCTGGGCAGGGGCACGCAGCGACAAATTCACTCGTCGGTCCAGGGACCCCCCAGGTCCGAAACGCCAACAATCATGCAGACTTCGATATATGCCATAATTTGCATGGTCTCATCATTGAAGAGCATGTGTCACACCTGCCAGTAGAAGTTCCCTCATACATTGTCAGTCATTAAGTATGCACCACCATACACGCTTGCTTAAACAAAAAAGGCAAGTGTATGTGTTTGTGAAGAGAATTAAAGGCAGGCCATCACAAAAGCTACCCCGACGGTGGCGAGTGGTCATTGCTGTCAGTCCTCCTCTATGTCACCTCTGGCGCTAAGATGACGCCATAATCCTTGATATAGTAGTCGTCGAACGCGCACGACATGGCGAGTACCAATGACTCTTGGCTGGGCTGCCAAATGAAGTGCACTCGGGCTCATCAGCGAGGTAGTACACCTAGCCGTTGCACCACCGGATGTGCTACTCCTCTACATACATCTTGTTCGAGGACACTCACACAACGTCAGCAACGACCGTCGTCCCAGCGCACAAGAATTCATGGCTAGTCAGTAGTGACTTACGTGGCAGGTTGAGCTTCAGGTGGATGATGAGCTGGACGGCGTGACGACGCCGTTGTCGGATGCGGTGCCTAGAACAACCCAAGAGTCACCGGCGTTGGCGACGACCATGAGGTCCCCCTGTTTGAAGATGGATAGCGTGGTGCAGCCGCTCTGGACCGCGTCCAATCGGCGGCTGCGTCGGAGCTTGCCGAACATAGCGACGCATGCGACCACGTAGTACTGCTTCCAGAGGTCGAACTGGCAGTCGCCAAACTTCTCGTCGTCGATGAGCGACGCCAACGCGAGCGCCTCCTGCTAGTGGTGTTTGTTCGGGGTTTCCAAGTAAGAAACATGGATTCATTTTTGGCGTTGGTTTATGAAAATGACTCACAAGTCGAATCCATGAAAAATATTACCGAGAATAAATGTCACACATATAAAAAAGGAATTTAAGTTGAAAACATTATTCAAACAAAAGAAATTGCATGCAAGGCTCTTCTTTAAATATTACTCCTTCCATCCAAAAATATAATTCATGAATCTCGTTGATAATTTTCTACTACTACACATTGTGCAAGGGTAGCAGGTGGGCTTTTTAGAGATGTAGTAGATATTTTTACCGTAACAAATATTGACATAAACACACATGTGGTGTAGTGGTAGCTACGAGCACATTTGCTTGAGGGGGTCGTAGGTTCGAATCCCATTAGGGCCATATTTGTGTTTTTTAATTTAATTTTAGCTAGGTGTGGGATGCACGTGGGAGTGGGAATGGAATTTGCGGGGAGGGGGAATGAGAAAGACAGTGCGGGAAGGGGGGAATGGGAATGACAGAACACAGAATGGCAGCTAGGAATGGGAATGGGCTTTGCGGGGAGGGGAGAATGAGAAAGACAGTGTGGGGTGGGGGAATGGGAATGACAGAACATGTAATGACAGCCTACCCCTTACCGTCTTAATAAGTAGTAGAGATTCATAGGTTACATTTAATACTTGAACCATCGGCCGATGCAGCTTTATTAAGAAAATCATAGACAAACTATGGTTATATATAGTGCTGGGAATATGGGTTGGGCCTTTTGGGCAAGCACGAGCATGGCCCGAAAATAGGAGCCCAAAAGCACGGACCGACATGAAATAATATGGGCTGGGCTAGCACGGTCCGAAGAGGGGCTTGGGCCGGGCCTCAAATTCCGGTCCGTCGGGCCCCCGACACGGCCCGCATAGATGGGCCGGGCTTGGGCCGGCACGGCGCAATTAAGCCCAATTTATTTAATTTCTTTAATTTAGTAAGATATCGACTTTATATTGTTGTGATATTTATAGTTTATGTGATCAAATAATGCTAGGAATGTTTAATAACTTTAATTTAGTAAGCTATGTACTTTATGTGGTTGTAATATTTTGATATTATGTGGTCAAATATACGGGTCGGGCTTGGGCCGTTACAGCCTAACGAAGGCACGACGTGGTTTAGGGACGGGCTGGGCTACTATTTTTGTACTTTGGGCTGGCACGATCCAAAAAAAATTTAGACTTTTCTGGCCCGAACCCGTTTGGCACGAAGCACGATGGGCTTGGGCCGGATCGGTCCAATTCCCGGCACTATATATATATATACCGTTTGGCACGAAGCACGATGGGCTTGGGCCGGATCAGTCCAATTCCCGGCACTATATATATATATATATATATATATATATATATATATATTGTCAGGTACCATAATTAGGGGTACCCCCAACACTCCTAAACACGGCTGGTAAACACCTTCAGAACAAACCATGAAGACTGACAGTTCGGGTCAAAGTCAAAGCTTCGTCTACCAAGGGACGCGATCTCGCCTCAACCGAGCTCGGCCTCGGGCGGGAACAGTGGTCCCGAATGAATTCACGTCTCGCTCGAGGGTCTCCTTAGGCAGTGAGCACACCCTCGGCTCAGCCAAAGGCAAGCCTTGTCATGCAAGCGACCTTGGCCAAATCGCCTTACCAGCCGACCGAATTGCATGCGCATTTAATGTTGGGATCGCCTGACACCTTATCCTGACACGCGCACCTCATTCGGCAAGGTCGAAGTGACCGCAGTCACTTTGCCCTTTCACTGACCGATCTGACAGGAAAACAGCGCCGCCCGCCCCGCTCCGGTTGCTGTGCCAACCACCCGGGTGAAACCGACAACAGCCAAGTTCAGCCTCGGGCGCAATAGGAAGCTCCGCCTCGCCCGACCTCAGGCCTCGGCCTCGGCCTCGGCCTCGGGAGGAGATCTCCACCTCGCCCGACCCCGGGACTCGGCCTCAGCCTCGGCCTCAGGAAGAATCACGTCCTCGCCCGACCCTGGGCCTCGACCCTAGCCTCGGCCTCGGAGGAACCGCCGCCCCGCACGACCTCGGGCTTAGATCGACCGCGCCACAAGGGATACATCATTACCCTACTCCTAGCTAGCTCAGGCTACGAAGGAACAAGACCGGCGTCCCATCTAGCTTACCCCGGTAACAGGCAATGATGGTTCCCCGCGTGCGTCCATGACGTTGGTGGTTCTCAAGCCCCCTACGGAAGCAAGGAGACGTCAGCAGGATCCATGCAGCGCCAACAGCTGTGCTTCTACAGGGCTCATGCACTTCTCCGACGGACACATTAACACGTGCATAGCGACCATGCACTTCCCCGCTGGCCACGTAGCACATAGCTACACCCCCATTTGTATAGCTGGGCCATCTCCTTATGTCTATAAAAGGGGATGTCCAAGGGGAGAAGGGGGACGCACGACAGGAGGACAAGTAGACGCACGACAAAGGGACGGGAGAAGACGAGCAGGGCCGGACCCTCTCTCTCTCTCTCTCTCTCTCTCTCTCTCTCTCTCTCTCTCGTGCTCGCTCCCTCGCTCTCGCTCTCTCGCAACGCTTGTAACCCCTACTACGAGCACCCTGATGCAGGATAATACAAGGCTCATTCCCCTCTGTGTTCCATCTCGCACCAACCCATCTGGGCAGGGACACGCAGCGACAAATTTACTGGTCGGTCCAGGGACCCTGAAAGGGAAATGTGCCCTTGGGCCATTTCTAAGTATTTTGGTGATTGAGTGCCAACACAAGTGCTTAAGTGTAAATCTAGGCCAATTGATGGACAAAGTGCAAATCAAGAGTAAAGGTATGTTTCTAAGACTTAGTACATTGTTTTGAAGACTAATGCTCTGTGTCTAAGTGCTGGAAACAGGAAAAATCGAATTGGAAAAGAGATGGCTTTGTACAGCCAAAGTCTGCTCAGTCTGGGTGCACCGGACTGTCCAGTGGTGCACCGGACAGTGTCTGGTGCGCCAGGCTGGCTCTGGCGAATAGACTGTTCTCGGGACTTCGACGACGGTGTACGGCTATAAATCACCGGACTGTCCGGTGAGCCATTCACAGGCGAACTCGTCGCTCTCGGGAGATGATTAACGGCGTATGGCTATAATTCACCGGACTGTCCGGTGGTGCACCGGACTGTCCGGTGAGCCAACGGTCAGCCGGGCCAATGGTCGGCCGAGGATTCCACGCGTGACGTGTGGCCGAGCCAACGGTCACATTGGAGCACCGGACAGTCCGGTGTGCATCGGACAGTGTCCGGTGCGCCAACGGCTCTGAATCTGCAACGGTCGGCTTCGCCAAATAAGGAAAGAAATCCGCACCGGACTGTCCGGTGCGCCAGGCGACTGAAGGCAAGAATTGCCTTCCTGGAATGCTCTCAACGGCTCCTAGCTGCCTTGGGGCTATAAAAGGGACCCCTAGGCACATGGAGGAGCACACCAAGCATCCTTAGAGCATTGTTGATCACTCACACTTCATTCTTGCGCACTTGTTCGACATTCTTAGTGATTTGAGCTCCGTTCTAGTGAGAACCTCGTGATAGTCTTTTGAGCTCAAGTCTGGGTCTTGTGTGTGCGTATTTGCTGTGATTTTTGTGTCTTGTGTGAGTTGCTCATCCCTCCCTTACTCCGTGCTTCTTTGTGAACATCTTTGTAAGGGCGAGAGACTCCAAGTTGTGGAGATTCCTCGCAAGCGGGATATAGTTAAGCTAAGCAAAACACCGTGGTATTCAAGTGGGTCTTTGGACCGCTTGAGAGGGGTTGATTGCAACCCTCGTCCGTTGGGACGCCACAACGTGGAGTAGGCAAGCGTTGGACTTGGCCGAACCACGGGATAAACCACTGTGTCTATCTATGTCGATCTTCTTGTGGTTATCGTGTCTTGCTTAGACTCCTCTCTAGCAACTTGGCAATATTGTGCTAACGCTTAATCAAGTTTTTGTGGCCTTAATTTTAAGCTTTTACAGGATCACCTATTCACCCCCCCTCTAGGTGCTCTCAATTGGTATCAGAACCGTTCTCTTCAAGAAAGGGACTAATCGCCCGAAGAGATGGATCCTAAGGGGAAGGGAATTGTGATCAATGATAAAGAGAAGGAGTCCTTCATCAACGAGCCGAAAGACGACAGGCCTACCGACTCGGGCTCGGGCCACAAACGAAAAGATGGGAAGAAGAAGAAGACGAGGCGCATCAAGGAGATCGTCTACTACGACGACAGCGACGAGTCCTCTTCTTCCCAAAAGGACGACTACGACTACGAGAAAAAGAAAACGGTCAATTCAAACTTTTCTTTCGATTACTCTCGTATTCCGCAAAGTACAAATGCTCATTTGCTCTCCATTACACTTGGTAAACCTCCTCACTTTGATGGAGAGGACTACGGATTTTGGAGCCACAAAATGCGTGGTCACTTGTTCTCTCTCCATCCTAGCATATGGGAGATAGTAGAGAGTGGAATGAAATTTGATAGCTCGGATAGTCCTATGTTTATCAATGAACAGATTCATAAAAATGCACAAGCTACTACTGTGTTGTTAGCCTCTTTGTGCAAGGACGAGTATCATAAGGTGAGCGGCTTGGACAATGCCAAGCAGATCTGGGACACCCTCAAGATCTCTCATGAGGGGAACGACGTCACCATGCTCACCAAGATGGAGTTGGTGGAGGCGAACTCGGGAGATTCGCGATGATAAGGGGCGAGGAGCCAACCCAAACGTACAACCGGCCCAAGACCCTCGTCAACAAAATAAGGAGCTACGGAAGCACGTGATGGACAGACTACGACGTCGTTCGCCTAATGCTAAGGTCTTTTACTGTACTTGATCCACATCTGGTGAACAATATTCGTGAAAATCCTAGGTACACCAAGATGTCGCCCGAAGAAGTTCTTGGGAAGTTCATAAGCGGGCGAATGATGATCAAGGAGGCGAGATACGTGGACGACACATTGAATGGTCCAATCAATGAGCCTCAACCCGTTGCTCTCAAGGCAACGAGTAGCAAGGAGGCGCTACCTAGCAAGGTGGCGCAAGTTGAGGCGGCGGGACTAAATGAGGAAGAAATGGCCCTCATCATCAAGCGCTTCAAGACGGTGCTAAAGGGCCGCAAGGAGCATCCCAAGAAGAACAAGACAAAGGGAAAGCGCTCCTGCTTCAAGTGCGGTAAGATTGGTCATTTTATCGCTAATTGTCCCGATAATGATAGTGACCAGGAACAAGAGAATAAAGGGGAAAAGAAGAAGTACAAGAAGGCTAAGGGCGAGGCACATCTTGGCAAGGAGTGGGACTCGGATTGCTCTTCATCCGACGATGAAGGACTCGCCGCCACCGCCTTCAACAAATCGGCCCTCTTCCCCAACGAGCGTCACACATGCCTCATGGCAAAGGAGAAGAAGGTATGTACTCGAAATACTACTTATGCTTCTTCAAGTGAGGACGAGTCTAGTGATGATGATGAAATAGATTATTCATGTTTATTCAAGGGCCTAGATAGAACCAAGGTTGATAAAATTAATGAATTAATTGATGCCTTGAATGATAAGAATAGGTTATTAGAAAAGCAAGAGGATCTCTTATATGAAGAACATGATAAGTTTGTAGAGGCACAAAAATCCTTTGCTTTAGAAATTAAAAGGAATGAAATGTTTTCTTGTGAATTGTCTGCATGCCATGACTCTATTTCTAGCTTAAAGAGCATAAATGATGATTTGAATGCTAAGTTAGAAATAGCAAATAAATCAACATCTTGTGTAGAACATGTTACAATTTGCAATAGGTGTAAAGATTTTGACATTGATGCTTGTAGCAAACACCTAGCTTCAATTTCTAGATTGAATGATGAAGTGGCTAGTCTTAATGCCCAACTTAAGACTAGCAAAAGTGAATTCGATAAGCTAAAATTTGCAAGGGATGCCTACACGATTGGTAGACACCCCTCAATTAAGGATGGACTTGGCTTCAAGAGGGAAGCCAAGAACTTGACATGTCATAAGGCTCCCATCTCCATCAAGGAGAAAGGAAAGGCCCCTATGGCAAATAGTATTCAAAAGAACCATGCTTTCTTATACCATGATAGGAAATATTCTAGGAATGCTTTTAGAAGTTATGATGCTTTTGATTCTCATGCCATGGTTGCTTCTAGTTCTTCTATTATGCATGATAGAAATGTTGCTAGGAAAAATGCTATGCCTAGAAAAAATGTTGTTCATGTTCCTAGGAAAGTAATTAATGAACCTTCTACAATTTTTCATACTTGCAAAGCTTCCTTTGCTATTTGTAGAAAGGATAAGAAGGTAATTGCTAGGAAATTAGGGGCAAGGTGCAAGGGAGATAAAACTTGCATTTGGGCCCCTAAAACCATTGTGACTAACCTTGTAGGACCCAACAAGAGTTGGGTACCTAAAACCCAAGCCTAAATTTTCCTTGCAGGTTTATGCATCCGGGGGTTCAAGCTGGATTATCGACAGCGGATGCACAAACCACATGACGGGGGAAAGAGGATGTTCTCTTCCTACGTCAAGAACAAGGATCCCCAAGATTCAATAATTTTCGGTGATGGGAACCAAGGCAAGGTGAAAGGGTTAGGAAAAATTGCTATTTCATCCGAGCACTCTATTTCTAATGTGTTTTTAGTTGAGTCACTTGGATATAATTTGTTATCCGTTAGTCAATTATGCAATATGGGATATAATTGTTTATTCACAAATGTAGATGTGTCTGTCTTTAGAAGGTGTGATGGTTCACTAGCTTTTAAGGGTGTACTAGACGGCAAACTTTATTTAGTTGATTTTGCAAAAGAGGAGGCCGGTCTAGATGCATGCTTAATTGCTAAGACTAGCATGGGCTGGCTGTGGCATCGCCGCTTAGCACATGTCGGGATGAAGAACCTTCACAAGCTTCTAAAGGGAGAACACGTGGTAGGTCTAACTAATGTGCATTTCGAAAAAGATAGACCTTGTGCAGCTTGTCAAGCAGGTAAACAGGTGGGAAGCTCTCATCATCCCAAAAATGTGATGACCACATCAAGACCTTTGGAAATGCTTCATATGGACCTCTTCGGACCCGTCGCCTATCTAAGCATAGGAGGAAGTAAGTATGGTCTTGTCATAGTTGATGATTTTTCCCGCTTCACTTGGGTATTCTTTTTGCAGGATAAATCTGAAACCCAAGGGACCCTCAAGCGCTTCCTAAAGAGAGCTCAAAATGAGTTTGAGCTCAAGGTGAAGAAGATAAGGAGCGACAACGGGTCCGAGTTCAAGAACCTTCAAGTGGAGGAGTTCCTTGAGGAGGAGGGGATCAAGCACGAGTTCTCCGCTCCCTACACACCACAGCAAAATGGTGTGGTAGAGAGGAAGAACAGGACGCTCATAGACATGGCGAGGACGATGCTTGGAGAGTTCAAGACCCCGAGCGGTTTTGGTCGGAAGCCGTGAACACGGCTTGCCACGCCATCAACCGGGTCTACCTTCACCGCCTCCTCAAGAAGACTTCGTATGAGCTTCTAACCGGTAACAAACCCAATGTGTCTTACTTTCGTGTATTTAGGAGCAAATGCTATATTCTAGTGAAGAAAGGTAGAAATTCTAAGTTTGCTCCCAAAGCTGTAGAAGGGTTTTTATTAGGTTATGAGTTATGACTCAAATACAAAGGCGTATAGGGTCTTCAACAAATCATCGGGTTTGGTTGAATTCTCTAGAGACGTTGTATTTGATGAGACTAATGGCTCTCCAAGAGAGCAAGTTGTTGATCTTGATGATGTAGATGAAGAAGACGTTCCAACGGCCGCAATGCGCACCATGGCGATTGGCGATGTGCGACCACAGGAACAATTGGAGCAAGATCAACCTTCTTCCTCAACAATGGTGCATCCCCCAACTCAAGACGATGAACAGGTTCATCAGGAGGAGGCGTGTGATCAAGGGGGAGCACAAGATGATCATGTGAGGGAGGAAGAAGCACAACCGGCACCTCCAACCCAAGTTCGAGCGACGATTCAAAGGAATCATCCCGTCGACCAAATTTTGGGTGACATTAGCAAGGGAGTAACTACTTGTTCTAGATTATTTAATTTTTGTGAGCATTACTCCTTTGTCTCTTCTATTGAGCCTTTCAGGGTAGAAGAGGCCTTGCTAGATCCGGACTGGGTGTTGGCCATGCAGGAAGAGCTCAACAACTTCAAGCGTAATGAAGTTTGGACACTGGTGCCTCGTCCCAAGCAAAACGTTATGGGAACCAAGTGGGTGTTCCACAACAAATAGGACGAGCAAGGGGTGGTGACGAGGAACAAGGCTCGACTTGTGGCAAAAGGTTATGCCTAAGTCGCATGTTTGGACTTTGAGGAGACTTTTGCTCCTGTGGCTAGGCTAGAATCAATTCGTATATTGCTAGCATATGCTGCTCACCATTCTTTCAGGTTGTTCCAAATGGATGTTAAGAGCGCTTTCCTCAACGGGCTGATCAAGGAGGAGGTGTACATGGAGCAACCCCCTGGCGTCGAGGATGAACGGTACCCCGACCACGTGTGTAAGCTCTCTAAGGCGCTCTATGGACTTAAGCAAGCCCCAAGAGCATGGTATGAATGCCTTAGAGACTTTTAATTGCTAATGCTTTCAAGGTTGGGAAAGCCGATCCAACTCTTTTCACTAAGACTTGTGATGGTGATCTTTTTGTGTGCCAAATTTATGTCGATGACATAATATTTGGTTCTACTAATCAAAAGTCTTGTGAAGAGTTTAGCAGCGTGATGACGCAGAAATTCGAGATGTCGATGATGGGCGAGTTGAACTACTTCCTTGGGTTCCAAGTGAAGCAACTCAAGGATGGCACCTTCATCTCCCAAACGAAGTACACGCAAGACTTGCTAAAGCGGTTTGGGATGAAGGACGCCAAGCCCGCAAAGACTCCGATGGGAACCGACGAACACACCGACCTCAACAAAGGAGGTAAGTCCGTTGATCAAAAGGCATACCGGTCAATGATAGGGTCTTTACTTTATTTATGTGCTAGTAGACCGGATATTATGCTTAGCGTATGCATGTGTGCTAGATTTCAATCCGATCCAAGGGAGTGTCACTTAGTGGTCGTGAAGCGAATTCTTAGATACTTAGTCGCTACGCCTTGCTTCGGGATCTGGTATCCAAAGGGGTCTACCTTTGACTTGATTGGATATTCAGATTCCGACTATGCTAGATGTAAGGTCGATAGGAAGAGTACATCGGGGACGTGCCAATTCTTAGGAAGGTCCCTGGTGTCATGGAATTCTAAGAAACAAACTTCCGTTGCCCTATCCACCACTGAGGCCGAGTATGTTGCCGCAGGACAGTGTTGCGCGCAACTACTTTGGATGAGGCAAACCCTCCGGGACTTTGGCTACAATCTGAGCAAAGTCCCACTCCTATGTGACAATGAGAGTGCTATCCGCATAGCGGACAATCCTGTTGAGCACAGCCGCACAAAGCACATTGACATCCGGCATCACTTTTTGAGAGATCACCAGCAAAAGGGAGATATCGAAGTGTTTTATGTTAGCACCGAGAACCAGCTAGCCGATATCTTTACCAAGACTCTAGATGAGAAGACCTTTTGCAGGCTGCGTAGTGAGCTAAATGTCTTAGATTCGCGGAACTTGGATTGATTTATAGCATACATGTGTTTATGCCTTGATCATGTTCCCTATGCATTTTGTTGTTTATTTATGGTGCTCAAGTTGTACAAGCACTCCCCGAACCTCACAAGTCCATTTGCAAGTGATGCACACATTGGGGGGGGGAGATGTGCTACAACTTGACCCTTTGAGACTAACCATGTGCTTGAGTTTTCTTAATTTAGTCTCAAAGGAGGTTTGAAAGGGAAAAGGTGGACTTGGACCATGAAAGACTTCCGCTTCACTCCGATGAGAGGGTAACTTATTACAAGTTCATCTCATGTACTCTTATTGCCATTGTATTCTTATTTGAAGATTTTGGTGAGGCAATGGGGTTCAAGGGCCAAGATTGATCCCGTTTTGGTGCTTGATGCCAAAGGGGGAGAAAATAAGGCCAAAGCAATAAATGGATCAGCTACCACTTGAGAAATTTTGAAAATAGTAGAATAGAGCTTTTGGTTTGTCAAAACTATCTTATTGTCACTCTTGTCAAAAGTTGGCCTCTTGTGGGGAGAATGGTTGAGTATGGGAAAAAGGGGGAGTTTTTGAAATCTTTGATCAATTTCTCTTGGAACAACTCTCTTTATGTCTCTACAAGTGTGTTTGACTTAGAGATAGGAAATTGAGGTTGATTTGCAAAAACAAAACCAAGTGGTGGCAAAGAATGATCCATATATGCCAATTTTGAATCAAAACAATGTTGAGTTCTCATTTGTATTGATGTTGCACTTCTATTAGTTGCTTTTTGTTGTGTTGGCATAAATCACCAAAAAGGGGGAGATTGAAAGGGAAATGTGCCCTTGGGCCATTTCTAAGTATTTTGGTGATTGAGTGCCAACACAAGTGCTTAAGTGTAAATCTAGGCCAATTGATGGACAAAGTGCAAATCAAGAGTAAAGGTATGTTTCTAAGACTTAGTACATTGTTTTGAAGACTAATGCTCTGTGTCTAAGTGCTGGAAACAGGAAAAATCGAATTGGAAAAGAGATGGCTTTGTACAGCCAAAGTCTGCTCAGTCTGGGTGCACCGGACAGTGTCTGGTGGTGCACCGGACAGTGTCCGGTGCGCCAGGCTGGCTCTGGCGAACAGACTGTTCTCGGGACTTCGACGGCAGTGTACGGCTATAAATCACCGGATTGTCCGGTGGTGCACCGGACTGTCCAGTGAGCCATTCACAGGCGAACTCGTTGCTCTCGGGAGATGATTAACGACGTACGGCTATAATTCACCGGACTGTCCGGTGAGCCAACGGTCAGCCGGGCCAACGGTCGGTCGAGGATTCCGCGTGTGACGCGTGGCCGAGCCAACGGTCACATTGGAGCACCGGACTGTCCGGTGTGCACCAGACAGTGTCCGGTGCGCCAACGGCTCTGAATCTGCAATGGTCGGCTTCGCCAAATAAGGAAAGAAATCTGCACCGGACAGTGTCTGGTGGTGCACCGGACTATCCGGTGCGCCAGGCGACTGAAGGCAAGAATTGCCTTCCTGGAATGCTCTCAACGGCTCCTAGCTGCCTTGGGGCTATAAAAGGGACCCCTAGGCGCATGGAGGAGCACACCAAGCATCCTTAGAGCATTGTTGATCACTCACACTTCATTCTTGCGCACTTGTTCGACATTCTTAGTGATTTGAGCTCCGTTCTAGTGAGAACCTCGTGATAGTCTTTTGAGCTCAAGTCTGGGTCTTGTGTGTGCGTATTTGCTGTGATTTTTGTGTCTTGTGTGAGTTGCTCATCCCTCCCTTACTCCGTGCTTCTTTGTGAACATCTTTGTAAGGGCGAGAGACTCCAAGTTGTGGAGATTCCTCGCAAGCGGGATATAGTAAAGCTAAGAAAAACACCGTGGTATTCAAGTGGGTCTTTGGACCGCTTGAGAGGGGTTGATTGCAACCCTCGTCCGTTGGGATGCCACAACGTGGAGTAGGCAAGCGTTGGACTTGGCCGAACCACGGGATAAACCACTGTGTCTATTTGTGTCTATCTTCTTGTGGTTATCGTGTCTTGCTTAGACTCCTCTCTAGCCACTTGGCAATATTGTGCTAACGCTTAATCAAGTTTTTGTGGCCTTAAGTTTAAGCTTTTACAGGATCACCTATTCACCCCCCTCTAGGTGCTCTCAGACCCCCCGGGTCCGAAACGCCGACAGTTGGCACGCCAGGTAGGGGCCTACTGCGTGTTAACGAACACTTTCCCGTTGAGTTCCAGATGGGTAGACTTCAGCAAACTCTTCAGCCAGGGACGGTGCTCCGCTTCGGGAGTCTCGAGTTCATGTCCCTCGACAGCAGCTACGACATGTTACTCCTCCCCTCGCAGCACGACAACAACGACAGTCGGCTCGCCCAGCGGTGGCGAATTCGACGACGGCATCTCCCCACGGTGGAAGAGGAACACCTGGGTCGTCCCTGCCACCCTCCTCGCCGGAGGAGACGGAGACGGGGCAACCGTGGCCATGCAGGAGGCGGCACCTTATCAGCTGTCGAACTGGAGCGAGTCGACGACGCCGGCACTCCTCCAGGGGACATGTTGAGCGTTGTCCTCGCGCCTGAGATAATGACGAGCGTCGCTTCCCCGCAACGTGCCAGCCCCCAGCGGAATGATGACGCCAGCACCCTCGCAAAGGACCTGCTAGGCGTCAGCCTCGTACCTACAATAATGGTGCAGTCTGTCCCCGACGCGACTTCACCACCGTCCATCGACCAAGAGGTACCGTCCGTATTCCACCCTATTCCCTTTCGATTTAGCTTTGATCCACCTAGCGACCCCGCTTCGGTGAGCGCTTTCGCAAGGGCGTATCCAGACCTTCCGGGGTACCATATGTGGTCATCCTGGGAACGACTGACAGCCGTCTCAACCTCCGGACCAGCGGGTTCCGAGGAAGAGGACGACCCCGACTTCGGTTGGGATTTCTCTGGCCTCAGTGATCCCGGTGCCATGCGAGACCTCATGTCCGCATGTGACCACTGCCTCTCCGGTTGCTCTGACGATGGCCACGGCCTTGACGACGTGGGTTATGGCTCGAGTCACGAATGTTTCCACGTCGATCAGGGAGATAACGACGAAGGCTACCATCTCGGCATGCCGGAGGTTGGCGATCCGCCTGGGCCCGCATCTCGCATTGACATCCCGCGGGAGCTAGCTGTGGTCCCAGTCCCTGCGGGGGGTCAGGACACACAGCTCGAGCAAATCCGCGAGATGCAGGCCAAGGTCGACGAGGAAGCAGGCCGACTTGTGCAGCTCTGACAGAACATCAAGCAGGAGTGGGCAGGCCGAGCACTCGCCAGAGGAGCCCGTCATCGGGCCCGGGACGTCCATTGCCGTATCGTTGACAATGCCAGGGCAGCGCTGCCCCCGGCCGTCAGCGGGTCCGGCCAGGACCTAGCTGCAGCGGTGATGCTACTTCGAACCATGCCGGAGCCATCCACCACCGAGGGACGGCGTATCCAGGGCAAACTCAAGGATCTCCTGGAAGGTCCACAGTTCGACGAGCCGAGAGCTCTGCCTCCTGAAGGCAAGCTGACCCCTCGGAGCATCACGCGGCGTCCTCCCGGCGCATGCGGGAGGCCTCGGTCCACCCCGAGCGCATGCGGGACGAGACACCTGCCGCCTGGGATCGCCTCAGCGACGAGCAACACCGTCGCGACCATCGAGCCCGCCTCGAGGAGAAGGTGCGCCGAGGCTTCCACCCCAGGCGCGAGGGACGCTACGACAGTGAGGAGGATCGGAGTCCCTCGCCCGAGCCACCAGGTCCACGAGTCTTCAGCCGGGCCATACGATGAGCGTCGTTCCCTGCCCGGTTCCGAGCCCCGACTACCATCACCAAGTACTCGGGGGAGACGAGGCCGGAGTTGTGGCTCACGGACTACCGGCTGGCATGCCAGTTGGGAGGGGCAGACGACGACAACCTCATCATCCGCAATCTTTCCCTTTTCCTCTCCGACGCTGCCCGGGCCTGGCTGGAGCATCTGCCTCCTGCGCAGATCTCCGACTGGGATGACCTGGTCAAAGCTTTCGCGGGAAATTTCCAAGGCACGTACGTACGCCCTGGGAACTCGTGGGATCTCCGAAGCTGCCGCCAGCAGCCAGGGGAATCCCTCCGAGAGTACATCCGGCGGTTTTCGAAGCAGCGCACCGAGCTGCCCAACATTACCGACTCAGATGTCATCAGGGCTTTCCTCGCCGGCACCACGTGCCGAGACCTGGTGAGCAAACTGGGGCGCAAGACTTCCGTAAGGCCGGGCCCCCGGCGGAAGATGGCAAGGGCCAAGGCAACAACAAGAAGGAGGGCGACAAGGAAGAGGAGTTCCCGGAAGTCCACAACTGCTTCATGATCTACGACGGGCGGGTGGCGAACGCCTCAGCTCGGCACCGCAAGCAAGAGCGCCGGGAGGTCTGCTCGGTGAAGGTGGCAGCGTCAGTCTACCTAGACTGGTCCGACAAGCCTATCACCTTCGACCGAGGCGACCACCCCGACTTCGTGCCAAGCCCAGGGAGGTACCCGCTCATCGTCGATCCGATCATCGACAACGTTAGGCTCTCCAAGGTCCTCATGGACGGAGGCAGCAGCCTCAACATCATCTACACCGAGACCCTGGAACTCTTGGGGGTTGATCGGTCCAAGGTCCGGGCCGATGCGGCACCCTTCCACGGGATCGCACCCGGGAAGCGTATCCTGCCCCTCGGGCAGATTGACTTACCAGCCTGCTTCGGAACTCCCTCCAACTTTTGGAAGGAAACCCTCACCTTCGAGGTAGTTGGGTTCCGAGGGACCTACCACGCGTTGTTGGGAAGACCGTGCTACGCCAAGTTCATGGCCGTCCCCAACTACACCTACCTCAAGCTCAAGATGCTAGGCCCCAACGGGATCATCACCGTCGGATCCACATACCGCCACGCATATGAATGTGACGTGGAATGCGTGGAGTACGCTGAGGCCCTCGCCGAGTCCGAGGCCCTCATCGCCGACCTGGAACGCCTCTCCAAGGAGGCGCTCGACGCGAAGCGGCACGCCGGCAACTTCGAACCAGTTGAGGCGGCTAAGTTCGTCCCTCTTGACCCCAGCAACGACGCCAGCAAGAAAGTTCGGATCGGCTCCGAGCTCGACCCTAAATAGGAAGAAGTGTTCGTCGACTTTCTCCACGCAAACGCTGAAGTTTTTGCGTGGAGTCCCTCGGACATGCCAGGCATACCAAGGGATGTCGCCGAGCACTCACTGGACATCAAAGCTGGAGCCTGACCCATGAAGCAGTCCCTGCGCCGTTTTGATGAAGAAAAGCGCAGGGCCATAGGCGAGGAGGTCCACAAGCTATTGGCTGCAGGGTTCATCAAAGAGGTATTCCATCCTGAATGGTTAGCTAACCCTGTGCTTGTAAAGAAAAGGGTGGGAAATGGAGGATGTGCGTAGACTACACTGGTCTAAACAAAGCATGTCCGAAGGTTCCCTACCCTCTGCCCCGCATCGATCAAATTGTGGACTCCATTGCTAGGTGCGAAGCCCTGTCTTTCCTCGATGCCTACTCAGGCTATCACCAAATCGAGATGAAAGAGTCCGACCAGCTCGTGACTTCTTTTATCACACCTTTTGGCATGTATTGTTATACTACAATGCCATTTGGCTTGAGGAATGCAGGTGCCACCAACCAGAGGTGCATGAACCATGTGTTCGGAGAGCACATCGGCAGAACGGTCGAGGCTTACATCGACGACATCGTGGTAAAGACAAAGAAAGCCTCCGACCTCCTCTCTGACCTTAAGACGACATTCAAGTGTCTGAGAGCGAAAGGTGTGAAACTCAATCCCGATAAGTGTGTCTTCAAAGTCCCCCGAGGCATGCTCCTGGGATTCATCGTCTCCGAGCGGGGCATCGAGGCCAACCCGGAGAAAATCGCGGCCATCACCAACATAGGACCAATCAAGGATTCAAAAGGAGTACAGAGGGTCATGGGATGCCTTGCGGCTTTGAGCCGCTTCATCTCACGCCTTGGCGAAAAAGGATTGCCCCTGTACCGCCTCTTAAGGAAGGCCGAGCGCTTCACTTGGACCCTCGAGGCTGAGGAAGCCCTCGGAAACTTAAAGGCACTCCTTACCAATGCGCCCATCTTGGTGCCCCCTGCTACGGGAGAAGCCCTCTTGATCTACGTAGCCACAACCACTCAGGTGGTCAGCGTCGCGATCGTAGTCGAGAGATGAGAAGAAGGGCATGCACTGCTCGTCCAGAAGCCAGTCTACTTCACCAGCAAAGTGCTATCCGAGACCAAAGTCCGCTACCCGCAGATTCAGAAGCTGCTCTACGCAGTGATTCTGACACGGCGAAAGTTGTGACACTACTTCGAGTCCCATCCGATGACTGTGGTGTCATCCTTCCCCCTGGGAGAGGTCATCCAGTCCCGAGAGGCCTCGGGTAGGATAGAAAAATGGGCAGTGGAACTCATGGGTGAAACACTTTCATTTGCCCCTCAGAAGGCCATAAAATCCCCAGTCTTGGCCGACTTCCTGGCGGAATGGCCTGACTCCCAGTTACCAACGGCCCCAATACAGCCCGAACTTTGGACCATGTACTTCGACGGGTCACTGACGAAAACCGGAGCGGGCGTGGGCTTGCTCTTCATCTCACCCCTCAGAGAACATGTTCGTTACGTACTACGCCTCCATTTCCCGGAGTCAAACAACATGGCCGAGTACGAAGCCTTGGTTAATGGCCTACGCATCACCGTCGAGCTAGGGGTTCGGCGCCTCGACGCTCATGGCGACTCGCAGCTCGTCATTGACCAGGTCATGAAGAACTCCCACTGCCGCGATCAAAAAATGGAGGCATACTGCGACGAAGTCCGGCGCTTGGAAGATAAGTTCTACGGGCTGGAACTCAACCATATTGCTCGACGGTACAACGAAACCGCAGATGAGCTGGCAAAAACAGCCTCAGGGCGAACGACGGTTCCCCCGAACGTCTTCTCTAAGGATATATATCAGCCATCCGTCAAAGTCAACGACGCGCCCGAGCCCGAGGAGGCCTCAGCCCAGCCCGAGGTACCCTCGGCCGTCGAGGGTGAGGCCCTGCGCATTGAGGGGGAGCAGAATGGGGTCACACTGGTCCCGAACTGGCAGACCCCGTACCTGGAATATCTCCTCCGAGGAGAGCTGCCCCTCGACAAGGCTGAAGCTTGGCGACTGGCTCGGCTCGCCAAGTCGTTCGTTTTTCTGGGTGATGAAAAGGAGTCGTACCACCATAGCCCCTCTGGCATTCTCCAACGATGCATATCCATTGCCCAAGGACAAGAGCTGTTACAAGAAATACACTCGGGGGCTTGTGGCCACCATGCAGCACCTAGAGCCCTCGTGGGAAATGCTTTCCGACAAGGTTTATATTGGCCAACCGCAGTGGCCGACGCTACTAGGATTGTACGCTCCTGCCGGGGGTGTCAGTTCTATGCGAGACAGACGCACCTGCCCGCTCAGGCACTGCAGACAATACCCATCACTTGGTCGTTTGGTGTGTGGGGTCTGGACCTCGTCGGTCCCTTGCAGAAGGCACCCGGGGGCTTCATGCACCTGCTGGTTGCCATTGACAAATTCTCCAAATGGATCGAAGTCTGACCCTTAACCAGCATCAGGTCCGAGCAGGCGGTGGCGTTCTTCACAAATATAATCCATCGCTTTGGAGTCCCAAATTCCATCATCATCGATAATGGCACGCAGTTCACCAGGAAAAAGTTCCTGGACTTCTGCGAGGACCACCACATCCGTGTGGACTGGGCCGCCGTAGCTCACCCGATGACAAATGGGCAGGTGGAGCGCGCCAACGGTATGATTTTGCAGGGACTAAAGCCGAGGATCTACAACGACCTCAACAAGTTTGGCAAGCGGTGGATGAAAGAGCTACCCTCGGTGGTCTGGAGTCTGAGGACGACGCCGGGCCACAGGATTCTCACCGTTTTTCGTAGTCTATGGGGCCGAGGCCGTCCTGCCCACGGACTTAGAATACGGTTCCCCGAGGACAAAGGCGTACGACGACCGAGGCAACCAGACCAGTCGAGAAGATTCCTTGGACCAGCTGGAAGAGGCTCGGGACGTGGCCTTACTACACTCGGCACGGTATCAGCAGTCTCTGCAACGCTACCACGCCCGAAGGGTTCGGCCCCGAGACTTCCAAGTGGGGGACTTGGTGCTTCGGCTGCCACAAGATGCTCGAGGGCGCCACAAGCTTACTCCTCCCTGGGAGGGGGCCATTCATCATCGCCAAAGTTCTAAAGCCCAGGACATACAAGCTGGCCAATGATCAAGGCGAGGTCTACAACAACGCTTGGAACATCGAACAGCTACGTCGCTTTTACCCTTAAAATGTTTCAAGTCATTCACGTATCTCGCTTCCTTTACATACACAAATAAAGTCTAACCGTCAAGGAAGGATCAGCCTTGCCTCGGCAAAGCCCGACGCTCCCTCGGGGGCTATAAGGGGGAACCCCCTCTGCGTCAAAATATTCTTCGGAAAAGTTTTCTACCAAGAAAAGTTTTCTACCAAAACGACTTTCGTGCTTTCCGACTATATCGATAATGGAACCCCGAAAACGAGCGAGAGAGACCTTGAACGGCAAGGCCGACCGAGCCGAGGGACTCCTACGCCTCCGGGCTACGGATACCTCACTCATCACCTTCCGCGAAAAGTAAATCACGCTCGAATAAGCGGTTCTGCTATCGAAAAAGTCCTAATGCTCGGGTAGAAAACGACTTTCGTGCTTTCGACTATGTCGATAGCAGGATCCTGAAAACGAGCGGGAGAGCACGTAAACGGCAAGGCCGACCAAGCCGAGGGATTCCTATGCCTCCGGGATACGGATACCTCACTCATCACCTGTAGCATCCCAAAAATTCAAATCTTAAAATTTTCTCAAACTCGCTCTAAATTCAAAATGAATTTCAAATTTCATTTCAAAATGCTTGTTTGCGAGTTGATATCAGCAAATAAAATATAGTGGTCTATATTCTCTCTAAATCCTCCTCAAAATATCCTACAAATATTTCCCTAGTGATCACCCTCAAACTCTTTCAGAAATACTGCCCAAATATTGCACCGATATATCTCCAAGTATTTTCTTCCTCAGAAATACCTTCCGAATCATTTTTAAAGTCCCCACAAATATTTTCTTCATAACTTTCCTCATGCCCATACGTATACGTATGCCTCCGGTGTCATACGGTGAGCTCTACAAGCTAATTACACTCATATAAGACAAATCCATGCTAATCTCCCACTAATCCTCTCATCCTCCCACTAATCCTCTCATCCCTCCCCCTAATCCCCCCACCATGGCTATAAATAGAGGGGCAAGGGCCTCCTCTCATCCCACCCCAAGCCATTTCATGGCAACTCCCTCCCCCCACACCCACACGCCCACTCCCACTCCCACTCCACCTCCCACATAAGCACACACTAGCACAAGGATCGTTCGGTCGTTCTTCGATCGTTCGTCCCCCTGTTCTTAGTTTGTTCGTTCGTTCGTCCGATCGTTCGATCGTTCGTCCGATCGTTCATGGTTCGTTCGTCCGTTCGTCCGATCGTTCGATCGTTCGTCCGTTCGTTCGTCCAAATAATCTTTTTCCTGCTGTTATGCTGCCGAAATTTCGATCGTTCGTTCGTCCGATCGTTTGATCGTTCGTCCGATCGTTCATGGTTCGTTCGTCCGTTCGCCCGATCGTTCGATCGTTCGTTCGTCCAAATAATCTTTTTCCTGCCGTTATGCTGCCAAAATTCCAATCGTTCGTTCGTTCGATCATTCGATCGTTCATCGTTCGTTCATAGTTCCTATTCATCGTTCATCGTTCGTTCATCGTCACTATTCACCGTTCATCGTTCGTTCATACGAACTATTCACCATCACTATTTATCGTTACTATTTACCGTCACTATTTACCGTTACTATTTACCGTTACTATTTACCGTCACTATTCACCGTTACTATTCATTGATCATCCGATCACCCCAAATTTCAACTACTCATCCATCATGCTGTCCAGCCCACCTAAGATCAGCCAGACCCATATTCCAGTCATACGAACTCCGGTGACTGTGATTTTCATTCCAGTAGGGAACTTCCCATCTGGTCACCCATCCTAGATTTCTCCAAGTTGAGCACGCTTAACTTTGGGATTCTTTCAAGCCAGACTTCCAAAAAGAAAGGCAAACCATGTTTGTATGGATACGTCTTCAATCCTATAAAACCTAGCCCAAGATACCACAGCCCACTCG
Organism: Zea luxurians; assembly: GCA_029449295.1. Taxonomy (NCBI): domain Eukaryota; kingdom Viridiplantae; phylum Streptophyta; class Magnoliopsida; order Poales; family Poaceae; genus Zea; species Zea luxurians. Next base: position 49,728,759 of record JAOPSE010000021.1, read on the forward strand.
GACCAGAATACCACAACATTCTAGTTATTTGGGTCCCGCCTCACTGCTGTCTGATGTGACACAGTAGGTAGGAACAGTTTCCACCAACATAAACCTCTGCCCAAGAAAAGCCCAAAAAAATTCCCCGCACCCCGCTCAAAAATACATTTGTATTTTTGATTTTCCAAATATCTCTAAATATTCAAATTCTAGAATATTCCAAGAATATTCCTTTCCTTTTCTTTTTCTCCCTATGATTATAAAATCCAAAACTCCTCCATCCAAACTCAGATTTCAGTCATTCTTGTTTCTAAAATTCTTGTCAAACTATTCCCTATCCAACCATGTCATCCCTTAAACATGGTTTATATTCCAGAAAACTCCCAAAATACTCTTGTCCCATATTCTGCCCATAACTCTCCTGTCCATGCTAAGTCAGACGATTCTTTCGTCACTATTCTCACCAATAGTGAACTTCACTGAGCTACACCACATACACCCAGCTATAAATACACCCAGCTACCCTCTCCCACTCCACACACTCAACACCCTCAGCCAAGGCAAACACCCCACCCACTCAGTTACTCCACTCTGCCGGCTACACGCACAGTGTCGCTTCGCCTCTAGTCCACCCTCCTGGTAAGCACCTCTGCTCCACCACTAGTAGTATCTCAACACCACATGATGCAGATTCTACTCAAGACTCTACCCATCCATATATCTCTATTCTGACCACTATACTAAATATTTGTTGGTATACTTGCTTGTTTGTATGTTTGCTTGTTCATGTTGCATAGTTATCGGAGCGTTCGTATCGTCTCGTGGAGGCCAGATCTGCAAGTCTACGCCAGGCAGTGGAGCTAGAAGCCAATTCCACGAACTCCTCTTCCCCCTTCGCCGAATAAGCACGGCAAGCTCACTGGATCCCTTTGATGCATAAATTACCTATGTCTTTAAACCACAACCCTCAGCCTGTTATTTTATGCATGATATGATTTTGAGACAAGTTATTATGGCCACCCAGCCGCTTGCCGCAATCAATCCTTGATATATTTGTTACAAATGATTTGAGGAAAGGTGTGAGTTTTCAAAAGAAAATGCTTTTCAAAATGTGTATGATGAAGGGTTTTCACCCTTATCACCTTTGAGTAGGGATGATCAGGGACTCCCTGGTTTAGGGGAGGGCCTAAGGTGATGGCTCAGCTGGTTTAGGTGTGAGCAAAAGGATTGTCCCCTCACATAAGGACCAGTTTGTCATCCTTCACTACCTGTACTCATGATAAGTACAACCACTCGAGACTGTGTGGGCAATCACTCAATCTGAACTCGTACGGTCCAACCCCAGGGTTATGAAGGCTGGGGAGCACCGGGAGGATAAGGAGGGGGAATGTTTTGTCCGGTTTGGACATGGCGGTGGCCTGACTCCTTCCGGTATAACCGTTAAGGTTAGGACGTGCGAGGAAAGAAAGAGATTCGGATTCGGGTCTCACTAGCTATGGGATCACAGAGCCGGACTAGTGGGTAAAGTGTACACCTCTGCGCAGAGTTTGAAAACCTATTCGAATAGTCCGTGTCCACAGGAATGGACGAGTCTGGTATGGTATGGAAATTAGTGTTTTGTTTTCAAAAAGGGCGCTTTTGAGAAAAGTGGTTTTTAAAAAGGTCCGGCGGTTGAGCCGTGAGCTATGGTGGACGGGAAGTCCAGTAGCTGTTTTTGAAAATGAAAACCAGTGGGAAACTGCTGAGACCCCTGGATGGTTTAGTCCAGGGGATTTTGTTCTATATTGGAAAAACTTCCTGCTCCTTTGGAGAGGATGCGCTTTGAAAAATACAAAATGTTTTACAAAACAACCCTGCATAAAATATTGCTGTTTCTGCAAAATATCATGAGCTCCATATATTCCATGCATTATATCTGATTTCCCCATTCCGCGGGTGAAGGTGGGCTGCTGAGTACGTTTGTACTCACCCTTTCTTATTTGTTGTTTTTTAGAAAAAGGAGATCGGGTAACAGTTACGACTGTTCCCAACCTTGCATGTGGCTGTTGGACCGCTGAATTGCTTCGTTGCGTATATCGGGCTGCTTCAGCCCCACTCTGATAATATGTCCCGAGTTGTGGACAAACTCTTAAAGTTGATCGCCACCTTTATAGGTTTGTCTCGTTTAAGTAGATCTATAATCATCTGATGTATAAATGTGTTTACTAGCCTCCTGGGACTAGTAATTGTATCACATTTGAGTCCCAGAGGATTGGGGCGCTTCATCACCTTCCGCGAAAAGTAACTCACGCTCGGATAAGCGATCCTGCTACCGAACAAGTCCTAACGCTTGGGTAGAAAACGAATTTCGTGCATTTTCGACTATATCGATAACAGGATCCTAAAAACGAGCGAGAGAGCACGTAAACGGCAAGGCCGACCGAGCCGAGGGACTCCTACGCCTCCGGGATACGGATACCTCACTCATCACCTTCCGCAAAAGTAACTCTCGCTCGGATAAAGCCATTCTGCTACCGACGAACAAGTCCTAATGCCCGAAACGAGAGGAAAGAAAACGCAGCTTTATAATCCAAACGCTAAATATGTTTAGGCCTCAGCAGTCGCAAAAAACATACATATGCTTCAGACGAACTGTTCCTGCAGGCTCAGACATCAACAGGGGGAGGAGCAGCACCCTCGGCGTCGTTTCCACCCTCGGTAGAATCTGGCCCAGCCTCAGACGGCGACACGAGCAGACGCCTCGGCTAGCCGCTCCGTAGCCTCAGCTAGCTGTCCCCCGAGGATCTCAGCCCGGCTCACGGCTTCGGCAGCTTGGCTCCAGGATTGGTCTCGCTCGCGGATGATCTGGCCAAACTCCAGCTGCCGCTGCTGCATCTCCTCGACCTAGGAAGCCACCTGCTCCCACGCCAAGAAAGCCTCTGTTCGAGCTGGCACCGCCTCTGCCCACGCCACCGCTGCCTTCAGCTTCAGCTCATCGCAGAGCGGTCGAAGGTTCTAAAACCGGGCAAGAGAGACCTTGAACGGCAAGGCCGACCGAGCCGAGGGACTCCTATGCCTCCGGGATATGGATACCTCACTCGTCACCTTCCGCGAAAAGTAACTCGCGCCCAGTTAAGTGGTTCGGCTACCGACGGGCAAGTCTTAATGCTCGAAACGAGGAAGAAACACGGCTTTATACTCGAATACCCAAATGTTCAGGCCTCAGCAGCCACAAAGAACAAACACACATGCTCGGGGTAACAATGGTACCTAGACTTAGACATCGGCAGCGCCCTCGGCGGTTGTCCCGACCTACGACAGATGTCTTAGTACTCAAAGCTATTACATCTCGCTCTCAAGAGGGTGCCATTACAAACAGGACTCCGGGTCCATTCCCGCAGGAATGAACAACCTCCGTACCAGAAGGCCTGCAGGATAACGAGCTCCGAGCAGCTCGCCGGCGACCACTGCACCAACAGCGACAACGACCTCCGCTTCGGGTGGCTGGACAGCAGCAGCGATGGCCTCAGGGCAAATGCTACTGCTGAAAGGCCTTCGTTCACGTCCCTCACGGAGGACGAGAACCAGCCATTAAAGCCAAAGAGCTAGAGGTCTGGAGCGCAGGTGGCGCTGACGGTCTCGTCGGCGGAGACAACCGCTTGTGCAAGAGGAAGCCTCACCTATGGCGACCACCACCTCAGCACCGACGACAGTGGCCACCTGCCCACCAACACCGCGCCGGCGAATGGCGGCCACCCCAAAGCGCACCGACAGGTCCTCACTCCCGTCCTCGCCGAGGCTGTCCCAGAACACGAGTACCGCCCTCGCGGCGTACGACGTGTTGTGCGACCCCCCGGTGCAGCCGACGGCACAAGGAGGACCTAGACGTAGCCGGCCCACGCGTGGCGTGACCACCGCCCGGGTGGAGGACGAACAGCTGCACCCTGGCCAGGTAGCAGCAGTTCGCCTTCCCCCGCATGGCTAGAGGACGTCACCTCCGTAGGGCTGGAGGATGCCCTTCCCCTCCGGATGCTGGAGGAAGAAGTGGGTCACCGGCCCACGCGGGAGGCAGAACCCAGCTTGGCGCGCTCCTCCTCCTCAGCCCGGATGATGAACATCCTTGAAGCCGAGGGTGGGGCAGAGGCCGTGGCTCGGCTTGCTTCCCCCCACCACAAGGCTGGTGATCATCCCTACGGATGACCATTGGTGAGGGACTACAGCCGGGATGCATGATGAAAATCCTTGAAGCCGAGCGATGACTGGAAAGCGCCAACCCCCATGAGGTTGCGCTTCTCAAACAACAGCAAGAAGAAAGCCACACAACTATGCACCATTTGGGGGCTCGGAAGGTGGAAGGGAGCGATACAAGAGAAGAGTGCGAAGGCATGGCTACTGCCCGGGGGATCGATCTCCTTTTATAGGCAGATCTCCTCACTCGCACCACCAAGCGTCACAGGCAAAGTCTCCACCGACGTGCTCCAGGGTTCCCACTCCACGACATGGGGGCTGGGTCCCACACGTCATGAGAGCTGACCCGGAACGCGAAGGAGGCAAACCGCCGCACGCGAAGCATGTAACCGCCCTGCGGTCATAAGCGTTCCCTCATCCTCGCCGAAACCAGCGAACGAAAGGGCGAGCCGCCACGCAGGGAGCATGCAACCGCACCATGGTTATGCACCCTCTCGGCTTCATCACATCCGGTGGACCAGCATAGAGGCCCAGTCCCACATATCATGTAACCCGCGCGATGGTCACTACGTGCAAAGAAACCGCACCGCCACCTGCACCAATGCTGCGTCTTCTCGACTGCGGAACCAGTGCCGCAACTCGAGGCAACCCCGCGCGTGACCCAACAGTGCCAATTAAGTGCAACGATCATGGGTCAGTCAGCCGCGGGGGGTGGCGCGACAGTTGATATGGCCGGAAGCGGACCGACAATAACTGCTGCAACAAACGAGCGGAAGCAGCGGTCAAATCACCCCCAGGCTCGCATCCTTTCCTGAAGCGGCAGGGGAGCCCTCTCCTACGGTGTAAAGACGACGCGCCCGTGCTCCATTCCTCGAACGACTCGCGCACGCGCAACAGACGCCCCGTGAATCGCCCGTCCTATCACATTAACTCCTTGGCAGAGCAAGCGACACCTTTGGCAGGCGAAGCGGGTGACATTTCACCTCCGTCATGATGACCACGTCAAAAAAAGGTGCGCCACGTTATTTAAATTCATATCCTTTTCCGTTTCCCCTCTCTCTCTCTTGCCACAGGGACCGGGAAAGGGGATATTTCGAAAAGGATCCTTCTCCGCGAAGGAAACGGGCCCCTGAGCCCTCCTACTGATCAGGGGTTCGAAGGTTGCGCCCTGCGGGGTCCAGCAACCGCCCCAGAGCACACGGGCCCCCAAGCCCTCCTACTGATCAGGGGTTTGAAGGTTGCGCCCTACGGGGTCCAGCAACCGCCCCAGAGCACACGGGCCCCCGAGCCCTCCTACTGATCAGGGGTTTGAAGGTTGCGCCATGCGGGTCCAGCAACCGCCCCAGAGCACTCGGGCCCCCGAGCCCTCCTACTGATCAGGGGTTCGAAGGTTGCGCCCTACGGGGTCCAGCAGCCGCCTCAGAGCACTCGGGCCCCCGAGCCCTCCTACTGATCAGGGGTTCGAAGGTTGCGCCCTGTGGGGTCTAGCAACCGTCCAGAGCACTCGGGCTCCACGCCCATTACTGATCAGGGGTTCGAAGGCTGGCCCCTCGGAAGGGTCGACAACCGCCTCGGAGCACTCGAGCTCCGCGCCCATTACTGATCAGGGGTTCGAAGGCTGGCCCCTCGGAAGGGTTCAACAGCCGCCCCAGAGCACGCAGAGTGAGGGATGACCCTGGTTACGTCCGTTACATGGCCGAGGCTCGGGCTACACTCTCGAGGTACCCTAGGACATTTCCGAGACCAGCGGAAACGATTTGTAATGGAATCCCACCGAAGGGAGGCACCGAGCCCTCGGACCCTATCAAAATGGGACCGGGTCCAGCAAATCCCCTGCAGGTACTTTTGGAGTGCGCCTCTAGGCCACTAGCCGACCCTTAACGAATAGGGCACGGGCGTTCACTCGGATCACCCGTTAGCAACTCACTGGAAACACCATGATCGGTGCCCTCCGAGGGTAACGTGGCGCTTTCCCCCCTTCCTCCTTGCAAAAAGGTGACGAAGGGGCATATAATAAATTCGAGACAGTTCTTGATCGTCCTCTCGCTTCGTGCAGAGGCTCGGGGGCTGCCCTCGCACCCGGCTGTGGCCAAAACTGTTGACAGCGTCAACAAACCAGCTCAAAAACTCGGAGTCTGAATCATGCACCCGGGCTGCGGCCAGGCCACATGAGGGAACAACCAGGCTGACCGAGGCATCACAATCTGCTGCTGCTGCAAGCGTGGCGTCTGAGCTTTTGGAGTTTGTCGGCGACTTCCTTCATGGTTGGCCTCTCATCGCCGACAATGCTGAGGCACCGCATCAGCAGCTCCGAGGCCTCGTCCAACACATCCGCTCCGACCTCCTCGATGACCCGGTGGTCCATGATCTCCCGGTGCCGTCCCGCCTGCGCCGCCGTGACGAAGCAGAACGCGAGGCCGCCCTCCTCTTCCTCTTCCTCGTCCTCCACCGGGACGAACGCCTTCCTCCCCGTGAGGAGCTCCAGCACGACCACGGCGAAGCTGTACACGTCGCTCTTGCTGGTGAGCTGGCTCGTCAGCAGATACTCCGGGTCCAGGTACCCGAGGGTGCCCTGGACAAGCGTGGCCACCGCCTCCTCGCCCGCCGGGGCCAGCCTGGACGCGCCGAAGTCGGACACCTTGGCCGCGAGGTCGCCGTCGAGGAGGATGTTTGCGGACTTGACGTCGCGGTGGAGGATCGGCGGCGACGCCGACGAGTGCATGTACGCGAGCGCGTCCGCGGACTCGGCCGCGATGCGGAGGCGCGCGCCGGGTGGCAGCTTCAGCTTGGCCTCGCTACCGCCGCCGCCGTCGCCGTGGATGTACGCGTGGAGGCTGCCGTTCGGGACGTACTCGTAGACCAGCATGGGCACCTCGACCTCGAGGCAACAGCCGAGCAGCTTGACCACGTTGCGGTGGTTGATCTGGGAGAGGATCAGCATCTCCCTGGCGAACTCCTTCACCTGCCTCGCGTCGACCACTCTCGACTTCTTCACCGCCACGGCGGAGCCGTCGGCGAGGACGCCCCTGTACACGACGCCGTGGCCTCCGCGGCCGAGGACCCGCGCCTCCGCGAAGCCGTCGGTGGCCCTGCCGATCTCTTCCTCGGAGAAGATGCTGAACGCCACGCCGGAGCTGGCCAGCGAGCCCAGCTGCTGCTGCAGGAGGACGCCGCCGTTCTGCTCGAAGAACCGCCGCTTCGCCTGGAGCAGCCGCCGCTTCTGAACCCACAGGTGCGAGGAGAAGCTCGCCAGCAGCAGCAGCAACACGCCCGCACTGACGCCCGTGACGATCTTCAGTGGCAAACTGAATTTGTTGTCGGTGTCTCGGCCGCAGCCATCCTGTACAGTGGCGTTCCCACTGGACCCCTTGGGACATGTGCAGAGGAAGCTTCCCGGCGTGTTGACGCACACGCCGTAGCACGGAAACTCGTCCCTGTGCCGGCACTCGTCGACGTCCGTGCAGCCGTCGGTCACGTATGGGTTGCCCTGGTACCCGCCGGTGCAGTTGCAGACGTATCCGGGGCCGTTGCTGGACTCGAGGCAGACGCTGTGCGCGCTGCGGCACGCGTACGTCTCGCTGTCCCGCTCCGCGGCGGCGCAGCTCGGGGCGTCCCTGATGGCCCAGTCCAGGACGACGGGCACGGCGAAGTCGCCGGTGCGGTTGAAGTGCGATCCGGCGAACCAGAACCACCACGCGTCCACCATGAACGCGTAGGAGCAGGCGGTGGAGTTGGCCAGGAACGTCGCCTCCTGGCCCCGCCTCCGGCGGCCGAAGCTGCCGAGGTAGGGGCGGTAGGAGTTCAGCCCGAGCGGGATGGTACTCTGGCAGCAGCCGTCGTCGCCTCGGCACGACCCCGGCAGCGCGCGTTCCGAGGGCCGGCACACGGACATGCACCCCGTGACGTAGTACCCGTCGCCGTCGTTGAAGTAGGCGAGGCCCGGGCAGCCGATGGAGATGAACTTGCTCTTCATCGACGAGAAGAGGTACGCGCTACCGTTGAGCGCCATGGGGTGCTCCTGCAGGCTGACGACGCGGCCGTCGGCGTCGCCCGGGCGGTCGTAGCACGCGCGGCTGGCGTTGAGGAGCACGGTGGCCTCGGCCGTCGCCAGCGAGATGGCGGCGACCTCGTGGCCGTAGCCGGCCACGGTGAGCCGCGGCGGGCGTCCGCGGCTGCCGGCGTCGTCGCACTGGAGCCGGAAGCCCCCCGTGGTCGCGCCGCGGTGGCAGCCCGAACCGATGCCGAATGGGTAGGGGACGGTAACGTTGCCGCACTGCCGCCGGCATCCCCGCACCGGCGGCTGCTGCGACGCCGCACGTGCCGGTGGCAGAAGCACAAGCACAGCTGCCAGTGCCAGCAATGGTAGTAGCCTCAACACTCCGACTGCGTACACCTCCATTACTCCTCCACCACTCCAGTGGATTGGTTGGACAGCAACGGCAATGAATGAGGTCAAGCGAAGCCAGATGGATCCTGGGGGAGATCAAATCCATTGTCGACGCGCACGTCGTCTTGTTCCTCAGTCCTCACTACCTAGTGTACTTTAGTCAAGGATTCTACGAAAGCAGTGGCGGCCTCAGGTAGCGCCGGCGATTACACGGCGACATTTAGGCCATGCCAAACTACGTGCCACGTCGACGCGTTGCCTCCACGATTGACTTGACCTTGAAGCAGTCTGTCATCACAGCAAGGCCGGCGAACCAATCAGTACATGACATCGTGCCACCGGCGACAGGGTAACCGACTACATAAATTCCAGTGCTGGTACTAGGTTTTTGATTGAGTGCCGTGAGTCAAACTTTGTCACGGTGGACCCTAAAGACCATGTATAAAATTTTATAATACATATATAGACGCTAATTTTATATACAAACAAAAAAATAGATCTAATAATATTTTTAAAATTTAACATATTTAAAAAATTAATTGAGGAACAATGCAGACTAAAATAACAGTGTATTTATACTTCTAGAACTAATATGATTACCTTAAGAAATAATAGAACTTCGTCATGTCCATTGCTTTTTATATAAAGATACTTCTTCCATTTTAATGCAAAATTATTAAGGACAGTATTAAAATCAACGGTGTTTAATATACCCTTCTCGATAGTGTATATAGCCAATCCATTTAACTTTTATTGTGACATAATTGATCTCAAATAGTTTTTCAACAACTTTAATTTTAAGAAACTTCTTTTAGACAAAGCTATAGTGGTGGGTAAAGAGGATTCGATAGGCGAATACGACATTCGGTAGCAATCTACAACAATAACAAACTTTAAAATCTCATATGCTCACATCTAAGAATATGTTGCTGCCAAATTCTGGCCGGATTGGTGCAAGGGTATTGGCTGATAGACTCATCAATCCTTACTACTCCTTAAGCACGCAACGTGGGCGCCTATGCGATACCGTGCCTACGCACCATGCAGAGCTCCTGCAAATCGCGTGCATTGCATACCCAGCTCTCGCAATCCACTCCACCAGCTCCCGCAAACCGCTCCCCCAGCTCCCCCACCCTGCGCAATCAGTGCCCCCTCCGATTCCCTCCCCCTCCACTTCCCCAGCTACCAACGCCGCGCACTGAGCTACCGCAATTCTCGCGCATGGCAGATCCCTCCTCTCGCAATCCGCTCCACTGTCTCCCGCAATCCGCTCCCCCAGCTGCCCCACCCTCCACAATGCCCTCCCCCACCTACACAATCAGCTCCCCCTCTGATTCCCTCCCCCTCCGCTTCCCCAGCTGCTTCACGCTCGACGCGTTTGGGCTGATGCTGGGAAATGGCCCAGGCGCTCGCATCCCACAATCCCTGCATCTAATACTTCAGTTAGCATAGACCTCCAAAGTATTAGGGCTTTTCTTCACCCACCCTCTTGCCGGCTAGACCCTCGCCGCCACCGCCAACTACAACTTTGGCTCGCCGTCGCTGCAGGTTGGGTCTGAAATTCAACTGAAATTTCCTGAAATTTGTTCATTTCGGTTGGGTCCAATTTTTTCCCCAAAATGAATCCCAGAACCTTGGTAAAAATATATTTGGTTATTACTAGACTTACTTTCTGCTATTTGAACCTAAACAGTTCTTGCAATGCTGATTTATGTAGTTGCGAGTGAATTATGGTCTTTCTTTAGTGAACCAATTACTGCTATGAGATTTTAGTGACTACAATTGGGGATGTCGCGGTTTGGTTCTGGTGGCTGCTATATTTTTATAGGAGTTGTCAGAGAATTGTTTTAGTGATTAACCATGTGTGTTTAGTGGTTGGTATTGTTGTCATATACCCTTGTTTTTAGTTCTGTACATATTCCTTAAGCATGAGCAAATTGAGGGTATTTTTTAGTGAATCAATTACTGATGAGGGCATTTTTTAGTGAATCAATTACTGAACTGGTGGCTGCTATTGTTTACTGATTAATCCGATGAACTGGATACATTGTTTACTGGGGGCTATTATTTTGGTGGCTGCTATTGTTTTAGGTTTTAGTGATGAATCAGATAATTTGCTCCATGGGTATTGTTTTACTGATTAATCAAGAATTGTTTGGATGATTAACTGAATACACTGTTTAGTGGTTGCTATTGTTTTAGGTTTTAGTGATTAATCTGATGGACTAGATACAATGTTTAGTGGCTGAATTTGTTTTAGTGATTAATCTGTGAACTGGATACATTGTTTATTGGGGGCATTTTTTAGTTAATCATCTAAACTGAACTAGTGGCTACTATTGTTTTAGTGAATTATCTGATGGACTGGATACAATGTTTAGTGGTTGCTATTTGTTGTCATATACCCTTGTTTTTAGTTCTGTACATATTCCTTAAGCATGAGCAAATTGAGGGCATTTTTTAGTGAATCAATTACTGATGAGGGCATTTTTTAGTGAATCAATTAATGAACTGGTGGCTGCTATTGTTTACTGATTAATCTGATGAACTGGATACATTGTTTACTGGAGGCTATTATTTTGGTGGCTGCTATTGTTTTAGGTTTTAGTGATGAATCAAATAATTTTCTCCATGGGTATTGTTTTACTGATTAATCAAGAATTGTTTTGATGATTAACTGAATACACTGTTTAGTGGTTGCTATTGTTTTAGGTTTTAGTGATTAATCTGATGGACTAGATACAATGTTTAGTGGTTGAATTTGTTTTAGTGATTAATCTGTGAACTGGATACATTGTTTACTGGGGGGGCATTTTTTAGTTAATCATCCAAACTAAACTGGTGTCTGCTAGTGAATTATCTGATGGACTGGATATAATGTTTAGTGGTTGCTATTTGTTGTCATATACCCTTGTTTTTAGTTATGTACATATTCCTTAAGCATGAGCAAATTGAGGGCATTTTTTTAGTGAATCAATTACTGATAAGGGCATTTTTAGTGAATCAATTACTGAACTGGTGGTTGCTATTGTTTACTGATTAATCTGATGAACTGGATACATTGTTTATTGGGGGCTATTATTTTGGTGGCTGCTATTGTTTTAGGTTTTAGTGATTAATCAGATAATTTGCTCCATGGGTATTGTTTTACTGATTAATCAAGAATTGTTTGGATGATTAACTGAATACACTGTTCAGTGGTTGCTATTGTTTTAGGTTTTAGTGATTAATCTGATGGACTAGATACAATGTTTAGTGGCTGAACTTGTTTTAGTGATTAATCTGTGAATTGGATACATTATTTATTGGGGGGCATTTTTTAGTTAATCATCCAAACTGAACTGGTGGCTGCTATTGTTTTAGTGAATTATCTGATGGACTGGATACAATGTTTAGTGGTTGCTATTTAAAAGGGAAATAGGGTCAAACTTTTTCCTAAATGATTTTGGTGGTTGAATTGATCAACACAAATAATTGGACTAACTAGTTTGCTCTAGATTAAATGTTCTACAGGTGCCAAAGGTTCAACACAAACCAATAAAAAGTTAAAGATAGGGTTCAAAAAGAAAGGAGCAAATCTAACCGAAGGCTGCTCTGGTCTAGCGCACCGGACTGTCCGGTGCACCACCGGACAGTGTTCGGTGCACCAGGGAGATCAACTCTGAACTGCTCAGCTTCGGGTTTTTGGAATGTCACCCCGCTATAATTCACCGGACTGTCCGGTGAGGCACCGGACTGTCCGGTGTGCCATGCGGAGTAACGGCTACAGCGCCAACGGTCGTCTGCAAAAGTGAACAGTGAACGCTACAGTGCACAGATAGCGTGCGCAGAGTCAGAGCAGGCACCAGAAGGCGCACCGGACAATGAACAGTGACTGTCCAGTGCACCACCGGACTGTCCGGTGGCCCAGATTGTCAGAGCTCCAACAGTCAAACCCTAACAGTTGGTTGACGTGGCTAGCGCACCGGATAGTGTCCGGTGGCGCACCGGACGGTCCGGTGCGCCCATCGACAGACAGCCTCCCCAACGACCATTTTGGTGGGTGGAGCTATAAATACCCCCAACCACCACACTTCAAGGCATCCAAGTTTTTCAGATATCTCACTCAATACAAGAGCTAGTGTATTCAATACAAGACACAAATAGATTGAATCAAATCCTCTATTCCACTCAAAGCAATTAGTGACTAGAGAGAGAGTTTTGCTCGTGTTCTTTAATCTCTTGCGCTTGGATCCCTTTTCTTCTTCCTTCTTTCTTGTTCTCAAGACCTTTGTAATCAAAGCAAGAGACACTAAGTTGTGGTGGTTGAAAGGGAAATAGGGTCAAACCTTTTCCTATATGATTTTGGTGGTTGAATTGCCCAACACAAATAATTGGACTAACTAGTTTGCTCTAGATTATATGTTCCACAGGTGCCAAAGGTTCACAACAAACCAATACAAAGTTAAAAGAAAGGGTTCAAAACAAAGGAGCAAAGGAAACCGAAGTGTGCCCTGGTCTAGCGCACCGGGCTGTCCGGTGCACCACCGGACACTATCTGGTGCACCAGGGAGGATCGACCTCAAACTCTTCAACTTTGGGTTTCTCAGGCGCAGCTCCACTATAATTCACCGGACTGTCCGGTGCACCACCGGACTGTCTGGTGTGCCAGCGGAGCAACGGCTATCTGCGCGCAACGGTCGACTCTGCAAAGTGAACAGTGTAATTCAGATGTTAGAGCAGAAGGTCAGAGGGGCACTGGACTGTCCGGTGTAGCACCAGATTGTCCGGTGCCGCATGAGGACAAAGCCTCCAACGGTCGACCAGCTCCAAGCCCTAATGAAAGGGAATTAGGCTTACACCTATTTCCTAAACTAATTTTGGTGGTTGAATTGCCCAACACAAATAAATTGGACTAACTAGTTTGCTCTAGTTTATAAGTTCTACAGGTGCCAAAGGTTCACAATAAGCCAATAAAAAGACCAAGAAAAGGGTTCAACAAAAAGAGCAAAGGATAACCGAAGGCAGCCCTGGTCTGGCGCACCGGACTGTCCGGTGCACCACCGGACAGTGTTCGGTGCACCAGGGGACATCAGGCTGAACTTCGCACCTTCGGGAATTCTCAGGGCCGGCGCGCTATAATTCACCGGACTGTCCGGTGTACACCGGACAGTGTCCGGTGCTCCAAGGAGGCGCGGCTCCGAACTCGCCAGCCTCGGGAATTCGCCGTGTTCTTTTGAGCTCTTGTCGTGTTCTTTTGAGCTCTTGTGCTTAGATTGCTTCTTTTCTTTCTCATTTGTTCTTGTGATCAAAACTCAATTGTAACCGAGGCAAGAGACACCAATTGTGTGGTGGTCCTTGTGGGGAAGCTTTGTTCCCGGTTTGATTTGAGAAGAGAAGCTCACTCGGTCCGAGGGACCGTTTGAGAGAGGGTAAAGGGTTGAAAGAGACCCGGCCTTTGTGGCCTCCTCAACGGGGAGTAGGTTTGCGAGAACCGAACCTCGGTAAAACAAATCCGCGTGTCACACTCTTCATTCGCTTGCGATTTGTTTTGCGCCCACTCTCTCGGACTCATTACTATTTCTAACGCTAACCCGGCTTGTAGTTGTGATTAATTTTGTAAATTTCAGTTTCACCCTATTCACCCTGTAACACCCAGGTGTTACCCTGGCTAGAGCCACTTTGGCACTAGAAGCTGTGATCACATAAGATAAAGGCTTAGGGCAGCACATAAGAACCTTGGGGCTCATGTTATAATTGAGTTGCCCATGACATGAGAAACTTTACCCTAAATCCTTGTACACTTACTATCTTGGACAATAGGGGGAGAAGAACCCTAGCTCTCTCCAAAGCCCTACCTTCCTAAACCCTAAGTAAGGGGGGGGGGGGAGAGAATGATCAAGTGGGTAAAGCATGTGTAACTTTCACCCAAACCCTAAGCAACATTATAACCATCATTTTGGAGAGGGGAAATTTTGCAAAAAGGCCCCTGGAGAAACCCCATTTCAAATCTCCAAGTGGAGAGAGAGCTAGAGCTCTCTATTTCTCTCTAAGTCACATTTTAGCCCTAATTCAAAGACCAGCCGTGTTCACTTTGAAAATGGCGCCAAAACCACTTGGGTTCTATACCAAAAATGTGCTATACCACTTAAGGCACCCCCTGGAAAAATTTGAAACCGAGACTTGGACATTTGACAAGCTTTGACATCGGTTTTGTCGCGGAGTGTGCAGTGAGACAAACCAAACTTGGCGCCGGTCTATCTCCTAACCTAGGGCATATCCTCCCTTGGAACTCACATGAAATAGGTAGCTCTAGGTGCAGGGAAGAGATCTTTCACGGTCGACATGGCGAGATTCGTACGCTTGGCCGCTCAGCAGAGCGAAGAACACGGGCAGAAGCAAAGCGCCACGTGTTCGACGCGCTCTGAGCACGCCAGAGCACGCCCGCGCGCGCCCCTCGCGCCCGCGTCGTGCCAAACGGGCAAGCCAACGCCCTGGTGCGCGCCCGCGCCTATAAAACCCTCCCGAGCGTCGACCATACCCGTCCGCACCCACCCGACCCTCGCCGGAGCTTGGTTCGCCGTCATTGGCCCGTGCGCAGCCGTCCGCGGCCGCCCAGTCCCCCTGCCACCGTAGACCGAACCGCTCAGCCATTTCCAGCCCCGTCCAGCCCTCGGAGAAGCTTGTGCACCCCTCTGCGAGACTCCCCGAGCGAGGAATTGGAGTTTCCTTCGCCGGAGAAGCCAGTCCACCCACGCCGGAGCACTTAACCTCGCCGGAGTTCGTGGACCGGGTAATCCACTCAGCCATTCTTCGATTCCTTGCGCACACAGTCGCTACGTGACCCCGTGAAGCTCACCGTGCCGTCGGATTGAACCAGCTCGCCGTGATTTGGCCGGTATACTCGCCGCCGACGAGGACACCCGCCTGCGCTCGTGGACCAGGCGATTCCGGCCACCTCCGGCGTCGACCCGCACCTCGACGTGACCGCCAGAGCCTCCCCGAGCCGACCCCACCCTTCGCCGGACCTCCCTCGCCGCCGGTAAGCCACGCCGTCCTTTCTTTCCTACGGCTACTGTTCGGCTTAGGAGAAGGACCGCGGGTGTGAGGAAGAAAAAAACCTGGGGAGTTAAGTGTAAAGCCCAAGACTCATATGAATAGTGACCTGAGGGTAGATCTGCGAGAGTTGAATCAGTTTAACCCTAGGGGTCTCGGTGCAAACTGGTTTTTCCAGAAAATCTTAAGTAAATCTGTTTTTAAATTGGACATCAACTTTGAAAATGCATAACTTCTGTTTAAATCATCCAAATTTGGTCAAACCAATTTTGCCAAACTATAAACAATGTAACCTGTCCAAGAAAAATATAAAACCCCATATGAACTAAAGAAAAATGTAAAGTTCTGATTTATTTTCAGCTTTGGCCAAAAGCTTAATAATAGCAAGAAAAATAGTTACACTAGTTAACTAGGGTTAGAAAAATTTGGAGAAGTCTATATCTACCCACTGACCTAGTTAAAAATGTTAAACCTCTCTGTCTATTACATTAAGATAGTTTTAACCCCTTATTCTATAATATGCTTAAGTTTAAGAAAATAGAAAAAGTGCTATAAGTGATGAACCAGAGGGCACACCTATTTTTGTTGAGATACTTAGTCAATGTAGTTCACTGGAAAAATGTATTATACCCTGTTGTAGTGTAAAATAAGCAAGATACTTTTTAAATGAAGAAAATAGGGATAACTTAGAAAAACCCTACAAAAATGACCATAAGGTGAAACCTCCCCAAACCTTAGGATAATTAATGTGTTGATAATAAGAACTTAAGAAAAATCTGAAATCTGTTGTTTGATATTTTTCAAAAGACAAGTTAGTTCTAATCACTCTTTTTGCACCAAAGCTTAAAAATTCACCATTAATTAACCATCATGTTGCTCTCTGCCATTTTTGGTACAAGAGCTTTTCATCACTACTAAAGGCCAGCAAAAATAACCATTAGGTCAGAAACCACTTTAATAAAGGACTTGTAGTGTAAAGTGGCCCATTTTGCCTAACCATTGTTATTTTTGTTTAAAGATTAGCTTTTATACTTTAAGCCTCAAATTTTCAAAACAAGCTAGTATAGCCAGTGACAACCCACTGTAATTTTTACAGAATTTTTGGAAAGTTTTAAACTACTATCATAGTTCAAAACCCCTACTAGAAACCCTAGGTGGAAATTAACAAAGGAAAATGGATGATGGAACTTAATGCCCCCTAAGACCTTTATAATTGTCCACTAAAATCTACAAAGGCAATACAAATCCAATATGCTATTTTAAAGGGAAGGCCTAAACCTAAAAGGGTGATAAGTCTATGTATACCACTAGAAGACCCTCGTAGCCAAGAAGCCCTAAGTTAATTCTTGACTTAAATTCTGTAGCTTAATGTTCTTAAATTTTGCATAATCATGACATACATGTTCATTGCATTTCGATAGACTGTAATCTTGCTGACGGAGAGTACGTCCTCGTGCCGGAGCAAGGAGCTACCCAGGAGGTTGCCCCCGACCCAGCACCAGAGCCTGCACCAGAGGACCTGCCTGCCACTGCTTTGGAAGGCAAGCCCCGGTTTTATGCATAACCTGTTATTTATGCTATTTTACTACACTTAATGATTGTAGGATTGTTTGTGCACTTAAGTGTAGGAATTGTTTGAAACCCTAGTTGCATGATCTCAGGAATCCTTTTGAGATGGATACTAGTATGCTAGGTCGAGTAGCTGCTTTATTAATTAGGATCTCGGTAGAAGTCGAGTGATTTTTCTAGCACTCGCGCGAGGTCAGGAATTTGGTTGTATCCACTTTCTTCTCATAATGATGCTGGTTTGTGGGCAACAATCCATGGGGATTGGTTGTTCACGGGATAAAAGGTTGATTAAGGATTAAGGTGTGGTACCGTGAGTCAAGCGTTTGAACGTACTAAACACATACCGAGAAATATGGTAAATCGGTAAGCCTAGTACCTGAGTGAACCTGGCAGTGGACATACCTCCTCACGCGACCTGAGACGTAGTCTCCCATTCCGGTTATGGTGGGTACAAGTGCGGTCACTGCACGACGGCCAGTCGGGGTCAGTGGGGCATTGTACGCCAAGGCGGTGAGCCCTGATCTGCTGACGGGGAATCGATGGGGACGGTTGATGTGTGTGGGGACGGAGTGCCCTTACATGTCGTGTGTTTAGGTTTACCTTGCAAGGATAAAAACTCGATTCGAATCGTCTGCTTCTCGCAGCTAATGAGACTGCTTGATCCATGCTGCTACATTGAGTAACAAGTGGAACTGGTTGAGATGATACAAACTGTTGATTGCTAATAATGCTTGCTACTATGTATGAATAGATAGTACACTTTTAGCCTTAAGAGAGTCACACTTAATCTTGATTAAGTTAAAATCTTGATTTAGAAACTCAGCTAGTGCTTTTGGCAACCAAACCCCACAGCCAAACAGCTGCATGTCTAGAGGTAGAGGAGTATAGACTCCTCACACCGGGTAAGTCTAGCTGAGTATTAGTATACTCAGCCTTGCTTGTGGCATAATTTTACAGGTTCTCTGGAGGACATGGTTGCTGGAGTGACTTGGCCATCCACCCTGCCACCGGGTTGGACTGTCGAGTGGGACCCTGCCTCGGCTGAGGAGGAGCATGAGGAGTGATGGGACAGGCTTCCCCATCCCTCCATTTATTTACCGTTAGTTTATTTTCCGCTGCACTCCAAAAACAATGATGGTTACTTTGCGAAAACTCCGATGATGACAATGGTGATGTAATAACTTAATACTCTTCCATGCATGGTTTTATGCTTTATTGTATTTGCTCTGTGACTCACCATCGAGTGAGACTGTGGTACTTGATCCTGTCAGTGGCCGTGTCGGACTAGATCCGAGGGATTGACGGGTTATTCCCATTTAAGTGTGGTCTAGCCTCTAAGGTCGGACTTAGGCACTTAAGTCGGAATAATTCGGGCAGTTCCGCCACAGCTGGTATCGGAGCTTGTACCACCACAGAGAAATCAATAAAACATGGATACCATCCCTTTTCTAAAAGTAAAACTTGATAGAAACAATGTTGGATAGATAGTAGGGCGAGCAGGATAGACCTAGGACGTGAAGCCTTAGGATAATAGAAGGGTAGCTAGGTGGCTAAGTGACCAGGCCCTACAAGCCACTTTTACAGGATGGGAGTTCTTCCCTATTCCTTTTATTTTCTTGTGAGGTCGTTCAGGACGTGCATGCATGCATTCTTAATTAAGTGAATAATTGACCAAGTAAAAAGGACTCAAAAGTGAAATAGCAGCCAACTAGGTCCCCAATACCTTTTTCTTTTAACTAGAGGCAGGTTGAGTTTTGTTTTCCTTGTTCTTTTTGTACTTCTTTTTCTTTACTTACGCTTAACCGTGCACAGATGACTTCCCACGGACCCTCCGAGGGTGGAGATGCACTGACCCACACTGACGGACTTGCACAAGAGGGTTTTCCCCGCATCTTGTGGGAGGTGCTTCAGGGGGCGGGATATTTGACACCCCCTCAGTACACGGTGCAGCAGTTCGAGAAGCACCGGGTACCCCGCTGCCGGGTGAGGATGACTTTGGAGCCTCATCCCCTGCAGCCAGGCTGGCGTTCACTGGACTCCGAGTCCTATGGATACCGGGCTGAGGACACTATTGAGGCTATCGCTCTGCATGGACTGACCACCTTCTGTGGATTTCACCCCTTGGAGTTGGCTACCCACCCCATTGGGTTGTTCCCTGCGGAAAAGGAGGACGACCCGATGTGGAAGGACCGGGTGGAGCATGCCAAGGACATCTGGGCTCTTTACCCAGGCCATACCGCTCACTTGTCTGTGCGATGCATGAATGCTCTGTATCGTCTGCAAGTGATGCGTGGGGAGGCCATGTCCCACCTGATGGCGTTGCTGGAGGACACCAAGATCACCCTGGATAACAGGGAGGAGCTCGTGGTGGATTTATCCCAGGAGCTGGTGGAGAAGGATTTACAGGTGGAGCAGCTGACTGACGAGGCTCACGAGTTGGAAGAGCTGGTGGGTACCAGGGAGAATACCATAGAGGTCCTCGAGGATCAGCTCCTCAACACTCAGCAGCAGTTAGCAGAGGCTAATGCGCATCTGGACATGCATCACCAAGAGATCCATGATGCGGAGGCTGACGAGGACGTCGACATCGAGGGAGGAGACGAGTCTGCCTCCAGTGTAGACACCGCTGGCTCAGGGAGACCACCTTCCCCCGAGTCTAGCGTCGCCTCGTTCGCTCAGTAGATGCCAGACTAGTGCTAGAAGATGGTGATAGTTGGACTCCTCGCCGCTAGCTTAGCTTTTGCACCCTTAGGGTACTAGGCTAGGTAGAGTTGAGTCTTTTTGCTCCTTGATGTAACCAGTAGTGAAACTCTTTTGGATGTCTAGGAATGACTGATGGTAATTTAAATTCGGATGGAAGGATCATGTTTTCGTTTGTTTATTTGGAATCTATCAATTACTTTGACTCCCCTACCATGTTCGAACCTTAAGCTTGGAGATGTGTTATTAAGCAACCATGTGGCTTTTTCAGATGGCTGGGAGAGCGCGCCGTGGACAGAATGAGCACGTTCCTCCACCGCCACCGCCTCCCACTCTGCAGGAGCTCATGGCCCAGCAGAATGAGATTCTGAGGCAGCTAGCTCAGCGGCAGCCACCACCTCAGCAGTATGGTGGAGACCATCAGCGTCACCCCGTCGCTGCTACTTACCAGGAATTTCTCAGCACCCAGCCGCCATTGTTTACCAGGTCGGAGGACCCACTGGATGCAGATGTGTGGTTGAGGGTGGTAGAATCCAAGTTCCCATTGCTCCATGGGGCTTGCTCGGAGGTCACCAAGGTCAGGTTCGCCACACAGCAGCTTCGCGGACCCGCAAGAACTTGGTGGGACCATTTTCTGGCTATGCAGCCGGATGGCAGAGAGGTGGAGTGGAGGGAGTTCAAGGCCGCTTTCAGAGGGCATCATATTCCCGCTGGCATCATGGACCGGAAGCTCAATGAGTTTCTGGCACTCACTCAGGGCAGCAGGACAGTGTTACAGTATGCCCAGGCCTTCAACGATCTGTGTCAGTACGCCGGATACCATGCAGATACGGATGAGAAGAAGCGAGACCGGTTCAGGAGAGGGCTCAGCACCAAGCTCCGTGACCGTCTCAACACCGTCCGGGCCAACAGTTACAATGAGTTGGTCAACATGGCCATCTCCCAGGAAGACTGCATCTTGGCTCGGCAGGCGGAGAAGAAGAGGAAGACCCCTGTGGCCGGACCCTCGTCACAGCCCCAGCGCTTCAGGATTGTGTCTGACTCCCAGAGCAGGGGACCCCAGCAGCAGCAAGGAAGGTGGGTGATCAGGCCACCTCAGCAGCAGCAGCAGCAGCAAGCACCCAACCGTGCCCAATTCCCAGTTCAGAGGAACAACCAGCAGCAGCAGTACCGCCAGGCTAATGATAACCGGTGTTTCACTTGTGGCAGTACTGGGCACTATGCCAAGAATTGCCCCAAGAATCAGCAGAGGCAGGGGCAAAATGTCAACCAGAACCAGGGGAAGAGGCAGAAAGTGCAAATAAGACAGGGCAAGCTGAACTTCACTACAATGGCTGACATTCCAGAGGGAGCACCCGTCATGACTGGTATCTTTACAGTTTTAAATTTTCCTGCTATTGTTCTTTTTGATTCTGGTGCTTCACATAGTTTTGTCAGTGCCAAATTTAGTGTCAAGTGCCAGCTGCCTTTTTGCCACACCCACGGGGCTATTACCATTTCAACCCCGGGAGGCAGGATTGCCACAAATCAAATCAGCAGGCATGTGCCCATAAAGTTTGGTAGTTTGATAGTTAAAACTGACCTTCTTATCTTGGGACTGGATAGTGTGGATATCATCTTGGGAACCGATTGGTTGGCCAAACATCAGGCAATATTGGATATTGCAGCCAGAGCCATTGAAATTCATTCTCCTGCTTATGGCGAGACTGTTTTGTATTTACCCAACCAGGGTGATGCCCAGTCTTGTGCCTTTGTTATGGCAGAGTCTCCAGTAAGGCAGATCCCAGTGGTCTGCGACTACCCCGACGTTTTCCCGGATGAATTGCCAGGGATGCCACCTGACCGAGACATTGAGTTTGCCATTGAATTGCAACCCGGGACTGCTCCTATCTCCAAGAGACCTTATAGGATGCCTCCCGCAGAGTTGGCGGAATTGAAGAAGCAACTGCAAGAATTGCTGGACAAGGGATTTATTCGACCAAGCACTTCACCATGGGGATGTCCCGCCTTGTTCGTGAAGAAGAAGGATGAGAGTTTGAGGATGTGTGTTGATTACCGCCCTCTCAATGCGGTGACTATCAAAAACAAGTACCCGTTACCCCGCATTGATGTTCTGTTTGATCAGTTGGTAGGAGCCAAGGTATTCTCCAAGATAGACCTTCGCTCGGGCTACCATCAGATCAAGATTCGAACCAGTGATATTCCCAAGACGGCTTTCTCTACCAGATATGGGCTCTATGAGTTTCTGGTGATGTCTTTTGGGCTAACCAATGCCCCGGCTTATTTCATGTACTTGATGAACTCAGTATTTATGCCAGAGCTGGACAAGTTTGTGGTTGTCTTCATTGATGACATTCTGGTTTATTCCAAGAATGAAGATGAGCACACGGAGCATCTGCATATTGTGCTTCAAAGGCTTCGTGACCATCAGTTGTATGCTAAGTTGTCCAAGTGTGAGTTCTGGCTGAAGGAAATAAAATTCTTGGGTCACACAATCTCTCAGGATGGGATATCAGTTGACCCTGAGAAGGTGCAAGAAGTGATGGACTGGAAACCCCCGACTACAGTGAAGCAGATTAGGAGTTTTCTGGGATTGGCAGGGTATTACCGACGATTTATTCCGGATTTCTCTAGAATTGCCAAGCCAATGACTGAACTGTTAAAGAAAGGAGTCAAATTTGAGTGGAGCCAAAAGTGTGAAGATGCTTTTCATACCCTGAGGCAACAATTGACAACAGCTCCAGTGCTAGCTCAACCGGATAATACCAAGCCATTTGAAGTTTATTGTGATGCTTCTGGGACAGGATTGGGTTGTGTGTTGATGCAAGAGAACAGAGTGATTGCTTATGCTTCCCGAGCCCTTAGACCTCATGAGCAGAACTACCCGACCCATGATCTGGAGTTGGCAGCAGTAGTTCATGCTCTCAAGATATGGAGACACTACTTGATGGGAGCCCACTGTAACATTTACACTGATCACAAGAGCCTCAAGTACATTTTCACTCAGGCAGATCTGAATATGAGGCAGAGGAGATGGCTGGAATTAATCAAGGACTATGATTTGGAGGTGCATTACCATCCTGGCAAGGCAAATGTTGTGGCAGATGCTTTGAGCCGAAAGGCCCAATGTAATTGCATGAACATGGATGCAAGAATCACCACCTTGTGTGATGAGTTGTGCAAACTGAACCTGGAAGTTGTTCCTTCCGGTGAATTGGGATATATAGCAGTGGAGCCCACATTGCAAGAGCAAATAGCTCAGGCACAGTTCAGGGATAAGGGTGTTCAGATCGTCAAGGATATGATCAAGCAAAAGGCCGAGAAATACAAGTGTTTCCGTCAGGACAGCAAGGGAATTTTATGGTTTGAAGATCGATTGGTTGTTCCCAAAAATCCAGAGCTCAGAAGGAAGATATTGGATGAAGCTCACATTTCTAAGTTCTCCATGCACCCGGGTAGCAACAAGATGTACCATGACCTCAGACCCCTTTATTGGTGGACCAGGATGAAGAGGGAAATTGCCAAGTACGTTTCAGAATGTGACACTTGTCAGAGAGTAAAAGCTAGTCATCTGAAAGCAGCAGGCCCTTTGCAACCCCTTCCCATACCATCTTGGAAATGGGAGGACATTTGCATGGATTTCATAGTGGGATTACCCAATACCTCCCGGCACCATGATTCCATATGGGTTATTGTGGACAGATTGACCAAGACGGCTCATTTCTTACCAGTGCACACTACCTACCGGACGGAGAAGTATGCGGAAATTTACATCGACCAGATAGTTCGTCTGCATGGGATACCAAGGACCATAGTCTCTGACCGAGGAGCACCTTTTGTGGCACGATTTTGGGAGCAATTACAGGAATCACTCGGGACCCACGTAATCCGAAGCTCCGCATATCACCCTCAAACAGATGGTCAGACAGAAAGGGTAAATCAGGTTTTGGAAGACATGTTGAGAGCATGTGCACTTCACTATGGAAAGGACTGGGACAAGTGTCTGTCCTTGGCCGAGTTTTCTTACAATAACAGCTATCAGTCTAGCCTGAGAATGGCACCTTTCGAGGCTTTGTATGGGAGAAGATGCAGGACCCCGCTAAATTGGTCTCAAGCAGGAGAAAGGGAAATATTTGGGCCAGATTTGGTAATTGAAGCGGAGGAAAGGGTTAGAGTCATCAGGAAGAACTTAGAAGCTGCTCAGGCCAGGCAAAAGAGTTATCATGACCAGAGACGGAAGCCACTGCAGTTTGAGGTGGGAGATCATGTCTATCTTAAGGTATCACCAACCAAGGGTGTCCAGAGATTTGGGATCAAGGGCAAGTTGGCCCCTCGCTACATTGGACCTTATAAGATCAAGGAAAGTTGTGGACCCGTAGCCTACCAATTGGACTTACCACCCCATATGTCAGCAGTTCACAATGTGTTCCATGTATCTCAGCTGCGGAAATGTGTTCGTCTACCCACCGAAGTGCTACCAGAACCAGACATTGAGATAGAACCAGACTTGTCCTACCAGGAGTACCCCGTCAAGGTATTGGATCAGAAGGAAAGATCAACTCGGGCAAGGTCAATCAAGATGTATAAGGTTCAGTGGAGTCATCATTCGGCGGAACAAGCTACATGGGAGACGGAGGATTTTCTACGCTCTCGCTTCCCCGACTTTCTACCCAAAGAAGCCGGTACGTAACCCCGAAACCCCACCCCCACCTGCCCTTTGAATACAATTATAAGAAAAACTTAGATAACAAGGATGGTCTAAGTTATGGATTTAACTTAAGAAGGGCTTCCTTCTGAAGTTGCAAAGAGGATGACATTCGAAGAACAGTTAACAAGAGAAACTTACGTAAAGGAGAAACACCACCATCACCCCTTCAAGCACCCCTCCAAGGAACTCTACCTAAATCTCGGGACGAGATTCCTTTAAGGGGGGAGGGTTGTAACACCCAGGTGTTACCCTGGCTAGAGCCACTTTGGCACTAGAAGCTGTGATCACATAAGATAAAGGCTTAGGGCAGCACATAAGAACCTTGGGGCTCATGTTATAATTGAGTTGCCCATGACATGAGAAACTTTACCCTAAATCCTTGTACACTTACTATCTTGGACAATAGGGGGAGAAGAACCCTAGCTCTCTCCAAAGCCCTACCTTCCTAAACCCTAAGTAAGGGGGGGGGAGAGAATGATCAAGTGGGTAAAGCATGTGTAACTTTCACCCAAACCCTAAGCAACATTATAACCATCATTTTGGAGAGGGGAAATTTTGCAAAAAGGCCCCTGGAGAAACCCCATTTCAAATCTCCAAGTGGAGAGAGAGCTAGAGCTCTCTATTTCTCTCTAAGTCACATTTTAGCCCTAATTCAAAGACCAGCCGTGTTCACTTTGAAAATGGTGCCAAAACCACTTGGGTTCTATACCAAAAATGTGCTATACCACTTAAGGCACCCCCTGGAAAAATTTGAAACCGAGACTTGGACATTTGACAAGCTTTGACATCGGTTTTGTCGCGGAGTGTGCAGTGAGACAAACCAAACTTGGCGCCGGTCTATCTCCTAACCTAGGGCATATCCTCCCTTGGAACTCACATGAAATAGGTAGCTCTAGGTGCAGGGAAGAGATCTTTCACGGTCGACATGGCGAGATTCGTACGCTTGGCCGCTCAGCAGAGCGAAGAACACGGGCAGAAGCAAAGCGCCACGTGTTCGACGCGCTCTGAGCACGCCAGAGCACGCCCGCGCGCGCCCCTCGCGCCCGCGTCGTGCCAAACGGGCAAGCCAACGCCCTGGTGCGCGCCCGCGCCTATAAAACCCTCCCGAGCGTCGACCATACCCATCCGCACCCACCCGACCCTCGCCGGAGCTTGGTTCGCCGTCATTGGCCCGTGCGCAGCCGTCCGCGGCCGCCCAGTCCCCCTGCCACCGTAGACCGAACCGCTTAGCCATTTCCAGCCCCGTCCAGCCCTCGGAGAAGCTTGTGCACCCCTCTGCGAGACTCCCCGAGCGAGGAATTGGAGTTTCCTTCGCCGGAGAAGCCAGTCCACCCACGCCGGAGCACTTAACCTCGCCGGAGTTCGTGGACCGGGTAATCCACTCAGCCATTCTTCGATTCCTTGCGCACACAGTCGCTACGTGACCCCGTGAAGCTCACCGTGCCGTCGGATTGAACCAGCTCGCCGTGATTTGGTCGGTATACTCGCCGCCGACGAGGACACCCGCCTGCGCTCGTGGACCAGGCGATTCCGGCCACCTCCGGCGACGACCCGCACCTCGACGTGACCGCCAGAGCCTCCCCGAGCCGACCCCACCCTTCGCCGGACCTCCCTCGCCGCCGGTAAGCCACGCCGTCCTTTCTTTCCTACGACTACTGTTCGGCTTAGGAGAAGGACCGCGGGTGTGAGGAAGAAAAAAACCTGGGGAGTTAAGTGTAAAGCCCAAGACTCATATGAATAGTGACCTGAGGGTAGATCTGCGAGAGTTGAATCAGTTTAACCCTAGGGGTCTCGGTGCAAACTGGTTTTTCCAGAAAATCTTAAGTAAATCTGTTTTTAAATTGGACATCAACTTTGAAAATGCATAACTTCTGTTTAAATCATCCAAATTTGGTCAAACCAATTTTGCCAAACTATAAACAATGTAACCTGTCCAAGAAAAATATAAAACCCCATATGAACTAAAGAAAAATGTAAAGTTCTGATTTATTTTCAGCTTTGGCCAAAAGCTTAATAATAGCAAGAAAAATAGTTACACTAGTTAACTAGGGTTAGAAAAATTTGGAGAAGTCTATATCTACCCACTGACCTAGTTAAAAATGTTAAACCTCTCTGTCTATTACATTAAGATAGTTTTAACCCCTTATTCTATAATATGCTTAAGTTTAAGAAAATAGAAAAAGTGCTATAAGTGATGAACCAGAGGGCACACCTATTTTTGTTGAGATACTTAGTCAATGTAGTTCACTGGAAAAATGTATTATACCCTGTTGTAGTGTAAAATAAGCAAGATACTTTTTAAATGAAGAAAATAGGGATAACTTAGAAAAACCCTACAAAAATGACCATAAGGTGAAACCTCCCCAAACCTTAGGATAATTAATGTGTTGATAATAAGAACTTAAGAAAAATCTGAAATCTGTTGTTTGATATTTTTCAAAAGACAAGTTAGTTCTAATCACTCTTTTTGCACCAAAGCTTAAAAATTCACCATTAATTAACCATCATGTTGCTCTCTGCCATTTTTGGTACAAGAGCTTTTCATCACTACTAAAGGCCAGCAAAAATAACCATTAGGTCAGAAACCACTTTAATAAAGGACTTGTAGTGTAAAGTGGCCCATTTTGCCTAACCATTGTTATTTTTGTTTAAAGATTAGCTTTTATACTTTAAGCCTCAAATTTTCAAAACAAGCTAGTATAGCCAGTGACAACCCACTGTAATTTTTACAGAATTTTTGGAAAGTTTTAAACTACTATCATAGTTCAAAACCCCTACTAGAAACCCTAGGTGGAAATTAAGAAAGGAAAATGGATGATGGAACTTAATGCCCCCTAAGACCTTTATAATTGTCCACTAAAATCTACAAAGGCAATACAAATCCAATATGCTATTTTAAAGGGAAGGCCTAAACCTAAAAGGGTGATAAGTCTATGTATACCACTAGAAGACCCTCGTAGCCAAGAAGCCCTAAGTTAATTCTTGACTTAAATTCTGTAGCTTAATGTTCTTAAATTTTGCATAATCATGACATACATGTTCATTGCATTTCGATAGACTGTAATCTTGCTGACGGAGAGTACGTCCTCGTGCCGGAGCAAGGAGCTACCCAGGAGGTTGCCCCCGACCCAGCACCAGAGCCTGCACCAGAGGACCTGCCTGCCACTGCTTTGGAAGGCAAGCCCCGGTTTTATGCATAACCTGTTATTTATGCTATTTTACTACACTTAATGATTGTAGGATTGTTTGTGCACTTAAGTGTAGGAATTGTTTGAAACCCTAGTTGCATGATCTCAGGAATCCTTTTGAGATGGATACTAGTATGCTAGGTCGAGTAGCTGCTTTATTAATTAGGATCTCGGTAGAAGTCGAGTGATTTTTCTAGCACTCGCGCGAGGTCAGGAATTTGGTTGTATCCACTTTCTTCTCATAATGATGCTGGTTTGTGGGCAACAATCCATGGGGATTGGTTGTTCACGGGATAAAAGGTTGATTAAGGATTAAGGTGTGGTACCGTGAGTCAAGCGTTTGAACGTACTAAACACATACCGAGAAATATGGTAAATCGGTAAGCCTAGTACCTGAGTGAACCTGGCAGTGGACATACCTCCTCACGCGACCTGAGACGTAGTCTCCCATTCCGGTTATGGTGGGTACAAGTGCGGTCACTGCACGACGGCCAGTCGGGGTCAGTGGGGCATTGTACGCCAAGGCGGTGAGCCCTGATCTGCTGACGGGGAATCGATGGGGACGGTTGATGTGTGTGGGGACGGAGTGCCCTTACATGTCGTGTGTTTAGGTTTACCTTGCAAGGATAAAAACTCGATTCGAATCGTCTGCTTCTCGCAGCTAATGAGACTGCTTGATCCATGCTGCTACATTGAGTAACAAGTGGAACTGGTTGAGATGATACAAACTGTTGATTGCTAATAATGCTTGCTACTATGTATGAATAGATAGTACACTTTTAGCCTTAAGAGAGTCACACTTAATCTTGATTAAGTTAAAATCTTGATTTAGAAACTCAGCTAGTGCTTTTGGCAACCAAACCCCACAGCCAAACAGCTGCATGTCTAGAGGTAGAGGAGTATAGACTCCTCACACCGGGTAAGTCTAGCTGAGTATTAGTATACTCAGCCTTGCTTGTGGCATAATTTTACAGGTTCTCTGGAGGACATGGTTGCTGGAGTGACTTGGCCATCCACCCTGCCACCGGGTTGGACTGTCGAGTGGGACCCTGCCTCGGCTGAGGAGGAGCATGAGGAGTGATGGGACAGGCTTCCCCATCCCTCCATTTATTTACCGTTAGTTTATTTTCCGCTGCACTCCAAAAACAATGATGGTTACTTTGCGAAAACTCCGATGATGACAATGGTGATGTAATAACTTAATACTCTTCCATGCATGGTTTTATGCTTTATTGTATTTGCTCTGTGACTCACCATCGAGTGAGACTGTGGTACTTGATCCTGTCAGTGGCCGTGTCGGACTAGATCCGAGGGATTGACGGGTTATTCCCATTTAAGTGTGGTCTAGCCTCTAAGGTCGGACTTAGGCACTTAAGTCGGAATAATTCGGGCAGTTCCGCCACACACCCCCCTCTAGGCGACTTTCAATTGGTATCAAAGCCCGGTGCTTCATTAGAGCCTAACCGCTCGAAGTAATGTCGTGAGATCACACCAAGAGGGAGATGGAGACCGGCGACAAGCCCACTACGAGTCACGTGAGCACTTCATCGGAAGAGTCCCGCATAAAGAGGAAGGAGAAGAAGAAGAGCTCCTCCAACAAAGGGAAGGGGAAGGAAAAGAAATCCTCTTCCCACAAGTCGCATAGGAGAGGCGACAAGCACAAGAGGATGAGGAAAGTGGTCTACTACGAGACCGACTCTTCATCACCATCGACCTCCGACTCCGATGCGCCGTCTGTGACTTCTAAGCGCCAAGAGCACAAGAAGTATAGTAAGATCTGAAAGGGAAATGTGCCCTTGGGCCATTTCTAAGTATTTTGGTGATTTAGTGTCCAACATAAGTGCCTAAGTGTAAAATGGTGGACAAAGTACAAATCAAGGATAAAGGTATGTTTCTCAGACTTAGTACATTGTTTTAGAAACTAATGTATTGTGTCTAAGTGCTGGAAACAGGAAAAATCCGATTGGAAATGTCTTGGCTCGAGCAGCCAAGACTCTGCTCAGTCTGGGTGCACCGGACTGTCCGGTGGCTCACCGGACAGTGTCCGGTGCGCCAGGCTGGCTCGAGCGAAGTGGCCGCTCTCGGGATTTCACTGGCGACGTACGGCTATAATTCACCGGACTGTCCGGTGTGCACCGGACTGTCCGGTGAGCCAACGGTCGGCCGGGTCAACGGTCGGCCGCGCGATCTGCGCGGGACACGTGGCCGAGCCAACGGCTAGAAGAAGGCACCGGACTGTCCGGTGTGCACCGGACATGTCCGGTGCGCCAACGGCTCTCAGGTTGCCAACGGTCGACTGCGCCATTTATGGAAAGAAATCGGGCACCAGACAGTGTCCGGTGTGCACCGGACTGTCCGGTGCGCCAGTCGACAGAAGGCAAGATCAGCCTTCCTTGATTGCTCTCAACGGCTCCTAGCTGCCTTGGGGCTATAAAAGGGACCCCTAGGCGCATGGAGGAGGACACCAAGCATTCCTACAACATTTCTAAGCACCAAGACATCGATTTCGCGCATTCTTTTCATTGTGATAGCATATAGAGCTCTAGTGGAGTTGTGAACTCATTGAGTTTGTGTTGCGAGCTCTTGTTGCGATTTGTGTGCGTGTTGACACTCTGATTCTTGTGTCTTGTGTGCGTTGCTAATCCCTCCCTTGCTCCGTGTTCTTTGTGAATTTCAAGTGTAAGGGCGAGAGGCTCCAAGTTGTGGAGATTCCTCGCAAACGGGATTGAGAAAAAGCAAGCAAAACACCGTGGTATTCAAGTGGGTCTTTGGACCGCTTGAGAGGGGTTGATTGCAACCCTCGTCCGTTGGGACGCCACAACGTGGAGTAGGCAAGCGTTGGTCTTGGCCGAACCACGGGATAACCACCGTGCCATCTCTGTGATTGATCCTTGTTGGTTATTGTGTTTTGTTGAGAATTCCTCTCTAGCCACTTGGCAATTATTGTGCTAACGATTAACCAAGTTTTGTGGCTTAAGTTTTCAAGTTTCACAGGATCACCTATTCACCCTCCTCTAGGTGCTCTCAATTGGTATCAGAGTCGTTCTCTTCACAAAGGGACTAACCGCCCGAAGAGATGGATCCTAAGGGGAAGGGAATCGTGATCAACGACAAAGAAAAGGAATCCTTCGTCAATGAGCCAAAGGACGACAAGTCTACCGACTCCGGCTCGAGCCATAGACGGAAGGAAGGGAAGAATAAGAAGACAAGGCGCATCAAGGAGATCGTCTACTATGACGACAGCGATGAGTCTACTTCTTCCCAAAAGGACGACGACCACAACGACTAAAGAGAGAAGGAAACCGGTTAATTCGAACTTTTCTTTTGACTACTCTCGTATTCCGCAAAGTTCAAATTCACATTTGCTCTCCATTCCACTCGGCAAGCCTCCACACTTTGATGGGGAAGACTACGGATTTTGGAGCCACAAAATGCGTAGTCACCTATTCTCTCTCCATCCTAGTATATGGGAGATTGTAGAGAGTGGAATGCACTTTGATAGTTCGGATAGTCCCATGTTTATTAATGAGCAAATCCATAAGAATGCACAAGCTACTACTGTTCTTTTAGCTTCATTGTGTAGGGATGAATATCACAAAGTGGGCGGCTTGGATAATGCCAAGCAGATCTGGGACACCCTCAAGATTTCTCATGAGGGGAACGACGTCACCTTGCTCACCAAAATGGAGTTGGTGGAGGGCGAGCTTGGACGGTTCGCGATGATAAGGGGCGAGGAGCCAACTCAAACATACAACCGGCTCAAGACCCTTATCTACAAAATAAGGAGCTACGGAAGCACGCGATGGACGGACCACGACGTCGTCCGACTGATGCTAAGGTCCTTTACCGTTCTTGATCCTCATTTGGTGAATAATATTCGTGGGAATCCCAGGTACACCAAAATGTCGCCCGAAGAAGTCCTAGGAAAATTCGTCAGCGAGCGAATGATGATCAAGGAGGCGAGGTACGTGGACGACGCATTGAATGGTCCAATCAACGAGCCTCAACCCCTTGCTCTCAAGGCAACAAGAAGCAAGGAGGCGCTACCTAGCAAGGTGGCACAAATCGAGGCGGCCGGACTTAATGATGAAGAGATGGCCCTCATCATCAAGAGATTCAAGACGGCGCTGAAGGGTCGCAAGGGACAACCAAGCAAGACCAAAGCCAAGGGGAAGCGCTCATGCTTCAAATGCGGTAAGATTTGTCATTTTATTGCTAACTGTCCCGATAATGAAAGTGACCAGGAACACGGGAGCAAGAGGGAGAAGAAAAAGAACTATAAGAAGGCAAAGGGCGAGGCACATCTTGGCAAGGAGTGGGATTCGGATTGCTCCTCGTCCGACTCTAACAATGAAGGCCTCGCCGCCACCGCCTTCAACAAGTCATCCCTCTTCCCCAACGAGCGTCACACATGCCTTATGGCAAGGGAGAAGAAGGTATGTACTCGAGACTCTACTTATGCTTCTTCAAGTGAAGACGAATCTAGTGATGAGGAAATAGATTACTCTAGCTTGTTCAAGGGATTGGATAGAAATAAAATTGATAAAATCAATAAATTGATTGATGCCTTGAATGAAAAGGATAGGCTTTTAGAAAAGCAAGAGGATTTGTTGTATGATGAACATGATAAATTTGTAGAGGCACAAAAATCATATGCTTTAGAAGTTAAAAGAAATGAAATGCTTTCTTATGAACTATCTACTTGTCATGAAACCATTTCTACTTTACAAGGTGTTAACAATGATTTAAATGCTAAATTAGAAGTAGCAAATAAATCTAATTCTTGTGTAGAACATGTTATGATTTGCACTAGGTGTAAGTATTTTGATATTGATGCCTGTAGTGGACACCTTGTTGCAATTTCGAGATTAAATGATGAAGTAGCCAGTCTTAATGCCCAACTTAAGACTAGCAAAAGTGATTTCGATAAGCTAAAATTTGCAAGGGATGCCTACACGATTGGTAGACACCCCTCAATTAAGGATGGACTTGGCTTCAAGAGGGAAGCCAAGGACTTAACAAGCCATAAGGCTCCCATCTCCGCTAAGGAGAAAGGGAAGGCCCCTATGGCAAGTAGTACTAAAAGGAACCATGCTTTTATGTACTTTGATAGAAGACAGTCTCATAGGAGTTGTGATGCTTTTGATTCACATGATTCTTATGCCATGTATGCTTCCAGTTCTTCCTATATGCATGGTAGAAATATGCCTAGGAAAAATATTCATCATGTTCCTAGAAAAGTTATGAATGATCCCTCTATAATTTATCATGCTTTAAATGCTTCCTTTGCTATTTGTAGAAAGGATAGGAAGATAGTTGCTAGGAAATTAGGGGCAAAATGCAAGGGTGATAAACTTGCATTTGGGTCCCTAAGGAAATTGTGACTAACCTTGTAGGACCCAACAAGAGTTGGGTACCTAAGACCCAAGCCTAAATTTGCCTTGCAGGTTTATGCATCCGGGGGTTCAAGCTGGATTATCGACAGCGGATGCACAAACCATATGACGGGGGAGAAGAAGATGTTCACCTCCTACGTCACGAATAAGGATTCCCAAGATTCAATCATATTCGGTGATGGGAACCAAGGCAAGGTGAAAGGTTTAGGCAAGATTGCAATATCAAATGAGCATTCTATCGCTAATGTGTTTTTAGTGGAGAGTCTTGGATATAATTTACTATCTGTTAGTCAATTATGTAATATGGGATATAACTGTTTATTTACAAATGTAGATGTGTCTGTCTTTAGAAGATGTGATGGTTCACTAGCTTTTAAGGGTGTACTAGACGGCAAACTTTACTTAGTTGATTTTGCAAAAGAAGAGGCCGGTCTAGATGCATGCTTAATGGCTAAGACTTGCATGGGCTGGTTGTGGCATCGCCGCTTAGCACATGTGGGAATGAAGAACCTCCACAAGCTTCTAAAGGGAGAACACGTGATAGGTCTAACCAATGTTCATTTCGAAAAAGATAGACCTTGTGCAGCTTGTCAAGCAGGTAAACAAGTGGGAGGAGCACATCACAGCAAGAATGTGATGACCACGTCAAGACCTCTGGAGCTGCTGCATATGGACCTCTTCGAACCCGTCGCCTATCTGAGCATAGGAGGAAGTAAGTATGGTCTAGTTATTGTTGATGACTTTTCCTGCTTCACTTGGGTGTTCTTTTTGCAGGATAAGTCTGAAACCCAAGGGACCCTCAAGCGCTTCCTCAGGATAGCTCAAAATGAGTTTGAACTCAAGGTGAAGAAGATAAGGAGCGACAACGGGTCCGAATTCAAGAATCTTCAAGTGGAGGAGTTCCTTGAGGAGGAGGGGATCAAGCACGAGTTCTCCGCTCCCTACACACCTCAGCAAAATGGTGTGGTAGAGAGGAAGAACAGGACGCTCATTGATATGGCGAGGACTATGCTTGGAGAGTTCAAGACCCCCGGGTGTTTTTGGTCGGAAGCCGTGAACACGGCTTGCCACGCCATCAACAGGGTCTATCTTCACCGCCTCCTCAAGAAGACCTCATACGAGCTGCTAACTGGTAACAAACCCAATGTATCGTACTTTCGTGTATTTGGGAGTAAATGCTACATTCTAGTGAAGAAGGGTAGGAATTCTAAATTTGCTCCCAAAGCTGTAGAAGGGTTTTTATTATGTTATGATTCAAATACAAAGGCGTATAGGGTCTTCAACAAATCATCGGGTTTGGTTGAAGTCTCTAGCGACGTTGTATTTGATGAGACTAACGGCTCTCCAAGAGAGCAAGTTGTTGATCTTGATGATATAGATGAAGAAGACGTTCCAACGGCCGCGATTCGCACCATGGCGATTGGAGATGTACGGCCTCAGGAACAATTGGAGCAAGATCAACCGTCTTCCTCAACCATGGTGCATCCCCCAACCCAAGATGACGAACAGGTACCTCAAGTGGAGGCGCATGATCAAGGGGGAGCACAAGATGTTCAAGTTGAAGAGGAAGAAGCACCTCAGGCACCTCCAACCCAAGTTCGAGCGACGATCCAAAGGGATCATCCCATCGACCAGATATTGGGTGATATTAGCAAGGGAGTAACTACTCGTTCAAGATTAGTTAATTTTTGTGAGCATTACTCTTTTGTCTCTTCTATTGAGCCTTTCAGGGTAGAAGAGGCCTTGCTAGATCCGGACTGGGTGTTGGCCATGCAGGAGGAACTCAACAACTTCAAGCGCAATGAAGTTTGGACACTGGTGCCTCGTCCCAAGCAAAATGTTGTGGGAACCAAGTGGGTGTTCCGCAACAAACAGGACGAGCACGGGGTGGTGACGAGGAACAAGGCTCGACTTGTGGCAAAAGGTTATGCCCAAGTCGCAGGTTTGGACTTTGAGGAGACGTTTGCTCCTGTGGCTAGGCTAGAATCAATTCGTATTTTGATAGCATATGCCGCTCACCATTCTTTCAGGTTGTACCAAATGGATGTCAAGAGCGCTTTCCTCAACGGGCCAATTAAGGAGGAGGTGTACGTGGAGCAACCCCCTGGCTTCGAGGATGAACGGTATCCCGACCACGTGTGTAAGCTCTCTAAGGCGCTCTATGGACTTAAGCAAGCCCCAAGAGCATGGTATGAATGCCTTAGAGACTTTTTAATTGCTAATGCTTTCAAGGTTGGGAAAGCCGATCCAACTCTTTTTACTAAGACTTGCGATGGTGATCTTTTTGTGTGCCAAATTTATGTCGATGACATAATATTTGGTTCTACTAACCAAAAGTCTTGTGAGGAGTTTAGCAGGGTGATGACGCAGAAATTCGAGATGTCGATGATGGGCGAGTTGAACTACTTCCTTGGGTTCCAAGTAAAGCAACTCAAGGACGGCACCTTCATCTCCCAAACGAAGTACACGCAAGACTTGCTAAAGCGGTTTGGGATGAAGGACGCCAAGCCCGCAAAGACGCCGATGCGAACCGACGGACACACCGACCTCAACAAAGGAGGTAAGTCCGTTGATCAAAAAGCATATCGGTCTATGATAGGGTCTTTACTTTATTTGTGTGCTAGTAGACCGGATATTATGCTTAGCGTATGCATGTGTGCTAGATTTCAATCCGATCCTAAGGAGTGTCACTTAGTGGCTGTGAAGCGAATTCTTAGATATTTAGTCGCTACGCCTTGCTTCGAGATCTGGTATCCAAAGGGGTCTAACTTTGACTTGATTGGGTACTCGGATTTCGACTATGCTGGATGTAAGGTCGATAGGAAGAGTACATCGGGGACGTGCCAATTCTTAGGAAGGTCCCTGGTGTCGTGGAACTCTAAGAAACAAACTTCCGTTTCCCTATCCACCGCTGAGGCCGAGTACGTTGCCGCAGGACAGTGTTGTGCACAACTACTTTGGATGAGGCAAACCCTCCGGGACTTTGGCTACAATCTGAGCAAAGTCCCACTCCTATGTGATAATGAGAGTGCTATCCGAATAGCGGAAAATCCTGTTGAGCACAGCCGCACAAAGCACATTGACATCCGGCATCACTTTTTGAGAGACCACCAGCAAAAGGGAGATATCGAAGTGTTTCATGTTAGCACCGAGAACCAGCTAGCCGATATCTTTACCAAGCCTCTAGATGAGAAGACCTTTTGCAGGCTGCGTAGTGAGCTCAATATCTTAGATTCGCGGAACTTGGATTGAATTGTAGCATACATGCATTTATGCCTTTGATCATGTTCATTCTGCATTTTGTTGCTTATTGTGGTGCTCAAGTTGTACAAACACTCCCTGGACCTCACAAGTCCTTTTTGCAAGTGATGCACATATTTAGGGGGAGCTGTGCTACAACTTGACCCCTTGAGACTAACCATATGCTTGAGTTTGTTTGTTTTAGTCTCAAAGGAAATTTGAAAAGGGAAAAGGTGGACTTGGACCATGAAAGACTTCCACTGCACTCCGATGAAAGA
Source organism: Zea luxurians (assembly GCA_029449295.1). Lineage (NCBI taxonomy): Eukaryota > Viridiplantae > Streptophyta > Magnoliopsida > Poales > Poaceae > Zea > Zea luxurians. Next base: position 49,765,406 of record JAOPSE010000021.1, read on the forward strand.
GTAACTTTTCCAAGTTCATCTTTATACTCTTATTGCCTTTGTACTCTTATTTGAAGATTTTGGTGAGGTAATGGGGTTAATGGGCCAAGATTGATCCCGTTTTGGTGCTTGATGCCAAAGGGGGAGAAAATAAAGGCCAAAGCAATAGATGGATCAACTACCACTTGAGAGATTTTGAAAATAGTAGAATAGAGCTTTTGGTTTGTCAAAACTCTTTTATTGTCTCTCGTGTCAAAAGTTGGCTTCTTGTGGGGAGAAGTGTTAATTATAGAAAAATGAAAATAGTAGAATAGAGCTTTTGGTTTGTCAAAACTCTTTTATTGTCTCTCGTGTCAAAAGTTGGCTTCTTGTGGGGAGAAGTGTTAATTATGGAAAAGGGGAGTTTTTGAAATCCTTGATCAAATTTCTTTGGAAAACCTCTCTTTATGTCTCTACAAGTGGATTTAACTTAGAGATAGGAATTTGAGTTTGATTTGCAAAAACAAACCAAGTGGTGGCATAGAGTGATCCATATATGTCAAATTTGAATCAAAACAACTTTGAGTTCTTATTTGAATTGATTTTGTACTTGTTCTACTTGCTTTATGTTGTGTTGGCATAAATCACCAAAAAGGGGGAGATTGAAAGGGAAATGTGCCCTTGGGCCATTTCTAAGTATTTTGGTGATTTAGTGTCCAACATAAGTGCCTAAGTGTAAAATGGTGGACAAAGTACAAATCAAGGATAAAGGTATGTTTCTCAGACTTAGTACATTGTTTTAGAAACTAATGTATTGTGTCTAAGTGCTGGAAACAGGAAAAATCCAATTGGAAATGTCTTGGCTCAAGCAGCCAAGACTCTGCTCAGTCTGGGTGCACCAGACTGTCCGGTGGCTCACCGGACAGTGTCCGGTGCGCCAGGCTGGCTCGAGCGAAGTGGCCGCTCTCGGGATTTCACCGGCGACATACGGCTATAATTCACCGGACTGTCCGGTGTGCACCGGACTGTCCGGTGAGCCAACGGTCGGCCGGGTCAACGGTCGGCCGCGCGATCTGCGCGGGACACGTGGCCGAGCCAACGGCTAGAAGAAGGCACCGGACTGTCCGGTGCGCCAACGGCTCTCAGGCTGCCAACGGTCGACTGCGCCATTTATGGAAAGAAATCGGGCACCGGACAGTGTCCGGTGTGCACCGGACTATCCGGTGCGCCAGTCGACAGAAGGCAAGATCAGCCTTCCTTGATTGCTCTCAACGGCTCCTAGCTACCTTGGGGCTATAAAAGGGACCCCTAGGCGCATGGAGGAGGACACCAAGCATTCCTACAACATTCCTAAGCACCAAGACATCGATTTCACGCATTCTTTTCATTGTGATAGCATATAGAGCTCTAGTGGAGTTGTGAACTCATTGAGTTGTGTTGCGAGCTCTTGTTGCGATTTGTGTGCGTGTTGACACTCTGATTCTTGTGTCTTGTGTGCGTTGCTAATCCCTCCCTTGCTCCGTGTTCTTTATGAATTTCAAGTGTAAGGGCGAGAGGCTCCAAGTTGTGGAGATTCCTCGCAAACGGGATTGAGAAAAAGCAAGCAAAACACCGTGGTATTCAAGTGGGTCTTTGGACCGCTTGAGAGGGGTTGATTGCAACCCTCGTCCGTTGGGACGCCACAACGTGGAGTAGGCAAGCGTTGGTCTTGGCCGAACCACGGGATAACCACCGTGCCATCTCTGTGATTGATCCTTGTTGGTTATTGTGTTTTGTTGAGAATTCCTCTCTAGCCACTTGGCAATTATTGTGCTAACGATTAACCAAGTTTTGTGGCTTAAGTTTTCAAGTTTCACAGGATCACCTATTCACCCCCCTCTAGGTGCTCTCAAGATCCCCCTACGCTACCCCCACATTTCAAAACATACTCCTTTACTCTCCGTTCCATTAGGCAAACCACCAGTTTTTGACGGTGAAGATTATAATATGTGGAGTGACAAAATGAGGCACGAACTAACCTCACTCCACACAAGTATATGGAATGTTGTTGAGTTTGGTGTACAGGTACCATCCGTAGGGGATGAAGACTACGATTCGGACGAGGTGGCCCAAATTCACCACTTTAACTCCCAAGCCACCACTATACTCCTCGCCTCTCTAAGTCGAGAGGAGTATAATAAGGTGCAAGGGCTAAAAAGTGCGAAGGAAATTTGGGACGTACTCAAGACCACGCATGAGGGAGACGAGGTGACAAAGATCACCAAACGGGAGACGATCGAGGAGGAGCTCGGTCGCTTCATGCTTCACCAAGGGGAGGATCCACAAGCAATGTACAACCGCTTAAAGACCTTGGTGAACCAAGTGCGCAACCTCGGGAGCGAAAAATGGAATGACCATGAGATGGTCAAGGTTATTCTTAGATCCCTCGTATTTCTTAACCCTACACAAGTTCAATTAATTCGAGGTGATCCTAGATATAAGCTAATGTCTCCCGAGGAGGTTATAGGAAAATTTGTGAGCTTTGAGCTAATGATTAAAGGCTCAAAGAAAATCATCGAGCAAGGCACCTCCTCCATGCCCGAGGCACAACCCGTCGCATTCAAGGCGATGGAAGAAAAGAAGGAGGAGGCTACTCCAAGTCGAACACCCATCGATGCCTCCAAGCTCGACAACGAGGAGATGGCACTCATTATCAAGAGCTTTCGCCAAATCCTCAAGCAAAGGAGGGGGAAAGACTACAAACCCCGCTCCAAGAAAGTGTGCTACAAATGTGGTAAGCCCGGTCATTTTATTGCTAAATGTCCATTATCTAGTGATAGTGACAGGGGCGACGACAAGAAGGGGAGAAGAAAGGAGAAGAAGAGACATTACAAGAAGAAGGGCGGCGATGCCCACGTGTGCCGCGAGTGGGACTCCGACGAGAGCTCCACCGACTCCTCCTCCGACGAGGACGCCGCCAACATCGCCGTCACCAAGGGACTTCTCTTCCCCAACGTCGGCCACAAGTGCCTCATGGCCAAGGACGGCAAAAGGAAGAAGGTTAAATCCAAATCCTCCACTAAATATGAATTCTCTAGTGATGATAATGCTAGTGACGAGGAGGATAATTTGCGTACTCTTTTTGCCGACCTCAACATGCAACAAAAGGAAAAACTAAATGAGCTAATTAGTGCCATCCATGAGAAGGATGATCTCTTAGACTCCCAAGAGAACTTCTTAATCAAGGAGAACAAAAAGCATGTTAGGGTTAAAAATGCTTACGCTCTAGAAATTGAAAAATGTGAAAAATTGTCTAGTGAGCTAAGCACTTGCCATGAGACCATTGACAACCTTAGAAATGAGAATGCTAAATTATTAGCTAAGGTTGATTCACATGTTTGTAATGTTTCAACTTCCAATCCTAGAGATGATTTACTTGCTAGGATTGATGAGTTGAATGTTTCTCTTGCTAGCCTTAGAAATGAGAATGAAAAATTGATTGCTAAGGCTAAAGATTTTGATGTTTGCAATGTTACAATTTCCGATCTTAGAGATAAAAATGACATATTGCGTGCTAAGATTGTTGAACTTAATTCTTGCAAACCCTCTACATCTACCATCGAGCATGTTACTATTTGTACTAGATGTAGAGATATTGATATTAATGCTATTCATGATCACATGGTCTTAATTAAACAACAAAATGATCATATAGCAAAATTAGATGCTAAAATTGCCGAGCATAACCTAGAGAATGAAAAATTTAAATTTGCTAGAAGTATGCTCTATAGTGGGAGACGCCCTGGCATCAAGGATGGCATTGGCTACCAAAGGGGAGACAATGTCAAACTTAGTGCCCCTCCTAAAAGATTGTCTAATTTTGTTAAGGGCAAGGCTCCCATGCCTCAGGATAACGAGGGTTACATTTTGTACCCTGCCGGTTACCGCGAAAGCAAAATTAGGAGAACTCATTCTAGGAAGTCTCACTCTGGCCCTAATCATGCTTTTATGTATAAGGGTGAGACATCTAGCTCTAGGCAACCAACCCATGCTAAGTTACCTAGAAAGAAAACTCCTAGTGCATCAAATGATCATAGCATCTCATTTAAAACTTTTGATGCATCTTAAGTTTTGACTAACAAATCCGGCAAGGTGGTTGCCAAGTTTGTTGGGGGCAAACACAAGGGCTCTAAGACTTGTGTTTGGGTACCCAAAATTCTTGTGTCTAATGCCAAAGGACCCAAAACCGTTTGGGTACCTAAAGTCAAGAACTAAACTTGTTTTGTAGGTTTATGCATCTGGGGGCTCAAGTTGGATCATCGATAGCAGATGCACAAACCACATGACGGGGGAGAAGAAGATGTTCTCCTCCTACGAGAAAAACCAAGATCCCCAACGAGCGATCACATTCGGGGATGGAAACCAAGGTTTGGTCAAAGGTTTGGGTAATATTGCTATCTCTCCTGACCATTCCATTTCCAATGTTTTTCTTGTTGATTCATTAGATTACAATTTGCTTTCCGTTTCTCAATTATGTCAAATGGGCTACAACTGTCTATTCACTGATGTAGGTGTCACTGTCTTTAGAAGAAGTGATGATTCAATAGCCTTTAAGGGGGTGTTAGAGGGTCAGCTATACTTGGTAGATTTTGATAGAGCTGAACTCGACACTTGCTTAATTGCTAAGACTAACTTGGGTTGGCTCTGGCACTGCCGACTAGCTCATGTTGGAATGAAGAATCTTCATAAGCTTCTAAAGGGAGAGCACATTTTAGGACTAACAAATGTTCATTTTGAGAAAGACAGGATTTGTAGCGCATGCCAAGCCGGGAAGCAAGTTGGCACTTATCATCCACACAAAAACATCATGACAAGTGACAGGCCACTGGAGCTCCTACACATGGATCTATTCGGCCCGATCGCTTACATAAGCATCGACGGGAGTAAGTACTGTCTAGTTATTGTGGATGATTATTCTCGCTTCACTTGGGTGTTCTTTTTGCAGGAAAAATCCCATACCCAAGAGACCTTAAAGGGATTCTTGAGATGGGCTCAAAATGAGTTCGGCTTAAGGGTTAAGAAAATTAGAAGCGACAACGGAACGGAGTTCAAGAACTCTCAAATTGAAGGCTTCCTTGAGGAGGAGGGCATCAAGCATGAGTTCTCCTCACCCTACACACCACAACAAAATGGTGTAGTGGAGAGCAAGAATCGAACTCTCTTGGACATGGCAAGAACCATGCTTGATGAGTACAAGACACCGGATCAGTTTTGGGCCGAGGCGGTCAACACCGCTTGCTACGCCATCAGCCGGTTATATCTACACCGAATCCTCAAGAAGACATCCTATGAACTCCTAACCGGTAAAAAGCCCAATATTTCATATTTTAGAGTTTTTGGTAGCAAATGCTTTATTCTTGTTAAGAGAGGTAGAAAATCTAAATTTGCTCCTAAAACTGTAGAAGGCTTTTTACTAGGATATGACTCAAACACAAGGGCATATAGAGTCTTTAATAAGTCCTCAAGACTTGTTGAAGTTTCTTGTGACGTTGTGTTTGATGAAACTAACGGCTCTCAAGTAGAGCAAGTTGATCTTGATGAGATAGGTGAAGAACAGGCTCCGTGCATCGCGCTAAGGAACATGTCCATTGGGGATGTGTGCCCCAAGGAATCCGAAGAGCCTCCACATGCACAAGATCAACCATCCTCCTCCACACAAGCATCTCCACCAACTCAAAATGAGGATGAAGCTCAAGTTGATCAAGTAGAAAATCAAGCAAATGAGCCACCTCAAGATGACGACAATGATCAAGGGGGAGATGCAAATGATCAAAACAAGGAGGTTGAAGAATCAAGACCGCCACACCCAAGAGTCCACCAAGCAATCCAACGAGATCACCCCGTCGACACCATCCTCGGCGACATTCATAAGGGGGTAACTACTCGATCTCGTGTTGCAAATTTTTGTGAGCATTACTCTTTTGTTTCCTCTATTGAGCCACACAGGGTTGAGGAAGCACTACAAGATTCGGATTGGGTGATGGCGATGCAAGAGGAGCTCAACAATTTCACTAGGAATGAGGTATGGCATTTAGTTCCACGTCCTAATCAAAATGTTGTAGGAACCAAGTGGGTCTTCCGCAACAAGCAAGACGAGCATGGTGTGGTGACAAGGAACAAAAGCTCGACTTGTGGCCAAGGGATACTCCCAAGTCGAAGGTTTGGATTTCGGTGAAACCTATGCACCCGTAGCTAGGCTTGAGTTAATTCGCATATTATTAGCCTATGCTACTTACCATGGCTTCAAGCTTTACCAAATGTACGTGAAGAGTGCCTTCCTTAACGGACCAATCAAGGAAGAGGTCTACGTTGAGCAACCTCCTGGCTTTGAAGACAGTGAGTACCCTAACCATGTCTATAGGCTCTTTAAGGCGCTTTATGGGCTCAAGCAAGCCCCAAGAGCATGGTATGAATGTCTTAGAGATTTCCTTATAGCTAATGGCTTCAAAGTCGGCAAGGCCGATCCTACTTTATTTACTAAGACTCTTGCAAATGATTTGTTTGTATGCCAAATCTATGTTGATGACATTATATTTGGGTCTACTAACGAATCTACATGTGAGGAATTTAGTAGGATCATGACACAGAAATTCGAGATGTCTATGATGGGGGAGTTGAAGTATTTTCTAGGATTCCAAGTCAAGCAACTCCAAGAGGGCACCTTCATTAGCCAAACAAAGTATACTCAAGACATTCTAACCAAGTTTGGAATGAAGGATGCCAAGCCCATCAAGACACCCATGGGAACCAATGGGCATCTCGACCTCGACACGGGAGGTAAATCCGTCGATCAAAAGGTATACCGGTCGATGATTGGTTCATTGCTTTATTTATGTGCATCTCGACCAGACATTATGCTTTCCGTATGCATGTGTGCAAGATTCCAAGCCGACCCTAAGGAATCACACCTTACGGCCATAAAACGAATTTTGAGATATTTGGCTTATACTCCTAAGTTTGGGCTTTGGTACCCTCGGGGATCCACATTTGATTTAATTGGTTATTCGGATGCCGATTGGGCAGGGTGTAAAATTAATAGAAAGAGCACATCGGGGACTTGCCAGTTCTTGGGAAGATCCTTGGTGTCTTGGGCTTCAAAGAAGCAAAATTCGGTCGCTCTTTCAACCGCCGAAGCCGAGTATATTGCCGCAGGCCATTGTTGCGCGCAATTGCTTTGGATGAGGCAAACCCTGCGGGACTATGGTTACAGATTAACCAAAGTTCCTCTTCTATGTGATAATGAGAGTGCAATCCGCATGGCGGATAATCCCGTTGAGCATAGCCGCACTAAGCACATAGCCATTCGGTATCATTTTCTTAGGGATCACCAACAAAAAGGGGATATCGAGATTGCATATATTAATACTAAAGATCAATTAGCCGATATTTTTACCAAGCCACTAGATGAACAAACTTTTACCAAACTTAGGCATGAGCTCAATATTCTTGATTCCAGGAACTTCTTTTGCTAATTTGCACACATAGCTCATAAGTATACCTTTGATCATGTCTCTTTTATATATATTATGACTAATGTGTTTTCAAGTGAATTTCAAACCAAGTCATAGGTATATTGTAAGGGAATTGGAGTCTTCGGCGAAAACAAAGGCTTCCACTCCACTCTACTACTCATCCTTCGCCGTCGCTCCGCTTCACTCTCCGTCTTTGGTATAATCTTCACTCATATGTTTTATTTGCCAAAGGGGAGAAAGTAGCTAAAGAGGGCCTATATTTCATTCCGAGTATCCGTTTTTGGCGATTCATGCCAAAGGGGGAGAAAGTATTGGCCCAAAGCAAAAGGACCACACCACCACCCTAATTTTAAAATTAATAATTTTCAATTGGCAAATTTCAAATTGGTATCTCTTTGTGTTCTAAAGGGGGAGAAAGTAGTTTTTTCAAAATTGATATCTTAAAATCCTCTTGAACACTAAGAGGAGAATTTATTAAGGGGGAGTGTTGTTTAGTCAAAGGAAAAGCATTTGAAACAAGGGGACAAAATTTTAAATCTTAAAAATGCTTCGCAAAATCTTATTCAATTGCCTTTGACTATTTGCAAAAAGACTTTGAAAAGGATTTACAAAAAGAATTTGCAAAAACAAAACAGTGGTGCAAGGATGGTCCAAAATGTTAAAAATAAAGAAACAATCCATGCATATCTAGTAAGTAATATTTATTGGCTCAATTCTAAGTAACCTTTGCGCTTACACTTTGCAAACTAGTTCAATTATGCACTTCTATACTTGCTTTGGTTTGTGTTGGCATCAATCACCAAAAAGTGGGAGATTGAAAGGGAATTAGGCTTACACCTATTTCCTAAACTAATTTTGGTGGTTGAATTGCCCAACACAAATAAATTGGACTAACTAGTTTGCTCTAGTTTATAAGTTCTATAGGTGCCAAAGGTTCACAATAAGCCAATAAAAAGACCAAGAAAAGGCTTCAACAAAAAGAGTAAGGGATAACCGAAGGCAGCCCTGGTCTGGCGCACCGGACTGTCCGGTGCACCACCGGACAGTGTCCGGTGCACCAGGGGACATCAGGCTAAACTTCGCACCTTTGGGAATTCTCAGGGCCGGCGCGCTATAATTCACCAGACTGTCCGGTGTACACCGGATAGTGTCCGGTGCTCCAAGGAGGCGCGGCTCCGAACTCGCCAGCCTCGGGAATTCGCAGCGGGTGCTCCACTATAATTCACCAGACATGTCCGGTGTACACCGGACTGTCCGGTGTAACTGCGGGGCAACGACTACTTCAGGCGCCAACGGTCACCTGCAGCGGCATTAAATGCGCGCCAAAGCGCGCAGAAGTCAGGCACGCGCGTCATGGCGCACCGAACACTCTACAGTACATGTCCGGTGCGCCACCGGACATCCAGGCGGGCCCAGCGTCAGAGCTCCAACGATCGGAACCCTAACGGCCTGGTGACGTGGCTGTCGCACCGGACTGTCCGGTGCACCATACGACAGACAGCTTCCACCAAACGGCTAGTTTGGTGGTTGGGGCTATAAATAACCCCAACCACCCCACATTCAAGTCATCCAAGTTTTCCACTTCTCAACCACTTACAAGAGCTAGGCATTCAATTTTAGACACACTCAAGTGATCAAATCCTCTCCAATTCCACACAAAGCTTTAGTGACTAGCGAGAGAGATTTGCCGTGTTCTTTTGAGCTCTTGCGCTTGGATTGCTTCTTTTCTTTCTCATTTGTTCTTGTGATCAAAACTCAATTGTAACCGAGGCAAGAGACACCAATTGTGTGGTGGTCCTTGCGGGGAAGTTTTGTTCCTGGTTTGATTTGAGAAGAGAAGCTCACTCGGTCCGAGGGACCGTTTGAGAGAGGGTAAAGGGTTGAAAGAGACCCGGCCTTTGTGGCCTCCTCAACGGGGAGTAGGTTTGCGAGAACCGAACCTCGGTAAAACAAATCCGCGTGTCACACTCTTCATTCGCTTGCGATTTGTTTTGCGCCCTCTCTCTCTCGGACTCATTACTATTTCTAACGCTAACCCGACTTGTAGTTGTGATTAATTTTGTAAATTTCAGTTTTGCCCTATTCACCCCCCCTCTAGGCGACTTTCACCTAATGGCCGGATGACGTGGCGGCGCACTGGACGTTGTCCGGTGGCGCACCAGACTGTCCGGTGCGCCCATCGCCAGCGGCCTTCTCCAACGGCTACAATTTGGTTGGTGGCTATAAATACCACCCCAACCGGCCACTTCAATGTGTGGGAGCCCAAGCAACATTCCAAGTCATATACTTGACATATTCAAGCCCTCCCAACCACCTCTATTCATTGATCCATCCTATACACGAGATTTAGACCACTACAACCAACACAAGTGCCACAAAAGAGAGAACAAGCAAGAGAGAGCTACTCGTTTGAGTTTAGCACTAGTGCCTTGTGAGATTCATTGAGAGAAAGTGTGTGTTACATCTTGTGTTCATTTGTGCGTGGAGTTTTGACTCCCATTGAACTTCCTCCAAAGTTTTGGAGCCCTGTAAAGCTAGCAAGAGACACCAAAGAGTGTGGTGATCCTTGCGGGGTCTTAAGTGATCCTTGAGAAGAAGAAGAGCTCGCCGGTCTTTGGTGATCGGTGGAGAGAGGGAAAGGGTTGAAAGAGACCCGTCCTTAGTGGATTCCTCAACGGGGACTAGGCCTTCGAGGGCCGAACCTCGGTAAAACAAATCACCCATGTCTCTTGTGTTCATTTCTTGTGATTTGTTGCTTTCCCTCATACTAAGTTTTCTTGCACTATTCTTTGCTAACATTATTTGGTGTTGCTTCAAATTAAATTCTCATTTAGTGAAGCAACACCTTGCAAGAAAGAACTTGTGTTATTGCTCTTCTTATCTAAGCCCTCTTGCTTTATTCTCATAGACCTATTAGTTGTATTGATTTATTAATTCCGCATTATTTGAAAGCAATACTCTTTTCAAGCAAAGGACTTAGTTTTTATACTTCGATAATTGTGTATCTTGTTCTAACCACTAATCAGGGGATCTAGTTAGGGTGTAAAGTTATAATTTCCAGGTTTCGCCTATCCACCCCCCCTCTAGGCGACTTTCAATTGGTATCAGAGCTAGGCACTTCATATTGAGTCTAACAACTCGAAGTGATGGCTCGAAGAAGATCCCAAAAGAACAAGAAGACAACTCAGAAGGAGGTAACTCTTGAGATATTACTTGCCGATTGTTCTAATTATGATTCATGGTCTACTAAGGTGATAAATGCTTTTAGAACCGTAGATCCACGATTAGAACAAATCTTATACAAGAGTATTATACCTCCTAGTTATGATAAGAAAAATACTTCCGTAGAAGATCAAGGATGTATACGCTTAAACTATCTAGCTTTTGACATCCTAGTTAATTCTCTTAGCAAGGAAGACTATCATGCCTTCATAATGAATTATTATGAACATATTCCTGATGCGCATGATATTTGGACTAGAATTAAAACTAAATTTGATGAGTCCAAACATGATGGTTCATTTTGTGCTTCTACTTCCTTTGGTCCTTGTGAAACTAACCCTTTGAAGGAAGAAGAAAATGAACGATGGAGACCAAACGATGAATCCACCTCTCCAAAAGGTTTGTCTTCCAATTTTGATTCCCACATATGTTGTGTGGCTAATGAAAATGATGGTGGAAGCACAAATGAGGATGAGGAGGATGAAAGAAGCTTCATGCAACTCTACGCTCATCTAAGCCTAGAAGATAAGGCGGTCATGCTCAAACTTCTAAAAAGAGCAAGAGAGCAAAGCGAAGCTCGTCAAATGCTAGAAGATATTCTCGCCATAAAAATGCTAAGATTTGACGAGTTGACTAAAGAACATGAGGAGCTAAAGTGCTCTGATGTTGATTTGGTCCGAAGGTATGAAACTATTTCAATTGAGCAAGATAACTCTTTACATTGTATCACTCAATTAGTAAATAGAAATGCCTTGCTTAAGGACCAAGTAGAAAAGCTAAAAATTGAAAATCTAGCTTTTCAAGATAAACATGATATGCTTCTATATTCTCATGAAAATCTTATGAATAATCATATCATGTTAAATATTGCTCATGAGGTTGTGGTAGAAAACTTAAAATCTCAACAACCTCACTCATGCACAAGTATTCAATTTAAAACTATATTACCATGTGCTAATGCTTGTTGTCCGTCGACAAGCAAATCTTCCTTTGAGCTAGAATTTGCAGGAATAAAAGATTATACATATCAAAATCTCAAAGAAGAAAATGAGAGACTAAAGATGAGCTTGACACAACTAAAAAGGAAGTGCATTGCTCAACCTTCTCAAGATAACCGTGATCACATGGTGAAGAAGCTTGAGATGAGAACAACCGTCGCATGCACTAAATCCCTTGAAGAAAATGTCAAGGACTTGAGGATTGCCAAGAGGAAGGAACAAAAGAAGAAAATCAATACCTCTACCAAAAGCCTCAACCACGCCTCCATGCAAGGTAACATCCAAGGTAATGATCAAGCCACACTTCATATTAAGAGAAATAAGAAGTGTAGTGAATGCTTTGAAAAGGGACACTCGATTAGGTCATGTCCCTATATTAAAAATGACTTGATTATTAACAAGGATGATAAACTTTGTTTTAAATGCTCAAAGAAGGGACACTTAATTAAGTCTTGTCCCTATTTGAAACAAAAAGGCATAGTGTTGGAAAAGAAAGTATTAACTAACCATGTAGCAAGCAAGAAACAAGGAAAGAAGAAATCTTCAAGACTTGAAGATCGCCTTTGGTACATATGCCGAAAAAAGGGACATCAATGCAAGGATTGTCCCATTGGTAACTACCCCACCTCTAGCTTGTCAATTATTTCTCATGTAACTAGGCAACCCAAAATTGCAACTTGTGCTAGAAAGGTAATGAGTTTACCAAGTGCTAACATAAAGGACTTTTGGGTTCCTAGATCTTTGTTAACTAACCTTGATGGACCCATCAAGCGATGGGTACCAAAATATGCTTGACAAGCTTTGCAGGAAAAGAAGATGACATGAAGCTTTGGGGTGCTTGAGAGAGTTAATTCAATACTTATTAACTCAAGCTATCAATCTTCAATGATCTATATATCCAAGATTGACCCAAAGTTATTTCAATTTATTATGTCCAAAACTCATATCATCTTGGGGAAGATATTGATGTTGTAGGAAATAAAGAATTATCTTGTGCGGAAAGATCAAGGCCTACAACATGGAGAAAAGCCAAAGGATGGTAACACTTATGTTTGTAAAGTGCAAGTATCTTAAATTATCATTTCTCATGTGTATTGTGTAGTCACATAGAAAAAGAAGCACTTCAAATGTCTTTAAAAATATGTCACCATTCTTTGGAGAAATTTCTCTCATATGGTAGATTGCATACTCATCATTTCTATTCTATGGCAATCTACATGCTTTAAATTGTTGCAAGTACCTCATGGCATGTTTTTCACTAATTATCTTATTATTGCCATGATTCTAGATATAGAGAGATATTCCAAGTTCTTAAAGAATAAGGTGTAATGTAAGGAATTCAAATCCTTAGGACACTTATAAAAGGAAAATTCTCTCTATAACTAGAATAGTGAGACTAATGCTTTTATCTAAGTAACCCAAGTAGTCTCACTTGTAGAGAATAAGTTTCTCTTTGGAAGTGTGTAATCTAACATAAAAAGAAAAATCAACCCAATGACTTATGTTGTTGTGCTTCTTGCTTAAATTGGATTTGATTCTTCTACATTCAACGCTCTCCATGATTGAATTAGATTTGTTCCCATTATCTTAAGGAATTAACTAGGCTTGTTTTATAAGTTAAAACTAAGCATATATCATGGAATAATCTAGTTCATATTATAAAGTTTCCATGCTTTAGTAATCCACTTTTCATTCCTTGTCAAAATGATTACAAAAAGGGAAACTAGTGCTTGTGTTACTAACAACGTATCTCTTGAGCTTACTTATGGAAATCTACAAAAGAGAAAGTGCATGTTTAAGTCACAAGCCTCTAGGGTTACTCTTCACCCAAAGGAAGAAAGGTAAAAGCAAAGGTATGGGAACTCTTTTTCCCATCAATGGTTATTTATTCTAAATTATGTGAAGAATAGATTCTTTATTGGACTTAATTTTTGCTAGATGTGCATTCAATCCCGTTCTCATAAATGCACTAGTCCATTAGAATCTATTTCATGCCTTTGCTATATATGTTCTCATATTGATTTACTTCTAAGTAATGATTAATAAATTCAATATGAATAAGTAAATTTCGTATGATTGATCAAAATGTTTAAAAGGTGCATATTCCTTTTTCCTAAAGATGTGCACTAATGTTAAGGATTTTACTTCATGTCTGTATGACTTGTGGATGATAAATTGCTTATATTTCCTATCTAAAGAAATCATCCTTCGTCATATACTCCCTTGTGCTATTAACATCTCTCTTGAGTATTTTCAATAAGTTTGGAAGGAAAAAGAGACAACTACAAAGGAAGGACACTCAAATGAAAGAGGAAGACATCAAGAACAACAACACCTACTTGGACAATAAGATCTTCAAAACAATCAATGGTGTGGTTGTAAGCATTTTAAATCCTTTTCATTATGAGAATACCAGGCTTAAGTTGCTTATTGCAAATATTATAAGCCTTGATCAAGATGTATAATGCTTCTCCCTATTTGTCTTTAAAAGTGAATGTAACTATCCAACCCATTCAAATTCTTGATGCATATCTTTAGGCGGAGCCTATTTCTATATCTTGATTATGTTGAGACTATTGCTTTATCTTAGTAATCTCATATAGTCTCTTGCATGAGAATAAGTTTCTCATGAAGTATGCTACTACATATCAATCCAACTTGTTAAAATAATGTCACTTTTAATAAAGGATTGTAACTTTACTGCTAAAGTAGCATATTTACTGGATTCTCCTATTTTAAGGTTATCTAATGCATATGTTGTTCTTTTGATCACATATGCTATTTGTCTGATCATTGAATAACTTCAATTAACTCTTATGTTTCTTAGTGCCGCATATACTATCAATCGATATCTCTCTTGATATGCACCAAGCTAAAAGGAGAATTCATGATACATTTATGCAATTTGTGATCCATTTGATATATGCTAACAATGACTTGGAGAAAGATCACTAGTTGTAGAACTCTCTCTTGTGCAAAATATTTCCATATATTGTCTTGAATATAGGTCTTAAGCAACTAAGACTAAGGACAAAGCACAGTGAAGAGAGCGTCTCTATGTGAAGGTACAAAAGGGTAAAACTACTTCCTCTCATTTACACATGTACCTAGATCTTCCTTTTCTCTACTTTCTTTGCACATCTTGTATAAAAGGAAGAGAAAGCATGTCCAAGCATTATCCCTGCTTCATACCTAGTTTAACTTATTAAACATTTCATTCCTGCATTTATGCATCTTTGTTAAAACTGGGTGAAGTATATTTATTGTCAAAGAGCTTAAAGCTTAACCTTGTAACGAGGATAAGCTGCCTTTGTTCCAAAGGTGGATGGTCCTTAAGCCTCTTTGAAATCCTTAAGGGAAAATGCTTAAGATGTTTATAACATGCTTTCATAAGTGCATAATCTGTCGTGAGCATCACTCTTTTATTATGACACATTGCACTTCACAGTTTCTATGATATAGATATGTTCTCATTAACCTAATTATGCACACTTGGCATTTAAGGCCAAAATCTGTATTCCTCTCAAGGCACATATTTAGGGGGAGCAATCTATATTATATAGAACTGTATAAGCTTAATTGACATATCCTTTTAACCATGTCTCTTTCCTTTGGTACATTTGCATATTTCCTATCTCTCTTGTGCCAAGGCTAAGACTAATATGCTTCCATGAGTATCTTGTGTATTAAGTCTTAGATTGAAAGGGAAATGGAGTATTCGGCAAAGACATCGCTTCCACTCTACACCATCGATATTATCTATCCTTTTGTCAGTATTCCGCCATCTCTCCACATTGGTATAATCTTCACTCATATTTATTTGTTTGCCAAAGTGGGAGAAAGTAAAAAGGGCTTATATTTCACTCACAAGTATCCATTTTTGGTGATTCATGCCAAAGGGGGAGAAAGTATTAGCCCAAAGCAAAAGGACCGCACCACCACTAATGAAGTTTTCAAATTGGTAGCTTAATGTGTTTTCAAAAGGGGGAGAAAGTTTTAGTATCTTCAAAAATTTGTAAAACCCTCTTGAACACTAAGAGGAGAATTTCATTGAGGGGGAGTTTTGTTTAAGTCAAAGGAAAAGCATTTGAAACAGGGGGAGAAAATTTCAAAATCTTGAAAATGCTTATTTCAATCTTAATCATATACCTTTGACTATTTGCAAAAGACTTTGAAAAGGATTACAAAAGAATCTACAAAAACAAAACTAGTGGTGCAAGCGTGGTCCAAAATTTTAATAAGAAGAAAACAATCCGTGCATATAATTACATTGGTTTCATTCCAAGCAACCTTTGCACTTATCTTATGCAAACTAGTTCAATTCTGCACTTATATATTTGCTTTGGTTTGTGTTGGCATCAATCACCAAAAAGGGGGAGATTGAAAGGGAAATAAAGTCAAACCTTTTCCTATATGATTTTGGTGGTTGAATTGCCCAACACAAATAATCGGACTAACTAGTTTGCTCTAGATTATATGTTCCACAGGTGCCAAAGGTTCACAACAAACCAATACAAAGTTAAAATAAAGGGTTCAAAACAAAGGAGCAAAGGAAATCGAAGTGTGCCCTGGTCTAGCGCACCAGACTGTCCGGTGTGCCACCGGACAGTGTCCGCTGCACCAGGGAGGATCGACCTCAAACTCTTCGGCTCCGGCTCCGACGTACCGTCCGTTACTTCTAAGCGCCATGAGCGCAAGAAGTTTAGTAAGATTCCCCTACACTATCCTCGCATTTCCAAACATACTCCTTTACTTTCTGTACCATTAGGCAAACCACCCGTTTTTGATGGTGAAGATTATTGTATGTGGAGTGATAAAATGAGGCACCATCTAACCTCACTCCACACTAGCATTTGGGATGTTGTTGAGTTTGGAGCACAGGTACCATCCGTAGGGGATGAAGAATATGATTCGGACGAGGTTGCCCAAATCCGCGCACGAAGGAGATGAGGTGACCAAGATCACCAAGCGGGAAACGATCGAGGGGGAGCTCGGTCGATTCATGCTCAACCAAGGAGAGGAGCCACAAGCCATGTACAACCAGCTCAAGACCTTGGTGAACCAAGTGCGCAACCTCGGGAGCATAAAATGGGATGACCATGAGATGGTCAAGGTTATTCTAAGATCACTTGTTTTTCTTAATCCTACACAAGTTCAATTAATTTGTGGTGATCCTAG
The DNA here is from genome assembly GCA_029449295.1 of Zea luxurians. NCBI lineage: Eukaryota > Viridiplantae > Streptophyta > Magnoliopsida > Poales > Poaceae > Zea > Zea luxurians. The sequence continues at coordinate 49,782,273 of JAOPSE010000021.1, forward strand.
ATACAAGCTAATGTCTCCCAAGGAGGTTATAGGAAAGTTTGTGAGCTTTGAATTGATGATCAAGGCTCCAAACAAATCATCGAGCGAGGCACCACCTCAACACCCGAGTTGCAACCCGTTGCCTTCAAAGCAACGGAGGAGAAGAAAGAAGAGTCTACATCAAGTAGACTTCCCATTGACGCCTCTGAGCTCGACAACGAGGAGATGGCGCTCATCATCAAGAGCTTTGCCAAATCCTCAAGCAACGGAAGGGGAAAGACTATAAGCCCCGTTCCAATAAGGTTTGCTACAAGTGTGGTAAGCCCGATCACTTTATAGCAAAATGTCCTATTTCTAGTGACAGTTACAGGGGCGGCGACAAAAGGGGGAAGAAGAAGGAGAAGAAGAAATACTACAAGAAGAAGGGTGGCGATGCCCATGTATGCCGGGAGTGGGACTCTGACGAGAGCTCCACCGACTCCTCCTCCGACGAGGATGCCGCCAACATCACCATCAACAAGTGCCTCATGGCAAAGGACGACAAAAAGAAGAAGGTAAAATCTAGAGCTTCCACTAAATATGCAACGTCTAGTGATGAGGCTAGCTCTAGTGATGATGAGGATGATTTGCTCACACTTTTTGCCAACCTAAACATGCAACAAAAGGAAAAATTGAATGAATTAATTAGTGCTATTCATGAGAAAGATGAACTCTTGGATAGCCAAGAGGACTTCCTTATTAAGGAAAACAAGAAGCATGTTAAGGTTAAAAATGCTTATGCTCAGGAAGTAGAAAAATGTGAAAAATTAACTAGTGAGCTTAGCATTTGCCATGACACTATCTCTAACCTTAGAAATGAAAATGCCAAATTAATTGCTAAGGTTGAGAAATTAAATGTTTGTGATGATTCTCTTGTCAAACTCAAAAATGATAATGCTAGTTTGATTTCTAAAATTGACAAGTTGAATGAATCACTTTCTAGCCTTAAAATTGAGAATGAAAATTTAATTGCTAAGGCTAAGGATTTAAATGTTTGCAATGATGTTATTTCCAATCTTAGAAATGAAATGCTACGTTACATGCTAAGATTGATGAATTAAATGTTTGCAAACCATCTACATCTAGTGTTGATCATGTTACTATTTGTACTAGATGTAGAGACATTAATGTTGATGCTATTCATGATCACCTAGCTTTAATTAAACAACAAAATGATCACATAGCTCAACTTAGTGCTAAAATTAATGAGCATGACTTAGAAAATGAAAAATTTAAATTTGCTAGAAGCATGCTCTATAATGGGAGACGCCCTGGCATTAAAGATGGCATTGGCTTCCAACAGGGAGGCAATGTTAAACTTAATGCCCCTAAGAAATTATCTAACTTTGTTAAAAGCAAAGCTCCCATGGTTCATGATAACGAGGGTTACATTTTATATCCTGCTGGTTATCCCGAACACAAAATTAGGAGAATTCATTCTAGAAAGTCTCACTCTGGCTCTCATTATGCTTTTATGTATAAGAGTGAGGCATCTAGTTCTAGGCAATCCACTCATGCTAAATTGCCTAAGAAGAAAACTCCTATCGCATCAAATGAGCCAATTATTTCATTTAAGACTTTTGATGCATCTTATGTTTTAACTAACAAATCAGGCAAAGTAGTTGCCAAATATGTTGGGGCCAAGCACAAGGGCTCAAAGACTTGTGTTTGGGTACCCAAGGTGCTTGTTTCTAATGTGAAAGGACCCAAGACCGTATGGGTACCTAAGAACAAGGCCTAAACTTGTTTTGTAGGTTTATGCATCTGGGGGCTCAAGTTGGATCATTGATAGCGGGTACACAAACCACATGACTGGGGAGAAAAATATGTTCTCCTCCTATGAGAAAAACCAAGATCCCCAAAGAGCTATCACATTCAGGGATGGAAATCAAGGTTTGGTCAAAGGACTTGGTAAAATTGCTATATCACCTGACCATTATATTTCCAATGTTTTTCTTGTAGATTCTTTAGATTACAATTTGCTTTCTGTTTCTCAATTATGCAAAATGGGTTACAACTATCTTTTTATAGATTTAGGTGTTACTGTCTTTAGAAGAAGTGATAATTCAATAGCATTTAAGGGAGTATTAGAGGGTCAGCTATACTTAGTTAATTTTAATAGAGTTGAACTTGATACTTGCTTAATTGCTAAGACTAATATGAGTTGGCTCTAGCATCGCCGACTAGCCCATGTTGGGATGAAGAATCTTCACAAGCTTCTAAAGGGAGAACACATTTTGGGACTAACCAATGTTCATTTTGAGAAAGACAGGATTTGTAGCGCATGTCAAGCAGGAAAGCAAGTTGGTGCCCATCATCCACACAAGAACATCATGACGACCGACAGGCCGCTTGAGCTACTCCACATGGATTTATTTGCCTCGATAGCTTAGATAAGCATCGACAGGAGTAAGTATTGTCTTGTAATTGTGGATGATTATTCTCGCTTCACTTGGGTGTTCTTTTTGTAGGAAAAATCAGAAACCCAAGAGACCTTAAAGGGATTCTTAAGACGGGCTCAAAATGAGTTCAGCTTAAGGATAAAAAAGATTAGAAACGACAATGGAACGGAGTTCAAAAACTCACAAATAGAAGGCTTCCTCGAGGAGGAGGGCATCAAGCATGAGTTCTCTTCTCCCTACATGCCACAACAAAATAGTGTAGTGGAGAGGAAGAATAGAACTCTACTTGACATGGTGAGGACCATGCTTGATGAGTACAAGACACCGGACCGGTTTTGGGCCGAGGCGATTAACACCGCCTGCTACTCCATCAACCGGTTATATCTACACCGAATCCTCAAGAAGACATCATATGAACTCCTCACCAGTAAAAAGCCCAATGTTTCATATTTTAGAGTCTTTGGTAGCAAATGTTTTATTCTTGTTAAAAGAGGTAGAAAATCTAAATTTGCTCCTAAGGTTGTAGAAGGCTTTTTACTTGGTTATGATTCAAACACAAGGGCATATAGAGTCTTTAACAAGTCCACTGGACTAGTTGAAGTTTCTTGTGACATTATGTTTGATGAGACTAATGGCTCTCAAGTAGAGCAAGTTGATCTTGATGAGCTAGATGATGAAGAGGCTCCGTGCGTCGCGCTAAGGAACATGTGCATTGGGGATGTGTGTCCTAAGGAACCCGAAGAGCCTCCTCAAGCACAAGATCAGCCATCATCTTCCATTCAAGCATCTCCACCAACTCAAGATGAGGAACAGGCTCAAGATGATGAAGAAGAAGATCAAGAAGATGAGCCACCTCAAGAGGAGGACAATGATCAAGGGGGAGATGACAATGATTGTGATGGAACCTTCCAAGTTATTAGGCCCACCTACAGTTGTCCTTGTCCAACAGACATCAGACAACCCTATAGATGTTCCTAAATCACTTGACAAGTTCGGTATCTCTTTTCTTACCTTTCCAGGAACGTTTCACCCGTCTTGCAGACATTACAGAACATCGGAGATAAAGAAATGCGGAAGCGATTACATAAGCTTACATTTATTTAGAAAGTAAGATCAAGTTACTTATTACAGACCAGAACTATAAAACGAGTGCTGAGTAGTATTATTACAATACTAAGGGAGGCAAAACTCCTCCTGATAAGTTCTTACATAAAAGTTTTTATGGAGGACCATGTCCTCCCGCAGCTTCACTCTTGTTTTTCTTCATGTGGAACCACCTTGGTACAAAAGCAACAAAAATTTGCTGCTTCCTCACCTAAAACAACGAGGGAATAAACCCTGAGTATGGAAATACTCAGCAAGTCTTACCCGACTAAAGAAAAGACTCTCAAGGGTATGCTGGTTATAAGGGAGTCAAGGTAAGGTATCTCAAGATCAAAGACTCTGTTTTGCGTAAATGCTTACTAAGAGTGGATCCTTAAAAATCCAGTTTTATTGTCAAGTTAGGTAACTTACCTATATCTAGAGTTCTTGCTAACCTAGTTCAAACACTTATCCTGAACTAGCCAAGTTCTTAATCCATCCTTTATCTTTACTGGAGTTCTATGTATAGGGCAGTGACCAAGTCTTCATAACCGCGAAGGTACGGCGATCCGAATCGATTATACTCAGCTGAGGATCTCCAATCACACGACATATGTAGCACTTAACCCTTGCATATGTCAACCCGCCACCGGGGTTCTTAAGACCAGATCAGGTTCACGCAAACCGAGAGCACAGATACATCACCGTCCAGCCTCTTGCTACGGAGGGTACACGCTACTCTCGCCACCGCTCCACGCCCATTTTGTGTTATCTTATTCTGGCCTTAGTCTGCCCGAGGCAAGGCTTACCCATGATGAGGCATGTGACCAGTTAAAGGGTCCTCGGTCAGCAAGCCTACATCGAGACGGTCCTTAATCGACTCAGACGGAGACACTACACCGAGACTCTCTTCTCGTGCAAGTCACCCGCTCGGTCTCAGCTTAATCATTTAAACCCAAAAACTTGGTACCTGACAGAGGTACATCTTTTCCGATGTTGAATCCATCACGGCCATGATGGATCCACCATCAAGTTTTATTTTCAAAAACATCCTTCCCACTTTGCCAATCATCTTTTGTAAAACAAACTTTTTGTTTTGCTAGAGCAATGCTAAGCATAGTAAAAACCTTTTGTAAATCAGGGTTTCAAAGGAAAGGAATCAAGATCAAGGAAGGTAATGCAGGGATTGTTTAACAATCAACTCCTATTACTTAATGTAGCAAGCAAGTGATAAACATTTTAAAACATCATGGAAGGTGGCAAATGCACCGGGGCTTGCCTTCGTTAGTAGGTGAGTCAGGCTCAGGCCCGCAGATGTCAAAGTAGAGACAAGACTCTGCCTGAGATTCCAAAGGTGGTGGTGCCTTCTCTTCAGTCACTTCGATCTCTTCTTCGTTTTCTAAACATAACCACATATATGAATGCCATGTAGTGCTCATGAGAGTGCAAAGATAATAAGAACCTATTATTTAAAGTCTTGAATACAATTTTCCTTCACGGAACTCCGAGAACTTAGGGTTTCCAGAGTCAGTAAAGGAGTTCACAAGGCAGGGGGTGTTTTGGGTTCTAATTATCAAACAAGGTCCAAATCAACCCAAACTCTACCCAAGGCTTCTAAATAATGTATATAACTTATATAAAAAGTTTGGACATTTTTGGAATTACCATTTATCTCCTAAAAATCCAGAATTAATGGTTTAAGCTAATTTAAATGCCTTAAAATTCCTTATTTAATCTAAAAATCATGAAACTATTTTTATTAAATATTATGAAAAATAAGAAGTCTAGGAAAATTTGTTTGACATTTTTAGGATTTTTCTACAATTTTCTACAAGTTATTTGGTTCTGGAGTAAAAAGAAAAGGAAAAGGTAGCAACAGTAGTGGGCTGATTTCAGCCCAGACGGCCTAGATCCATGCAGAAGCGCGCCCGCGCTGGCTGTTTTGTGAAAAGGACCTCGGGTTCTTGGCTAATTGGAGACAAATTCTTTTACTGTTTCACCGTGTCGCTGACAGATTACAGAAAAGCCCTCCGGTTTCTATTCCTTCGCACGGCCAAGTCCTCGACGGCGTTCCGCGCACTCGAGCTCCGGCGAGCACGCAGACTGACCGGAGGAGGCCACGACCGGTGTTCAGCTTCGGACTAAACCAAATTCACTACCTGGAGAACATTTCCCCTAACTTAATTGCACGAATGGTGATCTATTCTCTTCTGCCCACGAGAACAGCGAAGACTACGGACATTTGATCGTGTTCTCGGCGACCAGAGGGCCCTTAGCCCAATTGCGTGGGTCGGCAAGCATCATCGATATAAGAGAGCACTTAAACGGGGAAGAAGATAGTATGAATAGACCTGGTCGGTGCTGGCCACAGTGAGGCACTCTTTGCGGTGGCGGAAGCTAATTTGGGGGAGAATTCAAAATTCTCGGGCTCTAGCGAATGATCGAGGCTGATTCGTGGTGGCTGGTTAGCTTACTGCCCTACGAAGCTTGTGGCACACTCAATTTATAGGCGCATCAAGTGACAGTGATGAATTCAGCCGAGGGGTGCTGGCGGCCAGAGAGGGGAGACGAGCTCAGTGCGGGGGAAAAGTGGCTTTCACTGTGGCAGTGGCTCCGGTGATCGCCGGACATGCATCCGGTGAGTCACCGCGGTGAAGTCTAGCGCTGAGGCATGTGGCGTGCAACGGCGGCAGCTCGACAGCGGTGAGACTTATCTGGTCGACCGACGGCTGGGGGGGGGGGGTGGTACGGCAAGCTTAGCCGCAATCCGAGCGCAAGTGGACCGGACGCCGAGATTCTTACTGAGTTGTGCTTATCCGATGGCTATGGCGCACGAATCACGACGAGCAATCAATCAACGGCGATGGGCTACCGGCGACGAGCAGGGGGTTAAGTCGGGATCTTCTTCAGTTCAGAATCTACTGTACCATGGGGAAGTTCAGTTAGATGAACCTGACAACCAAACTTGAGGCTAAGTTTTCTCTCGATTTCCAATGACCACTCATGCCAAGCTCTGCAGCAAAGTTGTAGAGCAATATGCCATCTACAACATTGCAATATGGTGTTGCCACAAAAAGCCATTAGATCATACTCGAAATTGGGCTTGAAGTTGATGTCAGTTCACTGTTAGCCTGATTTCAGACTTTTAGCAGTCTGACAGCCCACTTTGAGCATGATTATCTTCAATTTATTCTTAACAACTGAGCTCACATCCTTAAGCAAAGTTGTTCACCTTTGTTTAGTCTACAAGTTTGATGTGGTGACCTAGGACAAAAACCTTATAGTTTGAAAGTTACAAAGCTCAAAAGTTGAGCCCTTAACACTAAAATTGAGACTTAGAATGAAATCTCAATTAGGGACCTTTTTACAAATGAATCCAAAACTTAGGGTTTGGCTTGTAAATTCACATATGAGTGACCCAAATGACTTAAGATACTTATTTAACTTGGTTTTTGCACTTTAGTCCAAAAGTGGACTAATTTTGCACATAAGCCCCTAGGGTTTGGTTTTAGGGTTTTCTAGGGTTCCAATTAGGGTTTTTGGTACCCCAGGGGTATAAATGCAATTCAACTTTATTCTTGGGACCATTTTATGACCTTTTCCTTAAAGCTTTTAGGTTTTCTCAATTTGGGTTATGTTTTACCCCTTTAATCCCCCTTTAGGGTTAAGTGCCCTATTCAGGGTCTTATTTGCAAAACACTAGGACAATACAACTTATTTGAAATTTTTACCTAGTGAATGCACTCTAGGTGTGTCAAACATATGCAATGCCAATGTTTATGATGCCATGCTCAAGTTTTAGTTACAGTAACACCAGGGGTGTTACATCCTTCCCCCCATAAAAGAATCTCGTCCGGAGATTAAAGGTCCTAGGGTAAGTAATGGAAAAGGAAATGTGTCACATTTTTATTTCCTTATTTCTGGTACAAGGCAGGGGTGGTGTGGGGTTCACTCCTTTATTACAACAACTATACACACTTTACAAATTACATGAGGCTAAAAAGCCTGGGAAATTCTTATCTAAAAAGTCTTGAGTTTCCCATGTAGCCTCTTCTTCAGAATGTTGGTTCCACTGTATCTTATAGAACTTGAGAGTTTTTCTCCGGGTAACCCTGTCCTTTTGATCCATGACCCAAATGGGATGTTCGGAATATGTCAAGTCTGGTTCCAGGACAACATCTGTCACTTCAATGGTTCGATCGGGAACCCGAAGACATTTCTTCAATTGGGACACGTGGAACACATTATGTACAACAGACAAAGTTTCGGGGAGCTGAAGTCGATATGCTACTGGCCCATATCTTTCAAGTATAGGGAATGGACCAATGTACCTGGGTGCAAGCTTCCCTTTTATCCCGAAACGCGATACTCACTTCGTTGGTGAAACCTTCAGGTAGACATAGTCCCCTTCAAGAAAATACAAGGGCATTCGTCGTTTGTCTGCATAACTCTTCTGACGAGTTTGGGCTTTCTTCAGATTATGAATTATTTTTTGAAATTTTTCCTTGGTTTCTTTCACCATATCAGGTCTAAATAAATACCTTTCTCTAGGTTCAGACCAATTTAGCGGAGTACAACAGCATCGTCCATATAAAGCTTCAAAGGGTGCCATCTTGATACTTTCTTGATAGCTATTATTATATGAAAACTCCGCCAAGGGCAAACATTCATCCCATTTCTGTGAGAAGTCCAGAACACATGCCCGCAGCATATCTTCGAGTATTTGATTAACCCTCTCAGTCTGTCCACTTGTTTGAGGGTGATAGGCCGAACTGTGGAGCAATTTAGTACCCAGGGATCTATGAAGCTCTTCCCAGAATTTGGATACAAATTGTGGCCCCCGATCCGACACTATAGTCTTTGGAATACCATGCAAACTGAGAATACGGGCAATGTATAATGCTGCATAAGTGGCCACTAAATACTTTGCCTTAACAGGTAAGAAGTGGGCAATCTTTGTGATTCGATCAATGATAACCCAGATAGAGTCATACCCTTTTGCGGTCCTGGGCAATCCCACAATGAAGTCCATACTTATGTCTTCCCATTTCCATGTCGGTATTGGTAGAGACTGTAATGGACCAACAGTTTTCAAGTGTATGGCCTTGACACGTCTGTAGGTGTCACATCTAGCCACATAGCGTGCAATCTCGATCTTCATTTTCGTCCACCAATAATGTTGCTTCAGGTCTTGGTACATCTTAGTGCTTCCGGGATGAATAGAATAGCGACTAAGATGTGCTTCATCAAGAATTTGTTGGCGGACCTCTTCATTCTTCGGTACCACTATGTGGTTATTAAACCATACAATGCCTTGATCATCTTCTTTGAAACATTGGGCTTTTCCAGCCCTTATCTTGTCACGAATGTGTTTCATACCCTCATTATCCCTTTGAGCATTAATTATCCTTTGCAAGAGGACTGACTCAAGCTTTAGCTGACTTAAGGTTCCTTGTTGGACCATTCCCAGGTTTAGCTTTTCCATTTCCTGACATAATGTATTGTCAGAAGCCTTCACTGTAAGACAGTGACAGGAAACCTTACGGCTAAGTGCATCTGTCACCACATTGGCTTTACCTGGGTGATAATGAATTTCCAGTTCATAGTCCTTGATAAGCTCAAGCCATCGTCTTTGCCTCATGTTCAACTCTGACTGGGTGAAGATATACTTCAAGCTTTTATGATCTGTATAAATGTGACAGATATTACCCAGCAGATAATGACGCCAAATCTTCAGGGCATGAACCATAGCAGCTAGCTCCAGATCATGAGTTGGATAATGTTCCTCATGTTGGCGCAACTGCCTTGAAGCATATGCAATTACTCGGCCTTCTTGCATTAATACACAGCCGAGACCACTGCCTGATGCATCACAATATACATCAAAGGGCTTAGTGATATCCGGTTGAGCCAATACCGGAGCAGTGGTAATAATGTCTTCAATTGTTCAAAAGCTTCATTACACTTGGAAGACCAATTGAATTTAATATCATTCTTCAATAAACTTGTGATTGGCTTCACAAGCTTAGAAAAATCTGTTATAAATCGGCTATAATATCCAGCCAGTCCAAGGAAACTTCAGACTTGATGAACAGTGGTCGGAGGTTTCCACTCCAAAATGTCCTTGACTTTGCTGGGATCTACCGCAATCCCCCTGGCAGATAGAACATGTCCCAGAAACTGAATTTCCTCCAACCAAAACGCGCATTTGCTGAACTTGGCATATAACTGATGTTCCCTCAGGCGCGTTAACACGATCCGTAAATGTTGAGCATGCTCCTCTTCATTCTTGGAATATATTAAAATATCGTCAATGAAGACCACCACAAACTTGTCCAGCTCGGGCATGAATACCGAGTTCATCAAATATGTGAAGTGGGCAGGAGCATTTGTCAATCCGAAAGACATTACCAGGTACTCAAATAACCCATACCGCGTAGTGAACGCGGTCTTTGGTATATCCTCGGGCCAAATACGGATATGATGATAGCTCGATCTGAGATCAATCTTGGAGAATACCCTCGGCTTGGTCAGTTGATCAAATAAAATGTCAATCCTCGGAAGAGGGTACTTGTTCTTGATAGTGACCTCATTCAGGGGTCGATAATCCACACACATCCATAAAGTTTTATCCTTCTTCTTGACGAATATGGCTGGACAACCCAATGGTGACGAGCTTGGCCGGATGAATCCTTTCTCAAGTAGATCTTGTAATTGAATCTTCAATTCTGCCAACTCATTTGGAGGCATTCAGTACGATCTTCGAGAAATAGGAGCCGTACCGGGCTTCAACTCAATTACAAATTCTACATCCCTTTCAGGTGGCAATCCAGGCAAATCCTCTGGAAAGACATCGGGAAACTCGCATACTACCGGAATATCCTTGATTTCTAGTATAATGACTTCATAAACTCTGCCAGTAGCTTTGGTTGGAATGGGGATAGACAAAAGAATTTCTTCTTGATTATGACTCAACCTGATAGTTCTTTGATCAGTGTTGAGGGTTGCTTTATGCTTGGCCAACCAATTCATACCCAAAATGACATCTATGTCTTGGCCTTTCAGAACGATCATATTAGTAGGAAAGTCCCGTCCGGCCAATGTTACGGGCACTTGATAGGCCACTTCTCTAGTAAAGAATTGTCCCCTAGATGAGTGAATTTTAAACCCTTCTTTTGATTCATGGCATAAAATACAATGTTGCTCCACAAATTTCTTGCTGATGAATGTATGTGAAGCACCAGAATCAAAGAGAATAACTGCGGGATGACTGGCCACAAGGAACGTACCCATCATTACCACTGAGTTTAGCCTCGGGCGCAACAGGAAGCTCCGCCTCGCCCGACCTCATGCTCCGGCCTCGGGAGGAGGTTTCCGCCTCGCCCGACCTCATGCTCCGGCCTCGGGAGGAGGTTTCCGCCTCGCCCGACCTCAAGCTCCGGCCTCAGGAGAAGGTCTCCACCTCGCCCGACCCCCGGACTCGGCCTCGACCCCGGTCTCGGGAGGAATCGCGTCCTCGCCCGACCCCGGCCTCGACCTCAAGAGAAGTCTCCGCCTCGACCGACCCTGGGCTCGGACTGACCGCGCTAATAGGGGATGCATCATTTCCCTATTCCTAGCCTGCTCAGGCTACAAGGAACAAGACCGGCGTCCCATCTGGCTTACCTCGACTATGGGTAATGATGGTGCCCCGCGTGCACCATGACGCCAGTGGCTCTCAGCCCCTTACGACAGCAAGGAGACATCAGCAGAATCCTCACCGCGCTGCCAGCTGTGCTCCTACAGGACTCAGGCGCTCCTCCGACGGCCATGCCATCACATGTACAGGGCCCAAGCTCTCCCCCAACGTCCACTTTGGCATGTACACAGGGCTTAGGCACTCCACTGCCGGATACGTTAGCGCATAGCTATGCCCCTCGTTGTACGTGTGGACTCTCTCCTTGCCTCTATAAAAGGGAGGTCTAGGGCCACCCTAAGGGGGCTCGCGCGGGGGAAGCGGCGGACGGACTCTGCGTCTCTCCCTCTCTCACGCGACGCGCTTGTAACCCCTACTACGAGCGGCACCCCTGGTGCAGGATAATACAAGGCTTGTCCCACCTCTTGTGTTCCATCCCGCGCCAACCCATCTGGGCAGGGGCATGCAGCGATTTCACTGGTCAGTCCAAGGGACCCCCGGGTCCGAGACGCCGACAGTTAGGTTTCCTAAATGCACCGCACTCCTCCCCAAGGGGCGAACCAACCTTGGCAGAGCGAGCCGCACACACAAAGCCCCATTAACGGCACGACGGCGAAGCGAACTACACCCAGTTCCTCTAATTATTCAGCTAAGGGCGTCCCATTCCACCCTCATGGTCGCACTGTTTTCCCGGACGGTCATCCAACGAACCAGTCCTTAAAGAGAGGCACTCGAGAAACAGCTCGACTCCCCTTAAATTCCACAAGTATATCATCATATCTAGAATAAAACCATAGTATCATCATTGTATCTCATCATGTTCATTGATTAAAGTAAAGCGCTAGCATAGAACTAATCATAATAATCAATTCCCAAAGGGTAAACAAGGATAGGAAAACAGAATAATAGTCAATCCTTAGGTTGATCATGGTATGCAGGTTGATGAATTATAAAGTAAATGAGACATAATAGGTCAGAGGACACTTGCCTTCGCCAAACAGATGCTCAGAGTCTTCAACTTTGTAGAACTTGAAGAACCAGATCACTTGGTTGCCGAAGCTTGACCGTCGATTCCTCGAAGCTCGGAAACGGATCACAATCTATTCGCGACGCGCAGCGAATACAAACAGGTACAAACAAACGCATACATGCATAAGAACATTACACCATACAAGATAAAACATAATAAAACAAGCAAAAATAGAGCTCGCTACTATGGCCACGCGACGAAAAGAAACGCGGCAGTCGGAGCTACGGTCGAGAAGTTATCGCGTTTACGCTAAACAAGTACTAGTTAAAACATTTGATTCGACGTGATTATATTAATCAACCTTTATTAAATAAAAACTACTACTTAGTTTCAATTAATCTTCTATTTTAATAGTTGTCAGATTAAACAGGTGATTATAAGCGACGCGTGTAAATGACACACGCGACGCACGCACACGACGTGTGACAACGCGTGCGAATAACACGCGCGACACACGTGAATGACACGCAAAACAGCACGCCCGACACATGCGAATGACACGTGACAACACATACGAACAACACACGAACAACGAGACGACGCGCGCGACACGTGATAATCGCTAACAAATAACGTGTTTATAATAAACAAGTATTAAATGAAAAGTATTTAAGTTGGTATTAATGACTTTAACGTATATTTACAAAAGTGCAACTTAAAACTATAAATTAAATTGCTATTTTAATATTCATCAGACAAACCATTAATTAATTAACTGAAACATGTGACCAAATTAATTAACTGAACCATTAATAAATTAATTAAGTGAAGCATGCAATGGCTTTGGTTGGCTTTGGTTCTGCATGCCATGCATGTGGTGGGGCCCAGACCGGTTTCCAATTGACTGATTCCAATCGCAAGGGAAAACGTGCGGGGGAGGGGTAGATCGGCATGCAACCATGCGGGTGAGGTCCACCTAGAGCTCTCTTTCTTCTCTCTCTATCTTCTCCATACTAGAACAGCAAGGACGGTTATTGCTCACCTTCTCTTCCAAAATTCATGGCGGCAGCAAAGCAATAGGGAGCAGCCGATCGGACGTGGGATGGAGGTGTGACCTGCAGAAGCCTATGTGCGTAGGGAGCCGAATGGGGCACGTCAGGGTGGCTCAGTGGCTCACTAGGGCGGCTGGCCAGGCCAGCCTCGGTGACAGGCGGGCAGCGACGGCACGGTGATGCGCCTGCGGGAGGCTGCAAGGTCCAGCCGCGGTCGAGAAGGGACATGGGGGCTCGGCCCACTGGCTGGCCGGTCTACCGCGGTGAGCCGCGTGACCGCGCATAGGAGGGCCTCGGACTGGGCGCTGGCTGCGTGCTGCCGCTGCTACGGCTGGTTGGCCGCCGCGCAGGCTGGGATGGGTGCCACGCCGCCGCTGGCCTAGGGGCTGGACAAACGAGGAAGAAGAGCACAGGAAAGAAATGGACGAGAGAATTCACACCTGCGTAAGATGAACGACGCTCATCCTCTCCTCCGGTTGCTGTAACACCTGGGGGACTCCTCATCTTAGAACCTCCTTGCGCGAAGACACAAAGGGGAGGGGCTGAGGCATGTGTTTACATAGAGGGGATGTTATGGGAAGATGGTTGTGCGGTGAGTTGCGCGTGATGGGGTAAGACGAGGTTAGGCAGAAACAAATAGAATTAGATAAAGTTAGACGGAGCTGACACATGGGTCAGGACAACAATGAGAGGAATGGGTGAGTGGGAATGACGGTTATGCATACAGTCCGTGGGTGTGGCAGGACGAGACAAGAAAAGGTGGGGGGTAGACAAAGGTAGCCACCGAGAAGTACACGACGGGGTTAGACCGTGTAGACGCGAGTAGGAGTGTCTTGGGGAATTATCGAGCAATGGTTGGGGTTGTGTGGAGCAAAGCAGAGGTTCCGCAAAGCGTAGAGAAACTATCGAGAAAAGATGTCAAGCATAAACAAGAATGACACGAGTTGAGATTGATGGATGGGGTAGATGGAGGGCATACAAGGGATAGACGAAGGGTAGACGGGTATAGCAGATGCAATCAACATGCTGTTCGCGAGGAGAAGCTGTTTGGTGTTCTCGCGAAAAAGGACACGAGATCTGGAACAGGCTCGACAAGATGAAGAAATATATAAATATATATTATCGAGTTTTGAAAATACTAAATTTAGGCAATTAAATATTAGAAAGGCTGGAATTCATATTTAATACCCAAAGAAAGTTCCGAAGATTCCAAAAACTCTCGGGAACATCCTCGAGATATATTAACATGTTTGGATAACATTTTGCACTCATAAACACTTTGCATTAGCATGAATGCAACAATCAAAGTTCCCCAAAGATTCTATTTTACTAGGCTTACGCATAGATATAAAACAAAATAACTCTCCATTATTTAGGAAAAAGATTAGAAAAACAAGTAAAGAAGAGGGTAACACCCTGAATTTGGTGGATTTTAGAAAAGAAATTTATAGCCCCAAATTCAGGGTGTTACAAATCTAACCCCCGTAACAGAATCTCGCCCTCGAGATTCAAGAAGAGGCTTACAAGAAAATGAGATTGGTTCATTAGTTTTTCATAGCTTCTTTTGACTCAACTTTGACTCTGGCAACTTTAACTTGTGGACTGGTTGCTTTGACCTTTAGACGCTCGAGACCAATTGGTGCAATTCTTGAGGATCCCTTGGACCTGTGGGTTAGGACCCACACATGCTTTTGTTGTGCCACTCTGATCTTGTTGGTTGTTGTTGATCGCATTGTCTTCATTGGGGTTAGCAGCTAACCCCCTTAACAGGAGCATTGATATACACTTGATGAGGACGTTGCCAACTCTGATCTTGACTGATTAAGAGAGGTTGGAGATTGCCAACCGGACAGGTGCAAGAGAAAAGGGTATAAATATAAAAGGTAAGCATAGATGGATTAAAGAGAAAAGGGAGAGCACCCAGCTACCTAACTCTAAGGCACTCAGCTAGTAAACGGATGCCATTGCGGACCTAGGGGCCACAACACACCAACACTCATCACAAAGAAGCAAATCAGTCATAACACAAAGACAAACAACACAAGCATACAACAACAAACATCTTGTTGCTACACGTTAATGTTAACTAGATGGTGGTCTTTCCTTACAAAGGGGAAACTACTCTAAGGCCATCGAAAGGCAAGGGGAATAATAAGACATGCAGGATAGGGGCATGAGCATAATAAAGGATGGGGCTAAAGCAAGGATTGTAATCGACAAGGAGAGAATGCAACCAAGGTCAAGGTAGATAAAACACCATTCTCAAATCGAGATGGGAAAGATGATGATTCAAAAGGTAGGCATAAGATAAGCATCATGGAAAGATCTAGTGATTACAAAGGTACAAGAGGTAATAGGCAAAAGCACACCAAAAGATCGAGTTAAGACAAGACTTGCAACACGACAGAGGATTTGGGAACGAACAAGAGCGAGGAGGGGTAAGACAACACTCCTGAACTCAAATGGGAGAGGAAGCTTTAAAATACGGATACATGATAAGCATCAAGGTAAAGATCGATGGATGACAAGGGTTAAGGTGATAACAAACAAACACACAACCAATGAATGTATTTTAGACAAAACTTGCAAGGTGTCAAAGAAGGGGGAGCAGTCAATGATGAAATAGATGAGGCATTATCCTCGAACAGGGATGGAAAAGAGGAGGCTTCAAAGGGTAGGTTTAAGTTAAGCATGAGGACAAGGGCATAGATATCACGAGGGTTTTAAAGGTAATAACGGACAATGATGTAGGAGAGGAGGTAAATAGGCATAAGACAAAAGATATAAGTACCATAAAGGATGGAGTTAAGACAGGACCTGCAAATGGAAAAGAAGAGGGTACGTCTAAGGGCTAGATAGGTAAGCAACCACTCTCCAATTGAGGTGGAAGAGTGGAGATTTTTGAAGAGCAGGCGTAAAGATAAGTATCAAGGTAAGATCGATGGATGACAAGGTAATGGTGATAGCAAATAAAAACACATCAAAGGATGGAATTAAGACCAAACTTGTAAGGCGACAAGGAATGAAAAGAAATCAAGGAAGAGATAGGTAACTCATAGCTTTCAAACTGAGTTGAAAGAAAGGGGAGGCTTTTAAAGGATAAGTTCAAGGTAAGGATTTAGGTAGAAGGCATAAATATCGCAAGGATCAAAGGCGATAACAGACAAAAGTATAAGAGAAAAGACGAAGGCATAAAAGAGCCAATGGTATAACTACAATATAGAATGGAGGTCTGTCAAGGCTTACCTGTGGTAAAAATAGGATATTGCCAAGGGTGAGATAAGTAAAACACCGCTCTCAATATGGGGATATAAGATTGTAGATTTTAGATAACAGACATAATATAATCACAAGGTAGGATAGAGCGATGAGAAGGCTAATGGAAATAACAAACAAAAACACAACAAAGGATAGAGTTAAGGCAAGACTGATGAAGTGGAGAAAACAAGCAACGATAAGATAGGTAAGATTCCAACAAAATGGTTGAAGTAAAAATTCATTATCAGAGGAAGTTACAAGGATACAACGAGATTACCACGGATGTGCAAAATAAAATGACCGCTCATGGATTATTAAGAAACAGGGGTGGTCAAGGGCATGTTAAATGAAATGTCTTAAACAGACACTGGGGTATGAAGATAAGCATACATAAAAATATAAGAGTATGCAAGACTCTAAGGATACGATCATACTAAGACCAAGGGAATAGAAATTGCCGATAGATAATGACTTAACAATGGAATAGGAAGAGATCTCAGAAGACCAGAAGTTCATGGACATATAAATTGGAGTGTTTAAGTAGGCAAGAGAAATTCAGATGTAAATATTTGAAACAAGAGTATTGAAGAATCTAGGGGTACATGCATGTCAATACCAAGAGAATAGAGATGGTCAAATAGTAGCAATTTAATGGTGGAAGAGAAAAGAATCCCAAAAGACAAAAAGGTTATGGTTAGGGGGCATCTACAAAGACGTCGCAAGCACAAGAGCGAGATCAGATCTAATAGAATGAATAGGTAAAGCATAGACAATACTAGAATAAAATACATTTAACAAGGTGATATAGAGAAGCATAACATAGAATTAGTCGACGTGGCTAATATTTTGAAGTAGCATCAAGGATGAGGTGAAGTAATAGCCAATAAGTCCTTAGAACGGCCAATGCTACTCTAGGTCAGCGATCCTACAGCCAGCACAGCTTTGATACCACTTATGTCACACCCGGTTTTAAAGGTAAACCAAATGCAAACCATGTACGTGCCAGGATCAGAAATTTACGTACACAGCGATTACATAAATGACTCATCATAGCACAATGCTTCGAATAACAATAAAGATTAAGTAATAATATTACAGACTAGAGCCATTTACATAATATAAATTAAAGTACACAGAATCGAAACGTAGCCAACATAAATTAACCCACCACAGGCAACTGACTAGGGGAGGTCGCTAGCCTAATCCTCGAACTCGTCGACGTCCTGGAACTCCTGGAGATCCACCTCGACACCTTCTTCTTTACCTGAGCATAGATTGCACCCAAGGCAACCTGGTGTTTTGTGAAAGCAAGGGTGAGTACACATCAACGTACTCAGCAAATGTCCTGTTTGGCTGTAGTGGACTAGCTTTATGTGGGGTTAAGGTCAAGCAGTTGCTTTTAGTTGATCAGGTAATTATTATTAGTAGAGAGCCAGGTTTTAACATTAACCCAAGTTGTTAACCCAAAAGTACTCTTTCCAAATGGAAAGAATACCAGAAACCATAATCATAATCATAATCACAATAGAAACCAACATTATCCTCCTCATCATCTGTAAACAAATCATCTCTTATCTATGTGTCTCTAATCAATGGAGCTCCCTTGGCCACTCATAACCGCGAGCACGGCTGATATATCAGTTTCATAACACTCTGCAGAGGTTGCGCACTTTACCCACAAGCCGTGATTCCCTCTGTAGACTGGGCTTGCAAGACCCTTATTCACTCCCAAGGTGAATGGCTAGGGATTCACTACGAATCCTTTACAAAGAATCCTTGAGGCTGGCCACCCGTTAGGTTTCCTAAATGCACTGCATTCCTCCCTAAGGGGCAAACCAACCTTGGCAGAGCGAGCCGCATACACCGAGCCCCATTAACGGCACGACGGCGAAGCGAACTACACCCCAGTTCCTCTAATTATTCAGCTAAGGGCGTCCCATTCCACCCTCATGGTTGCACTATTTTCCCGGGCGGTCATCCAATGAACCAGTCCTTATGGAGAGGCACTCGAGAAATAGCTCGAGTCCCCTTAAATGCCACAAGTATATCATCATATCTAGAATAAAACCATAGTATCATCATTGTATCTCATCATGTTCATTGATTAAAGTAAAGCGCTAGCATAGAACTAATCATAATAATCAATTCCCAAAGGGTAAACAAGGATAGGAAAACAGAATAATAGTCAATCCTTAGGTTGATCATGGTATACGGGTTGATGAATTATAAAGTAAATGGGACATAATAGGTCAGAGGACACTTGCCTTCGCCAAACAGATGCTCAGGGTCTTCAACTTTGTAGAACTCGAAGAACCAGATCACTTGGTCGCCGAAGCTTGACCGTCGATTCCTCGAAGCTCGGAAACGGATCACAATCTATTCGCGACGCGCAGCAAATACAAACAGGTACAAACAAACGCATACATGCATAAGAACATTACACCATACAAATAAAACATAATAAAACAAGCAAAAATAGAGCTCGCTACTATGGCCACGCGACGAAAAGGAACGCGGCAGTTGGAGCTACGGTCGAGAAGTTATCGCGTTTACGCTAAACAAGTATTAGTTAAAACATTTGATTCGACGTGATTATATTAATCAACCTTTATTAAATAAAAACTACTACTTAGTTTCAATTAATCTTCTATTCTAATAGTTGTCGGATTAAACAGGTGATTATAAGCGACGCGTGTAACTGACACACACGATGCACGCACACGACGTGTGACAACGCGTGCGAATAACACGCGCGACACACGCGAATGACGCGCAAAACAACACGCCCGACACATGCGAACGACGCGTGACAACGCATACGAACAACACGCGAACAACGCGACGACGCGCGCGACACGTGATAATCGCTAACAAATAACGTGTTTATAATAAACAAGTATTAAATGAAAAGTGTTTAAGTTGGTATTAATGACTTTAACGTATATTTACAAAAGTGTAACTTAAAACTATAAATTAAATTGCTATTAATAATCATCAGACAAACCATTAATTAATTAACTGAAACATGTGACCAAATTAATTAACTAAACCATTAATAAATTAATTAAGTGAAGCATGCAATGGCTTTGGTTGGCTTTGGTTCCACATGCTATGCATGCGGTGGGGCCTAGACCGGTTTCCAATTGACTGACTCCAATCGCAAGGGAAAACGTGCGGGCGAGGGGTAGATCGGCATGCAACCATGCGGGTGAGGTCCACCTAGAGCTCTCTTCTCTCTCTATCTTCTCCATACTGGAACAACAAGGACGGTTATTGCTCACCTTCTCCTCCAAAATTCATGGCGGCAGCAAAGCAATAGGGAGCAGCCGATCGGACGTGGGATGGAGGTGTGACCTGCAGAAGCCTATGCGCGCAGGGAGCCAAATGGGGCACGTCAGGGTGGCTCAGTGGCTCACTGAGGCGGCTAGCTAGGCCAGCCTCGGCGATAGGCGGGCAACGACGGCACGGTGATGCACCTGCGGGAGGCTGCAAGGTCCAGCCGCGGCCAAGAAGGGACGTGGGGGCTCGGCCCGCCGGCTGGCCGGTCTACCGCGGCGAGCCACACGACCTCGCACAGGAGGGCCTCGGACTGGGCGCTGGCTGCGAGCTCCTGCTGCTACGAGCCTATGGCTGGTTGGCCGCCGCGCAGGCTGGGATGGGCGCCACACCGCTGCTGGCCTAGGGGCTGGGCAAACGAGGAAGCAGAGCACAGGAAAGAAATGGACAAGAGAATTCACACCTACGTAAGATGAACGACGCTCATCCTCTCCTCTGGTTGCTGTAACGCCTGGGGGACTCCTCATCTTGGAACCTCCTTGCGCGAAGACACAAAGGGGAGGGGCTGAGGCATGTGTTTACATAGAGGGGATGTTATGGGAAGACGGTTGTGCGGTGAGTTGCACGTGATGGGGTAAGACGAGGTTAGGCAGAAACAAATAGAATTAGATAAAGTTAGACGGAGCTGACACATGGGCCAGGACAACAATGAGAGGAATGGGTGAGTGGGAACGGCGGTTATGCACACAGTCCGTGGGCGTGGCAGGACGAGACAAAAAAAGGTGGGGGTAGACAAAGGTAGCCACCGATAAGTACACGACGAGGTTAGACCGTGTAGACACGAGTAGGAGTGTCTTGGGGAATTATCGAGCAATGGTTGGGGTGGACAAGATAATTGTGTGGAGCAAAGCGGAGGTTCCGCAAAGCGTAGAGAAACTATCGGGAAAAGATGTCGAGCGTAGATGAGAACGTCACGAGTTGAGATTGATGGATGGGGTAGATGGAGGGCATACAAGGGATAGACGAAGGGTAGACGGGTATAGCAGATGCAATCAACATGCTGTTCGCGAGGAGAAGCGGTTCGGTGTTCTCGCGAAAAAGGACACGAGATCTGGAACAGGCTCGACGAGAGGAAGAAATATATAAATATATATTATCGAGTTTTGAAAATACTAAATTTAGGCAATTAAATATTAGAAAGGCTGGAATTCATATTTAATACCCAAAGAAAGTTCCGAAGATTCCAAAAACTCTCGGGAACATCCTCGAGATATATTAACATGTTTCGATAACATTTTGCACTCATAAACACTTTGCATCAGCATGAATGCAACAATCAAAGTTTCCCTAAGATTCTATTTTACTAAGCTTACGCATAGATATAAAACAAAATAACTCTCCATTATTTAGGAAAAAGATAAGAAAAACAAGTAAAGAAGAGGGTAACACACTGAATTTGGTGGATTTTAGAAAAGAAATTTATAGCCCCAAATTCAGGGTGTTACAGTGGAGCTATAAATACCCCCAACCACCACACTTCAAGGCATCCAAGTTTTTTAGACATTGTTGGGGACTTGTTTTCAAGTGCTATGAATTAAGAACAAGGCAACACAAAATGTTTAATGTTAATGCCCTTCGTCCTTTGAAGCATTATTTCCCTTAGGATATAATGATCTTCAGACGAAGGTCATGAAGGACATACCTTCATCATCGTGGTATAAATTAATAAAAGGAGAAGCATATGAAATGCAGGAGATAACATGAACAATTATATAACATTATCAATTTGTTCTCATTATATTATCATGAAAGAATAGAAACAAAATTAGATTACATATGTACCTTCAGTTTGACAGAAAGGTAAAAGTACAAGTGTGACGCACGAGCAAGTATCAGTCAGCGTGAACAGTACGGGGAACTGTTCATCTATTTATAGGCACAGGACGCAGCCTGTGAGAAATTACATTCATGCCCTTTACATTTATTATTAACTAATAGACAATTCTACAAGGACTAGATAGCCTTTTCCCCTTTAAGTCGATTCCTCTCTCCGTCATTTAGACGAAGCTCCCGTGCACGTAGCTTCGGAGCAACTCCAACCTTCGTCACGATCATGCTTTTTACGTCGTACATGCTTTTAGCCCGAGTTCGAAGGTACCTGTTCACATATCACACTTGAAGATTTTGTTAAATCACGTTTTTTGAGGACCTTTGGAGGACGAAGGCCCCCAATAGTAGCCCCTCGCAGTATCAATTTGTTTAAGATAACGAATTTAGACTGCGACATGGACGAAGGCCTTAAGCCGAAGGTCCAAAAAACACCTTCCCTTTGCTAGAATAGCAACAGTCAATGACAGACGGGCCCCCCCAATTTGGAGTGTGCCGAGCGTATAAATAAGAACTCGTATCAACCTCATTTGGTATGCGCTTGAGCCGCTTGCTTTATTTTATCAATTTTCATAGCTCTTGCTCACTAACACTTGCTGGTTTTTCAAGCTTTCTGAGCTTCGGTTAGAAAGACATTTTCATCATCTCCGAAGGAAAAGATGACTCAAGACAAGAAGGTTGCTACTGAGACGAAGCCTGCTGAAGAGGAGAAGCTTTTTGAGGAGAAGAAGGTTGTGAATCCTTACATTGCTGGATTTATCGAGTCAATGACAAATCAAATACAGAGAAGATTACTAAGGAGATATTGGAAGGCCTGTCTGAAGATACTGGTGACAGTGATAGTTATGATGTAGAAAGTGAGGGCGAAGATTTTAAGGATCGACCCTAGAGACCAAGCCATACAATTTTCGGAAAATCTACCATCAAGCAAAGTCACCTTGAAAACATGAGGGGAAGGTACTTTCGGGATATGTCTATTGTGAGGGCTGGCGGAGACAACAACGTCCCGGCCCCCGAGGGGAACGAAGTTGTGATTTTCCGAAGCTTCTTCAAAGCTGGGCTTCGATTTCCGCTGAGTAAGTTTGTAGTTGAAGTGTTGAAAACCTACCAAGTTTTCCTTCACCAGTTGACCCCCGAAGCCATATTGAGGATGGGAATCTTCGTCTAGGCAGCAAGAAGCCAAGGGATAGAACCAAGTGCGGAGTGCTTCTGCAGCATGCACGAACTTTTGTATGAGACGGAGGCCATGGGGAAGAACAGTATCATAACAACTTTGGTTGTTATGGGTTTATCGCCCGTCCCAACGCCAGTCACCCTGTGCCAACATTTCGGAAGAGATGGCCCGGAAATTGGATGGAAGAATGGTTTTATGTGAAGAACGACTTGTCAGCGAGGGAGGACATCAAGGATGTTATCATGCGCCCCATATGGTCCCGCTTCGGCCTCCGAAGGCCGAAGGTTAAAATTGATGAAGCCGCCAAAGCGTGCCAAAGGGCGTTTGGTACTGTCTGCTTCTTCATTGGCACTAGAGATTTAATTCAAGAGCATATAGAATTCAGAGTATGGCCGCTTGCAGAGAGCTGGAAAATGCTGAAAGAAACTATTACCAAGTCTAGCGAAAGTGAACTGGTTCGGCTGAAATATACATTTAGATATGGGGATAAATTCGATGAACCAAACGATGATTGGTTGAAATGCATCGAAGTTACAAGTGATGAACTACTTGGATCATACTCCAAGGCAGAAGATAATGCGCTGTCTACAGCCTTCGGAGGTCGGGAAAAAAGAGAATAAATAGAGTTTTTGACGCCATTGGCTTCGTCTACCCCGACTACCACTACTCGGTTCGAGGGCAAGGGAAAAAGAGGAAAGCTGCTGCTCTGGCCACCTCGGCTAAACCTATGACGAAGGCTGCAGGCAAAAAGATGAAGGTACTTACCCACCGGCCATGATATATTGAACCGGCTGTGGTGCCTGAGTTTGCGGGGAGGCATCTTCGGCTGCTGAATCAAGAGAATCTGCTCTGATGCAAAAGGCTGAAGAACCGGCTACAATGCCAAAAGCACCTTCGATTGAGCCAGTTGAAATGAAGGTTGACAAAGATAAGGCTGACAGGCCAGCAACCGAAGAAGTGAAAAAGATGTCAGGGATTTTAAGTCCTTCGACAGAAGCCACATCGCTGAAGGCACAAAAAAGTTCTGTCATAACTCCTAGGAGAAGGAGGATGGTAAATGTATTAGATGTTTTGGAAACAACCGATTCCATAGGCCTTGCTCCCACAGGGAAGGTTACCGAGGCTATCAAAATGCAATCCAAGGCTGATACTAAGAAAATAGAAGTCGAGACTACACTAACCCAGGCTGAAGCCGAGGCAGAACCCACGGTGCCTACTAAGACGAAGCTTGCCGCCATCGAGCAGAAGGCTGAAGAAATAACCCTAGCCCAGGCCGAAGCTGCCTTCTCCGTGGATGTCACGAAGGATCCCTCAGCCGAAGCAAGCTTAATGGGCGGAAAATTTTATACTGACATCTGGTCAAATGGCGGCCGAGAAATGTCTCATGAAATAATGAAGAAAAGCGAAAAAGATATCCATGAGGCCTGAATTCAAGCTAAGCAAGCTGAAGAAGCTGCAGAGCGCGAGAGGCACATAGGTATTGTTTTACGGCCTTTAGCTTTGTCGTTTGTTTTTGTGACTTCAAATTGATTAATTTTTCCTTCTGTAGCTGAACTGTCTCCTCTGCTAGAACCGTTCGACCCCCTGGCCGACCCAGAAATGAAGAAAGCAATAGAAATCATCAATATTGCAGAATCTATTGTTGATGAAGTTGTTAACAAGTTGTTGAATGAAATTGCAGAAAAGGTCCTGAAAGAGGACTGATATTGTAAAAACATTTTTAAATGATCAATGTAGCTTCGCTGCTTCAAAATTGTAATATTCGATGTGCATATTTTTGAATCTAATGTGTGAATTATTTGTAATTCAGTTCTTTGTAATGCATGAAACTTTATATACGTACCGTTTTTGAGCCTTCAGCAAAAAAACACCTTCCCTTCTTTTCATGCTTTACAAAGAAGAAGATCCTTGCTTCGTGAAAATATCCAAGCTTCGTAAAAACCTCCCAACTTTATAAACAAATGATCCCTTCTTTTGCAATAGAGCTGACGAAATTATATTTTCTCAGCTAACTTTGTGCCTTAGCACCTTTCCATTTTTTATAAAGCAGTCTCCAAAGGTCAACTTCGTATTCAATTCGTGCCATCAGTGCAATATGATGTATGATGTAATGCTAAGCGGGATGATGTGACGATATGATGCGGATGATGCTAATGCCGAAGATGCACACCCATGCGCCCATACTGGAACACACCATCTCTGCGTCCCCTTAGGAATGATCAAAGTCTCTTTACCGTTTATTTTTCGGCTTCACCACTTATTTTTGGTGTAAGTTCTGCATCCCCTTAGGAACGTCTTTTGAACTTCTTCGCCTTCTATTTCGGCGGTATTTTTCGCGTTGACTTTTCGCGCTTCGCCTTATATTTCAGCGGTATTTGGCTCTGCATTCCCTTAGGAACGACTTTTGAGCAGAAAACTTACACTGCGCTCCCTTGGGAATGACTTTTTGTGGCTTCGGCAAGACTTATGGTGCGCTCCCTTAGGAACGACTTTTTGAACTTCGGCAATTTTGGAGCTTCGTAAATCTATGAAGAAGATATATTTTATTTTAATGGAAGCGAAACTATTACAAAGAATTAAAACTAGATTTGCATTACTTGTCCCTTATTAAAAAAACAAACTGGCATAGAATAAAAAAGTGTTTTAGAAAGTAGGATATCTCTCAATAGATGTGCTTTGACTCCAGCACAGTACTGTTGACTTTGCGAGCGTCGGATTCCTCCCTGAAATCCCGCTGCTGTTGGGTGTGTTAGTGCCCTTCTGGCTGCTGACCCCGTGAATAGGTAGGTTGTAGTGGTGGCGAAGGTGGAAGCTGTGGCCAAGAAGCCTGTGGCTAACTAGTCGAAGCAACAGAAGCTGCAGAATGATTACCCACATATTCTGGTATGTAGGGTGAGTGGCACGAAGCAGTGTGCAAGACCTGCTTCGGTTGACTCTGTCGAGCTTCGACTTCTGCAATCTCCTTCTGTTTTTGGATGGTAATTTGGCACATTCTTGTAGTATGGCCCTTGTCTTCACCACAAAATAAGCAGTAGATCTTCCTGGGCTGGTCCCCATATCTTCCTCCGAAGCCCCTGGCACCTCTGCCTCTTGGAGCTGGCGGCCAAAAAGAGCTTTATTGCTGCCCCGAAGATTGTGAGGTATATTGTGGCCTCTGTAGTTGACTTCCTTTGTCATCATTCTGAGTGGAGTTATGAATTGACCTGACATGTCTCAGGTGGATTCTTCCTCCGAAGCCCCTGGTCATCTTAGAGAATCTATAAGCTTCCTCCCTTGTTTGGCGGAAGTCATTGTCAGCCCGGATGTACTCATCCATCTTTTGAAGCAGCTTCTCTAGAGTTTGTGGGGTCTTCCTGGCGGGCGGTAGGTCCTGGGCGAAGACCTTTGATCATGGCCTCAATGACAATCTCATTGGGCACGGTAGGCGCTTGTGCCCTCAATCGCAAGAACCTTCGTACATATGCCTGAAGGTATTCTTTGTGGTCTTGCGTGCATTGGAACAGAGCCTGAGCTGTGACCGGCTTCGTTTGAAAGCCTTGGAAGCTGGTAACCAACGTGTCCTTAAGCTTCTGCCACGACGTGATAGTCCCTGGCCGAAGAGAAGAATACCATGTTTGGGCTACATTCCGGACTGCCATGACGAAGGACTTCGCCATGACTGCAGTATTGCCTCCATACGAAGATATAGTTGCTTTGTAGCTCATCAGAAACAGCTTTGGATCTGAATGCCCATCATACATGGGAAGCTGAGGTGGCTTGTATGACGGGGGCCATGGGGTAGCCTACAGTTCTGCTGCCAAGGGAGAAGTATCATCAAAAGTAAAGGTATCATGATTAAAATCATCATACCATCCATCCTCGTTGAATAGGCCTTCTTGACGAAGTTCCCTGTGTTAGGGCCTTCGATCTTGTTCTTCTTAAACAAGATGGCGCACTTCTTCAGTAGCTTCGTCGATCTTCCTTTGAAGATCAGCCAGCCACACCATCTTCTCCTTCTTCCTTTGTACTTGTTGATGAATAATTTCCATATCCCTGATCTCTTGGTCCAACTCCTCCTCCTGGAGTGTTGGACTGGTGGCTTTCCTCTTCTGGCTTCGCGCCTCTCAGAGAGAGAGGGTCTCCTGGTTTGGGTCCCTCGGCTGCAGTGCAGCAGTCCCTGGTGCTGAAGCTTTCTTCGGCGACATGACGAAGGTTAGTGCTTGCCGAAGGTGGTCGAAAGAGTTCACCGGAGGTGGGCGCCAATGTTGGGGACTTGTTCTCAAGTGCTATGAATTAAGAACAAGGCAACACAAAATGTTAAATGTTAATGCCCTTCGTCCTTCGAAGCATTATTTCCCTTAGGATATAATGATCTTCAGACAAAGGTCATGAAGGACATACCTTCATCATCGTGGTATAAATTAATAAAAGGAGAAGCATATGAAATGCAGGAGATAACATGAACAATTATATAACATTATCAATTCGTTCTCATTATATTATCATGAAAGAATAGAAACAAAATTAGATTACATATGTACCTTCGGTTTGACAGAAAGGTAAAAGTATAAGTGTGACGCACGAGCAAGTATCAGTCAGCGTGAATAGTACGGGGGAACTGTTCATCTATTTATAGGCACAGGACGCAGCCTGTGAGAAATTACATTCATGCCCTTTACATTTATTATTAACTAATAGACAATTCTATGAGGACTAGATAGCCTTTTCCCCTTTAAGTCGGTTCCTCTCTCCGTCATTTAGCCGAAGCTCCCCTGCACGTAGCTTCGAAGCAACTCCAACCTTCATCACGATCATGCTTTTTACGTCATACATGCTTTTAGCCCGAGTCCGAAGGTACTTGTTCACATATCACACTTGAAGATTTTGTTAAATCACGTTTTTGAGGACCTTCGGAGGACGAAGGCTCCCAACAGACATTTCACTCAATACAAGAGCTAGTGCATTCAATACAAGACACAAATAGATTGAATCAAAGCCTCTCAAAGTCCCAATTCCACTCAAAGCAATTAGTGACTAGAGAGAGAGTTTTGCTCGTGTTCTTTGAGCTCTTGTGCTTGGATCGCTTTTCTTCTTCGTTCTTTCTTGTTCTCAAGACCTTTGTAATCAAAGCAAGAGACACCAAGTTGTTGTGGTCCTTGTGGGGACTAAGTGTCCTAATTGATTGAGGAGAAAAGATCACTCAGTCTAGGTGACCGTTTGAGAGAGGGAAAGGGTTGAAAGAGACCCAGTCTTTGTGACCACCTCAACGGAGAGTAGGTTTGCAAGAACCGAACCTCGGTAAAACAAATCACCGTGTCACTCTCTTCATTTGCTTGTGATTTGTTTTTCGCCCTCTCTTTTGGACTCGATTTTAATTCTAACGCTAACCCCGGCTTGTAGTGTGTGCTTAAGTTTATAATTTTTAGATTCCGCCTATTCACCCTCCTCTAGGCGACTTTCACTATTTGTTGTCATATACCCTTGTTTTTAGTTCTGTACATATTCCTTAAGCATAAGCAAATTGAGGGCATTTTTTAGTGAATCAATTACTGCTGAGGCATTTTTTAGTAAATCAATTGCTGAACTGGTGGCTGCTATTTTTTACTGATTAATCTGATGAACTGGATACATTGGTTACTGGGGGCTATTATTTTGGTGGTTGCTATTGTTTTAGGTTTTAGTGATTAATCAGATAATTTGCTCCATGGGTATTGTTTTACTGATTAATCAAGAATTGTTTGGATGATTAACTGAATACACTGTTTAGTGGTTGCTATTGTTTTAGGTTTTAGTGATTAATCTGATGGACTAGATACAATGTTTAGTGGCTGAATTTGTTTTAGTGATCAGTCTGTGAACTGGATACATTGTTTACTGGGGGGCATTTTTTAGTTAATCATCCAAACTGAACTGGTGGCTGCTATTGTTTTAGTGAATTATGTGATGGACTGGATACAATGTTTAGTGGTTGCTATTTGTTGTCATATACCCTTGTTTTTAGTTCTGTACATATTCCTTACGCATGAGCAAATTGAGGGTATTTTTTAGTGAATCAATTACTGCTGAGGGCCTTTTTTAGTGAATCAATTACTGAACTGGTGGCTGCTATTGTTTACTGATTAATCTGATGAACTAGATACATTGTTTACTGGGGGCTATTATTTTGGTGGCTGCTATTGTTTTAGGTTTTAGTGATTAATCAGATAATTTGCTCATGGGGGCATTTTTTAGTGAAGCAATTACTGATAGAAACC
This sequence comes from Zea luxurians, assembly GCA_029449295.1. Classification (NCBI taxonomy): domain Eukaryota; kingdom Viridiplantae; phylum Streptophyta; class Magnoliopsida; order Poales; family Poaceae; genus Zea; species Zea luxurians. Next base: position 49,811,301 of record JAOPSE010000021.1, read on the forward strand.
TGTATAGTTCTGGTGACTGCTATAGTTTTCCTAATTAATTAGATAATTGTTTTAGTGATTAATCATGTGTGTTTAGTGGCTGGTATTATTGTCATATACCTTGTTTTTAGGTCTGTACATACTACCTGAGCATGACCACATCAGCCTTATGTTTGAACGATTTCACACATTTACATTTGTGAATGTGTTAATCGCAAGCATCATCTTTATTTAAATCGGAAACTTGGTTTTACAATGATGTCTCATTGAAGTTCTTGCTTTTCCTTGTTTGCAAATCTAAAATACCCTTGGAGGTTCTGGCGGAAAGAAGACCCAAAGGACCTTGAACAGCAAAATCTAAGGTAACTTGTGATGAACAGCTAAATATGTTTTTGTTATTGTTCCCAACAAATAATCTAATATGCAAGTTGATATGTTAGGCATATTTCATTCCCGATGTGATGCCAATCATCTGTACTCTTTAGTTTTTATCTGTTGCCGCTTCTGTTTAGTGACCTCACTTGTTTGGAAAAAATATTATCATTCGAGATTGCTGCCAGCGTTAGAATCTGATGTTCCTATTGGGACACCTATTTTTTGGGTTGTCTAGGCGTGCTGTTTTTTATAGGATACTAAAGGAGAAAACGTAAACAAATACTGGTCTTAGATCCTCACAGATTAGTGTACAGTTAGCATGATGCATTGCACTTTATGGCAGGAGCATAATATCAATTGGCAGTCATAGATGCATTGCACTTCATGGCAGTTAGCACGAGCTCTAAAAGTAAATAGAAATGAGTATCAAAATGAATCGCACTTGTCTAGAACTGCAGATTGAACATAAAACCTACTTGATCATGAGCACATGGAAGCATTTTTAGTGAAGCATTTACTGCCATTTTTAAGTGAAGCATTTACCTAACCATTTACAATGCAGGTTTCCACATTGCGGACACATGAGAGTCCAGCCTACGCCAACGCTCCTGCAGGTTAGTCCTAGATGGCCCTTCATTTTCCTGTTTCAACATAATAGAAATCCTATACAAACAATTTGGTACTAAAACTCGTTGTAGTTCGAGATGGTCCTTCATTTGGCTTGAATTTTTTTATCTATTATGTAAAATGCACTCGTGTTCTTGTTTGCTTTATCGATATATATCTTGCTTACATTTGCATAATTGTTTGGGATTTCATCACTTTTGATTGCAAAATTGTATAACAATGATGTCCTTGTCAATTTTTTTATCCATTATGTCAAATGCAGTCATGTATTAGTTCATGTTGTTTGTGTTCATATGTGCCTACTTTATTGAAATCGAACACTTGGTTCTACATCAATGTCTCATTGAAGTTCTTCCTTTTGCTTGTTTGCAAAACTGAAATCCCCTTGTAGGTTCTGTTCAAATGAACAATATATTGAACATCAATATCTTCAACAGCAAAAAATATGGATGTTTTCGTTATTGTTCTCATCAACTTTGCCCCTTGTATTTTTAGATATTGGGTCGTGAATAAAAGTTGATTGAACTCCAAGCCAATAAATCAAATCTACACATTCAGGTACATGATCCTTTGTTAGTTTACCAGCTTTTTTGCTGCTCTATCTCATGACACTAGCCCTTTTTCTACTGTCAGTTGTACTTCTTGATTATGTATTTCAATTGGCTGACATGTTCAAGTGGAAAAAATATCTCTTTAAAAAAAACTCAACAGTTGCTGACATACCCTACTATGAATACTTCAAATTAAAGCCAAATGATTATTTCATTTTAATTTATGAAATGTTGATAGTTAGCCATTCAACTTGACACACTGCACCAGTATAAACATTTTTTGAGGCAAATATGTTGTAATGCACTAATTACCTGTAAATCTACTTGGTTGCCCTTCGAAGTTGACTTTTTTAAGTGAATCCACTTTTACTAAGTCCTTGTAGATTATATATGCATCTTATTCTATCTTTGTGTTATTTTTGATATGCTATTTAATCCTTCTCGTAATTTTATGGTTCTTTTAAAATGTGTGCAAACTGATACCTTGTGACAATAGGCATCAGATTGTGTGTGAAAGTAACTAAACCAGTACATTGTCCCTAGCAGATATTCTTTAGTGAAAACGGAGAACCAACAGAAACATATCTGATGGGGCATGCCGGTCGCACACAATTCACAGACATCTCAAACACCAGCACTAAAGGTAAAAAAGTTACTACACACATGTCGAATAATGATTGAAACATAATAAGTAGAGGAACACTGAAACACAAAGTTACATTGTAGGTGATCAGAATGGATCGAACTCACTTGGACCAATGGTCGATGCTAATGAACGTAAGAGGCAAAGGGATAAGAAAAGATATGCATCGATGTCCGTTGAACAAAAGAATGAGAACAATAGGAAGCGTCGTGAAGCACGTCAACGAAATAAAGAACTACCAATAAAGCCCGAGTCATCTAGAGGTGATGAAAATTTAAATTTTGTAAATGTTATACATACATGTCCCTACAATACAAAGTTGACATGTATCCTTTTCTATATGGGCAATGGGTAATTAAATGAAGAAGACATTAATACCAAGCAGACACATGAGGCGATTAATGTTGAAATAAGTGGAGATTTGCATCTTGGTTCAGGTACACGAACATTTTATCAAAAAATTCAATACAACATGTTGCTGATTAGTATGCATTAATCTTATATTTTGGTTTTCATCGTGATCCACAGATAGCTTTCCAGGTAACTGTAGCATGATTGATTTCACAAATTTTGCAACACATGACATTATAGGTATAACAATCATACTTTTTAGCCATTGTATTTTTTCATTGAAAAGGCTCCTGCCTTTTGTACCAATGTTGATTTGGCTAATGCCTAGGATGATTATGGCAGGTCCTGTTAAAAACACTTCATCAGCTGGTAATTCTATCGAACGAAAGAGGCAAATGGATAGAGAAAGGATTGCAACAATGTTGGTTGAACAAAGGAATAAGTTCAATAAGAAGCGTCGTGAAACGCTTCAACGAAATAAGGGACAAAATGTGATGCCCAATGTGATAGGAGGTGATGAAACCCATAAAATTTATAGTGATATATGTGTGTGCATAAACCCACAATTGGAAATTAATTGTATTCATATTTTGTAGATGGAGACAAAAAAGAAAACGTGGATCCAGATGATGATAGCGATTGGATGCATAGGAATGAGGGTTTTTAGGCAAACAACATTGTAGCAACGACAGATCTTCTGACACAAGGTACATGACTGTTCACTTGCAAAGTATACGAAAAAATGGTACATTTTAATTACTTTAAACCTAGACATGCCTTATTCCCAACAGTGTTCGTGAATCTATTGGTGTCATTGGGGAACTGGGTATAGGAATCACGAGGGAGTCTAGGCTTAAACGCCTTAGGTTGTATAATCAGACACCAAGGCGGAAAGAGGCGAAGATAGAGTATATGAGAAAACATAAAGCATTGCAGGATGACACTTTGAATTACACATCCATCGCCATGGAGGACCCAACATATACCCCTGAGGTTGTACACCCTACAGCAGATGCAACGAAACCTAATGGATCCTCAGTTACTGCTGACGACTGGGTTATCCCTGAATTCTTCAGGACACCTTTCTTACCAACTTCAACACAGACCGAAGATGTCGGTACATTTGATATGTCTACTGAAGCAGTAAGACGTAAACATCATGTGACGCGTGGGGAAAGACAAGCTATCTTAGCCCGTTGAAACCAGCAATTTGAAGCATCCATTGCAAAGAACATGGCTACTTTGATTGGGGATACTATCAGTGATGCTGATATCAACAACAATGGTAATTACTATCCAATCTTAAATGGATCTTGCACGACGACGATAGCATGTAGTTAGACTAAACGTGTGTTTCCATCAGCACAATGTAGGGTTCCATGCCAAGGCGCTACCTTCCCCACTAATGGGAGTGCAGGCATAACCAAACAAGAAAGTGGGGTGGAGCATTTAAGAGCGAAGCCAAGGGTCATTTCCAATGGTAATTGTTAAAAATGTTTATTTAGATGAGGAGGCTACCTTGCCAACTGATTGCCTTTGTCTTTTATGTGGCTTCGCTTTTCACCATCTAGGTGATGATGATGACAAGGCTATCATATTCGGAGAAGATGATGACGACGATGAGGGATACATATTCAATGGCCAATGTACTTATGTCAATTTTTATTATGATACCAAGATTTATATAAATAAACATGTCTTAGTCATTGTTTTCCATAAAATCTCAGATGAGGAGACTAACGAGGACAATGAGATCGATGGTACTCAAGATGAATCTATTGCCACTGATGTGCCTGACCCGTACGACAAGGTGTACAGTAACCTCCCTGAAGAAACACATATACTAAAGCATGTTCCTGACTGCGGTTATTGCACTACGAAGAAGTTTGAGTATGAGCCACCTGGGTTTTGTTGTCATGGTGGGAAGGTTGAGCTAGCACCACTGGAGACCCCTCCCCAGCTCATGAGGTTGTGGGATAGTGTAGACTTTGATGCTAAGCACTTTCGTGATAACATTAGGTTTTTAATGGCCATTTCTCTTTCACTTCCCTGTACTATTGCCTCGATAGTATGACAACTAATGTGAGAGATTCTGGTATATACATGTTTCGGGCACAAGGCATGATGTACCACAATATCAAGTCATTCGGTAAGGAAGGTGGGTCGGAGCATAAACATCTAGAGCTTTACTTTTACGATGATGATCCCAGTCTCGAGCATCGGTACCGTAAGTGTCGTGAAGAGCATCTTCGGAAAGACAAAGAGGTTATTAAACAGATAGTTGGCATACTCCATGGAAACCCGTCCTCCGAGCACCTTAGGAGCATGGGCCATGTTGAGAACCTTGATGACTATCATATCACATTGAACCTTGACCAGACGTTGAACCAGAAGACATATAACACGCCTCTCACTTCGAAGGTGGCCGCTATCTAGATCGAGGGGAGCGAACGGCGAGCCCAGTTTAGCAAGAGTGTTATGCTACATGGGAAGGATAGGTCAAGCCATGGCATCCACTCATACCACGGGTGCTATGATGCACTATCATATCCATTGTTCTTCCCTAGAGGTGAACTTGGATGGCATGCAAATATCCCAAAGGTTGGTGTATCCATGGATGAAGTGGATGCAGATCGTGCGACGCATAGGGCAAGTAATGCAAATGATGAAGATGTGGGTTAGTTGCTTCTTTGTAATTTGAGATTTTTGCACATTATTAACTATGCTTTCGGCATCACTCACTTTTCAATCCTTGCGTATGCAGAATCTCCTAGCCATTTATGTGTGTCCGTACGTGACTACTACTACTACTACAAATTCCAGATTCGTCCCGGGGTATTCCATCCAATACTTCATGGAAAGCGGCTTTTCCAACAGTTCGCTGTCGATACATACATCAAGATTGAGAGCTCTCGTTTAGATTTCATACATAAGAATCAAGATCGGTTAAGGGCAGACCTATACTAGGGCTTGGTGGATAGCATGTTAGATGGAGATATTAGAGCAGAAAAGGTTGGGAAGCAAACTGTGTTGTTGACATCATTTATTGGTGGTCCTCGTGACATGAAACATCGGTATATGGATGCTATGGCTCTGGTGCGTAAGTTTGGTAAACCGGACATCTTTCTTACCATGACATGTAACCCCAACTAGGATGAGATAAGGAGGGAGCTTCTCCTTGGGCAGACACCGCAAGATCGTCCTGGTCTTTTAGTGTGTGTCTTTCATGTGAAGCTACAAGAGTTAAAGCATAGGCTGACTAAACAGGATATTCTCGGTAAGGTCCAGGCCTACGTCTACGTCATGGAGTTTCAAAAGCAGGGTTTTCCACATGCCCATTTTCTACTCATTATGCAGAGGAAGTACAAGCTCACGTGCCTTGAGCAGTATGAACTTTTGATCTCAGTCGAGATCCCACACAACAAGTACCCTGAACTATGAAAGATGGTGATCAAGCATATGATGCATGGCTCGTGTGGGTCGCTAAACCCTAACCGCCCATGCACTAAGGGTCATGCATCATGCAAGAATCATTACCCCCTGCCTTTCAGTGACACAACCTTGCAAGGGAAGGACTCATACCCGATTTACAGACATCGTGATGATGGGCATAAGGAAAAGGTTCGAGGATGCGAATTGGACAATAGATGGGTTGTACCTTACAACCCTTACCTCTTTCGTCTCTTCAACATCAATGTTGAGGCATGCAGGAGCATCAAGGCTGTTAAATACCTGTTCAAGTACATATACAAAGGCCACGATCGTTCGTCTGTTGTTATGAGAGATGCAAGCAAGGCAAATGATGATGTAGATGAGATCAAGTAGTACAGAGATGCAAGGTGGGTGACTCCTCCAGAAGCGTTATGGAGGATATACGGCTTTGAACTTAGTCAGAACTCTCCACCTGTGATGCAGCTACAACTCCATCTTCCAAACATGCACATGGTGGCGTTTCACGAGTGACAAATGGTCGAGCAAGTTGTCAACCATCCAGGTGCTGATAGGTCAATGCTCACGGCATATTTTGAGGCGAATAGGCTACACGAGGAGGCTCATGGCATCCTGTATCGTGACTTCCCTGAGTGGTACACTTGGCAGAGTGGTAAGGGCAAAGTATGGCAATGGAGGAAACGAGATATAGGTGGACAAGTTGGTAGAATAGTCTCTACTCATCCGGCCGAGGGGGAGCTACTATCTTCGTGTTCTCCTAAACCACGTGACTGGCGCCACCTCCTATGTGGATCTTAGGACAGTAGATGGTCTCACGCTACCGACTTTTCGCGAGGCAACAGAGAGAAGGGGACTGCTTGAGTCAGACAACACACTGGATGAGTGTCTCAATGAACATGCTCTTTTCCAGATGCCATTGGCGCTGCGACGGCTTTTTGCCACATTACTGGTGTACTGTGAGCCAAGCGATGTGGCTGTACTCTGGCAGAAACACCTAGATGCTATGTCTGAGGACTATCAACGTAGGAGTCAAAGCAAAACTCATGTTGAGCAGATGGTACTGATTGACATTAGGAACATGCTGCAGTCAATGGGAAAGGACATAAAGACGTTCCCTCTTCCACCTATCATCGACGCATATGACGACGCTATTGGTACTGCTAGGGAGGTTTACGAGGAGGAAAGTATCGAATTGGTAGAGGAAGATGTGGCTCGTAAAGACTCTCTTAACGAGGGACAGAGGGTCGCCTATGTTAAGATTATGTTTGCCATTGACACTGACCAGGGCGGATTGTTCTTTGTAGATGGACCTGGTGGCACCGGGAAGACTTATCTATACAAAGTGTTGCTCGCGACGCTACGCAGCCAGGGCAAGATTGCAGTGGCAACAGCTACGTCTGGCATTGCGGCTTCCATATTGCCTGGAGGAAGAACCGCCCATTCACGCTTCAAGATACCTCTCACTATCGACGATGGAGCTGTATGTAGCTTCACGAAGCAGAGTGGAACCACAGAGTTGCTATGGAAAGCATCTCCTATTATCTGGGATGAGGCTTCTATGACTAAGAGACAAGCCATGGAGGCACTGGACAATAGCGTGCGCGATATAATGGGTCGGCCCGGACTGCCATTCGGTGGTAAAACCATTGTCTTCGGTGGGGATTTCAGACAGGTCTTGCCTGTTGTTCGTAAAGGGTCAAGGGCTCAAGTGGTCGCTTCTTCGCTATGGATGTCTTACCTATGGGAGTCCATGTCCCACTTAAAGCTTGTTAGCAATATGAGGGCACAAAATGACCCTTGGTTTGCGGAGTATTTGCTGCGCGTAGGTGGTGGAACTGAGAACACAAATAGTGACGGCGACATCCATCTTCCTGATGAGGTATGTGTGTCTTATAGTGGGAGTGACAGCGATCTTGACAACCTAATAGACTACATTTCCCAAATCTCAATGAAAATATGTCTGATTCGACCTACATCACTTTAAGGGCAATACTGTCAACACGGAACGACTGGGTGGATATGATAAATGTTAAGATGATTGATCGTTTTCAAGGGGAGCATATGGTGTACCATAGTTTCGATAGCGCCATGGATGATCCCCATAACTACTACCCACCTGAGTTCCTAAACACACTGACACCTAATGTGTAACACCCTAAAGTCCTATTTTGGTATTTAAGGAAACCTTCTAAAGATTTAAAAATTTCAAGTGTCTAGGATAAAGACTTTTCTCACCTTTTAGATTAATCTCCTAAGACAAATAAAAGGAAAAGCTAGATGGTTCAAATGTAGATTTGAATTCAAAACACTGGATTTGAATTTAGGCAAACAAAGATATTCTCTTCATGTATTAGAGTGGATTATTGGTTACAAAAAAAACACTACTAAATTACATACAAAGCTAGAAGCATTTATATACATGAGAAGAACAATAAATAATTTTTTTTTGCATTCATATTGAAGCTTTTGTTTGTGCATTTAGATGTAGTTTGTATTTCAAAACCAAACTTAAAATTTAATTAGAATTTTAAAATAGGAAATAAAAAAAAGAACTAAGCCTACCTGCTGGGTCATGCGCCATGCGCCATGCACATGCAAGTCGAGCTGGTGGTAACAAACTTTGCTTCCTGCTCGGCCTCTCCCTCCATTGCGTGTGCCCAGCCATTTTGCATGTGGATACGGCTGTCAGCACTGCCTCCATCGCAACAAACCGCAAGCATCGCGTGGATGTCCCCAGCAAACTCCGTATCCCATGAATCTCGCCCCTAGCTAAAGCCAAACGAACTCCTCCGCAAATCCCGAACAAGATATGGCTTCCATAACCACCGTCGTATTTTTCTTTTTCTCGGACTCGATGGATGTTGTGCGGCCTTGGATCTGCCTACTGGGATATATAAATCCCTGACCGCTTCCTTGCTTGATCCGCGCCACTGCTAGGTGCCGGGCACGGGTCTTCGTCGCCAAGCCATCGGGCGTCTGGCAAGATGCGCGGTGCCAAGCCAAGAAAATAGATAGAGGAAAGAGAAGAGGACACCCACCATCCACAGAGAGGAATTTGAGAGAGAAGGGTCCGCCGCCTGGGCAATCCTGCTGCCTGCTGAGTCCAGATATGAACTCCTAGCTAGGTGATTCCCTCTGTTCTCCACGTCGTGTTTCGCTGGTAGGCATGGAATAGTTCACCGGTGCATCGGGCTGGGACTCGTCGGTGCGTTGCCGCCCAGCATCATTTGCTGCTGCTCTACTTCAAGTGCAGGTATGGCCCCATGCGATGCTCCACGGCCTACTGAACCATATAGATTGAAGCTTGGTCGCCATGTCGATGGGTGGGGTAGTCCTGGCTATGGCGCCGCCGTGGGGAGGAAGTGCGGTCGCCGGGGTAGTCAGTGAGTGGGATAAGAAAGAGATAGAAATGGGTGTTGCTTGGGTGCCGTCAGTCTTGAGATAAACGGTCAGGATTAGGCGGGCACATCCCACGTGGATGACCATCGATCTGTGAAGTAATGGTCAGGATCAGATCGATCTTACCTCTTCGCTATGTTAAATCGTGATCGTATATTTCACATCCGATGGTCGTCATGGCCTACCGGTTCATAAAGAGGATTGTGTAATCTACACCGTTGATCCTGCATCCAGCGGTGCTCGTTGGCCGATACCCCTTCGGCCGAGACACTTTTTAGTAAAGCCCCTCTATTTTTAAGAAATGAACCAGCCATCCATTATAGTATTAAGATCATTACACTGCGGTCCTAGAATTTATAGTTTGAACCCTGAACTTCTCCAGATTCGTGTGCGCAGTCCCAAGGTCTAAGAAAATAGGAAAAAGGGTTTAGAAAATAGATTTTTAGTGCCAAAATAATTCCAGAACTTATATAATTCATAGAAAATTCATCTTAGCTCCTTTTTAATCCATTCCAGTTGCAATAATTTTATATTAATATTGTTTATCACTTGGTAACTCTGTTTATACATGAAACCTTGATTAAACTTGTCTACTTAATTTATTTCATACCAATCACTTATTAACTTTAGAAAATCATAATTCAATAACCGCAACTTCGAATTTAGTGATTCTTGAGCCCACGATCTCGTAGCGACGCGTAGATTATTATTATTCAGTTTGTACTTAAGTTTGGTGTGATGTTAATTTTTCCTATACCATGTTTGTCTGTATTGCTACGACTAGCAGTGAGGTCACGAGTCACTTGAGGAGCAAGTTGGTACCTGGAATCTCAAGTCCCAGGCAAGTTGTGCCCTTGATCACTTCTTTTTACCCACTCATGTTCTGATTAATCATAATGATCTGCATAGGTTAATTTTGATGGGACCCAATAGGTTACCCTAGTTTGTCTATCTTTATACCTTGTTTACCACTGAACTTTTTGGGTAGTACTTGCTAGTGCTTTATGTGGTTTTGGGTATGAAGATAAATTATTCATGATCACACTTTTATTATCGGTTTATTATTACTGTTCATGATAAGATCATTATGTTAATTGGAACATGGAGCGACCACCCGGGAAAACAGTGCTACCACAAGGGAGGAATGGGACCCCTTGGCTGATTAATTAGGAAAGCTAGTGGATGACTACCTTACTCGAAAGGGGCAAGGGCAGTTGGGTAGTGGTCAGTGTAGGGAGGCCCTTGGGATGATTTTGCTATGATGGCGGTCATGCGAGGGGTCCCTGCATTGGAGCTTCCTATAAACTGTAGCGAGTTTTTTGAAGCTAGTGGAACTTTGTAAAGGCGTCATAGTGTTACCCTGCCTCGCCTCCTCGGTAGAGGTGTATGGGAAGTCGCGATCCCTTGGCAGATGGGTAACATGACTTGTGGGTAAAGATGTACAACCTCTGCAGAGTGTAAAACTGGTATATCAGTCGTGCTCACGGTCATGAGCAGCTCGGACCCTCACATGATTAATTTATGGAAATAAATTCAATTTGTCATATGCATTGCATCGCAGGTGATGTTGTTACTTTTGTTCTACTACTTAATTGGGTTGGTATTTACTTATACTTAGTAACTGCTAATAAAATTTTGACCAACTTTAAAAGCAATGCTCAGCTCTAACCATCCTCTTTGGTAAGCCTTACACTTCACGTGAACTCCCACCTTTGGTGAGTTCATGCATATTATTCCCCACAACTTGTTGAGCTATGAACGTATGTGAGCTCACTCTTGCTGTCTCACACCCCCCACAGGTCAAGAACAGGTACCACAGGATGAGGCGCATGGAGGATGCTATGATGAGTTCGTGAGAGGTCTAGGTCGTCGTCTCCCAGTCAACTTTGGGTTACTGGATCGTTGTCTTCATATGATGTAATTATTTATTTATTTTGTGCAGAACTCCTATTATGTAGTGAAGATGTGACATTCGATCCTGTGCCATGATTCATCATATGTGTGAGACTTGGTCCTAGCACACCTGGTGATGATGTTCACGCCCAGGCTTTGGACCCCTAAACCCGGGTGTGACATAATGGGCTGCCGCCACATGTTTTGAAGCTCAAGATTTGATGCCCTATTATATTGCTTCAGAATAGCATTGACGCAGAAATTGTTTTGAAGCTCAAGAAATAGCATTGACGCAGAAATTGTACTAGGTCAGCACGTTGGAAAACGAATTTTTCTGCTGCGTATACCTCTGTGTCCCTCCGATGAAGAGATGTTCCCTTTCCAGTTCAAAAGAAAGCAATTTCCTGTACGACTTAGCTTTGCAATGATGGTTAACAAAGCACAGGGTCAGACTATCCCCAATGTTGGTGTATACTTGCCCGAACCAGTGTTCTCTCATGGCCAACTATATGTTGCTCTATCTAGAGCGACAGCCCGATCAAACATAAAGATTCTTGCCATCCCAGCCATCGATGGGAACAAAAAGTCGAGGAAGGGTGTAAGAAAGAACCCCGCAATAGATTATGGGACATGCACCAAGAACATCATGTACAAGGAAGTCCTAACAAACTAGACCCATGGTAATGGCATTCGGAAGCATTCTAACTATTTTATATGGATTTTGAATAATTGAATGTTTGAATTGTGTTCTAATGTTGATACGGTTTTGTTTTGTTTTTTTTCTAGGCTAACATTCCGGATAAAGAAATGGAGGCTGAGAGGATGAGATGCCAATAGTGAATTACCAGTCAGTGGAGATTGAGGGGGATTCTCTGGCTGCTAGCAGCTCAAGCGGATCAGGAAGTGGCTCATCTTCATCCAATGGTACAGTATAGTGGAGCAAATGAGTATCTGTCACCATTAATGCTAAGTTATCGATCGAGTATCTCGTTAATTCATTAAAATTTTGCTCTTTCTTTTTTCTGCAACTTAACCAGTTCTTGAGCACTAGAGTAGTAACTGCTCATTGGGTGCTATTTTCTACTAACAAAACAAGCTGCACAGATGGAGTTGTGCTTCTACTAACATATTTTACTTGGGCCTAAGCCTAGCAAGGTAGGTCCAAATTGCACACATTTATTCTAATAACTGATGCTGGCTAGGCAGTAACTAATGCAGAATTAGCGATGAAGATTATTCTATATGCTATCCTTTTCAGTTTAACACACAAAACATCACTTGTTCATGACAAAATAGCTTAGCCATGGAAATAATTCAAGTGTCATTCATGACATCACACATTGTTGTACGAATACTAAATATGTATGAATATGCTTGGCTGTCTTTGCTATTAATTTCCATCATGCTTGGCAGATTCTATCCTGGATGCTATGAACTGTGTGCTGGACCAAATTATGTCATTTTCAATGTCTATGTTGTTTTGCTGTTGTCGCAAAGTTCTGATTGAATTTATTTCCCCTTCACCAGTCTCCAATAGTAACAACTTGGTGAGCGTCACCTGCAAGGCCACAAGCTTGGCGAGACTGCCACCATGAATGTGCCCCCATGGCTGCCACCATTCTGTAAGTAAGAATTGCTTTTCTTCCACTTACAGCTGTGGAGTACATTGCTTTTCGGACTACATTGCTTTCTGCTTCTATCTTTACATTCTTTTGACTGGTAACACTGCGGAAAGTTGAAACTCAGCAAGCTAGAACTAACTGCATTGTGGAGATATTGGCGCCACTACAATCTTGTAAGTAGAGCAAAAATTCTTAGATAAGGCTCTACTATCAACTGCAAGTATCCAATTATGCTTCGTTATTCTAATTGTCAGCATTTACTAAACAAGATGCATGTCCTAATCCATATAGAGAGCAGTTACTTGATGTTGTTCAGAGGCACTTCACAGCCCATGTTGACAAAACAAATTTAACTTCTGACTCTATTAACTTGCATCATTATGATGTTATTAGGACCTGACAGTCTGCTTTGTTGTGTTAATTCCAATTTGCTTTGCCCATGCCGAAGCAATTAGATGAGTTGCAGGTCATTGTCGGCTTTATGCAAGCTGCAAAGAGGCTGAAGACGACTATGAAAGTGGCCTAACTGTGAAGCCTAAACTTCAACTAACAGATTCAAGAGAGGATGCAACATGTTTGATGAATGTTGCCATGCTATGTAATATATATGCACAAAGTTCTTTAGATTTAGGTGGCTAGGTTAATGACAACTATATTATGTTAGCCTCATCTGATGTAGATATGCCTATCTAAAGATGTTTTAACCTCTAGCTCAGTTCTTTCCTGGTGACTGGATGTGGATTGAAATGACAAGTTTAAAAGTTATTTTGTCACCCTTTTCGAAGTTCCAACATTATATTTAGCCCATGCTTTGCCCAAATTGCATGTAGAACTAATCAGGAATGCAGAATGTGGTGGCTAGAAGTGCCAAAATTATCAAGTCTCATGGTAAAACCCTTTTGCAATAGTAGCCGGGAACTGTTTAAGTGAGAATGTGTAAAGACTTCTGAGTAATGGCTTGATAAAAGCTTTGGGAGGTGAATTGCAGTTAGCACAAAGACAAATCGAGCACCATGAGAGAAGCACGATGGCCAATTATAATATAACATGTATTTAATTAGCGTTTTATCTAATTAGGTTGTAGCGTTAGCACGGGCAACTCACTAGTAGAAAATTAATTAGCCATGCGACAATATAGGCTCTATGGGTCGTGTATCTGTATTTATATATTATTTAGCTAGAACTAATTATGAAGTGCTTAGCACTTTAATTCTTAGGACTATTGTTGGGGGCCTTCGGCTTCCGAAGGTCCTCAAAAACATGATTTGACAATATTTCCCGAGTGAAACATGTGAACAGGTATCTTCGGAGTCAGGTTGCGGGCGTACAAGAGCATGGTTAAGACGAAGCTTGACTGGGGTGGAAAGCGATCACGACGAAGGATAAGACGGTCACGAAGCTACGTACAGAAAAGCTTCGGCATGACGGCAGGAAAGGGGAACCGACTCAAGGATGAAAAGTCAAATTAAACCTCGAAGGATTTCTATAAAGTTATTGTCAAATGTAAAGGGCATCAATGTAATTTTACACGGGCTGCGTCCCGTGCCTATAAATAGATGAACAGTACTCTCGTACTGTTCACGCTGACCTGGCATACGCTTTTCCGCATCACGACTGTACATTTACTTTCCATCAATCTGAAGGTACATTTGTAATTTGTTTTTATGAATTTGGTAATAAAAATAAGTTGGTGATAATACTTGTATCATTACTCGTGTTTTATATATGTGTGCTCTTTTTTATCATCTATCAACCTTACGAAGGTCTTTTCCTTTGTAACCTTCGTCCAAGATTCATTATATCCGAAGGGATATAATGTTTTTAAGGACGAAGGAGTTTAACATTTAACACTTTCTATGTTGCCTTGTTCTTAATTCTTAGCATTTGAGAACAAGTCCCCAACATTGGCGCCCACCTCCGGTGAACTCACGCCCATTTTCTGAAGTTTTGATCACCTTCGGCAAGCGTCACCTTCGTCATGCCGCCTAAAAAAGCTTCAGCGACAGGGGCTGCCACTCTGCAGTCGCTGGACCCTAATCAAGATGTCATTTCTCTTAGGGAGGCCCGGAGCCAGAAGAGGAAGGTCACCAGTCCAACGCCTCCGGAGGATGATTTGGATCAAGAAATCCAAAATTTGGAGATGATCAATCAACAGGTCCAACAGAAGAAGGAGAAGATGGCTCGCCTAGCTGATCTTCAAAGGCAGATAGACGAAGCCTCTGAAGAGCTTCGACATCTTGCTCAAGATGACCAGAACCAAAGGCCTCCGTGCAGAGAGCTTCATCAAGAGGGCTTCTACAACGAGGGCGACTAGTATGAAGATTTCCATCACAGAAATTTTGCTTTTGATGATACTTCTCCCCTGTCAATAGAACTGCAGGCTACTCCTTGGCCACAATCTTACAAGCCACCCCAGCTCCCCATGTACGACGATCATTTAGATCCAAAACAATTCCTGATGAGCTATGAGGCAACCATATCTTCGTATGGTGGCAACACAGCGGTCATGGCAAAGTCTTTCGTCATGGCTGTCAGGAGTGTGGCACAAACCTGGTACTCCTCTCTTAGTCCAGGGACAATCACCTCATGGCAAAAGCTGAAGGATATGTTGATAACCAGCTTCCAAGGGTTTCAGACGAAGCCAGTCACTGCTCAAGCTTTATTCCAGTGCACCCAGGATCACGAAGAATACCTTCAGGCATATGTCCGAAGGTTCCTACGTCTAAGGGCACAGGCACCAACAATGCCCAATGAAATTGTCATTGAGGCCATGATCAAGGGGCTTCGACCAGGACCTTCGGCTCAGTACTTTGCCAGGAAGCCTCCTCAAACTTTGGAGAAGCTGCTCCAGAAGATGGACGAATATATTCGAGCCGACAATGATTTTCGCCAAAGAAGGGAGGAAGCTTTCAGGTTCTCTGAAATGACCAGGGGCTTCGGAGGAAGATTTTATCCGAGGCACGTCAGGTCAATTCACAACTCTACTCAAGATGACGACAAAGGGAGTCAACAGCAAAGGCCACAGTGCTCCTCACAAGCTTCGGGGCAACAGCAAAGCTCTTTCCGGCCGCCAGCGCCAAGGGGCCGAGGCGCTAGGGGCTTCGGGGGAAGATTTGGAGATCAACCAAGAAAAATTTACTGCCTATTTTGTGGTGAAGGCAAGGGCCATACCACCAGGATGTGCCATATTACCATCCAGAAGCAAAAGGAGCTAGCAGAAGCTGCAGCGCAACAGAGCCAGCCGAAGCAGGTTATGCATACTGCTTCATACCATTCGCCTTACATTCCAGAATATGTAGGCAATCACCCTGCAGCCTCTGTTGCTTCGGCAAGCCAACCCCAAGCTTTCTGGCAACAGCTTCCACCGCCACCACAAATACAATGAGCTCCGCAACCAGAAGGGAGCCAGCACTCTCACCCCCAGAGGGACTTCAGAGAGGAGTCCGAAGCTCGTACAGTCAATAGCACTGTGCCAGAGTCGAAGCACATTTGCTGAAAATATCCTACCTCGACAGTAGCTTTTTGCATTTTCGCATTCAGTTTTACTTTCTTTGTAGTAAAGAACAATTATGGGAAGTTTAAATGTCTTCTATCGGTTTTTCAAATTCTTGTAACAGTTTAGCTTATTATCATAATGAAAATATATCTTCTCTATAGGCTTGAGTTGCTGAAGCACAAGAATTTATGGTGGCACAGAGAACCTTCGAATTATCAAAAACTTGTTCTAAGGAACACACTGTAACTTCTTTGAAGTAGTAAAAAGTCATTCCTAAGGGAGCGCAGTGTAAGTTTTCTGCTCAAAAGTCATTCCGAAGGGAATGCAGAGCTTACAGTGAAAAATAAACGCTGATTCCGCTGAAAGTAAAAGCCGAAGAAGCTCCTAAGGGAGGCTTACAGCGAAAAATAAACGCTGATTCCGCTGAAAGTAAAAGGCGAAGAAGCTCCTAAGGGAGGCTTACAGCGAAAAATAAACGCTGATTCTGCTGAAAGTAAAAGGCGAAGAAGCTCCTAAGGGAGGCTTACAGCGAAAAGTCAGCGCTGAGATAAAAAGATTATGTGCTCTATTGCAGAGATGTGTGTATCTTCGGCATAAATATCATTTTGCATAGCATAACATCATCACATCATTTTGCATAACATAAGCATCATACATTATATCGCATGTACAACAAGAAGGGGACACAGTATTGATCTTCGAAGAATGTTTTGAAAAAGAGAAAATCGTGCTGAGGCACAAGATAAATTGAGAAAAAGTGTAGCTCCATTAGAGAGGCAACATAAAACTTTTTTATAGCTTTGAAGAATGTTTACATGAAGTAAGGAAATTCTTGTGATACATAAAAGATTTTCTTCACGAAGCATGAAAAGAAGGGAAGGTGTTTTTTTCGCCGAAGGCTCAAAAAACGGTATGTATGCAAAATTTCATGCATCGTAAAGAATTGAACCATAAATAGATTATATTTTACATTCAAAGTTACAAAGTTTTACACATATCACATTCCAAATATTTCTACAATAGTATTTAATCTTCCTTAAGAACTACTTCTGCAGCTTCGTTCAGTAGCTGATCGACAACTTTGTCCATGATAGCTTCGACCATCTTTCTAATTTCATCGTCTCCCTTTGGGTGGGGGCCCGGAGACGCCTCAGCAAGTTCTGAGGGAGGAGAGGATACGGCTATATTACTATTACAAACCGTGAATAAAGTTTGAAATCAAAAATTACAACACAATAAAAACCACTAGTTAATACCTATTTGCCCTTCAGGCCCTGAGCTTTTCTCAGCAGCCTCTGCTACTTTCCTAGCATCATGGATGCCTTTTTCGCTTCTTTGAATGATTTCTTGAGCCATTTCTCGGCCGCCATTGTCCCAAATGTCGGTGAAAAATTTTCCACCGACCTAGCTTGCTTCGGCTGAAGGGTTTTTAATATATTCAGAGGATAAAGCAGCTTCAGATTGTGCTAAAGATTTCACATGCTCGCACCCTTTCTTCTCCAAAATAGTAACAATTCCCCTGGCGCCCGAAAAAGCACAAATGTCCCCGCGACTATTCAAGATTTCCTCGAAGGCCTCAGCTTCGTGACTGATCCATTCAATCGGGCCTTCTGGATTCCCCCTTGTGAAATTTTCTTCACTAGAGAACGCGCCAACGCTGGCGAAGCTGGATTTTATCTTCTTAACACACTCTATAGATTTATCATAGCACCTTTTCTTAGAAGCACGAAGCTCTTCAACATTTACTTCCAAATGATTTGCCCATTGATCACTTAGTTCTCATTTTGTTTCTTCAAGAATGCGTTCTTCTTTAGCCCGGGCTAGTTGTTTCCGAAGATCTTCGATTTCGCGCTTCTGAGCTTCGGCTTGAGTTTTAGAATTAGCTTCGTTTTCCTTTATCTTATCCACTAATGTAAGCAGAATTTTATCCTTTTCCAAGGCTTCGTTTCTTAGCCTGATAACCTCTGTCCGAAGGTTGTTAAGAGCAATAGTGCAGCTCTCGTCTTCAGCATTCTTTTGTGCCCTTAAGGCATTGCTAAGTATCAAGCCCTATTCAAAAGAATGAATGGATTAACATAAGAACAAAAGACCAATTTAAAATTCATAAACTTAAAAATTTACAATTTTTACCTTCAGACTATTGTATGCAAGGCTATCCGCAAGATCGTCCTTCGTCATGGCGCAAAGGCCAGCTTCAAGCTTCAGGAACCCCATGCTTCTAGCCATCTCCCGGCAGACGGATAATTCTTTATTGTCTGGGAGACAGTATAGGAAGTCATCCTCGTCTGTCCCATTGAACACTACGGCCCCCTTCGGATACTTCAGTTCTCGGGCATAGTGATTAGCTTCAAAAATCTCTTCTTCAGATAATTTCTTTCCCGAAGCATGCCGCACAATATAATCACGTATTTTGGAAGATGCTTCGGGGACGACAGTGTCAATTTCCTCAATCAAAATCGGCTCTGTCATTTTTATTTTTTCGGTTTCCAAAGTGGCCTCTGTCAATTTTGTTTCTTCAGCTTTCAAATGTTTTACCTTGGTGGGCTCTGAAGGCCCAGCTTCAGTTTCAAATTGTTGCTTCAAAGCTTCAGCAACAAAGGCTTCAATAGACACTTCAGAAGCTTCAACAGTTTTCTTCGGAGTTATGCTCGAAGATTTAATTGTTTCCAAAACATCCAACACATTAACCATCCTTTTTCTTTTCGGGGTCGCTGCTGGACCCTTTTGGATTTTTGTTGAAGGACTTAAAATTTCTAATGTTTTTGCTGCTTCAGTCCTCGGTTCTTCTGTTTTCTCTGTTGCTGGTACTTCGGTCATTTCTTCGATTTTTGGCACTAGAGTTGGTTCTCTGGCTTCGGTGGCCGAAGAGGCCTCACCAATGAACTCAGGCACTGTGGCCGGCTCAATATAACGTGGCCGGTGTGTGAGCACCTTTACCTTTTTTTCTCTTCGGTGATGGCTCCCTAGGAGCAGCTGAAGCAGTTTCCTTTGCAGGAGAAGTATTTTTCCTTTTTTGGCCTCACACTGGGTAATGGTAGTCGGGGTAGACAAACCCAATTGCATCGAATACTCGGTTAAGTCTTTTCTTCTTTCGGCCTCTGAAGGCCGCTAATAATGCAGTATCTTCGGCTTTCGAGTATACTCCAACCAATTCGTCGCTTATGGTCTCAATACTTTTTAACCAGTCATCATCTGGTTCAACAAACTTATCTCCGTATTTGAATGTGTATTTTAGTCTAACTAGTCCACCTTCGTCAGCTTCCTTGACGGTCTCCTTCGGCATTTCCCACTTTTCTACAAGTGGCCATACTCTGAAGGCAATATGCTCTTGAACTAAATCCCTTGTCCCAATAAAAGAACAAACCACGCCGAAGGCCCTCTGGCATTCTTCGGCTGCTTCATCCATTTCCACCTTCGGCTTCCGGAGGCCGAAGCGTTGCCAGATAGGGCGCATAATGACACCCTTGATATCTTCACGTGATTTCAAGTCATTTTTCACGTAGAACCATTCTGTCATCCAGTCGCCGGGCCACCTCTTTCGAAAGGTTGGCACAGGGCAGCTTGACCCGGACCGAGCACCGAAGCTATAACAGCCAAAGTTGTTGTGATACTGCTCTTTGCCCCAGGGTTTTGTCTCATACAATAGCTCGTGTATGTTACAGAAGCTTTTTGCGTTAGGTTCCAAACCTTGGCTTCTCACGGCCCACACAAAGATGTTCATCCTTATGATTGCTTCGGGGATAAGTTGGTGAAGGTAGATTTCGAATGTCTTCAGTACTTCCACGACAAAACTGCTCAAGGGAAATCGTAATCCAGCTTTTAGGAAGCTTCGGAATATCACGACCTCATTTTCTTCGGGAGTCGGACAAGTCTTCTCTCCTTTGTTAGCCCTCACAACAGACAAGTCCCGAAAGTATCTCCCTCTCATATGGACAAGATGATTTTCCTTAATACTGGACTTACCAAAAACTGTATGGCTTGGTCGCCAGGGTCGATCTTCGGAATCTTCACCACCACTATCCACATCGTAACTTTCACTATCGCCAGTATCTTCAGATAAACCCTCCAAAGTCTCCCTGGTAATTTTCTACGTATTAGTCTTTGACATTGATTCAAGAAAGCCCAGGTGCATCTCCTCAGAAAGGCTTAGCTTCGAAGCACCAACAACTTTCTTATCTTCAGGCATCTTCGCAAATGCTGACAAAACACACTCGAAACCAAAGCTTAAAAATTTAAAACCGAGCAGGTGCTGTGGCGCGCAGGCTGAAAAGTTGGGTGACTAAAAGCAGATGGCAAAAGAGCGTGCCAAATAAGCTTGTGGTGGGCTCTTATTTATACACCCAGTGTGCTGAAAACTGGAGGGCCCCTTTTGTCAATGACTGTTGCTATTCTAGCAGAAGGAAGGTGTTTTTTCGGACCTTCGGCTTAAAGCCTTCGTCCATGTCGCAATATGAATTTATCATTACAGAAAATTAATATTGCGAGGGGCTACTGTTGGGGGCCTTCGGCTTCCGAAGGTCCTCAAAAACATGATTTGACAATATTTCCTGAGTGAAACATGTGAACAGGTATCTTTGGAGTCAGGTTGCGGACGTACAAGAGCATGGTTAAGACGAAGCTTGACTGGGGTGGAAAGCGATCACGACGAAGGATAAGACGGTCATGAAGCTACGTACAGAAAAGCTTCGGCATGACGGCAGGAAAGGGGAACCGACTCAAGGATGAAAAGTCAAATTAAACCTCGAAGGATTGCTATAAAGTTATTGTCAAATGTAAAGGGCATCAATGTAATTTTACACGGGCTGCGTCCCGTGCCTATAAATAGATGAACAGTACTCTCGTACTGTTCACGTTGACCTGGCATACACTTTTCCGTATCACGACTGTACATTTACTTTCCATCAATCTGAAGGTACATTTGTAATTTGTTTTTATGAATTTGGTAATAAAAATAAGTTGGTGATAATACTTGTATCATTACTCGTGTTTTATATATGTGTGCTCTTTTTTTATCATCTATCAACCTTACGAAGGTCTTTTCCTTTGTAACCTTCGTCCAAGATTCATTATATCCGAAGGGATATAATGTTTTTAAGGACGAAGGAGTTTAACATTTAACACTTTCTATGTTGCCTTGTTCTTAATTCTTAGCATTTGAGAACAAGTCCCCAACAACTATAAAATAGACATATCATGATATCAATAAACAAAAGGTAAACATTCACCCAACAATGTGTGCTTCTCATCTCTCTGGCACATCATCACCTCTTTTTCTCAGTGTTCCACAAGGTAAGCGTCATGTTGTCCTGATGTGGTCTCTAGTAGATTGCATCAGGGCAGTACGATATATCACCTTACCCTCGGTAGATTTTGTACTAAGTGTTTTTATTAGCAAGATCTATTTGTTATTTTGTGTAGCGTCAATCTACTTGAATTTTATTGTTTAAGCTTCATGTCATGGTTGATACATTCCATGATATGCGACTGCAACATGTGCATACGAGAACTCGAGAGTTGGATACGCATCTAGCACCCTACCTTACATGCTTTAGTCACATTATTTATTTTGGATAGACTTATTTGGAGGTCCTGATCCATGTGTCATGCATGGTTGCGTATGTTTCTAGGGTTGTTGGTATGATACATACTGTAAATCAGGTCTAGAATGTTCATATGAATAACTTGTTGTTTATTTGCCCTTGGTTTCGGTTTATGGTGTGGGTAGTTCTGATGGTTTTTTGGCCTGTTACTGCGCCTTTGTGAAAGGGAAATGTGCCCTTGGGCCATTTCTATAAGTGTTTTGGTGATTAGGTGTCCAACACGTATTGATTGAGTCCTTATGTGTTAAATGAGTGAGAAGTGAAAATTGAAAAACATGGTATGTTTCTATACTTAGTAAATTGTTTTTGAATACTAACGTGTTTATATAAGTGCTAGAAACAATGACAAGAAAAGAAGAAAAGAATTGGAGAAGAATTGGCTAAGTCAGCCAAAACCAGCTCCAGCTTGGCACACCGGACTGTCCAGTGGTGCACCGGACAGTGTCCGGTGCCCTAGGCTGGCTCGACAGTGAACTAGCTGCTCTCAAGAATCGGCTGGGTGACTTCGCTAAAAATCACCGGACTGTCCGGTGCGTCATCAGCGCCCGCGCCCAAGTCTTCGGCGACGAACTCGTCGCTCTCGGGAAAAGAATAAAGCATCGCGGCTAAAATTCACTGGACTGTCCGGTGAGCCAACGGTGCTTGTGGCCAACGGTTGGCTGCACAATCTAGGGGCAACGCGTGGCCCGCGCCAACGGTCGGTTGGGCACACCGGACTGTCTGGTGTGCACCGGACAGTGTCCGGTGCGCCAACCGGTCCCGAGGACCAACGGTCGGCTGCGCCCGATATGGAAGGAAATCGTGCACCACACATGAACAGTAGCTGTCCGGTGGTGCACCGGACTGTCCAGTGCACCACTCGACAGAAGACAAGAATTGCCTCCCAAGTTATTCTCCAACGGCTCCTAGCTGCCTTAGGGCTATAAAAGGGACCCCTAGGCGCATGGAGCACTACACCAAGCTTTCATGAAACATCCTAAGACTCCCAGACTCCGCCTCCATGCATTTGATTCGATTTGAGCTCCGTTTGAGTTGCGAACTCCCTGTGCTATGTTTCGAGCTCAAGTCTTGGCCTGTGTGCGTGTGTGTGCTGCGGATTCGAGTCTTGTGTGCGGTGCTTTCCCTCCCTTACTCTTGTGCTTCTTGTGATCAAAACTTTATAAGGGCGAGAGGCTCCAACTTGTGGAGATTCCTCACAAACGGAAAAAGATCTCAAAAGGAAAAGACCATGGTATTCAAGTCGATCATTGGATCACTTGAAAGGGGTTGAGTGCAACCCTCGTCCATTAGGACGCCACAACGTGGAAGTAGGCAAGTGTTACTTGGCCGAACCACGGGATAAAAATCGCGTGTCTCTTGTGTTGCTTTTCGCTGTTATTGTTTTTGTTCATAGGAGATCACTTCATAGCAACTTGATTAACTCGCACTAACATTTCTATAATCAAGTTTGTGGCTATTTAGTGTTGGATTTTATAGGATCACCTATTCACCCCCTCTAGGTGCTCTCAATTGGTATCAGAACCGTACTCTTCATTTAAGGGACTAATCGTCCGAAGAGATGGATCCCAAGGGTAAGGGGATGTAGGTCAACGACAAGGAGAAGGAGTCTCTCTTCAACGAGCCAAGAGACGACAAGCCCACTGACTCAGGCTCGAGTCACAAGAAGAGGGACGAGAAGAAGAAGAGGCGCATCAAGAAGATCATCTACAACGACAGCGATGCCTCCTCTTCTTCACCAAGGTATGACAACGACGACGACTCCTCGTCCAAGAAAAAATGGTTAATCAAAACTACTCCTTTGATTATTCCCGTATTCTGTATAATTCAAATGCCCATTTACTTTCTATTCCTCTTGGAAAACCCTTACACTTTGATGGAGAGGATTAATCATTTTGGAGTCATAAAATGCGTAGGCACCAATTTTCTCTCTGTCCTAGCATTTGGGAAATTGTGGAAAATGAGATGCATTTTGATAGTACAAATAATCCTGTTTTTTATAAATGAACAAATTCGTAAAAATGCCCAAGCCACTACTGTCGGTGTTTTAGGTCCGACCGCACACCCGGGGTTGCCCCTCAAGGTGTTTTTAGGAGTAGGACGGCGTCGACGACTGTAGCAAAATGGTTCGTGCCAGTTGCACGAGGGACAGTGGACGATGTTTACAGGTTCGGGCCGCTTAGAGATGCGTAACACCCTACGTCCTGGTGAGTATGCTTGGTGAATGAGGTTACAAGAGAGCTCCCTGAATTGAGAATGCAGAGAGTTGAAGTGGGTGGCTAAGTAGTAGGGTCGATTGTTCTGAAGGGGTGCCCCTAGGCCTTATATACTCGACCGTGGGGTAATACATGTGGATATGATAACAATGCGTAGCTAAAGGATCGGCAATCGTTTGAGTTTATCTCCCTGTAATTCCGCCGACCTATCCTCGCGTGGCTCCGTTGCATGGGGGCTCCGGCGTGGGAAAGTCGGATCTCTGTTGTGGTCGCTCGCTCGACGCTGTGGGTCGTCCAGGTTTGTACCAATCCGGCCTCGTGTCAACCTACTTTGTTGATTGTACTTCCCCAGGCCCACGAAAGAATGGCCTTACGATTTATTGGGCCCTTGGGCCTTTCGTGAGGTCTTTTACTCTTTTAGTGGACCCGGGGGATATCTGTCCCCCACAAGCCCCTGATCTTTGGGTTAATTTAGAGGTAATCAACCCAAAGATCCCAGGTCCAGCTTGCAGGCGATTTGAAGAGAACGACTTCTTACTGTCTCCTCCTGCTTTGATCTCTCGTAAACCGAAGCTTTGTCTCGTGCTCGTGCCTTAGAGGTCGGCATTTCATTTTGTAGGACCCTGAACTTCATTGGGTGCACCGAAGGTGCACCCAATGGGTGTAGCCCCCGAGCTTCGAGTAGATTTTAGAAAATAATCTACTCGAAGGTCTTCACCAGAAATTATTTCCATTTTTACTTCTGTGTTTTGGTTGAGGGCCAGCCATGTCTTTAATCTTGTCCCATGCCTTAGAAGTTGGCACTATCTTGGCTTGGAATGATGACCCATGGGGTGCACCGAAGGTGCACCCAATGGGTGTAGCCCCCGACCTTCAAGTGGATTTTTGAGGATAATCCATTTGAAGGTCTTCCTTTTGTGTCTTTTTGCTGAAGATTATCCTTTTTGCTTGTAAAAATTGGCATGATGTCATCTGCATTATGCTTTGGAGGTCAGCATTATGTCATCAATATTATGCTTCAGAGGTCAGCATCTATTTTGTCTTTTGCCGCTGAGTTCGCAATCCATCCATATCTTGCTAGGTAGTGTAATTTATTTGCTCCGCGATTGATTGGACATTTGATGGATGTTCTCTGTCTAGTCTTCACGTCTTCTCTGTTGGCCATATTTTGTACTTCGCTGGCTATATTTGGCTTTCCTCTGATCCTCACTGATATCTCATTTTTGTCCTGAGGTATTCGCTGCATGCCCTGCACAGATGTGACCGTTCTGAAAAATATACTGATAATTCCTGGGCGTCCCCCCCCCCAATGGGTGTGGGCAAGGGACGGCTTGGTACGCTGAGTGTTTTAGCCGGCTGCTTCTGAGTAGTAATGTGATGCGACGGCGGGTGTAATCATATCCTCCGCGCTGTTGACTGGAGTCCCAATGGGTGTTGTGTTGCGTGAAACGGCGTCAGCCGCCTGTCGTGTCTTCAGACGGGTTGAAGTGCTTATTGAATGCTTTGCGACTGTTCAGTGACCACGGTTGGAGGTGAGCGGTTGCCTTCTTTTCCTATAAATAGTGCCTTTGCCTGCCTGGCTTTTTCACGTCTCTCGCTGTTCTCCACTGCCTGCTTTCTTTCTTCTACCTGCATTTCCACCATGGGCAAGAAACGCAAGCGTGAGCCAACTCCTCCGTCTGAGGATTTTGGTGACTCGGAGTATTCAGAGGAGGAGTTCTCCTCTGAATCCGAGGGGTCTCCGGCTCCCATCCCTCTGCGTGAGTCGTCTGACGACTCAGACGACTCCCAGGGGCTTGCGGCGGAGGTCTGGACGTACATCCGGGCCGTCAAGCGCTCCGGGCTCGAGGGCTCGGATGAGTCGGAGTACTCCTCGGATAAGGAGGATTCAGACGGTGGCGGTGAGGACGAGGACGGCGACGACGACGACGACGACGACGAAGGCGGTGGCGGCGGTGACGGTGACGGCAGCGACGACGACGACGACGAAGGCGGTGGCGGCGGTGACGGTGACGGCAGCGACAGGGCCAGTGGCTAGATGCCACTGGTTCTTTAAATGTTAGTATAGTATAGTTAGAATAATATAGTAGTATTTAGTAATGTAGAGTAGTATAGTGTAGTAGTAGTAGTAGTAGTAGTAGTAGTAGTAGTAGTAGTAGTAGTAGTAGGGAAGTATCAACTCATAATGAGTTGATTTGAAGTATGATATCTTCCCTTTAATGAAGAAATGATGTTGGCTTCTCTATGATTATTGCTCGTTGATGTTCGTAACTCAAAGTTCTTGAATCATTCCTCTTCTCGCCTTTTTCGTGAAGTTAATTCCCTTGGAATAGTAAGTGAATAACTTGGACATCATATCGATGCTTTTAGAAGTAGGTGTCGAGCGACTTGTAGATGATGTCAGAGTTTTAGAGATAACTGCCGAGCGACTGAACGCAATGTCGGAGTTTTAGAGTTAACTTCCGAGCGACTTTGAAGACAACGTCGGCGTTTTAGAGGTAGCGCCGAGCGACTGAACACGATGTCGGAGTTTTAGAGATAGCTGCCGAGTAACTTGAAGGCGACGTCGGCGTTTTAGAGGTAACGCCGAGCGACTGAACGAAATGTCGAAGTTTTAGAGTTAACTGCCGAGCGACTTGAAGACAACGTCGGTGTTTTTTAGAGGTAATGCCGAGTGACTTGAGGGCGACGTCAGCATTTTAGAGGTAATGCCAAGTGACTTGAGGGCGACGTCAGCATTTTAGAGGTAATGCCGAGCGACTTAATACTATGTCGGAGTTTTAGAGTCAACTGCCGAGCAATAGCGGGCTATGTGGGCCACTTTGAGGTTAATAGCCGAGTGATGATGTGGCGCACCGGTGTTTTGGAAATAACTGCCGGGTGATGACGTGGCACGCTGGTGTTTTGGAAATAACCGCCGGGTGCTGACTGGGTGCTTTTTGAAACGGTATCTGGCTCGGGAATATCCCATAAGTGCTGCGCTTTTAGCCGCCTCTGCTTTCCGTGCCCTAGTTCTTGCTTTCTTGCTTCCGAATCCTCTCCGCAATTTGCCTCCTACTCTGCTCGCTGGTAGAATCGAGATGGCGCCCAAGAGGAAAGCCTCGAGTTCGTCTGCCGTGGCGATTCCTCCAATCGACCCCAACAACCAGTTGCCTTTTGGAGGTAACCACATGTCCGTCCTCTCTGAGCCCGAACTTCTCCACCTCGTGTCCATCGGGGTTCTTCCTCCGAGGGAACTCTGCTCTTGGCGGATTTGCCATGGGGTTACTGTCCCAACTGAGGATACCCATGAGTCCGTGACTTATGCTCCTTTCCTTCTCCGCGGCCTTGGCATTCCCATTTCTCCCTTTTTCCGCGGCCTCCTTGATTTCTACCGTCTTAATCTGACCCATCTGAATCCCAATTCTATCCTGCAAATCTCCATTTTCGTTCATTTATGCGAAGCCTTTCTTGGCGTGCTACCACATTTCGGGTTGTGGAAGTACTTGTATCACTGTCGCCCTGGGATGGCCGGAGGGCAACATCAATTGGTTGGGGGTGCTAGCTTGGAGATGCGCCGCGGGAGGAAGACTGAGTATCTCGAAATCCCTCTCAAAGACAGTATCAAGGGGTGGCGCTTGGAGTGGTTCATAGTTGAGTATTATGGAAACTCTCTCCCCCCCCGGTCGGGAAGACAGCCGGATGTTCGCACCCCAAGCTGGACCGAGTCTCCCACAGATCAGGAGGTAGCTGAGGCAGGTGCTTTACTTGCTGAAGTTGGATTGCTGAAAGAGAGGGGTCTGACTACTGAAGCTATGGTTGCTGATTTTGTTTTCAAGAATATTCAGCCGTTGAAAGACAGGGCAAACCCGGCTTATCTATATCGAGGCCTAGCCGACTCAACTCGGGTCACTAACAGAAGAATTCCCTCTATGGACTTGGTCAACCGACTTGAGATGATCCTTAGAGGCAAAGTATCAAATGTTGGTGCCCCAGTGGCATTCTCAGCCTGGAACTTGCCTCCTCCCAAAGCCTTCACTCTTTTTATGTCGAATCCTCCTGTCACTGATGGCAGTTTGGGCCTTAGAGTGCGGCCCTCTGCTGAAGAAGTTAGTGCCTTGGTTGCTTCGCTCGGGGGGATTCCTGATGATGAACGGCAGGTCCATTTTTAGGTGCCCCTGAACCCTAGTGATGCGGAGATAAATGCTATGCTTGATTTGCTGGCTGAGGACTCTTCTGATGCTGCTCCTGCTGGGGCATTGGTAGTGGCGCCCCTCCTAGAGACTGATACAACTTTAAATACTCAGAAGTCTGCTGGTACTCGCCCGAGGCGCCCTTGCCGAGCCAATCAACCTGATCCTTCTGCTGATGAGCAGAAAAAGAAAAAGAGACGCCTCCGGCAAGTATCCAGTTTGGGTCGGGACGTTGGTACCTCGGTTCCTGATGCTGAAGAAGTGTCTGCGACTGAATTTACTGATGCTGACCCCAATGGGTGTACCCAATCTGTTGCTGATCCCAATGGGGGTGCTGCCTGCGTTGCTAATGTGGGCGACGAGGAGGAAGAAAATGAAGTTCTTTTAACTCGGAAAAACAGTCGTCAGTTCATCGCTAGTGGTGAAAGTAGTGGAGTTCCTTCTCCTGCTTTGTCTGCTCTCATTGGTCTGCAAGAACTATCTTTGGCCAATTTTGATCAGACTCTTGAGGATATGGTTCCAGAGGATTTGTTATCAGAGCCAGCAGATGATGGTGTGATGGAGGTTTGTGCTGATGTGCTTGATGCTGGGTTGAGGTCATCCCGTGCCTCGTCGACCTTAGAGCGCGATCTCGAGGGTCGGGAGACTGACTTGGATCGTCCTGGTCCCATGGAAGTAACTGAGGGCCCATCAGCCTTAGAGGTGGCTACCGCAGAGAACTTGGACCCCAAGGATGGTGTTGACACGTGCCCAGCCCCCGAGAATGTTGTCGGGGATGACTTGGTTTGGGTGGGAAGTGCAAGCTACTGCCCAGCCCCCGAGGGTGCTGCCGGGGATGATCCGGCTCAAGTGGGCAGTGCAAACTATGACCCAGGCCCCGAAGATGTCCGAGCGGGGCCTCTCTCTTGTACTTCCATGGACGTTCATGCGGGATCGCCTCCACACTCCGGCTGTATGGTGGTAGCCCAAGCCTTGGACCAGGGAGTCGCTTTAGAGGGTAGCGTCCCCGCTGATCGAGTGTTGGGCTCTGTTGATGGCACCGAGTTGATTCCTGCTGGTTCGTTGCAATCTGCTTCGGATGGTGGCCTTACGCCCGGTTATCAATTGATCTCTCCTGATTTGGGGATCCCTTCGTTCTTTTCCAACCTCCAGGTACTGTGATGTATTTCAGCTTGGCTTTTTACATTGCATGAACTACTGTCATTACATTCATCTGCTCTCCTCATCAGGCTTTGGTGGATGGGATGGTTGGCCAGCTGAGGTTACAGGGTGCTTCTGTCCCAGAAGTAGCTTCGTCACTTGCATGTTGGAATCCAGCGTCACTTCAACATCGTGTCTCTGAATTGGAGGCGACCAACGCTGGTTAGTGCCTTTTTGCTTCTATTTGTCTTCACTGTAGACTGCTTTACATTCTGACCCTTTTTTGTTTGATTGTCTCCTGCTAGGTATGACTCAGCAGATTTCCACTCTTGAGGAAAAACATTCCCGAGATCAGGTTGAATTGGCCCAGCGGTGCACTGACTTTGAGGAAAAGTACTCTCAAAGTCAGATTGAACTGGGTCAGGTCTCCGCTGCCTTAGATGACGCCAATGCGCTAAGTTCTTCTCTTCAGGCTCAGCTCAATTCTGAAAAGGTGATTTATGAAACTGTGCTTTGCCTTGTTGTGCTCCTATTACTTGCCTGGTGTTTGAGGGAGTTGACTTTTGTTTGCAGGAAGAAAAACGTATCCTTGCTGCTTCTCGCGACAGTCTTGAAAGATTGTATCGTGATTCTAGCAACTCACTGACTATCTTGGAGAGGAGTCATCGCTTCACCATGGAAGAGTTAGACAACCAACGCTGTAAGCTGCAGGAATCCATGGATGAAGTGACCCGGCTCAAACAGTTGATATCAGCGAAGGACGCTACTATCAAAGAACTCCGAGCCTCCAAGAAATCTGTCGCCCAAGAGTTAGAAACTGCTCGGCTGGCTGCCAAGGTTGCCGAAGAAACTTCTGTTACTCTCAGAGCCCAGCGTGATAGAGCCATGGACAAGGCTATTCGGGCGGGGCGAATCTTGATGAGGAGACCCGGCGTGGTTGTTCTCGGAGATATAAGGGCTGATGTGAATGCTGCCCCTGATTCCTCGAGTCGTCCTTCCTCATCGATTGCTCCTGAGAAAAATATCACGAAATAGAGAAACATTTTGCGTGCTTTGAACGCGTGGTTAGCATGGTCAGACATTTGTTAGAGGACGTCATTTCAGTACTTGGACGATATCGTTATTTTCATATTGTTTCAGAATTCATCAGTTCATAAATTTGTAGTAGTAAAATGATGTGCGATGGTTTTGAAATTTGTTTGTGGGATATAGAAGCCATCCTTATATGAGTAATTGTAATCACGTCAAATCGCCTTAAGTCGCTGCTGACTTAAGTCGATTGCTTCTGTTAATAGGGCGTAGTGGTCACCCTAAATTGCGTAGGCGCGAGCATGCTGCACCAGCTTAAGTCGCAGCGGACTTAAGCCGATTGCTCCTTTAGCAGGGCATAGTGGTCACCCCGAATTGCGTAGGCGCGAGCATGTTGCACCGGCTTAAGTCACAGCCGACTTAAGCCGATTGCTCCGTTAGTAGGGCATAGTGGTCACCCCGAGTTAAGTAAGCATGAGCATGTTGCACCACCTTAAGTCGTTGCCGACTTAAGCCGATTGCTCCGTTAGCAGGGCATAGTGGTCACCCCGAGTTAAGTAAGCATGAGCATGTTGCACCGCCTTAAGTCGTTGCCGACTTAAGCCGATTGCTCCGTTAGCAGGGCATAGTGGTCACCCCGAGTTAAGTAAGAATGCAAGTCAATCGTGAACGAACTGAGTATCTTTGAAGCCTTTCTTTATCGATGACATATTTCCATTTTACAGAGTACATCGTTGTCCCGATAGCTTTTGAAATACAACTAGGGATAAAACTTCCTGAGGTGTTCTATGTTCCAGGAGTTCCTGACTTCTGTGCCATCCATCTGAGTGAGACGATATGATCCTGGCCGGGTGACTTCTGCTACCATGAAGGGTCCTTCCATAAGGGCGATAACTTGTGTCGTCCCTCCCCCGTTAGAATTCGGCGGAGGACGAGATCTTCTACTGAGAAGGATCGCTGTTGCACGGCCTTGTCGTGATAGCGCCTTAGAGTTTGTTGGTACCGTGCTGATTGGATTACCGCATTCAGCCGTTCTTCCTCGAGTATATCAATGTCTTCTAGCCTAGTGGCTTCGACTTCTGCTATGTTTTCGAAGATCAACCTTGGCGCCCCGAATTTGAGATCGGCGGGTAACACTGCCTCCGACCCATAGACCATGAAGAAAGGAGTGTTTCCATGTAGAGCTCGGCTAGGTTGGGTTCTTAGGATCCAGACAACATAGGGCAATTCCCTTATCCATTTTCCTGCGAACTTTTCGTTCTTATCGAAGACTTTTTTCCTGAGTGCCTCCAGTATCATCCCGTTGGCTCGCTCAACTTGCCCGTTGGCTCTCGGGTGTGCTACCGAAGCATACTTGATCTGAATGCCTTTTTGCTCGCAGAAATCGAAGAACTCTGAACTTGTGAAGTTGGATCCTAGGTCAGTTATGATGCTGTTTGGTATCCCGAATCTAAATATTATGTCTTGTATGAATTCCACGGCCTTAGCTGAGGTCAAAGAGGCAATGGGCTTGAACTCTATCCATTTAGTGAATTTGTCGATTGCTACCAATACATGAGTGTATCCTCCTTGAGCTTTCTTGAAAGGTCCAATCATATCCAGTCCCCAGCATGCGAAAGGCCAAGTTACTGGTATGGTCTGCAGTTGCTGTGTTGGTAGATGTTGTTGTTTTGACAAGTATTGGCAAGCTTCGCACCTCTGAACTAACTCGGCTGCATCACTCTTCGCTGTTGGCCAATAGAATCCTGACCTGAAGACCTTCCCGACTAGTGTTCTGGATGCTGCATGTACTCCACATTGCCCAGCATGGACCTCTTCCAGAAGTCGTTTCCCGGTAGATGGGAGAATGCACTTCATAAGGACGCCTGATGCTCCCCTTCTGTACAATGTCTCCCCAATGAGTGTGTAGTGAGCCGACTGTCTGGCAATGCGCTCGGCTGAATTCTTGTCATCTGGTTCCTCTTCATTCTTTATATACTTGATGATTGGCCTTATCCAGTCATCAGAGCCTGACTCGGGTTGATCTATAATATTACACTCTTCTGCTTGATCCATTGAGATGCTCGGCCGTAGTATTTCTTGCACAAAGACTCCAGGTGGGACCTGAGTTCGACTGGATCCTAACTTGGACAACACATCGGCTGTTGTGTTCCGATCTCTTTCTACATGATGAAATTCCAGACCCTCAAATTTATCTTCCAGCTTTCGGACGGCAGTGCAGTATTTTCCCATTGAATTGCTTGAACAATCCCACTCTTTGTTTATCTGGCTAATGATTACCAGAGAGTCTCCGTACACCATCAATCTCTTGATGCCCAATGATATGGCGATGTTCAATCCATGGATCAGAGCTTCATACTCGGCTGCATTGTTGGAAGCTGGAAACAGCAACTGGAGGGCATATTTGAGGTGCTCGCCTCCAGGTGCGGTGAAGAGAATTCCTGCTCCTGCTCCCTGCAGCTTCAGCGAGCCATCAAAATACATTTGCCACACTTCTGCAGTCTCTGGGTTATCTGGTACTTGCTGTTCAGTCCACTCTGATACGAAATCAACCAGTGCTTGAGTTTTGATGGCAGTGCGAGGTCGGAACTCGATGTCATGAGATCCCAGCTCATAAGCCCACTTGGCTATTCGGCCAATGGCTTCCTTGTTGTGAAGAATATCCCCTATCAGAAAACCGGTGACTACTATGATTTTGTGGTCATCAGAGTAGTGACGCAGCTTGCGGGCAGTTAGAAGTACTGCGTATAATAGCTTCTGAACTTGAGGATACTTTTTCTTTGATGGGCCCAGAACTTCACTGATGAAGTAAACAGGATGTTGCACTGGGTAGGCATGTCCTTCTTCTGCTCGCTCGACTACCAACGCGGTGCTTACCACGTGAGTCGTGCAAGAGATATACAGTAGTAGATCTTCAGCTGGTTGAGTTGACGTAGCTCGTCATGGTGGCTTCAGTACTGGTGGTGTTGTCAAGAATTTCTTCAGTGCATCTAGAGCTTCCTGTGCCTCTGAAGTCCACTGAAACTTATCCACCTTCTTGAGTAGCTTGTAAAATGGTAAACCTTTTTCCCCCAGCCTGGATATAAACCTGCTCAGAGCTGCCATACATCCAGTAAGTCGCTGAACCTTCTTTTGTGATCGAGGTGCTTCCATCTTCATGATAGCTTCAATCTTATCCGGATTAGCCTCAATTCCCCGGTGGCTGACAATAAACCCGAGTAACTTTCCTGCTGGTACCCCGAAAACACATTTTTCGGGATTAAGCTTCCATCTATACCGCCTCAGACTGTTGAAAACCAGTTGTAAGTCTTCGATGAAGTTTTCCGAGTTCTCTGTTTTGATTACCACATCATCTACGTAGGCCTCCACGCGCTTGCCCCAGTGATCGGCTAAGCATGTTTGAATGGCTTTCTGATAAGTTGCTCCAGCGTTTTTGAGGCCGAACGGCATGGAGGTATAACAGAAAGCACCAAACGGAGTAATGAACGCTGTTTTTTCTTCGTCTTCCTTTGCCAAACTAATCTGGTGGTATCCGGAATAGCAATCCAGGAAAGACAGCATAGAACATCCAGCGGTGGAGTCCACCACCTGATCTATCCTCGGGAGCCCGAAGGGATCCTTCGGACAGTGTTTGTTGAGATCAGTGTAGTCGACGCACATGCGCCAATCCACTTTATTCTTTTTGAGTACAAGAATAGGGTTGGCTAACCACTCGGGGTGTAATACTTCTCTAATAAATCCAGCCGTGACCAAGCGAGCTAACTCGGTGCGAATGGACTCTCTCTTGTCAGGCATGAAACGTCGTAGTTTTTGACGGATCGGCCTCGCCTGGGGATAGACTTTCAGTTTGTGCTCGGCCAGTTCTCTTGGGACTCCCGGCATATCCGCAGGTTGCCACGTGAATACGTCTCGGTTATCTTGCAGAAACTGGACGAGCGCGCTTTCCTATTTGCGGTCCAGGATGGAGCTGATGATGGCAGTCTTGCGTTCATCAGCGAACCCCAGGTTGATCCTTTTAGTTTCTTCAGTCGGCCGCATAGAGGTCGCGGCCTGAGCTTCGTTTGCCAGTACTGCAAGGTCTTCCTCAGGCTTAGAGTTCGCCTGTGTTGAAGAAATCGTTGACGGCTTGGTGGCGAGGGCTGCTTGGACGGCCACTCGGAAACACTCTGCGGCGCCTTGGAAGTCGGCGCGCACAGTTATGATTCCTTGCGGTCCTGGCATCTTCAGTATCATGTACGTGTAATGCGGAATGGCCATGAATTTGGCCAATCCCGGCCTTCCAATGATGGCGTTGTACCCACAGTCGAAGTTCGCCACTTCGAACCTCAGGAACTCGGTTCTATAGTTCTCCGGAGTTCCGAAGGTGACAGGCATGTAGATGTGGCCCAGCGGGTATTCCCCTTCAGTCGGCACGATGCCGAAGAAGGGAGTGTCCGACTCGTGGAGCTCTTTGAGGTGGATTCCCAGGCCTCGGAGTGTCCGGGGGAAGGTGACGTTGATGCTGCTCCCCCCGTCCACTAGCACCTTCTTCACCCGGCTCTCTCGGATCACCAGATCGACGAGGAGCGGGTATTTGCCTGGATGGTCGAAGTTGAGCCATTGATCCTCCCGAGTGAAAGTGATCGGGTGCTCCGACCACCGGTATGGAGCGGGAGGACCGGTGGTCGCCACCAGTATCTGGCGGTCGTTGAGCTTTTGTTGTCTTTTGTTCTCCTGCGACCTGTGTCCGCCGAAGATGACGTTGACCTCCCTGTCAATGCGCGGGAAAGCTCCTCCTCCTCCCTCCTCCTGCTGACGGGGTTGTCGTGGTTCATCTGGTCCTCCCCTCGGCGGAGGAGGAGGTAGAGGCTGGAAGGGTCGGCCGTGCCCGACGGAGTGCTTGAAGTCCCGACAGTTACGAAGAGTGTGGCACATGTCTTTGTGGTACGAGCACTGGGCGTCGAGGATGTTGTCCAGCGTGCGCTCGCCTCCGCGAGGTCCTCCTCGGGCGCGAGAGGCAGGTGGTCCGGTGGCGTGCACTTCTTCGCGAGGCCTCTTCTCCCAGCGCTTGTCGGGTTGCTGGTTCGTGTCATGTCGTGGTGCCGCCGGTGCGGGCTTTGCTCCTCCGATGAGGTCCTGGGCCCGTTCGTCGGCGGTGATGTAGAGATCGGCTTCCCGGAACAGCTCCTTGGAGGTAGTCGGTGCCTTCTGTAATATGGCTCGGACGAAGGCCAAGTCATTGGATCCTCTGTAGAAGTCCTCGATCACGGCCACTTCCGTGACCTCGGGAATACGATTTCTCATGGTCTGGAACCTTTTGAGGTACGACCGGAGAGTTTCGTCCCCTCGGCGCTTGATGGATTTGAGGTCCCATGGTTGTGCCGGTTTGTCAGAGAGGGACTGGAAATTGGCGGTGAAATGTCGACTGAAGTCGCCCTAGTCGTCGATGCAGTGTCGGGGTAGATGTCGCAGCCATTGCAGCGCGTCTTGCCCAAGGACAATGGGTAAGTACGCGGTCATCACGTCTTTGGACCCCCCGGCAGCTCGAGCAGCGGTGGTGTAGACGGCTAGCCAACCCCCTGGATCCTGCTTAGGTTCATATTTGTCGACATTGGATACCTTGAAGTTGGGAGGCCATTGGATGGCCCTAAGGCATGGAGTAAGAGCAGACACTCCGCATGTGTCCTCCTGTCGTCGGAGATGATGTTTGTCCCGGGGAGGGGAGTAGTTGTTATGGTTCCTCGACCGTCCCCGGGTAGTACCGCCAGTTGAGGCCGTCGCCGACTCAGTTCTGGTGGCCTGGCTCCGAGCTGGGATGCCATGATCCCTGTCGTACTCCTCCCGGCGGTGGATCTCGTTCTCATGCCGTCGTTCATGCGAAGCATTAATGGAGCTTCGCGCGTCTCGGCGACTGTTGATGGCGTGTCGTAGATCGTTCGGTGGGTGAGCAAGCGGTAGAAGATGGTTGGCTGCCTGGGTGAGCAGTCGTCGGTAGCCCTCGGCGTCGGGAGTCCAAGGGAGTCCATCAGCTATCCGAGCTAGTACTCCTCCAACTTCGCTCGGCGTGTTCATGGCTCGGGCGAAGTCGGGGTTCAGGTTGCGCCCGAAGAATGGATTCTCCCGACGTTGCCTTGCATCCTGCTCGGCTTGTTCTTGAGCCCGGCGGCGATCACGTCGTCGGGAGTTCCTTCGTTCTCTGAAGACGCGTTCCTCCGGCGTTTCTCCTATCTCCGAGACCTCGTCCCACGAAACAGGTTGCCCCGGATCCCGTTCTCCGGCTGCGTGATGTCGTCGAACGTTCCTGCGCCGGTTTCTCCGTCGGCGGGATTCTCGTTGAGGTGGTTCCTCTCCGGGCGCGGTCGGCTCGTCGTCGGAGACGGTAGGCGACTCCACTCTCCCGATGAAGAGGACGTCGGGATAGAAAGGCGCTGCTGTCATGGCGACATTCTTTCCATTCTCTTCTGAGGGCGGAGGAACGGAAAGAACAACTTGCTTCCCCTTGGTCTCCTTCTTCCTCGCAATCTGTGTCCATTCTTTTGTCGGGGAAGTAGACAGTGGAGTTCTCCGGGTCAGTGGGCCCTTGGCCCCTAACTTTCCGGAGACAATCTTTTCCCAGAGAGCTGGAGGTTGCGCTTCTCCGACACTTTCGGAGTTCGTTGGAGGAGACTTCTTTTCCGGCGGATCCGCAATGCGGTGTAGAGTGTCCTCTTCATCTGCTATGAATGAGATTGTTCCGAAGCAGAATACGGATCCGGGACGGAGGGTGATCTTGCTGCGGAAGGTGACGACCATTGAGCTAGCTTGGATCGTCGACACACCCCCTACCTGGCGCGCCAGCTGTCGGTGTTTTGGGTCCGACCGCACACCCGGGGTTGCCCCTCAAGGTGTTTTTAGGTGTAGGACGGCGTCGACGACTGTAGCAAAATGGTTCGTGCCAGTTGCACGAGGGACAGTGGACGATGGTTACAGGTTCGGGCCGCTTAGAGATGCGTAACACCCTACGTCCTGGTGAGTATGCTTGGTGAATGAGGTTACAAGAGAGCTCCCTGAATTGAGAATGCAGAGAGTTGAAGTGGGTGGCTAAGTAGTAGGGTTGATCGTTCTGAAGGGGTGCCCCCTAGGCCTTATATACTCGACCGTGGGGTAATACATGTGGATATGATAACAATGCGTAGCTAAAGGATCGGCAATCGTTTGAGTTTATCTCCCTGTAATTCCGCCGACCTATCCTCGCGTGGCTCCGTTGCATGGGGGCTCCGGCGCGGGAAAGTCGGATCTCTGTTGTGGTCGCTCGCTCGACGCTGTGGGCCGTCCAGGTTTGTACCAATCCGGCCTCGTGTCAACCTGCTTTGTTGATTGTTCTTCCCCAGGCCCACGAAAGAATGGCCTTACGATTTATTGGGCCCTTGGGCCTTTCGTGAGGTCTTTTACTCTTTTAGTGGACCCGGGGGATATCTGTCCCCCACAACTACTGTTTTGCTAGCATCTCTGTGCAGGGATGAATATAACAAGGTTAGCGGCTTGTACAACACCAAACAAATCTAGGACACCCTCAAGATATCACATGAGGGAAATGATGCCACCATGATCACCAAGATGGAACTGGTGGAGGGCGAGCTAGGGAGGTTCGTGATGATCAGGGGAGAGGAGCCAACACAAACCTACAACAGGCTCAAGACTCTGGTCAACAAAATCCGAAGCTACGAAAGCACAAGATGGACGGATCATGATGTCGTCCGACTCATACTCAGGTCATTTACAGTTATTGACCCCATCTTGTCAACCTTATTCATGAAAATCCCAGGTACACCAAAATGACGCCCGAGGAGATCCTCGAAAAATTCGTAAGCGGACGCATGATGATGAAGGAGGCGCTGTTGGGGACTTGTTCTCAAATGCTATGAATTAAGAACAAGGCAACATAAAATGTTAAATATTAGTGCCCTTCGTCCGCTGAAGCATTATTTCCCCAAGGATTTAATGAACTTCGGACGAAGACCACGAGTGAAATATCACGAAGGTCATACCTTCATGATTAAAATTACAAAATAATATATAAAACATGAGGCATTAAAGATAGATGTATCAGAAATAAGTAATATCATTCATATATTTCATTATATGAACATAAAAATGTCAACATAGAATTTAAGTACATTTATACCTTCTCCTTGACAGATAATGATTCCCGGGCAATGCGTTTGCAATTACAGGAATGCGTGAACAGTAAAGGAATAATGTTCACTATTTATAGACATAGGACACAGCCTATAAGGAATTACAATCATGCCCCTTATAAAAGTTTACAACAATGACTCAGACCCTTATGGGCTAACAGGTCATTCTATCTTTAAGTCGGTTCGATCCTTCGTCTTCGGGCATGCTATAACACCGAAGCTTCATGAGTGGTAGCTTCGGTTATCATGTATAAGCAGCTTTAGCCGAAGCTGTTTCTTCCTTTAGGACCTTCAGCGGCGAAGCATGGTCCCAACAGTAGCCCCTTCGCGGTGCTAGATCGTTTTTTGTAACGAGCTTGATCCGTAAAAAAAGTCTCTTAGGCTTCGGGAAGCCGAAGGTTCGAAAAACACCTTCCCTGAGCTCGTTGCCGAGAAACGATACAATTTTCAAGCGCCTAGCGGTCCTACCATACAGGTTCACCTTCTTGGTTTTTGCGGCCCACTGTTCAGTGGATGCGGGCGACTGTTCGTCTGGTGTAGGAGACTTGACGATTCACCTTTTTACCTGCAGCACTATATAAACAGACAAGTAGGTGTAAAGTTACCACAACATTCATTGCAATTGCACTGTTTTGCTGCCAAAAATTTCACTATAGCCGAAGCTTGACCCTTGCACTGAAACGAAGCACCACTCTGGATTCTGCTTCGACACAAGAAAAGCTTCGGAAAAAGGTCATTAATATTCAAAACACTTTAGGAATTCATAATCAAATGGCTAGATTGCGCTCCACTGCCCAGATTGAGCGTGAGGGA
Organism: Zea luxurians; assembly: GCA_029449295.1. Lineage (NCBI taxonomy): Eukaryota > Viridiplantae > Streptophyta > Magnoliopsida > Poales > Poaceae > Zea > Zea luxurians. Next base: position 49,850,810 of record JAOPSE010000021.1, read on the forward strand.
GATGAGGCCGAAGCCACTAAAACTGTTTCGATTTCCGAAGCAACGAGGCGTTCTGGGCTGGTTTCGTCAAAGGACACACCTGATGCCGAAGCAACACGAGCTGATGCTAAGGAGATTGGTTCCGAAGATGAGTACAGCTTCGGGATGCCGAGCAAACCTAGTCATATGGACTTTGGAAAGTCCACCGTCTTTGAAGCTGATCTTCCTAAGATGGTGAAGCTGGGGTATTTTAGCGAAACAAAAAAGGAGCTGGTTCGTTTTGGCGGGGAGGAGATTATTCCGAAGCTGGAAAAGAATGAAGTGGTTGTGTTCAAAAGCTTCTTTAAAGCAGGATTAAGATTTCCTTTGAATGGGATGATTGCTGATGTGTTGAAGAAGTTTGGGGTTTACCTTCATTAGCTGACCCCTAACGCTATTGTTAGATTAAGTGTTTATATTTGGGCCCTTCGTAGCCAGGGAGTGGAACCGTTTGGTGAGAGTTTATGCCGAGTTCATGAATTACACTACCAGACTAAAGCCAGAGGAGATGGTCTGCACGAGAATTTTGGCTGCTACAACTTTGCTTATCGCAAAACTACAAAGTTTCTAGTGATAAGTTACCGAAGCAAATGGCCAGCCAGATGGAAATCTGAGTGGTTTTATGTTAAAGTTGATAAAGATGAAGATAAATTGTCCAGAGTCCACTAGAGCTAACCTTCGGAGAAACGAGGCCCCGATGCAACATGATAAGTGGAAGCCCGAGTCAAATTGCTTTGGCTGAATTTCGCGTGATTTCAGATCATATTGGCACTAGAGACTTGGTGCAGGATTTTCTGGCTTTTAAAGTGTTTCCAACAATGAGGGATTGGGAGATGCCGAAGCTGGAGGGAGAAAAGAAAAGGGGAGAATTTGTTCGATTGCCGTATTACTACAAGTTTAAAAAACACTTTAAAAAGCCCTGCCAAGAGTGGCTGGATACAATCGAGATTATGTGCAACGATATCTTCGGAAATTACTCTAAGAAAGAAGATCAGTTGATGACTGCAGCCTTCGGCACTCGTCCGAAGCGAAGATTGAATCGTGTGCTAGATGCTTTGAATTTTGATTACCCTAACTATGAGCAACTGGGTGGAGATGCCGAAGGCCCGAAGAGAAAGAGGATTGCCAGCGCCCTAGACAAAGAAAGCACCAAATTGGCCAAAGAGGAAAAAGAAATTTCTGAAAAACTGAGCCCTGGACCGTGGGTAGATGTTTCAAGGAAAAGAAAAGATACATCTCCAAAACCTGCATCTCCAAAACCAAAGACGTCAGCCCAGGAGGAGGAAGCTCCTGCGACACCTTCTGCTGCCGAAGTGGAAGAGATTCTAAAGGTAATGACTGAACCTTTGCCTGTCAAGCTAAACCCGCTGGCGCTAGAACTGACGAAGTTTTTTCAGAAGGGCAAAGAAGCTTCGGCAGCAGAAAGTCCTGCAAAGCCAAAAAACAAAGAATTATCCAAGTGACTGATGTCATTCATCAGACACCGCCACCGACCTCGACGTCAAAAATTGTCACTGCCGAGCCGACAGCCATTGGAGCCGAAACCGCCGGAGCCGAAGCCACCGGAGCCGAAACCACCAGAGCCGAAGCCACCAGAGCCGAAGCTACCGGGGCCGAAACCGAGACCAACGAAGATCCTAATCTGGAAACTACACTTGATGATATTGACAACATACTTCTGAAAATGGCTGAAGAAGAAGCTGATGCGGTGGACACGACGATTGAGAAAGGAAAAGAGCAAATTGAAGACACTTTGGAAGAAGAAAACTTTAATTTTCAAGATATACTTGGACAAGAGTTATCAGAAACTGAAAAAGAAGAGTTAAAGAAATATGCTATATCGTGCGGATACAAACCAGGGGCTCTGCTATTTGGCGGAGTCAATGAAGGGAAACTAAGATGCCTTCGAAATCGAACCGAGGCTAAAGTTGTTAGAACTCTCTCAAAGAATGTTGGGCTGCCGAAGATTGAAGCGGACTTGTGCAGGTACCAGCGACAGCATATCGCTGGTAGCCTGCTCTATGCTAATTTCAAGGTAAAAAAGTCTCGATTTTTTATTATTATATATTTTTTATTTTGAATTAAGTTGTTTTCTGATGAAGGTTGTTTTGGCAGAGTATACTTCTAAGTAAAGTGCTGAGAATGCAACAAGATCTTGAGGATGAAAAGAACAAAGCTACTATCAAAGATCTAGAAAACAAAGTCAAAAATTACGAAGCTGCTCTGAAGGAAAAAGACTCCGTTGTTCAAGATCTTAAAATCAAAGTTAAAGATCACGAAGCTGCCTTAGAAAAGAAGGAATTCGTCATTCATTCTATGGAAGGTTCATTGGCTGAAGCCCAAGCCGAAAATAACAGGTTAAACAATGAATTACTCAAAAAGTCAGAAAAATCTGAGCAGGAAAAGAAGAACCTTGAAACAAGTCTCAAGACCGAAATCGAGAAGAATTCAAATTTGCAAAAATCATTGAAGGAGCTTCAGGAGAAATGCTTAAATTTCGGCAGCCGATGCGTGCAGCGGCTGAAGGATGTGTTTCACTCAATTGGAGCCAGCTCTGATACATTTACACCTTCGGCTGAGAACCTGCCCAGCACCCTAGAATACATTGAAGGCGAGGTTGATGCACTTGACGAAGTTATTGCTGGGCATGCTGACTTCTGCGCCCTGCTAGCTTCTCGAGGCACAGCCACCGCTTTCCTGAAGGCTGGCTGTACGCACGGAAAAATTGTAAATAGGCCAAACTTCAGCTTGTCACCAACAGATTTGGTTGATATCCCAAGCCTAGCCCGAAGCATTGGAAACAGATTTATGACTCAGATTTGGGTAAATGGCGGGCGAAAAATGGCTGGTGACGAAGCTCGGAGCCACCTTAAGCCAGTGAGAAACTTATACTTGTTACTTTCACCTTCTCCTTGAAATTTGCACCTTTCTTATTCTGCTTTAATATGTGCAGGATGATGAAGCTGAAGAATGACGGGCTGAAGCTTAACAGTTGCTGTAAAAGACTTTCCTGCAAAAAATTCTGAAGAGATCTTTGTAATATAATTGTGGAAAAACTTATGTAAATTTGTGCATACCTTGTAATATATCTTTTCTCCTTTATCCGTGTACAATCTGCTTTGCTATGAACGAAACTTTACTTTTGAGCCAAGGCGAAAAACACCTTCCCTTCTTTTCGTACACAACGAAGCATGAAAATTTCCTCTTTCTCCAAAGTTGTTCCTCATAGCCGAAGCATCTGCCTTTTCTGTGTGATACGATGATGATGATCCTATATATGTCTAAATGAATGTTTATGAATGCAAATGTCATGATGTAATGCATTGTGCAGATGATTATTTGAATGTACATCCAAAAAACCATAATCATAGCCCTCATTCCCTTGAGAATGACTCAAATCTTTTTGCCGTTTATTTTTCGGCCTCACTGTTTACTTTTCAGTGTATCAGCGCTGACTTTTCACTGTAAGCCTCCCTTAGGAGCTTCTTCGCCTTTTACTTTCGGCGGAATCAGCGTTTATTTTTCGCTGTAAGCCTCCCTTAGGAGCTTCTTCGCCTTTTACTTTCGGCGGAATCAGCGTTTATTTTTCGCTGTAAGCTCTGCATTCCCTTGGGAACGACTTTTGAGCTTCTCCTTCTTTTCTTTTTCCATTGCACTCGATGGTGCGCTGTCAGCTTTTACATTTACATTTTTGGGGGATATCACTCTTATAGAATTGAAATAAGGAAAAGAAAATTACATGTTGTGGCCCCATTAAAAACCTTTCTTCCCCTTTGGAAAGGAAAAGGGTGCCATAAGGAAAAACTAAAACAACAATAAAAAATAAAAAATAAAAAAGATTACATCAAGTTACACATAATACCGCCGAAGCTCATCCGCATTCCACAATCTAGGAATGTCGTTGCCGTCCATATCCTTTAATCTGTAGGAACCGGGTCTTAACGAAGATACAACCAGAAAGGGGCCTTCCCATTTTAGTTGTAGTTTGCCACTGTGTCTGGGTTGGCCACTCTTCGAAGCACCAAATGTCCTGGCTTAATGTTCTTCAACCGAACCTTTCTATCACGCCATTTTATTGTTTCGGCTTGGTATTTATTGATATTTTCCACAGCCTGAAGCCTGATCCCTTCTATAGCATCTTTGTCCACAGAACAATCAGCTTCGTCTATCGCCGAAGCCACTGTTCTTATTGATCCTGCCTTAGCCTCTTCTGGGGTTATTGCTTCATCACCAAACAGCAATTTGAATGGTGTGAAACCTGTTGACCTTGATACTGTTGTGTTGTGGCTCCACACCACTTTAATTAATTCTTCTGGCCACTTTCCCCTTGGCTGATTGAATATTAACTTCATTATTCCTGTCATTGTGATACCATTAGCTCTTTCAACTAGTCCATTTGATTCCGGATGTCAAACTGACGCAAAATGGATCTTTGTGCCAATTTGTTCACAAAATTCTTTGAAAGCTTCGGAGTCAAACTGCGTTCCATTGTCCACAGTGATAGCCTTCGGCACTCCGAAGCGACAAACAATGTTTTGCCAGAAAAACTTTTGAACAGTAACCGAAGTTATTGTGGCTCAAGGCTTTGCCTCAATCCATTTAGAAAAATATTCCACTGCCACTACAACATATCTTAAATTCCCTTGTGCTGGTGGTAGCGGACCTAACAAATCAAGGCCCCACCTTTGCAATGGCCAAGTGGGTTGTATTAACTGAGTTAGAGATGAAGGTTGTTTTTGATCTCTTGCACATTTCTGACAACCTTCGCACTTTTGGACTAGTTCCGCTGCATCCGAAGCTGCTTTTGGCCAATAAAATCCTTGGCGAAAAACTTTTTCCAGCAAAGGCCTAGATCCGATGTGAGATCCACACAAGCCTGCATGTATTTCCTGCATCAATTCTATACCTTCGGCTCTGGATAAACATTTGAGTAACGGAGAGCAGACACCATGCTTGTACAACTCCCCCTCTATTATTACATATGGACGAGCTCTTGCCTCTATTCTCTTGTTATAAGCTTCGTCATCTGAAAGAAAATTACCCTTAAGGTAAGAGATAATCTCAGTTCTCCAGTCTTCACTATAAACAGGAGATATGTTGAGGACCGCTCTTTCGAGAAGTTCAACCGAAGGTGCTTTTATTGTTTCAAAAAATACTTCCGAAGGTAATGGCAGCCCCTGTGCTGCTGACTTGGCTAGCAAATCAGCATGCTCATTTTCTCCTCGAGGAATGTTTTTACACAAAACCCTTCAAAGGAAGCTTCAATCCTTCAGACAGTATCTAGATACTTCTCAAGCTTCGGGTCTCTGGCCTTACAACTCTTTTCGATATGACCAGAGATAACCTGGGAATCAGTTTTAAGAATCACCCTTCTGATTCCCATTGCCTTTAACTTCCGAAGACCCAAAAGTAAAGCTTCGTACTCAGCAATGTTATTTGTGCAGCTAAAATCAAGTCTTGCTGCGTAGCAAGTTTTAACTTTGGAGGGTGCGACCAACATAGCGGCTGCTCCTGCTCCGAAGGTTCCCCAAGAACCATCGCAGAATACTGTCCATGCTTCGGCATCTTTATTTGCCTCTTCTACTTGAGCCCCTGGCGTCCAATCAGCAATGAAGTCAGCTAACGCCTGGGACTGAACCGAAGATCTGTGTACATAATCAATGCAAAATTCATTAAGTTCCGCAGCCCACTTTCCAATCCTTCCAGTAGCTTCTCTATTTCTCATAATGTCCTTCAATGGTTGTGAAGAAGGGACAATTATATTGTATGCCTGGAAATAATGCCGAAGCTTTCTAGATGCCATCAAAACAGCATATAGCACCTTCTCCAATTCTGTATAATTTTTCTTTGATAAACTAAGAACTTCAGATACAAAGTATATTGGAGCTTGTTTCTTGACTTGCCCTTCAAGCTTCTCTTGGACAAGTGCTGCACTTACCGCTGAGTGCGAGGCTGCCACATATAATAACAGAGGAGCCCCTGGAGTTGGTGGAGTTAACGTCGTTAAGTCTATCAAATATTGCTTCAGCTCTTCGAAGGCTCTCTGCTGAACTGGTCCCCACTGAAAAACTTCAGCTGATTTCAGCACTTCGAAGAAAGGTAAATTTCTCTCTGCTGATCTAGATATGAATCTGTTGAGAGATGCCAATCTTCCTGTCAATCGTTGAGCCCCCTTCTTTGTGCTTGGTGGTTCCATTCGAAGAATAGCTTCGATTTTATTTGGATTAGCCTCAATGCCTTTTGTTGAAACTAGGCAGCCAAGAAATTTCCCTTTCTTCACCCCGAAGACACATTTTTCTGGATTCAACTTTAAACCGGCCTGTCTGAAATTAGCGAAGGTTTCCTGGAGATCAGTAATGTGATTCTCTTGCTTCGTGCTTTTTACAATGATATCATCAACATAAGTTAACACATTTCTGCCTATCTGAGACTGAAGAACCTTCGCTGTCATTCTGCTGAAGCTTCCTCCAGCATTCTTGAGCCCCTCAGGCATCCGAAGGTAACAATATGTTCCACTAGGGGTTATGAAGCTGGTCTTCGGCTCATCGTCCTTCTTCATCCAGATTTGATGATAGCCTGAATAACAGTCCAGCAGACTCATAAGCTCTGATGAAGCTGCTGCATCAACTAAGGAATCTATCTTTGGCAATGGGAACTCGTCCTTCGGACAGGCCTTGTTGAGATCAGTAAAATCGATACACATCCTCCATTTACCATTGGCCTTTTTTACCATAACAGTGTTAGCCAGCCATTCTGGGTATTTTACCTCTCTGATAACTCCAGCACTGAGAAGTCTTTTCACTTCATTTCGAGCACCTTCGGCCTTGTCATCAGACATCTTCCGAAGCCTCTGCTTTCTGGGTCTGAAGGATGGATCAACATTAAGCGAATGTTCAATAACATCCCTGTTAACTCCGCAAAGATCATTAGCCGACCATGCAAAGACATCTTTGTTGTTGAACAAGAATCTTATCAAGGTTTTCTCTTGTTCCTCAGACAATTGAGATCCCAGCAGCACCTTCTGCTCTGCGATGTCTTCGCATAAAAGCATGGGTTTCGGCTGATCGGCCGAAGCAGCCTTCTCCCTTCTATGCTTGTACTGCTCACAAGCTTCGGCTTCATCTATGTTATGGATTGCCTTTGAATCAGTCCAATTCCCTTCGGCCTTTCTGGCAGCTTCCTGACTCCCATAAATAGCAATAGGTCCCTGTTCCGAAGGTATCTTCATGCAAAGGTATGCTGGATGAAGAATTGCTTCGAAAGCATTGAGTGTTCCGCGACCAATGATAGCATTGTAAGGATACTCCGTGTCAACAATGTCAAACACAATTTGCTCAGTCCTTGTGTTGTTGACGAATCTGAAGGTTACTGGCATGGTAATCTTACCAAGTGCTACAATCTGCCGCCCTCCGAAGCCACAAAGAGGGTGCGTAGCATCATGAATCTTGTCTTCGGACTCTTGCATTTGTCTGAAGGCCTTAGCAAATATGATATCTGCTGCACTGCCTGTATCAACCAAAACATTATGGACCAGAAATCCTTTGATCACACAAGAAATAACCATGGCATCATTGTGTGGGTAATCCTTGAGCTGAAGATCCTCTTGAGAAAAGGTAATTGGGATGTGAGACCATCTTGATTTGATGAAGGGTCCTTGTACTCCTACATGTTGTACTCTTCTCTGTGCCTCCTTCTTCTGTTTCTTGTTAGCCGGCTCTGAGCATGAACCACCTGTTATCGGGAGAATCAGCTTCAGAGCCGAAGCAGTTCCAGCTTGGTTCTTGAACAAAGCCATTGTCTCAGGAAAGTGGAAGTGAGTTCACCGGAGGTGGGTGCCAATGTTGGGGACTTGTTCTCAAATGCTACGAATTAAGAACAAGGCAACATAAAATGTTAAATATTAGTGCCCTTCGTCCGCTGAAGCATTATTTCCCCAAGGATTTAATGAACTTCGGACGAAGACCATGAGTGAAATATCACGAAGGTCATACCTTCGTGATTAAAATTACAAAATAATATATAAAACATGAGGCATTAAAGATAGATGTATCAGAAATAAGTAATATCATTCATATATTTCATTATATGAACATAAAAATGTCAACATAGAATTTAAGTACATTTATACCTTCTCCTTGACAGATAATGATTCCCGGGCAATGCGTTTGCAATTACAGGAATGCATGAACAGTAAAGGAATACTGTTCACTATTTATAGACACAGGACACAGCCTGTAAGGAATTACAATCATGCCCCTTATAAAAGTTTACAACAATGACTCAGACACTTATGGGCTAAAAGGTCATTCTATCTTTAAGTCGGTTCGATCCTTCGTCTTCGGTCATGCTATAACACCGAAGCTTCATGAGTGGTAGCTTCGGTTATCATGTATAAGCAGCTTTAGCCGAAGCTGTTTCTTCCTGTAGGACCTTCGGCGACGAAGCATGGTCCCAACAGGCGCGATATGTGGACGATGCACTAAATGATCCACTGCCCATCTACGAGCCGCAACCTATTGCTCTCAAAGCAATTAGCAGCAAGGAGACGCTACCAAGTAAGGTAGCACAAGTGGAGAATACCGGGCTCAATGAGGATGGGATGGTGCTTATCATCAAGCGCTTCAAGACCACGCTAAAAGGACGCAAGGAGTACCCCCAACAAGAATAAAACAAGGGGAAAGCGCTCCTGCTTCAAATGCGGTAAGACTGGTCATTTCATAGCCCAATGCCCCGATAATGATAATGACCAGGGACAAGAAAAGCACAGGAAGAGGGAGAAGAAGAAGAACTACAGGCAGGCTAGGGGCGAGGCGCACATCGGGAAGGGACTCCGACTGCTCCTCCTCCGACTCTAAGGATGAAGGACTGGCTGCCTCGGCCTTCGACAAATCTTTGCTCTTCCCCAACAAACGCCATACATGCCTTATGGCTAAGGAGAAGAAGGTACGAGATACCCCCAAGTACTCTTCTTCTAGCGATGAGGAATCTTCGATGATGAAATCGATTACACTGATTTGTTTAAAGGACTAGATAGAGCTAAAGTAGACAAAATAAATGAATTAATTGATGCTCTTAATGAAAAGGACAGACTGCTAGAAAAGCAAGAGGACATATTATATGAGGAACATGACAAATTTGTTAGTGTTCAAAAATCTCTTGCTTTAGAAATTAAAAAGAATGGACTGCTATCTTCTAAAGTGTCTACCTGTCATGAATCTATATCTAGCTTAAAGAATTTAAATGATGAATTAAATGCTAAGCTAGAGAAAGTTAATGAAACTAGTTCACATGTAGAGCATGTCATTATTTGCAATAGATGTAAGGACTTTGATGTTGATGCCTGTGATGAACATCTTACTTCTATTGCTAAATTAAACAATGAGGTGGCAAGTCTTAATGCTCAACTTAAGACTTGCAAAGTTGATTATGATAAACTAAAATTTGCACTATTGGTAGACACCCCTCAATTAAGGATGGACTTAGTTTTCGGAAGGAAATCAAGAACGTAACAAGCCAAAGGACTTTCGTTCTCAACAAGGAGAAAGGGAAGGTCCCTTGGCTAGTAGTTCTGAAAAGACCATGCCTATATTTATAATAGGAAATTCACTAGTCGTGCTCATAATGAAAAATGCTATGATCATACTGTTTCTTATGATGCTACATTTAATTCTCATGCTATGTTCGCATCTAGTCCCGCTTCTATTCATGGTAGAAGTAGGCCTAGGAGAAATTATGTTCCTTCACATGCACCTAGGAAAGTTTACAATGGACCTACTACTGTTTACCATGCTTGCAATGCTTCCTTTGTACTTTTATGCAAGAATGCAAAAGTAGTTGCTAGGAAGTTTGGACCCAAATGCAAGGGAGACAAAACTTGCATATGGGTTCCAAAAACTATTGTGACTAACCTTGTAGGACCCAAAAAGAGTTGGGTACCTAAAACTTAAGCTTAAATTCCTTGCAGGTTTATGCATCCGGGGGTTCAAGCTGGATTATCGACAGCGGATGCACAAACCACATGACGGGGGAGAAGATGTTCACCTCCTACGTCAAGAACAAGGATTCCTATGATACTATTGTCTTTGGAGATGGGAACCAAGGCAAGGTCAAAGGCTTGGGCAAGATAGCCATCACTAACGAGCACTCAATATCAAATGTATTTTTAGTAGAGTCGCTCGGGTACAATCTTCTGTCTGTAAGTCAATTGTGTCACATGGGTTACAATTGTTTGTTTACAAATGTTGATGTATCTATCTTTAGAAGAAGTGATGGTTCATTAGCTTTTAAGGGTGTATTAGACGGCAAGCTCTACTTGTTGATCTTTCGAAAGAGAATGTCGATCTAGATGCATGCTTAATAGCTAAGACTAATATGGGTTGGCTTTGGCATCGCCGTCTAGCACATGTTGGGATGAAGAACCTTCATAAGCTTATAAAGGGAGATCATGTGTTAGGACTAACCGATGTCTGTTTTGAGAAAGACAAACCTTGTGCAGCATGTCAGGCAGGGAAACAGGTGGGAAGCACTCATCATAGCAAGAATGTGATGACGACATCAAGACCACTAGAGCTTCTTCACATGGATCTCTTCGAACCCATTGCCTACCTCAGCATTGGGGGAAGTAAGTATGGTCTTGTAATAGTCGATGATTTTTCCCGCTTCACTTGGGTCTTCTTTTTGCAGGACAAATCAGAAACCCAAGGGACCCTAAAGCGCTTCTTAAAGAGAGCTCAAAATGAGTTTGAGCTAAAGGTGAAGAAGATAAGAAGCGACAATGGGTCCGAGTTTAAGAATCTACAAGTTGAAGAGTTTCTTGAGGAGGAAGGCATCAATCACGAATTCTCCGCTCCCTACACACCACAACAAAATGGTGTGGTAGATAGGAAGAATAGGACGCTAATCGACATAGCGAGAATGATGCTTGGGGAGTATAAGATGCCTGAGTGGTTTTGGTCGGAAGTGATGAACACAGCTTGTCACGCCATAAACCGGCTCTATCTGCACTGGCTCCTCAAGAAGACCTCCTACGAACTCCTTACTGGTAACAAACCAAATGTTTCTTATTTTCGTGTATTTGGGAGCAAATGCTACATTCTGGTGAAGAAAGGTAGACATTCTAAATTTGCTCCCAAGGCAGTAGAAGGTTTCTTACTAGGATATGACTCAAATACAAAGGCGTATAGGGTCTTCAACAAATCATCAGGATTAGTTGAAGTCTCTAGCGACGTTGTATTTGATGAGAGTAATGGCTCTCCAAGAGAGCAAGTTTATCTTGATGATATAGATGAAGAAGAAGTTTCGACGGCCGCAATGCGCACGATGGCGATAGGTGATGTGCGACCACAGGAAATACAGGAACAAGATCAACCATCCTCCTTGACTTTGGTGCATCCCCCAACTCAAGACAATGAATAGGTACCTCAAGAAGAGGGGCAGGATCAAGGGGGAGCACAAGAAGAACAGGTTATGGAGGAAGAAGCACCATGGGTCCCTCCAACTCAAGTCCGAGCGTCGATCCAAAGACATCACCCATCGATCAGATTCTGGGTGACATTAGCAAGGGAGTAACTACTCGCTCACGATTAGCTAATTTTTGTGAGCATTACTCGTTTGTCTCTTCTATTGAGCCTTTCAGGGTAGAAGAGGCCTTGTAGGATCCAGACTGAGTGTTGGCCATGCAGGAAGAGCTCAACAACTTCAAAAGGAATGAAGTCTAGAGCCTGGTGCCGCGTTCAAAGCAAAGCGTTGTGGGAACCAAGTGGGTGTTCTGCAACAAGCAAGACGAGCACGGAGTGGTGACAAGAAACAAGGCTCGACTTGTGGCAAAAGGCTATGCCCAAGTCGTAGGTTTGGATTTTGAGGAGACTTTTGCTCCTATGGCTAGGTTAGAATCAATTAGGATTTTATTAGCCTATGTTGCTCACCATTCTTTCAGGCTATTTCAAATGGACATAAAGAGCGCTTTCCTCAATGGGCCAATCAAGGAGGAGGTATACGTGGAACAACCGCCTCGCTTTGAGGACGATAGGTATCCCGACCATGTATATAAGCTCTCTAAGGCGCTCTATGGACTTAACCAAGCCCCAAGAGCATGGTATGAATGCCTTAGAGATTTCCTTATTTCTAATGCCTTCAAGGTTGGGAAAGTCGATCCCACGCTTTTCACGAAGACATGCAAATTTACGTCGATGACATAATATTTGGTTCTACTAAACAAAAGTATTGTGAGGAGTTTAGCAGGGTAATGATGCAAAAGTTCGAGATGTCGATGATGGGCAAGTTGACCTACTTCCTTGGATTCCAAGTGAAGCAACTCAAGGATGGCACCTTCATCTCCCAAACGAAGTACACTCAAGGTCTTCTCAAGAGGTTTGGAATGAAGGATGCTAAGCTCACAAAGACATCGATGGGGACTGACGGACATCTCGACCTCAACAAAGGAGGTAAGTTCGTTGATCAAAAGGCATACTGGTCAATGATAGGTTCATTACTGTATCTTTGTGCTTGTAGACCGGACATTATGCTTACTATATGCATGTGTGCTAGATTTTAATCCTACCCCAAAGAGTGTCACCTTGTGGCCGTTAAGCGAATTCTTAGGTATTTAGTCTCTACGCCTTGCTTCGGGATCTGGTATCCAATGGGGTCTACCTTTGACTTGATTGGATACTCAGACTCTGACTATGCCGGGTGCAAGGTTGATAGGAAGAGCACATCAGGGACGTGCCAATTTCTAGGAAGGTCCCTAGTGTCCTGGAGTTCCAAGAAACAAACATCCATTGCCCTATCCATCGCTGAGGCTGAGTACGTTGCCACAGGACAGTGTTGCGCGCAACTGCTTTGGATGAGGCAAACCCTCTGGGACTTTGGCTACAACCTGAGCAAAGTCCCACTCCTATGTGACAATGAGAGTGCAATCCGCTTGGCGGATAATCCTGTTGAACACAGTCACAGTAAGCACATAGACATCCGGCATCACTTCCCGAGAGACCACCAGCAAAAGGGAGATATCAAAGTGTATCACATTAGCACCAAGAACCAGCTAGTCGATATCTTCACTAAGAGAAAAGGTTTAGCAGGTTGCATAGTGAGCTAAATATCTTAGATTCACGTAACTTGGATTGATCTAGAGCATACATGTAGTTCATGCATTTGATCATATTACTTTGAGTATTTACATCATTTATTGTTTATTTATGGTGCTCAAGTTGTACAAGTCATCCCCGGACCTCACAAGTCTGTATGCAAATGATGCACATGTTTAGGGGGAGATGAGCTACAACCTGACTCCTTTGAGACTAACTTGTTTGTTTGAGTACATGTGAAGTAGTCTCGAAGGACCATTGAAAGGGATAATGAACTTAGATGACGAAAAGACTTCCATTGCACTCCGGTATTAGTGTACTTAATTCCAAGTTCATACTTATGCTCTCATTGCCTTTTTGCTCTTATTAGTGAGGCAATGGGGTTAAAGGGCCAAAAGTTATCCCGTTTTGGTGCTTAATGCCAAAGGGGGAGAAATTAAGGCCAAACCAAATGGATCAGCCAACCACTTACAAATTTTGAAAATAGTAGAATCAGAATTTGTATTCAGTCCAAATATGCCAAATCCTAAGTTAAGAGAATTTGGTCTTCAATTTGATTTGATATTGCACTTCTTTTGTTGCTTTTAATGTGTTGGCATAAATCACCAAAAAGGGGGAGATTGAAAGGGAAATGTGCCCTTGGGCGTTTCTATAAGTGTTTTGGTGATTAGATGTCCAACATGTATTGATTGAGTCCTTATGTGCTAAAGGAGTGAGAAGTGAAAATCAAAGAACAAGGTATGTTTCTAGACTTAGTAAATTGTTTTTGAATACTAACGTGTTTATCTAAGTGCTAGAAACAATGACAAGAAAAGAAGAAAAGAATTGGCTAAGTCAGCCAAAACCAGCTCCAGCCTGGCACACCGGACTGTCCGGTGGTGCACCGGATAGTGTTTGGTGGTGCAGGCTGGCTTGACGGTGAACTAGCTGCTCTCGGGAATCGGCTGGGCGACTTCGCTAAAAATCACCGGACTGTCCGGTGCGTCATCAGCGCCCGCGCCCAAGTCTTCGGCGATGAACTCGTCGCTCTCGGGAAAAGAATAAAGCGTCGCGGCTAAAATTCACCGGACTGTCCGGTGGTGCACCGGAGTGTCCGGTGGTGCATCGGACTATCCGGTGAGCCAACGGCGCTCGCGGCCAACGGTCGGCTATGCTATCTGCAGGCGACGCGTGGCCCGCGCCAGCGATCGGTTGGGCACACCGGACAGTGTCTCGTGCGCCAACCGGTCCCGAGGACCAACGATCGGCTGCCCCCGATATGGAAGGAAATAGTGCACCGAACATGAACAGTAGTTGTCCAGTAGTGCACCGGACTGTCCGGTGCACCACTCGACAGAAGGCAAGAATTGCCTTCCAAGTTGTTCTCCAACAGCTCCTAGCTGTCTTGGGGCTATAAAAGGGACCCCTAGGCGTATGGAGCACTACACCAAGATTTCAAGAAACATCCTAAGACTCCCAGATTCCGCCTACACGCATTTGATTCGTTGTGTTAGTGATTTGAGCTCCGTTTGAGTTGCAAACTCCCTGTGCTGTGTTTCGAGCTCAAGTCTTGGCTTGTGTGGGTGCGTGTGTGAGAGCACCAAGAGGGGGGTGAATAGGTGATCCTGTAAAATTCAACACTAAATTCCACAAACTTGATTATAAAGAGGTTACTGCAAGTTAATCAAGTCTGTGAGCTCTTGTGAACACAAACAATCAATGAGAAGGCAATCACAAGAGACACGTGATTTTTTCCTATGGTTCAGCCAAGTAGCACTTGCCTACTTCCACGTTGTGGCATCCCAATGGACGAGGGTTGCACTCAACCCCTTTCAAGTGATCCAATGATCAACTTGAATACCACGGTGTTCTTTTCTTAGTCTTTCACTCGTTTGCGAGGAATCTCCACAACTTGGAGCCTCTCGCCCTTACAATGATGATTACAAAAGAAGCACGAAAGTAAGGGAGGGGAGAGCAACACACATAAGACTCAAATCAAGAGCACAATCACGCACACAAGCCACAACTTGAGCTCAAAACACAATGCACGGAGTTTTCAACTCAAATGGAGCTCAAGTCACTATCTCAAAGAATCGAATGCGTGAAGTTGGAGTCTTGGAGTCTTAGAATGTTTCTAGTCAGCTTGAGTGACTCCTCCATGCGCCTAGGGGCCCCTTTTATAGCCCTAAGGCAGCTTGGAGCCATTGGAGGCCAACAAGGAAGACCATCCTTGCCTTCTGTCGAGTGGCGCACCGGACAGTCCGGTGTGCCACCGGACAGTCACTGTAGATGGTCCGGTGCCGATCTCCTTCCTTTTCTGGCGTAGATGACCGTTTCACCTCCGGATCGAATGGCACACCGGACACTGTCTGGTGCACACCGGACAGTCCGGTGCCCCCTTCCGACCGTTGCTGCGGGCCACGCGTCGCCCGCGGATTGCGCGGTCGACCGTTGCGCAGTCGACCATTGACTCACCGGACAGTCCGGTGCACCACCAGATAGTCCGGTGAATATTAGTCGTACGCCGCTGATCCTTTTTCCGAGAGCGACGACTTCGCCGCGGACGACTCACCGGACAGTCCGGTGAATTATAGCCGTATGCCGCCGTCGAGTCCCAAGAGCGACCAGTTCTCCTTGGACTCGCCTGGCGCACCGGACACTGTCCGGTGCACCACCGGACAGTCCGATGCACCTAGACCGAGTAGGAGTTGGCTGTACACAGCCAACTCTTTTCCAATTCCTTTTCTACTGTTTCTAGCACTTAGACAATATATGTTAGTACTCAAAACAATGTACTAAGTCTAGAAACGTACCTTGTTACATGATTTGCACTTCTTCAATCTTTGGCACATTCAGAACTTAGAGAATGTGTGTTGGGCACTTAATCACCAAAAATTATAGAAATGGCCCAAGGGCACATTTCCCTTTCAATCTCCCCCTTTTTGGTGATTTATGCCAACACTTCACAAAGCAACCAAAATAAGTGCAATATCAATGCAAAAGAGAACCAAATTGTTTTTGACTCTAATTTGTCATATTTGGATCATTCTTTGCCACCACTTGGTTTGTTTTTGCAAATCAAATTCATTTTCCTTATCTCTAATTCAAACTCACTTGTTTGGGCATAAAGAGAGAAAATCTAAGAGTGAAATTGATCAAGTGCCAAAAACTCCCCCTTTTTCCCATAATCATAAATTCTCCCGACAAGAGACCAATTTTTACAATAAGATACAATAAGAGTATTTTGGACAAATCAAAAGTTCTAACTCTATTGTTTTCAAAATTCAAAAGTTCTAACTCTATTGTTTTCAAAATTCTCAAGTGGTAGCTGATCCATTTGCTTTGGCCTTAATTTCTCCCCCTTTGGCATTAAGCACAAAAACGGGATCATTCTTGGCCCTTTAACCCCATTGCCTCACCAAAATTGTCAATTAAGAGCAAAAAGGTAATAAGAGCATAGATATGAACTTGGAGTTAATTACACTAATACCAGAGTGCAGTGGAAGTCTTTGCATGGTCCAAGTCCACCTTTCCTTTTAATTCACCTTTGAGACTAAATCCAGTAAACTCAAACACAAAAGTTAGTCTCAAAGTGTCAAGTTGTAGCACTTCTCCCCCTACATATGTGCATCATTCACACATGGACTTGTGAGGTCCGGGGATCCCTTGCACAACTTGAGCACCATAATTAAGCAACAAATCACATAAATACATGAAGTAACATGATCAAAGGGCATAGAACACATGTATGCTATAGATCAATCCAAGTTAAGAGAATCTAAAACATTTAGCTCACTACGCAACCTGCAAAACCTTTTCTCATCTAAAGGTTTGGTGAAGATATCGGCTAGCTGGTTCTTGGTGTTAATGTGGTACACCTCGATATCCCCCTTTTGCTGGTGGTCTCTTAGGAAGTGATGCCGGATGTCTATGTGCTTAGTGCGGCTGTGTTCAACAGGATTATCCGCCATGCGGATTGCACTCTCGTTGTCACATAGGAGTGGGACTTCGCTCAGATTGTAGCCAAAGTCCTAGAGGGTTTGCCTCATCCAAAGTAGTTGCACACAACACTGTCCTGTGGCAACATACTCGGCCTCAGCGGTGGATAGGGCAACGGATGTCTGTTTCTTTAAACTCTAAGACACCAGAGACCTTCCTAGGAATTGGCACGTCCCTGATGTACTCTTCCTATCAACCTTGCACCCGGCATAGTCGGAGTCTGAATATCCAATCAGGTCAAAGGTAGACCCCTTTGGATACCAGATCCCGAAGCAAGGCATAGCAACTAAATATCTAAGAATTCGCTTAAGGGCCACAAGGTGACATTCCTTGGAGTCGGATTGATATCTAGCACACATGCATACACTAAGCATAATATCCGGTCTACTAGCACATAAATAAAGTAATGACCCTATCATAGACCGGTATGCCTTTTGATCAACGGACTTACCTCCTATGTTGAGGTCAACATGTCCGTCAGTTCCCATTGGTGTCTTTGCGGGCTTGGTGTCCTTCATCCCAAACCGCTTGAGAAGGTCTTGCGTGTAATTCGTTTGGGAGATAAAGGTGTCATCCTTGAGTTGCTTTACTTGAAACCCAAGGAAGTAGTTCAACTCGCCCATCATCGACATTTCAAACTTTTGAGTAGGGATGAAAGTGGTAATCCGAACTGTTAGGACAAATTTAATATTTTAAAATAGATATGTATAAAATTTGATGTTGATCTTTTCATATGTTATCAAGCACATTAGTACAAATATGAATAAAATATTACATACATTGTTTTATATATTATTTTCTCCCTACAACATAAAAAGTTGAAAAAATTACCGAATTTATTTCTGAATCCATACCGAAGTTTATATCTATTATTTAAGAAAATATAGGATGAATTTGAGGTTTATCTTTTATGAATCTTAACAAGATGGATGTTAAAAACAAGAATACAAATTTGTATTGTATATTCTATATCCTATTTACTCACAATTAAAGTAAAAAGTGATTACCGAAAAAATACCGTTTTCGACCGTTTTCATCCCTACTTTTGAGTCATCACCCTGCTAAACTCTTCACAAGACTTTTGATTAGTAGAACCAAATATTATGTCATCGACACAAATTTGGCACACAAAAAGGTCACCGTCACAAGTCTTAGTGAAAAGAGTGGGATCGGCTTTCCCAACCTTAAAAGCATTCACAATTAAGAAATCTCTAAGGCATTCATACCATGCTCTTGGGGCTTGCTTAAGTCCATATAGCGCCTTAGAGCGCTTAAAAACGTGGTCGGGATACCTGTCATCCTCAAAGCTAGGGGGTTTCTCCATGTACACCTCCTCCTTGATTGACCCGTTGAGGAAAGCGCTCTTCACATCCATTTGAAACAACCTGAAAGAGTGGTGAGCGGTATAGGCTAGTAATATTCGAATAGACTCTAGCCTAGCCATAGGAGCAAAAGTCTCCTCGAAATCCAAACCTACGACTTCGGGATAACCTTTTGCCACAAGTTGAGCCTTGTTTCTTGTCACCACCCCGTGCTCGTCTTGCTTGTTGCGAAACACCCACTTGGTTCCCACAACATTTGCTTTAGACGTGGCACCAGGCTCCAAACTTCGTTCCTCTTGAAGTTGTTGAGCTCTTCCTGCATGGCCAACACCTAGTCCAGATCTTGTAAGGCCTCTTCTACCCTGAAAGGCTCAATAGAAGAGACAAACGAGTAATGCTCACAAAAGTTAGCTAATCTTGAGCAAGTAGTTACTCCCTTGCTTATATCACCCAGAATCTGGTCGACGGGGTGATTCCTTTGAATCGTCGCTCGGACTTGAGTCGGAGGGGCCAGTGGTGCTTCTTCCTCCATAACTTGTTCTTCTTGTGCCCCCCTTGATCACGCGCCTCTTCTTGAGGGACCTATTCATCATCTTGAGTTGGGGGGTGCACCATTGTTGAGGAAGAAGGCTGATCTTGCTCTTGTTGTTCCTGTGGTCGCACATCACCTATTGCCATCGTGCGTATTGCGGCCGTTGGAACATCATCTTCATCTACATCATCAAGATCAACTTGCTCTCTTGGAGAGCCATTAGTCTCATCAAATACAACATCGCTAGAGACTTCAACCAAACCTGATGATTTGTTGAAGACTCTATACTCCCTTGTATTTGAGTCATACCCTAGTAAAAACCCTTCTACTGTCTTGGGAGCAAATTTAGAATTTCTACCTTTCTTCACTAGAATGTAACATTTACTCCAAATACACGAAAGTATGAGACGTTGGGTTTGTTACCGGTAAGAAGTTCATATGTGGTCTTCTTGAGGAAGCAATGTAGGTAGAGCCGGTTTATGGCATGGCAAGCTGTGTTCACAGCTTCCGACCAAAACCGCTCGGGCGTCTTGAATTCTCCAAGCATCATCCTCGCCATGTCAATAAGCGTCCTGTTCTTCCTCTCTACCACACCGTTTGGCTGCGGTGTGTAGGGAGCGGAGAACTCGTGCTTGACGCCTTCTTCCTCAAGGTACTCCTCCACTTGAAGATTCTTGAACTCGGACCCGTTGTCGCTTCTTATCTTTTTCACCTTGAGCTCAAATTCGTTTTGAGCCTGCCTTAGAAAATGCTTAAGGGTCCCTTGGGTTTCTGATTTATCCTGCAAAAAGAACACCCAAGTGAAGCGGGAAAAATCATCAACAATTACTAGACCATACTTACTTCCCCCGATGCTAAGGTAGGTGACGGGTCCGAAGAGGTCCATGTGAAGAAGCTCCAGCGATCTTGATGTTGTCATCACATTCTTGCTGTGATGAGTGCTTCCCACCTATTTTCCTGCTTAACAAGCTGCACAAGGTCTATCTTTCTCGAAATAGACATTTGTTAGTCCTAAAACATGTTCTCCCTTTAGAAGTTTGTGAAGGTTCTTCATCCCAACATGTGCTAGACGGCGATGCCACAGCTAGCCCATACTAGTCTTAGCTATTAAGCATGCATCTAGATCGACCTCCTCTTTTAAAAAATCCACTAAGTAGAGTTTGTCGTCAAATACACCCTTAAAAGCTAATGAACCATCACTCCTTCTAAAGACAGATACATCAACATTTGTAAACAAACAATTGTAGCCCATGTGGCACAATTGACTTACAGACATGAGATTATAGCCTAGTGACTCTACTAAAAATGCATTTGAGATAGAGTGCTCGCTGTTGATGGCTATTTTTCCCAAACCTTTGACTTTGCCTTGGTTCCCATCTCCAAAAATAATCGTATCCTAGGAATCCTTGTTCTTGACGTAGGAGGTGAACATCTTCTTCTCCCCCGTCATGTGGTTTGTGCATCCACTGTCGATAATCCAGCTTGAGCCCCCGGATGCATAAACCTGCAAGGCAATTTACACTTGGGTTTTAGGTACCCAACTCTTGTTGGGTCCTACGAGGTTAGTCACAATAGCCTTTGGGACCCAAATACAAGTCTTGTCTTCCTTGCATTTGACCCCCAACTTCTTAGCAACCACTTTTTTATTTTTACATGAAAGTACAAAAGTGGTGTTGCAAGCATGGAATATAGTAGCAGATTCATTACACATTTTTCTAGGCACATGATGCAAAACATGATTTTTCCTGGGCCTATTTCTATCATGCACAAAAGTAGAGCTAGAGGCAAACATAACATTTGGATCATAATAACCAGCATGAATATAACTCTTATTATAGTTAGAATAACTACCAATTTTCCTATCATACATAAAAGAATGGTTTCTCTTAGGAATATTAGCCATAGGGGCCTTCCCTTTCTCCTTGTTGGGAATGGGAGCCCTTTGGCTTGTTAAGTTCTTGGCTTCCTTTTGAAAGCCAAGCCCATCCTTAATTGAGGGGTGTATACCAACAATGTAGGCATCCCTAGCAAATTTTAATTTATCAAAATCACTTTTGCAAGTCTCAAGTTGAGCATTAAGACTTGCCACTTCATCATTTAATTTGGTAATAGCAGTAAGATGTTCTTTACAAGTATCAACATTAAAGTCTTTACATCTATTGCAAATAACTACATGTTCTACACAAGATCTAGTAGTATTAGCTTCCTCTAACTTAGCATTTAAATCATCAATCAAAATCTTTAAACTATATATATATTCATGACAAACAGACAACTCGGAGGATAACATTTCATTTCTCTTAATTTCTAACGCAAGAGATTTTTGAACATTAACAAATTTATCATGCTCTTCATATAAAATATCCTCTTGCTCTTCTAAAAGTCTATCCTTTTTATTTAAAGCATCAATTAGTTCATTAATCTTTTCTACTTTAGCTCTATCTAATCCTTTAAATAGACTAGAGTAATCTACTTCATCATCGGAAGAAACATCATCGCTAGAAGTAGTGTATTTAGGAGTTTCTCGAACGCTTACCTTTTTCTCCTTTGCCATGAGGCAAGTATGGCGTTCGTTGGGGAAGAGAGAGGATTTGTTGAAGGCTGAGGCAGCAAGTCCTTCATCGTCGGAGTCGGAGGAAGATGCGCCTCGCCCTTCGCCTTCTTGTAGGCCTTCTTCTTCTCCCTCTTCCCATGCTTTTCTTGTTCCTGGTCATTGTCATTATCGGGGCATTGTGCTATAAAATGACCAGTCTTACCGCATTTAAAACATGAGTGTTTTCCCTTGGCTTTGTTCTTGTTAGGGTGCTCCTTGCGTCCTTTTAGTGCGGTCTTGAAACACTTGATGATTAGGGCCATCTCATCTTCATTTAGCCCGCCAGCCTCAACTTGTGCCACCTTGCCCGAATTTTTTATATTTTGGCCCTTTCTTCGAAAAAAATCACGTTTGGACCCTAAAAAAATTTAATGTCATTTTTGGACCCTTTGCTCGGCGCCACAGCCTATGACGTCGAGGTAACACATCTCGGCGCCATAGGCTATGGCGCCGAGGTACGTGTTGCGCTGTCACAAACCGGACGACGTGGCGCCGATGTGGCATCGAGCTCGACGTCAGGATCTATGGCGCCGAGCTTGGATGTGTAAACACAAAGCTTGTCTAGTTCAGTCGGTAGAGCACAAGGTTCTTAACCTTAAGGTCGTGGGTTCATGCCCCACCGTTGATGTTGAATCAATACTTTTTGTCTTTGTCATTGATTTGTTTTTTTGTTGTCCA
Organism: Zea luxurians; assembly: GCA_029449295.1. Taxonomy (NCBI): domain Eukaryota; kingdom Viridiplantae; phylum Streptophyta; class Magnoliopsida; order Poales; family Poaceae; genus Zea; species Zea luxurians. Next base: position 49,873,016 of record JAOPSE010000021.1, read on the forward strand.
GATATTTTTGTTTATGCCGCTGATTTATCCGTCCAGATTTATTTCTCATCTAGATTTTTTTTTGCTTTTGCTTGTAGCCACATGAATGGATTGAACTGACCATCTAGTAATGATGTATTCCTGTAAACTGATATGGGTGTTGCTAATGTATTTTACTTTAAGATGAGATTGTTTTGAGTTTTGACTTAACTAAGTTGACGGTGCTGCTTCATTGTCATTGACATTAGGGAATCGAAATATTATGCATATTTTCAATGAGGTTTAGATATATTGATTCTTAATTTCATATAGCCTAAATGAGAATGATGCTCAATTCATGAGGCATCCCAGCACGCACTGCTTATTTAAAACAGCAACGACCTTATAATCATATAATCACATATTTTGAATATATTTCCAGTTAGTAAAATCTCTGTTACTTTACTAAAACAATAGAGTTGCTGCTCATGGTATGCCTGTCACCACCCCTATTGCACCCCTATATTTGGCTTACTTATCCACACTTGCCACTTAGCACAAATCAGTTTCACCACGCTACCCAAATCTTCTAAAAGCATGGTGTGACCTACTATATATACACATGTATTTGTGGTGTCTCTGTCGTGACACACATGCATTTTTTTCTAGCATCCTTTTGTACTTAGAGAAAACTAAATAGTGTGTCCTGTGCACTGTGCACACCATCCTTATGCCAAAGTACACAGATCTGATATGAGCCATTAAACTAATATAAAATTTCTCTTAACGTATTTAAGGAGTTTGACCATACCTTTTTGTTTTTGCAAACTCATGATAAGGGCAGGTCTGACGCAATGGTGAAAGTTGTCTCACTGAGTCACAACGCTCGTGGGTTCGAATCAGTCTCTCCGTATTTGTGGGAAAGAATTGCCTCGGTTTATTCCTTCCCTAGACCCACTCATGTGGGAGCTTTTTGGCGTTGTCATTTTTTAAATGTCCATACTTCCATAGGGCGGGTTACTTATGTGCATGGTCTTTACGTCACGGAGTTTGAATAAACAAAAACAAAAAATATCTAGATGAATAAACAAATCAGTCATAAAAACAAAAAAAATATAGACGAGAAATAAATCTGGATTGACAAATCAACGACATAAACGAAAAATATGGATAACAAAAAAACAAATTAGTGACAAAGACAAAACGTATTAAACGCCCACCATGGGGCTCAAACCCACAACCTTAAGGTTAAGAGCTTTGCGCTCTACCGACTGAGATAGACGAGCTTTGTGATTACACATCCGAGCTCGGCGCCATAGATCTTGGTGCCGAGCTCGGTGCCACATCGATGCCACGTCGTTCGGTTTGTGCCAGCGCAGCACGTACCTCGGCGCCATAGCCTATGGCGCCGAGATGTGTTACCTCGGCGCCACAGGCTATGGCGCCGAGCAAAGGGTCCAAAAATGACATTAAATTTTTTTAGGGTTCAAACGTGATTTTTTTCCGAGAAAAGGCCAAAATACAAAAAATTCGGCCACCTTGCTAGGTAGCGTCTCCCTGCTGCTTGTTGCCTTGAGCGCAATGGGCTGCGGCTCGTAGATAGGCATTGGGCCGTTTAATGCATCATCAACGTACCTTGCCTCCTTGACCATCATGCGCCCGCTCACAAATTTTCCGAGTATCTCCTTGGGCGTCATCTTTGTGTACCTGGGATTTTCACGGATGAGGTTCACAAGATGAGGGTCAATAACAGTAAAAGACCTGAGCATAAGTCGGACGACGTCGTGGTTCGTCCATCTTGTGCTTCCATAGCTCCTAATCTTGTTGACTAGGGTCTTGAGCCTGCTGTACGTTTATGTTGGCTCCTCTCCCCTGATCATCGCGAACCATCCCAGCTCGCCTTCCACCAACTCCATTTTGGTGATCATGGTGGCGTTGTTTCCCTCATGTGATATTTTGAGGGTGTCCCAGATTTGCTTGATGTTGTCCAAGCCGCTCACCTTGTTGTACTCATCCCTGCACAAAGATGCTAGCAAAACAGTGGTAGCTTGTGCATTCTTATGAATTTGCTCGTTAATAAACACAGGTTTATCTGTACTGTCAAATTGCATTCCATTTTCAACTATTTCCTAAATACTAGGATAGAGAGAGAATAGGTGACTACGCATTTTGTGACTCCAAAAAGAGTAGTCTTCTCCATCAAAGTGTGGAGGTTTCCTAAGAGGAATTGATAGCAAATGAGCATTAGAGTTGAATGGAATGCGAGAATAATCAAATGAAAAGTTTTGATTAACCGGTTTCTTCTTTGATGAGGAGTCGTCGTTGTCGTGTGGTGAGGAAGAAGATTCATCGTTGTCGTAGTAGACGATCTTCTTGATGCGCCTCTTCTTCTTCACGTCCTTTTTCTTGTGACTCGAGCCAGAGTCAGTGGGCTTGTCATCTCTTGGCTCGTTGATGATGGACTCCTTCTCCTTGTCGTTGACCACCATCCCCTTTCCCTTAGGATCCATCTCTTCGAGTGATTAGTCCCTTACGTGAAGAGAACGGCTCTGATACCAATTGAGAGCACCTAGAGGGGGGTGAATAGGTGATCCTGTAAAATTCAACACTAAATTCCACAAACTTGATTATATAGATGTTAGTGCAAGTTAATCAAGTCTGTGAGCTCTTGCGAACACAGATAATCAATGAGAAGGCAATCACAAGAGACACGCGATTTTATCCCGTGGTTCGGCCAAGTAGCACTTGCCTACTTCCACGTTGTGGCGTCCCAATGGACGAGGGTTGCACTCAACCCCTTTCAAGTGATCCAATGATCAACTTGAATACCACGGTGTTTTTTCTTAGTCTTTCTCCCGTTTGCGAGGAATCTCCACAACTTGGAGCATCTCGCCCTTACAATGATGATCACAAAAGAAGCACGAAAGTAAGGGAGGGGAGAGCAACACACACAAGACTCAAATCGAGAGCACAATCATGCACATAAGCCACAACTTGAGCTCAAAACACAACGCACGGAGTTTTCAACTCAAATGGAGCTCAAGTCACTATCTCAAAGAATCGAATGCGTGAAGTTAGAGTCTTGGAGTCTTAGAATGTTTCTAGTCAGCTTGAGTGACTCCTCCATGCGTCTAGGGGCACCTTTTATAGCCCCAAGGCAGCTAAGAGCCGTTGGAGGCCAATAAGGAAGGCCATCCTTGCCTTCTATTGAGTGACGCACCGGACAGTCCGGTGCGCCACCGGACAGTCACTGTATATGGTCCGGTGCCGATCTCCTTCCTTTTATGGCGTAGATGACCGTTGCACCTCCGGGTCGAATGGCGCACCGGACACTGTCCGGTGCACACCGGACAGTCCGATGCCCCCTTCCGACCGTTGGTGCGGGCCACGTGTCGCTTGCGGATTGCGCGGTCGACCGTTGCGCAGTCGACTGTTGGCTCACCGGACAGTCAGGTGCACCACCATATAGTCCGGTGAATTTTAGCCGTACACCGCTGATCCTTTTCCCGAGAGCGACGACTTCACCGTGGACGACTCACCGGACGGTCCGGTACACCACCGGACAGTCTGGTGAATTATAGTCGTACGCCGTCGTCGAGTCCCGAGAGCGGCCAGTTCACCTTGGACTCGCCTGGCGCACCGGACAGTCCAGTGCACCCAGACCGAGCAGTCTTTTCCAATTCCTTTTCTCCTATTTCTAGCACTTAGATAATATATGTTAGTACTCAAAACAATGTACTATGTCTAGAAACGTACCTTGTTACATGATTTACACTTCTTTAATCTTTGGCACATTCAGAACTTAAAGAATGTGTGTTGGGCACTTAATCACCAAAACATTATAGAAATGGCCCAAGGGCACATTTCCCTTTCAGTGTGCTGCGGATTTGAGTCTTGTGTGTGTTGCTTTCCCTCCCTTACTCTTGTGCTTCTTGTGATCAAAACTTTGTAAGGGCGAGAGGCTCCAACTTGTGGAGATTCCTCGCAAACGGGAAAAGATCTCAAAAGGAAAAGACCGTGGTATTCAAGTTGATCATTGGATCACTTGAAAGGGGTTGAGTGTAACCCTCGTCCATTGGGACGCCACAACGTGGAAGTAGGCAAGTGTTACTTGGCCGAACCACGGGATAAAAATCGCGTGTCTCTTGTGTTGCTTTTCTCTGTTATTGTTTTTGTTCACAGGAGATCACTTCATAGCAACTTGATTAACTCACACTAACATTTCTATAATCAAGTTTGTGACTATTTAGTGTTGGATTTTATAGGATCACCTATTCACCCCATCTAGGTGCTCTCACTTTGGCTGTACGTGTGGCACGTGTCGCTCTAGGACCAGTAATGTTCTAAATCATGCTCTAGTCAGATTTTCCCCCTTTTCGGTAGTTATCAATGCATGTTTACATTTATTTACTTATTCTTTATCAACTTAGAAAAGACGAGGCTATCGTGTGAAACATTGTTTTGCACTGTAGACTGCACTATTTATACAATGTAGTTTGAAATATGGAGTGAAATAGGGGTGAGAAGGAAGGTTATTGGAGAGAGCCTGATAATCAGCTTAAGAGAGTCGATCAGTGCAACTAACATGGGCAGATCCACACGATATGGCCAAAATTTGACGTTTAGTTTGTTATTGTGTATTTATAGAGCAATTTACCAACCACCACGAACCCTCTCTGTGATTGACAGTGTAAGCTAGGTAACACGCTTAGAACCCTCACCATCTCTAGCACTAGAGGCCGCTAGCGCTATAGATGGCCAAACGGCCCGGCATGGCCCGGCACGTGACCGGCACGGCCCGACACGGCATGGCCCGCCAGGCCCAGCTAGCGAAGCGTGCCGTGCCAGATGGGCCGGCGTGCCGCTGCCGCGGCCTAGGCACGACCTGTCAGCCTGCTAGTCGTGCCGGGCCGGCTCGGTGGCACTATGCCCCATTTGAGTATATTGTATAATTTAGCAAAAAATGTGCAGTTGTGGAGGTTCAAACTCACAACCTAGTGCATAAAAGGCTTAAACGCATCCATCTAACCAGTGCAACTGTAGTTTTATTGTGTTATATGTTGAATTCTTATACTTAATATATGTAAACTATTATTTTTAAAATAAAAAATATAACCGTGTCGTGCCCGTGCCAGCACTACGGGTCGAGATAGCGGCCCAGACACGACAGTATAGCCGTGCCGTGCCAGGCACTAACACTATACTAACCGGATCGGGTCGTGCCTGGACCGTGCTTTTTCATGCCGTGCCTGGGCCGGCCCATCGTGTTAGTGCCAAATGGCCATCTATAGCTAACGCTTAGCTGATCGCCGCCCCTGCCCTGCGGAGCGGCGGCACCATGCAGGCAGGGACGACTGTGCCATAGGGCCGGATACCATATAATTTGCCACCATGTTGGCATATTTTTGCTATATCACATAATTTGCTATTTTCTGTTTGCATAAAACATGAGTTCATGCTTTTATGCATCATCATATACTGTTCAGACTATTCTCAACCATAAATTACACACGATACTGAAATCATTGGCTCATGATGCAAATCATCATACGCTGTTCAGGCTATCCCCAACCATAAATTAACACGATACAGAAACAACTGGCTGACGAGTTAAAAACAGGTGTGAGAAATACTCACCGTTTATGATTGCTATAAGAAACAGAAAATTAATTTTTGTGCTGTGTATTTGTGGTCGTCCATGATTTTATAGTATACGATGTATTCTTATAATAGAGTGTTGATGCTAATTTGACACGCCGGCCATGACAACACCGCCGCTTAGAAAGCCTGATTCGGCCGTCGTTCCCATCATGGTAGGTCGGGCATTCTATTTTGTTGCTTGCCAATTCATCAATGGTTATTATGGTAACATAGACAATTATTGACGGAATCCAGGAGAGTTAGAACGAGGGGTTAGTAGAGTCTTTTATTTTCTTAATCATGTAATAAATGAGTGCCCGTGCATTGCAACGGTAACATATAATAACATGATAACTTATATATAAAATGTGTCTTATATTGTTATAAGAAAATGTTTCATAATCCATTTGTAATCCTGGTCATACATAAAATTTGTTATTTTAATTTAGCTGTTTCACTACTACTTTGCAACCATCAGTATCATGCAGACTTCGATATATGCCGCGATTTACATGGTCTCATCATTGAAGAGCACGTGCCACACCTTCCGGTATAAGTTCTCTCGTACATTGTCAGTCATCAGATACGCACCACCATACACGTTTGCTTAAACAAAAAAAGACAAGTGTATGTGTTTGCGAAGAGAATTGAAGACAGACCGGCATAAAAGCTACCCCGACGATGGCGAGTGGTCATTGTTGTCGGTCCTTGTCTGCGTTACCTTTGGCGCCAAGATGACGTCACAGTGCTTGATATAGTAGTCGTCGAACGCGCACGATATGGCGAGTACCGATGACTCTTGGCTGAGCTGCCAAACGAAGTGTACCACAGGCTCATCAGCAAGGTAGTACACCTAGTCGTTGCACCACCGGATGTGCTACTCCTCTACATACATCTTGAAAGTCGCCTAGAGGGGGTGAATAGGCAAATCTGAAATTTATAAATTTTAAGCACAACTACAAGCCGGGGTTAGCATTAGAAATATAATCGAGTCCGAAAGAGAGGGCGAAAACAAACCACAAGCAAATAAAAGCGGATGACAAGGTGATTTGTTTTACCGAGGTTCGGTTCTTGCAAAACTACTCCCCGTTGAGGCGGTCACAAAGACCGGATCTCTTTCAACCCTTTCCCTCTCTCAAACGGTCACTTAGACCGAGTGAACTTTTCTCCTCAATTAAATGGGACACTTAGTCCCCACAAGGACCACCACACAATTGGTGTCTCTTGCCTTGATTACAAATGACTTGCGAACAAGAAATGGGGAAGAAGAAAAGCGATCCAAGCGCAAGAGCTCAAAGAATACGGCCAAAACTCTCTCTTCTAGTCACTAATTGCTTTGATTGGAATTGGGACTTGGAGAGGCTTTGATTCAATCTAATTGTGTCTTGTATTGAATGTACTAGATCTTGTATTGAATGTGTTGGCTGAAAACTTGGATGGCTTGAAGTGTGGTGGTCGGGGGGTATTTATAGCCCCAACCACCAAAATGGCCGTTGGGGAGGCTGTCTGTCGACGGACGCACCGGACAGTCCGGTGCGCCAGCCACGTCATCCAATCGTTAGGGTTTGACCATTGGAGCTCTGACAAGTGGGGCCACCGGACAGTCCGGTGGCGCACCGGACAATCACTATTCACTGTCGGGTGCGCCTTCTGGCGTTGCTCTGACTTCTGCGCGCGCAATCCACACTGTTCACTATTACTGTATACTTTTGCAGTCGACCGTTGGCGCTGTAGCCGTTGCTCCACATGGCACACCGGACAGTCCGATGCTACACCAGACAGTCCGGTGAATTATAACGGAGTGACATTTCCAGAAACCCGAAGGTGGCAAGTTCGGAGTTGATCTCCCTGGTGCACCGGACACTGTCCGGTGGCACACCGGACAGTCTGGTGCGCCAGACCAGGGCAGCCTTCAGTTTTCTTTTGGTCCTTTCTTTTGAACCCTTTCTTGGACTTTTTATTGGTTTGTGTTGAACCTTTTGCATCTGTAGAACTTATAATCTAGAGCAAACTAGTTAGTCCAATTATTTGCGTTGGGCAATTCAACCACCAAAATCAATTAGGAAAAGGTTTGACCCTATTTCCCTTTCAATCTCTTCCTTTTTGGTAATTGATGCCAACACAAACCAAAGCAAATATATAAGTGCAGAATTGAACTAGTTTGCATAAGGTAAGTGCAAAGGTTGCTTGGAATTAGACCAATTTACATTTTCATAAGATATGCATGGATTGCTTTCTTCATTTTAACATTTTGGACCATACTTGCACCACTTGTTTTGTTTTTGCAAATTCTTTAGAAAATTCTTTTCAAAATTCTTTTGTAAATAGTCAAAGGTATATGAGTAAGATTTTGAGAAGCATTTTCAAGATTTGGAAATTTTCTCCCCTTGTTTCAAATGCTTTTCCTTTGACCAAACAAAACTTCCCCTCAATGAAATTCTCCTCTTAGTGTTCAAGAGGGTTTTAGATACCAATTTTTGAAATATATCACAAATATAATACCAATTGAAAACAACATTTAAAACTTAGACTTGTTTCAAAAAAATTTGAAATTGGCGTGGTGGTGCGGTCCTTTTGCTTTGGGCTAATACTCTCTCCCCCTTTGGTATTAATCGCCAAAAACGGAGTCTTTAGAGCCCTTTTCAAACTCTCTCCCCCTTTGGCAAATAATATATGAGTGAAGGATTATACCAAAGTTGGAGAGCGATGCAGAGTGACGGCGAAAGAGAAATAATACGATGGAGTGGAGTGGAAGCCTTGTCTTCGCCGAAGACTCCATTTCCCTTTCAATCTATGACTTAGCATGAAATATACTTGAAAACCACATTAGTCATAGCAAATGAAAGAGAGATGATCAAAGGTACATAAATGAGCTATGTGTGCAAAGTATCAATTAAAATTCCTAGAATCAAGAATGTTTAACTCATTCCTAAGTTTGGTAAAGGTTTTCTCATCTAGTGGTTTGGTAAAGATATCGGCTAATTGTTCTTTGGTGCTAACATAAGCAATCTCGATATCCCCCCTTTGTTGGTGATCCCTCAAAAAGTGATATCGAATGGCTATGTGCTTAGTGCGGCTGTGCTCAACGGGATTATCCGCCATGCAGATTGCACTCTCATTATCACATAGGAGAGGAACTTTGGTTAATTTGTAACCATAGTCCCTAAGGGTTTGCCTCATCCAAAGCAATTGCGCAACAATGGCCTGCGGCAATGTACTTGGCTTCGGCGGTTGAAAGAGCTAGTGAGTATTGTTGCTTTGAAGCCCAAGACACCAGGGATCTTCCCAAGAACTGACAAGTCCCTGATGTGCTCTTTCTATCAATTTTACACCCTGTCTAATCAGCATCTGAATAACCTATTAAATCAAAGGTGGATCCCTTGGGGTACCAAAGACCAAACAATTAGGTGTATGAACAAGATATCTCAAGATTCGTTTCACGGCCCTAAGGTGAACTTCCTTAGGACCGGCTTGGAATCTTGCACACATGCATACGGAAAGCATAATATCCGGTCGAGATGCACATAAGTAGAGTAAAGATCCTATCATCGATCGGTATACCTTTTGATCTACGGATTTACCTCCTGTGTCGAGGTCGAGTGTAATACCTAAATTGTAAGAGTAGTGAAATGCCCAAGAATTAAGAAATATAAAGGGCTCAATTGACCACTTGTGTAATTATTCTCATTGTTGCATATTTCAAATCATGGAATCATCCTTGGCTACCAATAAATTTACTAAATAAAAGAATGGTGCATCATGTTGGAGTTAATTGCTTATGCATTTAATTATAAAAATAATCATAATAAAAACACATTAATAATGAAATGGAGGTTGACCTAATTTAAAGCTTGGAATTTGGAAAAGAGAGAAAAGAAAAGAAAAAAAGGGAGTATAAAATATACAAGAAAAAATATAAATATACTTTTGAAATTGATATTTGGTAACAGGAGTTTGAACTTCACACAAAAAATGGATTCAAATTTGTAATCCAAATTTGAAAAGGAAGAAAAGAAAATAGAAAGGAAAAAGAAAAGAGGAAGGAAGCTTACCTGGGCCCGGATTTCCCCTTCTAGCCCAAACCCTGAATTACCTCCGCACGGCCCAGACACCAGCTCCCTTTCCCTCTCGCGCTCACTTCACTGGCAGGCGGGTCCACCTCGTCAGTCGTCGTTATTCCGCTTCTGGTGCATGGCGTGCGCGTGGTCGGACGTTGCGTCGCGGGCCCACTTGCCAGCTTGCGTAACTCAATTGCACCGCGCCTGTGCCACTGATTCGTTGGGCCCACGCGTCAATCTCCCTTACACCTGAGCGTGGTCTCACCTTCACGCGTTACCCACCTCCCCGCGTATGTCGTCGCCCCGCCGGGAGCTTCGGAGTCCGTTGTAATACCCAATTTGTAATTTGTAAGAGATCATATAAAAGGGGAAAAAATTTCCTTTATTATATGTGGGTGTTGTATCTATTTATCATCACATGTGAAACACATAATTAAAAAAACAAATGATTAATAAAGGTCAAGCCATTAAATTATGCATCATGCTAGGATTTATTTTTGTGTGCATTTTGTGACAATATAAAATAATAATGTGACAAGAAATATATTAAAAGTCTAGAGAGGAATTTAAAATCTAAAAGAAATTCTATAATTTAGAGAAGAGAAGGTAGAGATATTATAGAACACAAAATAAAGCCATGACCAAATTCAGTTCACTGAAATGATCAATTTGAATATTTGAACTTAGTACAAATTTTGAGGAGGAATTGGAATTCAAATTCTAGGGTTGAAAGTATAAAAAAAAGGAATTAAAACAGAAAATAAAAAGGGGGAGAGTTTACCTGGGCCGGCTTACCACAATTTGGCCCACTAGGGGAAGCCATATGCGCGGCCCACTTATCCATTCCGCGCGCGCTGACAGCAGGACCCCACGGGGCGGTCTCTCGTTCTCACGTCCCTCATGTCGTCGCTGTGCCGTGGGTCCTGCGCGTCAGGCCCACAACTCACTTGGGCACCACCGCTTCTTCCTCGCACACGATGGGAATTCTCTCTGGGCGCTGGGCCTGAACTGCTAGTCAAACGCGACCCCGTCCTCCCCGTTGGTCAGGGCGGTTGCAACCGCTCCGAGCGATATGGCCGAAGGAGCAGCTGGACCGGGTCCCCACGACTGTCGAGCCCGTCAGCGCCTGGAGATAAAATTGGGTCCTCTAGGGGATTTCTCAACGGAACGTGGTGTTACAGAACCGAGAGTGCAGGGCGGCCGCCACCATGAGACTCCACCGGTGTTTGCAATTGGAGGCTAGAATCAAGTCACGGGGGTTCGCTGGCGGTTGTGGAGTCTAATTCATGTTCCAATTGAGCTCGGGGAATGCGAGAGAAAGGGGCAGAGAGAGAGAAGCTACGTCGCTAGGGAGCGTGATGGCCATCACCGTCGCCCTATGCCTTAGATGTTGCCCGGCACCCACGGATGGGTCAGGACCACTCGCCGGTGCGTGTGGGTTCTCATTGGGGCTTCGGCGGGCTAGGAGCGCTCGCTGGGGTGGTGGAATTCCTCGCCGGAGAGGGAGTTGCGCCGCGGGACCGCCTGCTACCGTGGCCATGACAACCTGTGCCACAATCCGCGGTATGTTTTACTCCCTTGTGTTCTCCATACAATTCTCCACATGTGCGCGCCCTAGATCGGTAATGAGTCACGGGGAATCGGAATCTGGTGATCTCCTACGATGGCGCGCCGCCGTGGGCCGTGGTGACGGGGAGCTGTACCACTGTGGCCAGCTGCGGTGTAGGAGAAGAATGCGGCTCGTCCTTTGGTTGATGAGCGCCTAGGATTAGATCTGGCATAGGATGGCCCTCGTTCGTCGATCATGTAGCAAACGGCCGCGATTAGATGTGTGTACCCCTTCACGCATGATTAAATCCTGGCCGCTAACTCTAGATCGTGCGGTCGGGTTTTGATCCTGTTTTTATAACACGAGGTGTCGTTGGATTCAGATCCGAGGGCGATCGGGAGATACCGGTTTGTTTTGGGCAGAAGTCTAATCTCGCGCGTCTGTGTTTGATCGAACGGTCCCAATTGCCAGATACCCCCTTCGGATAGCGATTGTGCAAAAGAAACCCTGAAGTTTTAGAATAACAACCCGCAGTCCCGAGCCCTTATAAAGACAGTGCGCCAGGGACCTGAATCTTGCAGAGAAACCCCCATAGAACTACAGAATCATGCGTGCAGTCCAGAACCATGGGAATTTGATAAATGAATATAGGAAATGACTTTCTAGTATAAAAATAATTCTAGGAACTTGTTTAATCCATAAGTAATTCATTGTAGCTCCAAATTGACCCATTCCAGTTCCTACAATTTTGTAATAATATTGTTTATCAGATAGTGCCACTGTTTTGACATGAATGTTACAATAAAATTTATATCCTATTTAATCTTGTACAAAACACATAAAATCTTCAGAAAATCATAACTCCTCAGCTTTAACTCCGATTTGATCCGTTCAAGTTGCGTTAGTCTCGTAGCAACGTGTAGATCATTATTATGTAGTTTATTCTTATGTTTGGTGTGATGTTAATTTTATCTATACCATGTTTGTTTGTATTGCTACGACTAGCGCGAGGACACGTGTCATCTGAAAAGCAAGTTGGTACCTGGAATCTCAAGTGCCAGGCAAGTTGTGCCCTTGATTCACTTTTGTTACCCAATAATGTTCTTTATAATCATTTACCATGCATAGGTTTAATTTTGATGGGACCCAATAGGTCACCCTAGATTGTTTATCTCATTACCTTGTTTGCCCCTGAATCACATGGGTAGTTTTTGCTATTGCTTTATATGGTTTTGGGATAATCATTTATTATATCCATGTTCTAGTTATTTTGTTATTCTATTTATGTTCATGTCAAGATCATTATGTTATTGTTAATTGGAACATGGAGCTTAACTTGAGAAACACGTGCCACCACAAGGGTTTAATGGGACGCCCTTGGCTGACTAATTAGGAAAGCTAGTGGAAGACTACCTTACCCGAAAGGGGCAAGGGCAGTAGGGGAGTGATCAGTGTAGGGAGGTCCTTGGATGATTTTGCTGCGATGGCGGTCAGACAAGAACCCTGCATTAGAACTTCCTATAAACTGTAGCGGGTTTTCGGAAGCTAGTGGAACTTTGTAAAGGCCTCGTAGTGGATCCCTAGCCATTCACCTTGGTAGTGTCTAAGGGCCTAGCTAACCCTGGCGACATGGGAAACACGACTTGTGGGTAAAGGGTGCAACCTCTGCAGAGTGTAAAACTGGTATACTAGCCGAGCTCACGGTCATGAGCAGCTCAGGACTCTCCGATGATTAAATTATGGAACCTAAACTCAATTTGTCATTTGCATTTGCATGGGGTTTGTTATTAATTTTGTTCTATTACTTTACTTATGGTTTGGTATTTACTTACACCTAGTAACTGCTAATAAAATTTTGACCAACTTATGAAAGCAATGCTTAGCTTTAACCTCTATTGTTGATCAGCCTTACACTTCATGAACTCCCACCTTTATGAGTTCATGTCACATTATTCCCCACAACTTGTTGAGCGATGAACAAGTGTGAGCTCACCCTTGCTGTCTCACACCCCCCCCCCACAGGAGAAGAGCAGGTGGTTCAGGAGGAGCCACAAGGCGAGGAGTTCGATCTGATCTAGGTGGCGTTTCTCGGTTGACATTGGCGTCAATGATCCTTAGTTTGTGTTATATTTACCTTTTATTTTGTAAGACTTCCGCTATGTATTAAATACTCTGATGTTTTGTGACATTTATCTCTATGCACTCTGTTATTATATATGTTGTCTTCTTGGTGCATGTATGAGATGCACCTGGCTTTGTCCCTTAAAGCCGGGTGTGACAGAAGTGGTATCAGAGGAAATGTTGACTGAAGGACGAGACCTAGATAGAAATGGACAAACCCTTTCCTACTTACCTTACTCTGATTCATTCTATACTCATCTCAACTTGATCTTGTCTCACCTTTTTCTATTCTACTCTGGTTAATCTTATCTTTTCTACTCTAAGACAAGATGGATTTCACACCTTGGAATCCTACCACTATGATCTTTCTAAGAGATAGGAGGCCTAAGACAAAATTAAAACTATTTTCTCTATTTAAAAATGTTGTTTGATTGTTCTGATGATAAATGTCTGATTTTCTTCTTTGATTGATTGAATTATTATAGATGGACATCTTAGCATGTACCACCATAAGGTAATGTATCAGCTTTAGTGGATAACACACTAATCTACTTAGCTAATAAATCCCCCGTAGTAACATTCCTTGTAATTACTCGCCTTGTCTACAATTCTTTCGTTCTTACCTTGTGTTTCTAACCCAGATGGGCTACCCCTATAGTGTTGGAAGAGAGCACTATAGACGTGATCCTTGGTATGTCATGGTTAAGAAAGGCAAAGGCAGTATGTACACTGTGCTAAGGAAATCGTAGAACTTACCAGTTCCAAAGGACAAAGATTTGAAGTTGAAGTTGTAGTAACTACCACCATCAGACTAGCGACATTCTTAGTAGATGAGAAGTTGGTTGGTGACAACATCCGTGTGGTTAAGGATTTTCCGGATGTCTTTCCAGAGGAGTTACCAGGAATACCACCAGATAGGGAAGTTGAGTTTGTCATTGATCTCTTACCTGGGACTACTCCTACTCCCAAACAACCATACAGGATGTCTGTAGAAGAATTAAAAGAACTTAAGAAGCAGTTAACGGAGTTACAAGAAGCTGGGTACATTTGTATGAATTCTTCACTTTGTGGAGCGCCAGTTCTATTTATACAGAAGGAAGAAGGAGCACAAAGGATGTGCGTGGATTATAGGTCCCTTAACGATGTCACTGTGAAGAACAAGTGTCCATTACCCCGCATTGATGATTTATTCAGATAAGAGGTGCAAGGGTATTCTCGAAGACTGATCTCTGATCGGGTTACCATCAAATGAAGGTTAGTCCATCGGATATTCCCAAGACGGAATGCTCGACCCGATATGGATCATATGAGTTCACTGTTGTGTCATTTGGACTAACTAATGCACCAGCCTATTTTATGGATCTGAAGAATAAGGTGTTCATGATTTGGACAGATTCGTCATGGTTTTCATCGATGATATTTTTATTTATTCCAAGAGTGCTAGTGATCATCTGGGATTGGTGCTATAGAAACTACGAGATAATCAACTCTACGCCAAGTACAGCAAATGCAAGTTTTGGATTGGCGAGGTGCCATTTCTTGGACATATCATTTCTAATGGAGGGATTTCTGTGGATCCTGCTAAAGTCAAGGAGATAGTGGTGTGGAGCATACCCACTACAGTTATGGAGGTTCGGAGTTTCTTGGGACTTGCAGGATATTATTGGAGATTTATTGAAGGATTTTCTAAGATTGCTAAGCCTATGACCTCGCTTCTGGAGAAAGGAAGAGAATTTAAGTGGGATGAGAAGTGCCAAGAAAGCTTTGATCAATTAAAGAAGAGGTTGATGTCGCCATCAGTGTTGGTTATGCCAGATCTACACAAGGGATTTGACATTTATTGTGATGCATGTGGCCAAGGCTTGGGATGTGTGCTCATGCAAGAAGGACATGTGATCGCCTACGCGTCTCGACAGTTGCGGAAATAAGAGTTGAACTACCTCACTCATGACTTGGAACTGGCAGCCGTTGTGCATGCGCTTAAGATTTGGAGACATTATATTATGGGAACCAAGTGTCAAGTATGCATGGATCATAAGAGTTTGAAGTATATATTCACTCAGAAGGATCTCAACCTTAGACAGCGTCGTTGGTTGGAGCTTATTAAGAATTATGATTTGGAGATTCACTATCACCCAGGCAAGGCAAATTTGGTTGCAGATGCCTTGAGTCGAAAGGAGCATGTTCATTCAGCTGTTGTTGCCCAGCTGCCCAATGAGATTGTTGAGGATTTCAAGAGACTTAACCTGGGGATAGTTGCTCACACTGGAGGAGTTAATATTGATGTGGAATATACCTTGGAGCAAGAAATCCACAAAGGTCAAATTAATGATGCTAAAATAAAAGAGATTAAGGATCTGATTACTAAAGGTCGAGTTCCGGAATTTATGGAAGATGAGCAAGGCACAGTATGGTTCAAGGATCGGATATGTGTCCCTGAGATTGATAGCCTTCGTGAGACTATACTGAAGGAAGCCCATGACTTGGATTATTCTATTCATCCTGGTAGTATGAAGATGTATCAGGATTTGAAGTATAAGTCCTGGTGGTAGAAATTGAAGAGAGATGTGGCTGCACATGTGGCTATGTGCGATGCGTGTCAAAGAGTTAAGGCTGAACACGAGAGACCAGCTGGACTACTACACCCACTTAAGATACCCGAGTGGAAGTGGGAAGAGATTGGTATGGATTTCATTACTGGATTGCCTCCCACCTCGAAAGGATATGATTCTATATGGGTTATTATGGATAGCCTGACCAAAGTGGCTCATTTCATTCCGGTCAAGACTACTTATAAGTGATCTCAATTGGTTTAAGTTATATATGGCTCGGATTGTGTCTCTACATGGTGTACCAAAGAAGGTCATTTTGGATAGAGGATCACAGTTTACCTCCAGATTTGGAAAAGTTTTCATGAGAATATGGATACAAAGTTGAACTTTAGTATGGCTTATCACCCTTAGACTGATGAACAGACTGAAAGGACTAATCAAGTATTGGAAGACATGTTGAGTGCTTGTGCCCTTCAGAATGGTAGTAGTTGGGACAAAAGTCTACCTTATGCTGAGTTCTCATATAATAATAGTTACCAGGCCAGTCTGAAGATGTCACCGTTCGAGACTCTGTATGACAAGAAATGCAAGACTCCTCTATTTTTGGACCAGACTAGGGGATAACAGTTCTTTGGATCTAAACTTATTAAAGAGATAAAAGAACAAGTCTGTATAATTCGGGAGAATTTGAGGGTAGCTCAAACCAGACAAAAGAGCTATGCAGATAATAGAAGAAGACCACTGGAATTTGAGAAAGGTGATTACGTGTATCTCAAGGTGTCACCACTTCATGGAATGAGGAGATTCAAAGTTAAGGGCAAGATGTCCCCTCGCTTTATTGGACCATTCAGAGTTTTTAGGCGAGTTGGAGAGATGGCCTATCAACTCGAGCTACAAGATAATCTAACTAATGTGCATAATGTATTCCATGTGTATCAACTTAAGAAGTGTCTCCGTGTCCCTGAGAAACGGTTACCAATGGAAGAGCTCAGTGTTCAGGGTGAATTGACTTACATGGAATACCCCATCAAGATTCTTGATACATTGACTCGAGTTACATGAAATAAGGTGATAAAGATGTGCAAAGTACAATGGAGTCACCACAGAGAAGATGAAGCTACTTGGGAGAGAGAAGAAGAGCTTCGCATAGATTTTCCCCACCTCTTCCCTAGTCCTTTCTAAATCTCGAGGACGAGATTCTTTTTAAGGGGGGTAGGATTTGTAATACCCAATTTGTAATTTGTAAGAGATCATATAAAAGGAGAAAAAAAATTTCCTTTATTATATGTGGGTGTTGTATCTATTTATCATCACATGTGAAACACATAATTAAAAAAAACAAATGATTAATAAAGGTCAAGCCATTAAATTATGCATCATGCTGGGATTTATTTTTGTGTGCATTTTGTGACAATATAAAATAATAATGTGACAAGAAATATATTAAAAGTCTAGAGAGGAATTTAAAATCTAAAAGAAATTCAATAATTTAGAGAAGAGAAGGTAGAGATATTATAGAACACAAAATAAAGCCATGACCAAATTCAGTTCACTGAAATGATCAATTTGAATATTTGAACTTAGTACAAATTTTGAGGAGGAATTGGAATTCGAATTCTAGGGTTGAAAGTATAAAAAAAGGAATTAAAACAGAAAATAAAAAGGGGGAGAGTTTACCTGGGCCGGCTTACCACAATTTGGCCCACTAGGGGAAGCCATATGCGTGGCCCACTTATCCATTCCACGCGCGCTGACAGCAGGACCCCACGGGGCGGTCTCTCGTTCTCACGTCCCTCATGCCGTCGCTGTGCCGTGGGTCCTGCGCGTCAGGCCCACAACTCACTTGGGCACCACCGCTTCTTCCGCGCACACGATGGGAATTCTCTCTGGGCGCTGGGCCTGAACTGCTAGTCAAACGCGACCCCGTCCTCCCCGTTGGTCAGGGCGGTTGCAACCGCTCCGAGCGATATGGCCGGAGGAGCAGCTGGACCGGGTCCCCACGACCGTCGAGCCCGTCAGCGCCTGGAGATAAAATTGGGTCCTCTAGGGGATTTCTCAACGGAACGTGGTGTTACAGAACCGAGAGTGCAGGGCGGCCGCCACCATGAGACTCCACCGGTGTTTGCAATTGGAGGCTAGAATCAAGTCACGGGGGTTCGCTGGCGGTTGTGGAGTCTAATTCATGTTCCAATTGAGCTCGGGGAATGCGAGAGAAAGGGGCAGAGAGAGAGAAGCTCCGCTGCTAGGGAGCGTGATGGCCATCACCGTCGCCCTGTGCCTTGGATGTTGCCCGGCACCCACGGATGGGTCAGGACCACTCGCCGGTGCGTGTGGGTTCTCATTAGGGCTTCGGCGGGCTAGGAGCGCTCGCTGGGGTGGTGGAATTCCTCGCAGGAGAGGGAGTTGCGCCGCGGGACCGCCTGCTACCGTGGCCATGACAACCTGTGCCACAATCCGCGGTATGTTTTACTCCCTTGTGTTCTCCATACAATTCTCCACATGTGCGCGCCCTAGATCGGAAATGAGTCATGGGGAATCGGAATCTGGTGATCTCCTACGATGGCGCGCCGCCGTGGGCCGTGGTGACGGGGAGCTGTACCGCTGTGGCCAGCTGTGGTGTAGGAGAAGAATGCGGCTCGTCCGTTGGTTGATGAGCGCCTAGGATTAGATCTGGCATAGGATGGCCCTCGTCCGTCGATCATGTAGCAAACGGCCGCGATTAGATGTGTGTACCCCTTCACGCATGATTAAATCCTGGCCGCTAACTCTAGATCGTGCGGTCGGGTTTTGATCCTGTTTTTATAACACGAGGTGTCGTTGGATTCAGATCCGAGGGCGATCGGGAGATACCGGTTTGTTTTGGGCAGAAGTCTAATCTCGCGCGTCTGTGTTTGAACGAACGGTCCCAATTGCCAGATACCCCCTTCGGATAGCGATTGTGCAATAGAAACCCTGAAGTTTTAGAATAACAACCCGCAGTCCCGAGCCCTTATAAAGACAGTGCGCCAGGGACCTGAATCTTGCAGAGAAACCCCCATAGAACTACAGAATCATGCGCGCAGTCCAGAACCATGGGAATTTGATAAATGAATATAGGAAATGACTTTCTAGTATAAAAATAATTCTAGGAACTTGTTTAATCCATAAGTAATTCATTGTAGCTCCAAATTGACCCATTCCAGTTCCTACAATTTTGTAATAATATTGTTTATCAGATAGTGCCACTGTTTTGACATGAATGTTACAATAAAATTTATATCCTATTTAATCTTGTACAAAACACATAAAATCTTCAGAAAATCATAACTCCTCCGCTTTAACTCCGATTTGATCCGTTCAAGTTGTGTTAGTCTCGTAGCAACGTGTAGATCATTATTATGCAGTTTATTCTTATGTTTGGTGTGATGTTAATTTTATCTATACCATGTTTGTTTGTATTGCTACGACTAGCGCGAGGACACGTGTCATCTGAAAAGCAAGTTGGTACCTGGAATCTCAAGTGTCAGGCAAGTTGTGCCCTTGATTCACTTTTGTTACCCAATAATGTTCTTTATAATCATTTACCATGCATAGGTTTAATTTTGATGGGACCCAATAGGTCACCCTAGATTGTTTATCTCATTACCTTGTTTGCCCCTGAATCACATGGGTAGTTTTTGCTATTGCTTTATATGGTTTTGGGATAATCATTTATTATATCCATGTTCCAGTTATTTTGTTATTCTATTTATGTTCATGTCAAGATCATTATGTTATTGTTAATTGGAACATGGAGCTTAACTTGAGAAACACGTGCCACCACAAGGGTTTAATGGGACGCCCTTGGCTGACTAATTAGGAAAGCTAGTGGAAGACTACCTTACTCGAAAGGGGCAAGGGCAGTAGGGGAGTGGTCAGTGTAGGGAGGTCCTTGGATGATTTTGCTGCGATGGCGGTCAGACAAGAACCCTGCATTGGAACTTCCTATAAACTGTAGCGGGTTTTCGGAAGCTAGTGGAACTTTGTAAAGGCCTCGTAGTGGATCCCTAGCCATTCACCTTGGTAGTGTCTAAGGGCCTAGCTAACCCTGGCGACATGGGAAACACGACTTGTGGGTAAAGGGTGCAACCTCTGCAGAGTGTAAAACTGGTATACTAGCCGAGCTCACGGTCATGAGCAGCTCAGGACTCTCCGATGATTAAATTATGGAACCTAAACTCAATTTGTCATTTGCATTTGCATGGGGTTTGTTATTAATTTTGTTCTATTACTTTACTTATGGTTTGGTATTTACTTACACCTAGTAACTGCTAATAAAATTTTGACCAACTTATAAAAGCAATGCTCAGCTTTAACCTCTATTGTTGATCAGCCTTACACTTCATGAACTCCCACCATTGTGAGTTCATGTCACATTATTCCCCACAACTTGTTGAGCGATGAACATGTGTGAGCTCACCCTTGTTGTCTCACACCCCCCCCACAGGAGAAGAGCAGGTGGTTCAGGAGGAGCCACAAGGCGAGGAGTTCGATCTGATCTAGGTGGCGTTTCTCGGTTGACATTGGCGCCGATGATCCTTAGTTTGTGTTATATTTACCTTTTATTTTGTAAGACTTCCTCTATGTATTAAATACTCTGATGTTTTGTGACATTTATCTCTATGCACTCTGTTATTATATATGTTGTCTTCTTGGCGCATGTATGAGATGCACCTGGCTTTGTCCCTTAAAGCCGGGTGTGAAATCCGTTGCATCCTCTCCACGTTTACAAATAGGGGCTCCCACGACCTCGCCGCTCGTGCCCTATTCCACCGCCACCGTCAGCACTGAGTTTAGAGAGAAGAGAGAGCGCACCACAATCGGCCTCGCGCTACACTGCAGTCGTGGCCCTGTATTACTCCTTGTGAGCTTGCCCTAGTGGTGCTGCGTGTGCGCGACCACCTCGAGGGTGGCGGAGGACGTCCGGCCAACCGTTAATCGCTCGCCGGAGATCTAGACAGGGGCGGAATCACATCCTTTCCGTGGTCTGCGCGCGTCACACCGCCATTGCCGGTATGAATTTGGCACCTGCTCTCGCCTTCGTCTCCTCAATGCGCGACCGTTCTGGATTAGAGATTAGCAGCCGGGGTGTTGAGTTAGCTGTCTCCGGCCATGGTCGCCGCCGTATCTGCGGGCGGTGCCGCCGTGCACGGATTTCAGATGGGCGATGATGCGTACATCGTCGGATCTCGAGCGAATGGCCTAGATTAGAACACTAGTGTACCCCTTCGCTAAATTCATCTCGGCAGTAGGATGGTGATCCGAGGGGTGGAAGCGGACACTAGCGTGGTTGGATCTCGGGCGTTGGCTTCGAATCCAACATTTACGGTCGATTACTGGTTCACATAAAGCGCCATCTAATCGTGACCCTCGGAGTGAGATCCAACGGCCCAGATCCTAACGTACCCCTTCGGCCGACGACTCTGATTTTATTGTGACATTTATCTCTATACACTCTGTTATTCTATATGTTGTCTTCTTTGGCGCATGTATGAGATGCACCCGGCTTTGTTCCTTAAAACCGGGTGTGACAGAAGTGGTATCAGAGGAAATGTTGACTGTAGGACGAAACCTATATAGAAATGGACAAAACCCTTACCTACTTATCTTACTCTAATTCATTCTATACTTACCTTACTCTAGTTCTTTCTATACTTATCTTGATCCTGTCTCACCTTCTACTGTTCTACTCTGATCATTCTTACCTTTTCTACTCTAAGACAAGATGGATTTCACACCTTGGAATCCTACCCCTATGACATTTTTAAGAGATAGGAGGCCTAAGACAAAAAAAACTATTTTCTCTATTGTAAAAATGTTGTTTGATTGTTCTGATGATAAATGTCTGATTTGCGTCTTTGATTAATTGAAATATTATATATGGACATCTTAGTATGTACCACTATAAGGTATTGAATTAGCTATGGTAGATAAAACATTAAACTGCTTAGCTAATAAATCCCCAAAGTAACATGATTCGTAATTACTGCCTTGTCTACTATTCTCTCTTACCATATGTATCTAACTCAGATGGTCAATACCAGGCAGGGTGGTGGAATTGATTTGCCTCCTAATCGACACACTCGATGGATATATAGACAACCCCAGCCACAACCGACAGAGATGAATCCTCCTAATCCTCCACCAGGCGGAGTTGACCCACTGATTGCAGCTCAGATAAGGATGATGCAACAAATGGCAGACACTATGGTAGATATGCGTGCTCAGATGCAGCAAGAACGCAAGGAGATGCGCTAGGAACGAGAAGAGATACGCCAGGAGTTGTGCCAAGAGCGAGATGAGATACGCCAGGAGAGAAGGGCACAACAACAGCTGCAACAACAATTTTAGCAACAACAGCAACAGCAACAAGTGCCATTGCCTCCACCACCACCACTAGTTCCACCTCATGATAAGCACCGGGAATTTATGAGCCACAAGCCACCGACCTTCGCCAGCTCGCCAGATCCACTTGATGCAGATGATTGGTTGAAGTCAATTGAGAAGATGCTCAACATCGCCCAATGCTCAGACCGGGAGAAGGTTCTTTATGCTTCTGGTCGTTTGACAGATCCTGCTGCTGACTGGTGGGATTCTTATACTGCTGCACATGATGCTGCTGATACTATTACTTGGGCAGAGTTTAGTGCATAGTTCAGAAACTACCACATTCCAGCTGGTTTGATGAAGATCAAGAAGAAGGAGTTTCTGTCATTGAAGCAAGGCAACATGTCGGTCAGCGAGTACAGAGATAAGTTTATTCAGCTGTCGAGGTATGCTCTAGATGAGGTTGCTGAGGATGAGAGAAAGTAGGAGCACTTTATTGAAGGACTTAATGGACCCCTACAGTATGCACTCGTGGCACACACATTTCCATCATTTCAGAGGCTACTGGATAAGGCTCTTGCTATTGAACACAAGCGTGTTCAACTGGGAGACTTGAAGAGGAAGGCTATCTCACAGGGATAGGGTAGCAGCAGTGTTCGTCCCCGCTATGTTTCACCACAAGGTACACCTACTCGACTAGGAGGACCACGCCCAGCTCAGTACGCTCCACAGGGGTCTCCACGGACACCTCCTACTCGTCAGGCTACTCCCACTGGCACTCCGACAAGGTCTGCTGGACAGAAGACCGACCCTACATGCTTCAAGTGCAGTCAGATTGGGCACTATGCTAATGCTTGTCCGATGGGGAATTCTGGTACACCAGCTAAGAACAAGCAACCGACTCCTGGCAAGGGATATTCTATAGCCAGGGTGAATCAAGTCAGCGTTGATGCTACTCCGGATGGTACAGACATCGTACTTGGTATGTTTTATGTTAATGCAATTCCTGCAACCATATTATTTGATTCTGGTGCTACACTTTCATTCATGTCTGCTCATTATGCCAACACAAATGAGATACCACTACTAAATATGAGAAAACCAATGATAGTAATCACACCTAAAGGGCCTATTGAGGCAAATCAAATGACACGTAGATTGATATTAACAATTATGGGAAGAGAATTTGGAGCTACTGCTATAATATTAGAGGCCAGCAGTATAGATCTAATTCTTGGTATGTCATGGTTAAGGAAGGCAAAGGCCATTATAGCATGTGGTAGAGGTACTATAGAACTCACTAGCCCTAAAGGAGAAATGTTTCAAGTTCAAATTGTAGTAACCACCTCTTCCAAACGGGCTATATACTTTATACCTGAGGAGTTTGTTGGTGACAACATCCGTGTGGTTAGAGATTTTCCGGATGTCTTTCCAGAGGAGTTGCTAAAGATGCCACCAGATAGGGAAGTTGAGTTTGTGATTGATCTTCTACCTGGAACTGCCCCTATTTCTAAGCGACCATACAGGATGTCTGTAGAAGAATTAAAGGAGCTTAAGAAGCAGTTAACTGAGTTACAGGAGGCAGGGTACATTCGTCCGAGTTCCTCACCTTAGGGAGCGCCGGTTCTATTTGTACAGAAGAAGGATGGTTCGTAACGGATGTGTGTGGATTATAGGTCACTTAATGATGTTACTATGAAGAACAAGTATCCATTACCCCGTATTGAGGATTTGTTTGATCAGATGAGAGGTGCTAGTGTATTCTCGAAGATTGATCTCTGATCGGAATACCATCAAATGAAGATTAGACCATCGTATATTCCTAAGATGGCTTTCTCGACCCGATATGGATTATATGAGTTCACTGTTATGTCGTTTGGATTAACCAATGCACCTACTTATTTTATGAATTTGATGAATAAGGTGTTTATGGAGTATTTGGACAGATTTGTCGTGGTGTTCATTGACGATATTCTTATCTATTCTAAGAGTGAAAGTGATCATGAAGAACATCTAAGGTTGGTGCTACAGAAGCTAAGAGATAATCAACTCTACGCCAAGTTCAGTAAATGCGAGTTTTGGATTGACAAGGTGCCATTTCTTGGACATATCATTTCTAATGGAGGAATAGCAGTGGATCCTGCTAAAGTGAAGGAGATAATGGAATGGAGCGTGCCCACTACCGTCATTGAGATTCAGAGTTTCTTGGGGCTTGTAGGATATTATCGGAGATTTATTGAAGGGTTCTCTAGGATTGCCAAGCCTATGACCTCGCTTCTGGAGAAAGGAAGATAATTTAAGTGGGATGAGAAATGTCAAAAGCTTTGATCAATTAAAGAAGAGATTGATGTTTCCACCAGTGTTGGTTATGCCAGATCTACAGAAAGGATTTGACATTTATTGTGATGCATGTGGCCAAGGATTGGGATGTGTGCTCATGCAAGAAGGACATGTGATCGCCTATGTGTCTCGTCAGTTACGGAAACATGAAATGAACTACCCCACTCATGACTTAGAACTGGCAGCCGTTGTGCATGCGCTTAAGATATGGAGACATTACATTATGGGAACCAAGTGCCAAGTGTACGCGGATCATAAGAGTTTGAAGTATATATTCACTCAGAAGGATCTCAACCTTAGACAACGTCGTTGGTTGGAGCTCATTAAGGATTATGATTTGGAGATTCATTATCACCCAGGCAAGGCAAATTTGGTTGCAGATGCCTTGAGTCGGAAAGAGCATGTTCACTCCGCTATTGTTGTCCAGCTACCCGATGAATTAGCAAAAGATTTTGAGACTCAACTTGGGAATTGTTACACACACTGAAGGAGTCACCATTGAATTGGAACCTACCTTGGAGCAAGAGATTCGTAAAGATCAAGTGGGTGATGCTAAAATTCAAGAGATTAAGGATCTGATTATGGAAGGTAGAGTGCCAGAATTCATGGAGGATGAGCAAGGTACTATATGGTTCAAGGATCGGATATGTGTTCCAGAGATTGATAGCCTTCGTGAGACTATATTGAAGGAAGCCCATGATTCTGATTACTCTATCCACCCTGGTAGCACTAAGATGTATCAGGATTTGAAGCAGAAGTATTGGTGGTATGGACTAAAAAGAGATGTTGTTGTACATGTGGCTAAGTGTGATGTGTGTCAAAGAGTCAAGGCCGAACATCAAAGACTAGCTGGACTATTGCACCCACTTAAGATTCCTGAGTGGAAATGGGAAGAAATTGGTATGGATTTCATTGTTGGACTACCCCGCACCCCTGCTAGGTATGACTCTATTTAGGTGATTGTGGACAGATTGACAAAAGTGGCTCATTTCATACCAGTGAGGACTAATTACACGGGAGCCAAGCTAGCAGAATTGTATATGACTCAGATAGTTTGTCTACATGGAGTGCCTAAGAAGATTGTGTCTGACCGAGGATCACAGTTTACTTCTTGATTTTGGAAGAAGTTGCATGAGAGCTTGGATACAAAGTTGAATTTCAGTTCAGCCTACCATCCTCAGACTGATGGGCAGACAGAAAGGACTAACCAAGTGCTGGAAGATATGTTAAGAGCTTGTGCTCTTAAATATGGTGGAAGTTGGGATAAGAGCTTACCATATGCAGAGTTCTCTTATAATAATAGCTACCAGGCCAGTTTGAAGATGTAACCGTTTGAGGCTCTATATGGCAGAAAATGCAGGACTCCTCTATATTGGGATCAAACTAGAGAAAGACAGTTCTTTGGGCCTGAACTCATACAAGAGGCAGAAGAACAAGTGCGAATGATAAGAGAGAATTTGAGAATTGCACAATCAAGGCAAAAGAGCTATGCTGATAATAGGAGAAGACTACTAGAGTTTAAGGAGGGTGATCACGTGTATCTGAAGGTGTCACCGATCCGAGGTATGAGAAGATTTAAAGTTAAAGGAAAGTTGTCCCCTCGCTTCATTGAACCCTTCTTGATCTTAAAGCGAGTGGGAGAAGTTGCATATCAACTAGAGTTACCCGATCATCTGTTAGATGTACATGATGTATTCCATGTGTCTCAGCTAAAGAAGTGCCTCAGGATACCTGAGGAGCAGCTACCAATGGAGGACCTTAGTGTTCAAGATGGTCTGACTTATGCTGAGTACCCTATCAAGATTCTGGACACTTTGACTCGAGTTACAAGAAATAAGGTGATAAAGATGTGCAAAGTACAATGGAGTCACCACGAAGAAGATGAAGCTACGTGGGAGAGAGAAGAAGAGCTTCGCATAGATTTTCCCCATCTTTTCCCTAGTCCTTCCTAAATTTTGAGGACGAGATTCCTTCTAAGGGGGGTAGGATTTGTAATACCTAAATTGAAAGAGTAGTGAAATACCCAAGAATTAAGAAATATAAAGGGCTCAATTGACCACTTGTGTAATTATTCTCATTGTTGCATATTTCAAATCATGGAATCATCCTTGGATACCAATAAATTTACTAAATAAAAGAATGGTGCATCATGTTGGAGTTAATTTCTTGTGCATTTAATTATAAAAATAATCATAATAAAAACACATTAATAATGAAATGGAGGTTGACCTAATTTAAAGCTTGGAATTTGGAAAAGAGAGAAAAGAAAAGAAAAGAAGGGAGTATAAAATATAGAAGAAAAAAATATAAATATACTTTTGAAATTGATATTTGGTAACAGGAGTTTGAACTTCACACAAAAAATGGATTCAAATTAGTAATCCAAATTTGAAAAGGAAGAAAAGAAAATAGAAAGGAAAAAGAAAAGAGGAAGGAAGCTTACCTGGGACCGGATTTCCCCTTCTGGCCCAAACCCCGAATTACCTCCGCATGGCCCAGACACCAGCTCCCTTTCCCTCTCGCGCTCACTTCACTAGCAGGCGGGTCCACCTCGTCAGTCGTCGTTACTCCGCTTCTGGTGCATGGCATGCGCGTGGTCAGACGCTGCGCCGCGGGCCCACTTGCCAGCTTGCGTAACTCAATTGCGCCGCACCTGTGCCACTGATTCGTTGGGCCCATGCATCAGTCTCCCTTACACCTGAGCGTGGTCTCACCTTCATGTGTTACCCACCTCCCCGCGCATGTCGCCGCTCCACCGGGAGCTTCGGAGTCTGTTGCATCCTCTCCGCGTTTACAAATAGGTGCTCCCACGACCTCGCCGCTCGTGCCTTATTCCACCGCCGCCGTCAGCACTGAGTTCGGAGAGAAGAGAGAGCGCGCCACAATCGGCCTAGTGCTACACTGCAGTCACGGCCCTGTATTACTCCCTGGGAGCTTGGCCTGGTGGTGCCGCGTGTGCGCGACCACCTCGGGGGGGGGGGGGGGCAGAGGATGTCCGGCCAGCCGTTAATCGCTCGCTGGAGATCTGGACAGGGGTGGAATCGCATCCTTTCCGTGGTATGCGCGCGTCGCACCACCATTGCCGGTATGAATTTAGCACCTGCTCTCGCCTTCGTCTCCTCAATGCGCGGCACGTTCTGGATTAGAGATCAACAGCCGGGGTGTTGAGTTAGCCGTCTCCGGCCATGGTCACCGCCGTATCTGCAAGCAGCGCCGCCGTGCATGGATTTCAGACAGGGGATGATGCGTACGTCGTCGAATCTCAAGCGAACGACCTAGATTAGAACACCAGCGTACCCCTTCGCTAAATTCATCTTGGCAGTAGGATGGTGATCCGAGGGGTGGGAGTGGACACTAGCGTGGTTGGATCTCGGGCATTGGCTTCGAATCCAACGGTTATGGTCGATTACCGGTTCACTTAAAGCGCCATCTAATCGCGACCCTTGGAGTGACATCCAACGGCCTAGATCCTAACGTACCCCTTCGGCCGACGACTTTGCGAAAGAAACCCTGAGCTTTACAGAAATGAACCCGCAGTCTAGTGTCACTGTCGGCTGAGTCTAGGATAATTTACCTGCTGGCCCCTGTACTTCTTTGTATTTGAGCCCCAGTCCAGAAAACTCGAAAACTAGATAAAATAAAATAGAAATGGATTTTTAATGTATAAATAATAGCTAGAAACTTGATTAGTTCATAGAAAATGCATATGAACTCCAAATTGGTCCATTCCAGTTCCTAGTTTTTGTAATATTATTGTCTAACCATTAGTGCCACTGTTTTGACATGAAAGACATTTTAAAATTTATATATCACTTAATCTTGTATTAAAGACATAAAACCTTCAGAAATTCATATCTTAAAATCTATAACTCCAAATTTAATGATTCCAGTTCCTATGATCCTTTTTTAATATCTAGATTATTATTGTGTATTTTGTTTACATGATTGGTGTGATGTTAATTTTTGCTATACTATGTATGTATTGTGTTGATGCGAGTAAACGAGCAAGCTACAGAGGATTCTGAGGTTCAGTTGGCAGAGACTGTTGAGCAGGAGCTCATTGAAGGCAAGTTGTGCCCTTGATCACTTCCTTTTATCCATTCATGTTCTTATTAATCATAATGATCTGCATAGGTTAATTTTGCTGGGACCCAATAGGATACCCTAGATTTTGACTATCTTTATACCTTGTTTCACCACTGGTTTTACTACTAAATTTTTGGGTAGTACATGTTATTGCTTTATGTGGATTTGGGTATAGAGATATTTATTACTCATGATTACACTTTTTATTATCTATTTATTCTTTACTGTTCATGATAAGATCATTATGTTAATGGGAACATGGAGAACCACCCGGGAAAACACCACAAGGGTTTAATGGGACGCCCTTGGCTGATTAACTAGGAAAGCTAGTGAATGGCTACCTTACCCGAAAGGGGCAAGGGCAGTAGGGGAGTGGTCAGTGTAGGGAGGTCCTTGGGTTGATTTTGCTGCGATGGCGGTCAGACGAGGGATTCCTGCACTGGAGCTTCCTATAAACTGTAGCGGGTTTTCTGAAGCTAGTGGAACTTTGTAAGGGCCTCGTAGTGGTACCCTACCTTGCTTCCTTGGTAGAGGTGTATGGGGTCTGATCAACTCCGTGGCAAATGGGTAACACGACTTGTGGGTAAAGATGTGCAACCTCTGCAGAGTGCAAAACTGGTATACTAGTCGTGCTCACGGTCATGAGCGGCTCGGACACTCACATGATTAATTTATGGAACTTAAACTTAATTTGTCATTTCATTGCATCTGGGATTATTTTATTATTACTTTTATTTATTATTTCTAAGGTTCGGTATTTACTTACACTTAGTAATTGCTAATAAAATTTTGACCCACTTATAAAAGCGATGCTCAGCTTCAACCTTTATTTCATTGATCAGCCTTACACTTCATGAACTCCCACCTTTGGTGAGTTCATGCCACATTATTCCCCACAACTTGTTGAGCGATGAGCATGTGTGAACTCACTCTTGCTGTCTCACACCCCCCATAGGAGAAGAACAGGTGGTCAAAGAGGAGCCGCCTAACACTGAGGCTTTCGACTTGATCTAGGTGGCGTCTCCCAGTCAACTTTCTGGCGCCAAGGATAGATGTTAGTTCCTGCTATATTTATCTTTTATTTTGTAAGACTTCTGCTACGTAATAAGTACTCTGATTTTATTGTGACATTTATCTCTATACACACTGTTATTATATATGTTGTCTTCTTTGGCGCATGTATGAGATGCACCCGGCTTTGTTCCTTAAAACCGGGTGTGACATCGAGATGCCCATTGGTTCCCATGGGTGTCTTGATGGGCTTGGCATCCTTCATCCTAAACTTGGTGAGTATGTCTTGAGTGTACTTTGTTTGGCTGATGAAGGTGCCCTCTTGGAGTTGCTTGACTTGAAATCCTAAGAAATACTTCAACTCCCCCATCATAGACATCTCGAATTTTTGGATCATAATCCTACTAAACTCTTCACAAGTAGATTTGTTAGTAGACCCAAATATGATATCATCAACATAAATTTGGCATACAAACAAATCATTTGCAATTGTTTTAGTAAAGAGAGTAGGATCGGCTTTGCCGACTTTGAAGCCATTAGTGATAAGGAAATCTCTTAGGCATTCATACCATGCTCTTGGGGCTTGCTTGAGCCCATAAAGCGCCTTAGAGAGTTTATACACATGGTTAGAGTACTCACTATCTTCAAAGCCGGGAGGTTGCTCAACATAGACCTCCTCCTTGATTGGTCCACTGAGGAAGGCACTTTTCACGTCCATTTGATAGAGCTTAAAGCCATGGTAAGTAGCATAGGCAAGTAATATACGAATTGACTCAAGCCTAGCTACGGGTGCAAAGGTTTCACCGAAATCCAAACCTTTGACTTGTAAATATCCCTTGGCCACAAGTCGGGCTTTGTTCCTTGTCACCACACCATGCTCATCTTGCTTGTTGCGGAAGACCCATTTGGTTCCTACAACATTTTGGTTAGGACGTGGAACAAGATGCCATACCTCATTCCTCGTGAAGTTGTTGAGTTTCTCTTGCATTGCCAACACCCAATCCGAATCCCCTAATGCGTCTTCCATCCTATATGGTTCAATAGAAGACACAAAGGAGTAATATCACTGAGGATGGAGTTCACGGGGTGATCTCTTTGTATCGCTTGGTGGACTCTTGGGTGTGGCGGTTTTGGACCCTGATCATTTCCTTGTCTTGATCATTGCCATCTCCCCCTTGATCATTGTCCGCCTCTTGAGGTGGCTCCTCTTGATCTTCATTTTCATCATCTTGAGCTTGATCCTTATCTTGGGTTGGTGGAGATGCTAGCATGGAAGATAAAGGTTGATCTTGTGCTTGTGGAGGCTCTTCGGATTCCTTAGGACACACATCCCCAATAGACATGTTCCTTAGCGCGACGCATGGAGCCTCTTCATCATCTAGCTCATCAAGATCAACTTGCTCCACTTGGGAGCCGTTAGTCTCATCAAACACAATGTCACAAGAAACTTCAACTAGTCCAGTGGACTTGTTAAAGACTCTATATGCCCTTGTGTTTGAGTCATAACCAAGTAAAAAACCTTCTACAACCTTAGGAGCAAATTTAGATTTTCTACCTCTTTTAACAAGAATAAAACATTTGCTACCAAAGACTCTAAAATATGAAACATTGGGCTTTTACCGGTTAGGAGTTCATATGATGTCTTCTTGAGGATTCGATGAAGATAGAGATGGTTGATGGCGTAGCAAGCGGTGTTGATTGCTTCCACCCAAAACCGGTCCAAAGTATTGTACTCATCAAGCATGGTCCTTGCCATGTCAAGTAGAGTTCTATTCTTTCTCTCCACTACACCATTTTGTTGTGGTGTGTAGGGAGAAGAGAACTCATGCTTGATGCCCTCGTCCTCAAGAAAGCCTTCTATTTGAGAGTTCTTGAACTCTGTCCCGTTGTCGCTTATAATCTTTTTGATCCTTAAGCCGAACTCATTTTGAGCCCGTCTCAAGAATCCCTTTAAGGTCTCTTGGGTTTGTGATTTTTCCTGCAAAAAGAACACCCAAGTGAAGCGAGAATAACCATCCACAATTACAAGATAATACTTACTCCTGCCAATGCTTATGTAAGCTATCGAGCCGAATAGATCCATGTGGAGTAACTCAAGCGGCATGTCGGTCGTCATGATGTTCTTGTGTGGATGATGAACACCAACTTGCTTCCCTGCTTGACATGTGCTACAAACCCTATCTTTCTCAAAATGAACATTGGTTAGTCCCAAAATGTGCTCTCCCTTTAGAAGCTTGTGAAGATTTTTCATTCCAACATGGGCTAGTCACGGTGCTAGAGCCAACCCATGTTAGTCTTAGCAATTAAGCAGGTGTCGAGTTCAGCTCTATTGAAATCAACTAAGTATAGCTTACCCTCTAACACTCCCTTAAATGCTACTGAATCATCACTTCTTCTAAAGAAAATAACACCTATATCCGTAAAAAGACAATTGTATCCCATTTTGCATAATTGAGAAACTGAAAGCAAGTTATAATCTAAGGAATCTACAAGAAAAACACTGGAAATAGAATGGTTAGGTGATATAGCAATTTTACCAAGTCCTTTGACCAAACCTTGATTTCCATCCCCGAATGTGATAGCTCTTTGGGGATCATGGTTTTTCTCATAGGAGGAGAACATCCTTTTCTCCCCAGTCATGTGGTTTGTACACCCGCTATCAATTATCCAACTTGAGCCCCCGTATGCATAAACCTACAAAACAAGTTTAGGCCTTGTTCTTAGGTACCCAAATGGTCTTGGGTCCTTTGACATTAGAAACAAACACCTTGGGTACCCAAACACAAGTCTTTGAGCCCTTGTGTTTGGCACCAACATATTTGGCAACTACTTTGCCTGATTTGTTAGTTAAAACATATAAAACATCAAAAATCTTAAATGAAATATTAGGTTTGTTTGATGCAATAGGAGATTTCTTTTTAGGAAATTTAACATGAGTGGATTGCCTAGAACTAGATGCCTCACTCTTATATATAAAAGCATGATGAGAGCCAGAGTGAGACTTCCTAGAATGAATTCTCCTAATTTTGTGCTCGGGATAACCAGCAGGATATAAAATGTAACCCTCGTTATCCTGAGCCATGGGAGCTTTGCCCTTAACAAAGTTAGACAATTTTTTAGGGGCACTAAGCTTGACATTGTCTCCCTGTTGGAAGCTAATGCCATCCTTAATGCCAGAGCGTCTCCCACTATAGAGCATGCTTCTAGCAAATTTAAAATTTTCATTTTATAAGTCATGCTCATTAATTTTAGCACTAAGTTGAGCTATGTGATCATTTTGTTGTTTAATTAGCGCTAGGTGATCATGGATAGAATCAACATTAATATCTCTACATCTAGTGCAAATAGAGACATGACTAACAATAGATGTAGAGGGTTTGCAAGCATTTAATTCATCAGTCTTAGCATGTAAAATAGCATTCTCATCTCTAAGATTGGAAATAGAAATATTGCAAACATTTAAGTCTTTAGCCTTATCAATTAATTTTTCATTCTCAATTTTAAGGCTAGAGACTTAAAGAGTGATGCATTCAACTTGTCAATCTTAGTAATCAAACTAGTATTATCATTTCTAAGACTAACAATTGAATCATCACAAACATCTAACTTCTCAACCTTAGTAATTAATTTTGCATTTTCATTTCTAAGGTTTGAGATAATATCATGGCAAGTGCTTAGCTCACTAGTCAATTTTTCACATTTTTCTACTTCATGAGCATAAGCATTTTTAACCTTAACATGCTTCTTGTTTTCTTTAATAAGGAAGTCCTCTTGGCTATCCAAGAGTTCATCCTTCTCATGAATAGCACCTACTAATTCATTCAATTTTTCTTTTTGTTGCATGTTTAGGTTGGCAAAAAGGGCAAGCAAGTTATCCTCATCATCACTAGAGTTCTCCTCATCACTAGATATTGCATATTTAGTGGAGGCTCTAGATTTTACCTTCTTTTTGCCGTCTTTTGCCATGTGGCACTTGTGGCCGACATTGGGGAAGAGGAGACCCTTGTTGACGGCGATGTTGGCGGCGTCCTCGTTGGAGGAGGAGTCGGTGGAGCTCTCATCGGAGTCCCATTCCCGACACACGTGGGCATCGCCGCCCTTCTTCTTGTAGTATCTCTTCTTTTCCTTCCTCTTTCCCTTCTTGTCGTCGCCCCTGTCACTATCACTAGATAATGGACATTTAGCAATAAAATGATCGGGCTTACCACACTTGTAGCAAACTTTTTTGGAGCGGGGCTTGTAATCTTTCCCCCTCCTTTGCTTGAGGATTTGGCGGAAGCTCTTGATGATGAGCGCCATCTCCTCGTTGTCGAGCTTGGAGGCATCGATAGGGAGCCTACTTGGCGTAGACTCTTCTTTCTTCTCCTTCGTTGCTTTGAATGCAATGGGTTGCACCTCGGGTGTGGAGGTGGCGCCTCACTCGATGATTTGTTTGGAGCCTTTGATCATCAATTCAAAGCTCACAAACTTTCCTATTACTTCCTCGGGAGACATTAATTTATATCTAGGATCACCATGAATTAATTGTACTTGAATAGGATTAAGAAAAACGAGTGATCTAAGAATAACCTTGACCATTTCATGGTCATCCCATTTTGTGCTCCCGAGGTTGCGCACTTGGTTGACCAAGATCTTGAGCCGGTTGTACATAGCTTGTGGCTCCTCTCCTTGATTGAGCATGAACCGACTGAGCTCCCCTTCGATCGTTTCCCTTTTGGTGATCTTGGTCACCTCGTCTCCTTCGTGCACGGTCTTTAGTACGTCCCAAACCTCTTTGGCACTCTTCAACCCTTGCACCTTATTATACTCCTCTCGACTTAGAGAGGTGAGGAGTATAGTAGTTGCTTGAGAATTGAAGTGCCAGATTTGGGCGACTTCGTCCTCATCATAATCTTCATCCCCTACGGATGGTACCTATGCTCCAAATTCAACAACGTCCCATATGCTTGTGTGGAGTGAGGTTAGGTGATATTTCATCATATCACTCCACCTACTATAATCTTCACCATAAAAAACCGGTGGTTTGCCTAATGGAACGGAAAGTAAAGGAGTGTGCTTAGAAATGCGAGGGTAGCGTAGGGGGATCTTACTAAACTTCTTGCGCTCATGGCGCTTGGAAGTGACGGACGGCGTGTCAGAGCCAGAGGTGGATGGCGACGAAGAGTCGGTCTCGTAGTAGACCACTTTTTTCATCTTCTTTTTCTTTTCGTCGCTTCGTTGTGGCTTGTTGTGTGAAGGGGATCCCTTCAACTTGTTGCCGGCCGTGGCTTGTAGCGGGCTTCTCGCCAGTCACCATCTCCTTCTTGGTGTGAGCTCCCGACATCACTTCGAGCGGTTAGGCTCTAATGAAGTACCGGGCTCTGATACCAATTGAAAGTCGCCTAGAGGGGGGTGAATAGGCAAATCTGAAATTTATAAACTTTAAGCACAACTACAAGCCGAAGTTAGCGTTAGAAATATAATCGAGTCCGAAAGAGAGGGCGAAAACAAATCACAAGCAAATGAAAGCGGATGACAAGGTGATTTGTTTTACCAAGGTTCGGTTCTTGCAAACCTACTCCCCGTTGAGGTGGTCACAAAGACCGGGTCTCTTTCAACCCTTTCCCTCTCTCAAACGGTCACTTAGACCGAGTGAGCTTTTCTCCTCAATCAAATGGGACACTTAGTCCCCACAAGGACCACCACACAATTGGTGTCTCTTACCTTGATTACAAATGACTTACGAACAAGAAATGGGGAAGAAGAAAAGCGATCCAAGTGCAAGAGTTCAAAGAACACGGCCAAAACTCTCTCTTCTAGTCACTAATTGCTTTGATTGGAATTGGGACTTGGAGAGGCTTTGATTCAATCTAATTGTGTCTTGTATTGAATGTACTAGCTCTTGTATTGAATGTGTTGGCTGAAAACTTGGATGCCTTGAACTGTGGTGGTTGGGGGGTATTTATAGCCCCAACCACCAAAATGGCCGTTGGGGAGGCTGTCTGTCGACGGGCGCACTGGACAGTTCGGTGCGCCACTGGACACTGTTCGGTGCGCCAGCCACGTCACCCAACCGTTAGGGTTCGACCGTTGGAGCTCTGACAAGTGGGGCCACCGGACAGTCCGGTGGTGCACTGGATAGTCATTGTTCACTATCCGGTGCGCCTTCTGGCGCTGCTCTGACTTCTGCGCGCGCAGTCCGCACTGTTCACTGTTACTGTACACTTTTACAGTCGACCGTTGGTGCTGTAGCCGTTGCTCTGCATGGCACACCGGACAGTTCGGTGCTACACGGGACAGTTCGGTGAATTATAGCGAAGTGGCATTTCCAGAAACCCGAAGGTGGCAAGTTCGGAGTTGATCTCTCTGGTGCACCAGACACTGTCCGGTGGCACACCGGACAGTCCGGTACGCCAGACTTGGGCAGCCTTCGGTTTTCTTTTGCTCCTTTCTTTTGAACCCTTTCTTGGATTTTTTATTGGTTTGTGTTGAACATTTTGCACCTGTAGAACTTATAATCTAGAGCAAACTAGTTAGTCCAATTATTTGTGTTGGGCAATTCAACCACCAAAATCAATCAGGAAAAGGTTTGACCCTATTTCCCTTTCACATCTTGTTCGAGGACACTCACACAACGTCAGCAACAGTCGTCGTTCCAGCGCACAAGAATTCATGGCCGGTCAGTAATGACTTACGTGGCAGGTTGAGCTTCGGGTGGATGATGAGTTGGACGGCGTGACAGCGCTGTCGTCGGATGTGGTGCCCAGAACAACCCGAGAGTCGTGGGCATTGGCGACGACCATGAGGTCCCCCTGTTTTAAGATGGACAACGCGGTGCAGCCGCTCTGGACCACGTCCAAGCAGCAGTTGCGCCAGAGCTTGCCGAACACAGCGGCGCATGCGGCCACGTAGGACTGCTTCCAGAGGTCGAACTGGCAGTCGCCAAGCTTCTTCTCGTCGTCGATGAGCGACGCCAACGCGAGCGCCTCCTGCCAGTGGTGTTTGTTCGGGGTTTCCAAGTAAGAAACATGGATTCATCTTTGGCGTTGGTTTATGAAAATGACTCACAAGTCAGATCCATGGAAAATATATTACGAAGAATAAATGTCACACATATAAAAAAAGAATTTAAGTTGAAAACAATATTCAAATAAAAGGAATTGCATGCAAGGCTCTTTTTTAAATACTACTCCCTTCATACAAAAATATAATTTAGGAATCTCGTTGATAATTATCTACTACTACACATTTTGCAAGGGTAGCAGATAGGCTTTGGGAGAGATGTAGTAGATATTTTACTGTAACACATATGACATAAATACACATGTGGTGTAGTGGTAGTTACAAGCACATTTGCTTGAGGGGTGTAAGACCCAAAATTAGTAGAAAAAATAAAATAAACAAATAAAGTATTATAATGCTTTGGAAATTAGGGAATAAAAAAAATGATGAGAAGGGAATTTTTTTAAGGAAACCATTTATTCCTCCCATGAATAAATAACAAGGAGAAGAATAGAAAAAAAATAACATTGTAAACAATAAGAAGTTATGTTCACATTAGTATGAATTTAGACACCTGGAAATTTGAAGATCAAACATGGATTTGAAAAGAGTGGAGAAAGATAATTATGATAATCATTGAATTAAATGGTGAGGAGGAAGATAAATAAAAATAATACTAATAACAATAATAATAAATATGAAGATAGGATTTTTGTCCACATTAGAATTATTACTGAAATCCAAAAAAAAATGAATCATGTTTGAAATTCAAAATATGAATTGAAAGTTTGAAAAAGAAATCATAAAAAGAAAAATAGAAAAGAGCAAAACTTACCCTGGGCCAAAATTTCCCTTAGCCCATCTTTACTCATCCCCGCTCAGCCCACTACCATGCGCCGGTCGGCCCAACTCCACGTCCCTACCGCCACACCATTGGATGCCGACACCTGGGCCAGCCCCTTTGCTCTCTCTCGTGCACACGCGAACGTCTTCATGGTCGCCGCCATGCGGGCCCCGTTCGCCAGGTCCTTCTTCCTCTGCTGGGTGCCGCGGCGTCTGTATTCCAAATCGCCGTAGCAAAAGCCAAATCCTCGGCCAGGATTTTTGCCGCTAATCTCGCTGCTCGCACCCACCTGCTCGGACTCTGCCCTTGGTATAAAGCCGGACCTCCCCTCGCCCCTATCCGCTCCACGCCAACCCCTGGGAGCTTGGGGCGAAGCTTCGAGTTCCGCTGTGCGGCCACCGCATTCCACCATCCCACACGTCGTTGACGGGCACTTGGGGATCTAGCGTTGTCCGAGAAGCTGCGTGGGATCACGTGGAGTACGTACGACTCAACCTCACGCGCGATTGGCGACTGGTGGGGGAGGAATCGCTCACCGTTGACCTCGGGCATCCGCAAATTCGTGTGACGCCGTGGACTAGCGCTCTGGCCATCGCTCCGGCCTCGGCTAGGATTCAGGGGCCTTCGTTGAGGCTCGCTGGTGCGCGCGATTCCCTCGGCTAGCGCGATTGGGGGCTGGGGTGCATGCGATTTCTCGCCGGTGCTCCTACGCCGCCGCGGGCTCGCCCTCCGCCGTGGACTGCTTCGACTGAGCCTCTTCCGCGGGTGAGAACCTTCTTCGTGTATTCACTCTTGCCCCTGCATCGTGTAGCGTCCGTTAGTTTGGATTTTGGGTCGCCTTGGGCACTGGTGGCCGGCTCGGCAATGGAGCGCCGCCGCTGGCGGCTCGTACATGGACGTCGGGCGCCACCGTGGGGAGGATGGAGCAGCCACCGTCAGATCTTATCGGACGGTCTAGAAATGAACCAGCGTGAGCCGTTGATCGATGGATGGACGCGTGGGATTAAATCTGCGCATACCGGTTCGATGTTTCACCCTGGACCGTCGATCGTGGATCCGGGGGCTCTGATCTGGTAGGTGGCGTGGATAGATATCAGGCGTGGATCTCGGATCCATCGGCCCATGTGCCGTACCGGTTCGCGGGGATGTGAGATTTAATCTGGGCCCTTGATCAGTGATCGGGCGGCCAATCTTCACCGATACCTCTTCGCTCTGGTTCTTTTGCATATGAGCCCCTATAGAATACAGAAACCAACCCGCCATCCCTCGCGTCTGTGCATTGTGTCTTAGGAATAATTGCGTGTTAGCCCCTGCGCTTCTCAGATTTTGGGGTGCAGTCCAGTAAATAGAAAATGCAGGAAAAAGAAATAGAAATCTATTTTTAACATAAAAAAAATATATGACTAGAGTTTGCTTAATTCATATAAAATTCATATTAAGCCCAAATTAATCCATTCCAGTTCCTGTAATTTTGTAATAATGTTGTTTATTACATAGTGTCTCTGTTTTAACATAAAAATGGTATTAAAATTTATTTCTTAATTAATCTTGTATCAAATACATAAAACCTTAGGAAATTCGTATCTCCTCCGTTTTAACTCAGATTTGATCCGTTCAAGTTGCGTTAGTCTCGTAGAAACGCGTAGATCATTATTACTTAGTTTATTCATATGTTTGGTGTAATGTTAATTTTGCCTATACACTATTTGTTTGTACTGCTACGACTAGCGGTGAGGACACGTGTCACGTGAAGAGCCAGTTGGTACCTGGAATCTTAAGTGCCAGGCAAGTTGTGCCCTTGATCACTTCTTTTTACCCACTCATGTTCTAATTAATCATAATGATCTGCATAGGTTAAATTTGATGGGACCCAATAGGTTACCCTAGTTTGACTATCTTTATACCTTGCTCCCCACTGAATCTTTGGGTAGTACTTGCTATCGCTTTATGTGGTTTTGGGTATAGAGATACACATTACTATTCATGATTATACATTTACTATCAGTTGTTATTTACTGTTCATGTTAAGATCATTATGTTAATTGGAACATGGAGAACCACCCGGGAAAACAGTGCTACCACAAGGGTTTAATGGGACGCCCTTGGCCGATTAATTAGGAAAGCTAGTGGAAGACTACCTTACCCGAAAGGGGCAAGGACAGTAGGGGAGTGGTCAGTGTAGGGAGGCCCTCGGGAGGATTTTGCTGCGATGGCAGTCCTGCAAGGGATTCCTGCTAGGGATGCCCTCGGGAGGATTTTGCTGCGATGGCGGTCCTGCAAGGGATTCCTGCACTGGAACTTCCTATAAACTGTAGCGGGTTTTCTGAAGCTAGTGGAACTTTGTAAAGGCCTCGTAGTGTTACCCTGCCTCACCTCCTCGGTAGAGGTGTATGGGATTGGCCGTCTCTTGGCAGATGGGCAACACGACTTGTGGGTAAAGATGCGCAACCTCTGCAGAGTGTAAAACTGGTATACTAGCCGTGCTCACGGTCATGAGCAGCTCGGACACTCACATGATTAATTTATGGAACTAAAATTCAATTTGTCATATGCATTGCATCGCAGGTGATGTTGTTATTTTTGTTCTATTACTTAATTGGGTTTGGTATTTACTTATACTTAGTAACTGCTAATAAAATTTTGACCAACTTTAAAAGCAATGCTCAGCTTCAACCATCCTCTTTGGTAAGCCTTACACTTCACGTGAGCTCCCACCTTTGGCGAGTTCATGCACATTATTCCCCACAACTTGTTGAGCTATGAACGTATGTGAGCTCACTCTTGCTGTCTCACACCCCCCCCCCCACAGGTCAAGAACAGGTACCACAGGATGAGGCGCATGGAGGATGCTGCGATGTGTTCGCGAGAGGTCTAGGCCGTCGTCTCCCAGTCAACTTTGGGTTGCTAGACCATTGTCTCCTTATAATGTAATTATTTATTTATTTTGTATAGAACTCCTGTTATATAGTAAAGATGTGACATTCGATCCTGTGCCATGATTCATCATATGTGTGAGACTTGGTCCCAGCACACCTGGTGATTATGTTCGCGCCCGGGTCTTGGTGCCCCGAAATCCGGGTGTGACAGAAGTGGTATCAGAGGAATGTTGACTGTAGGATGAAACCTAGATAGAACTGGACAACCATTATCTACTTACCTTTGCTACTCTGATTCTTTCTAAACTTTACTTAATCTTTTCTCATCTATTTCCGCTTACTCTGATTATTCTTACCTTTTCATTCTAAAGACAAATGTGGATTTCACACTTTGAAATCCTGTACCTAAAGTGACTTTTAGGAATAGGAGACCTACTCTTAGAAAAAAAAACAAACAAAACCATTTTTTTAAGTATCTATACGCTCGAGTGTGTGTTCTTATGATACTTGTCTGATTTGGATCTTTGATTGAGTGTGATGAGTGTGGAGTAATGTCCACAATTATATCTGCATATACATATAGAAAAAAATGCTTATAAAAGTAACTAGACAAATTGGATTATCCCTCATTAAAAAAAATATATATATCTAGCTTAATAGATTCATCTTATCCTAACCACTTTACTTATCCCATCTTAATAGATCTAACTGACCTCAAAAGATTCTACCTTATCCTTATGGATTCGTCTTGCCCTAATTAGCATATTGATCCCACTCTAGAATAACAACCATGAGATAATCCAAAATTTACTTAGATCTTAACCGGTCTAATCTAGTGATATCCATCCTAATCTAGATTTTACCTAATCTATTATGATCTAATCTAGAGTAAGTTACTTAATGACTGGTACAAAAGATAAGTCCATACCCCTCATGCACTTAAAAATAAACTAGTGCCTTAAACCCACTCAGCCACATGCATGAGATCTGATCCAACCAATAGAGCCATGATGAATGGTATAACCTTTCTATTCCCACCTAACAACAAACCAACTTTTAACCTACATCTTGTAGTCTATCTCACCCATATATATCTCTCATCTTGACAGATTCTATCTTACCCTTGGATATTCACCTTATACGACTGGTTACCCCAATCTGGACATAAAACAAAGATTAAGCCCTACTAAAGAATCTTCAGATTATAACCAGCTACTAGCTTATTCATTCCGCTTATTGAATAATTTCCTTTGCAAAACTATTACCATATGCTTCTAACTTTCATGGTCAATACCAGGAAAGGAAAGATTATCACGTAACAAGCAAACAGAAATGAATCCTCCAAATCCTCCACCTGTTGAAATCGATCAAGTGGTTGCTGCCCAAAGACTGGTAATACAACAATTAACAGACCTGGTGACCGAGATGCAAAATCAGATAAGACAAGAACGCGAGGAAATACGTCAGGTCCGCCAAGAAATAAGGCAAGCGCGGTTGGAGAGACAACAACAACAACAACCTCCACCACCACCACCAGCTCCACCAAGCTACATAAACATATATATAAATTACTACTATTTGTAAGATCTAGATGTTACTTTAGTTAGTAGATGATATGATATTTTAGAAGGAATAATAAGGTCTAATCGACCCCATGTGTTGCTAATAAAGTATGCATCATGATGAGATTTTTGTTTGTGCATATGTTTTGAGATAACTTGGTTATATACCCTTTTCTTATAAATCTCGAGGACGAGATTTCTGTTAAGGGGGTAGGATTTGTAAGACCCAAAATTAGTAGAAAAAAATAAAATAAACAAATAAAGTATTATAATGCTTTGGAAATTAGGGAATAAAAAAAATGATGAGAAGGGAATTTTTTTTAAGGAAACCATTTATTCCTCCCATGAATAAATAACAAGGAGAAGAATAGAAAAAAAATAACATTGTAAACAATAAGAAGTTATGTTCACATTAGTATGAATTTAGACACCTGGAAATTTGAAGATCAAACATGGATTTGAAAAGAGTGGAGAAAGATAATTATGATAATCATTGAATTAAATGGTGAGGAGGAAGATAAATAAAAATAATACTAATAACAATAATAATAAATATGAAGATAGGATTTTTGTCCACATTAGAATTATTACTGAAATCCAAAAAAAATGAATCATGTTTGAAATTCAAAATATGAATTGAAAGTTTGAAAAAGAAATCATAAAAAGAAAAACAGAAAAGAGCAAAACTTACCCTGGGCCAAAATTTCCCTTGGCCCATCTTTACTCATCCCCGCTCAGCCCACTACCATGCGCCGGTCGGCCCAACTCCACGTCCCTACCGCCACACCATTGGATGCCGACACCTGGGCCAGCCCCTTTGCTCTCTCTCGTGCACACGCGAACGTCTTCATGGTCGCCGCCATGCGGGCCCCGTTCGCCAGGTCCTTCTTCCTCTGCTGGGTGCCGCGGCGTCTGTATTCCAAATCGCCGTAGCAAAAGCCAAATCCTCGGCCAGGATTTTCGCCGCTGATCTCGCTGCTCGCACCCACCTGCTCGGACTCTGCCCTTGGTATAAAGCCGGACCTCCCCTCGCCCCTATCCGCTCCACGCCAACCCCTGGGAGCTTGGGGCGAAGCTTGGAGTTCCGCTGTGCGGCCGCCGCATTCCACCATCCCTCACGTCGTTGACGGGCACTTGGGGATCTGGCGTTGTCCGAGAAGCTGCGTGGGATCACGTGGAGTACGTACGACTCAACCTCACGCGCGATTGGCGACCGGTGGGGGAGGAATCGCTCACCGTTGACCTCGGGCATCCGCAAATTCGTGTGACGCCGTGGACTAGCGCTCTGGCCATCGCTCCGGCCTCGGCTAGGATTCAGGGGCCTTCGTTGAGGCTCGCTGGTGCGCGTGATTCCCTCGGCTAGCGCGATTGGGGGCTGGGGTGCATGCGATTTCTCGCCGGTGCTCCTACGCCGCCGCGGGCTCGCCCTCCGCCGTGGACTGCTTCGACTGAGCCTCTTCCGCGGGTGAGAACCTTCTTCGCGTATTCACTCTTGCCCCTGCATCGTGTAGCGTCCGTTAGTTTGGATTTTGGGTCGCCTTGGGCACTGGTGGCCGGCTCGGCAATGGAGCGCCGCCGCTGGCGGCTCGTACATGGACGTCGGGCGCCACCGTGGGGAGGATGGAGCAGCCACCGTCAGATCTTATCGGACGGTCTAGAAATGAACCAGCGTGAGCCGTTGATCGATGGATGGACGCGTGGGATTAAATCTGCGCATACCGGTTCGATGTTTCACCCTGGACCGTCGATCGTGGATCCGGGGGCTCTGATCTGGTAGGTGGCGTGGATAGATATCAGGCGTGGATCTCAGATCCATCGGCCCATGTGCCGTACCGGTTCGCGGGGATGTGAGATTTAATCTGGGCCCTTGATCAGTGATCGGGCGGCCAATCTTCACCGATACCTCTTCGCTCTGGTTCTTTTGCATATGAGCCCCTATAGAATACAGAAACCAACCCGCCATCCCTCGCGTCTGTGCATTGTGTCTTAGGAATAATTGCGTGTTAGCCCCTGCGCTTCTCAGATTTTGGGGTGCAGTCCAGTAAATAGAAAATGCAGGAAAAAGAAATAGAAATCTATTTTTAACATAAAAAAAATATATGACTAGAGTTTGCTTAATTCATATAAAATTCATATTAAGCCCAAATTAATCCATTCCAGTTCCTGTAATTTTGTAATAATGTTGTTTATTACATAGTGTCTCTGTTTTAACATAAAAATGGTATTAAAATTTATTTCTTAATTAATCTTGTATCAAATACATAAAACCTTAGGAAATTCGTATCTCCTCCGTTTTAACTCAGATTTGATCCGTTCAAGTTGCGTTAGTCTCGTAGAAACGCGTAGATCATTATTACTTAGTTTATTCATATGTTTGGTGTAATGTTAATTTTGCCTATACACTATTTGTTTGTACTGCTACGACTAGCGGTGAGGACACGTGTCACGTGAAGAGCCAGTTGGTACCTGGAATCTTAAGTGCCAGGCAAGTTGTGCCCTTGATCACTTCTTTTTACCCACTCATGTTCTAATTAATCATAATGATCTGCATAGGTTAAATTTTATGGGACCCAATAGGTTACCCTAGTTTGACTATCTTTATACCTTGCTCCCCACTGAATCTTTGGGTAGTACTTGCTATCGCTTTAT
Organism: Zea luxurians; assembly: GCA_029449295.1. Classification (NCBI taxonomy): domain Eukaryota; kingdom Viridiplantae; phylum Streptophyta; class Magnoliopsida; order Poales; family Poaceae; genus Zea; species Zea luxurians. Next base: position 49,917,588 of record JAOPSE010000021.1, read on the forward strand.
GTTGTTTTGGGTATAGAGATACACATTACTATTCATGATTATACATTTACTATCAGTTGTTATTTACTGTTCATGTTAAGATCATTATGTTAATTGGAACATGGAGAACCACCCGGGAAAACAGTGCTACCACAAGGGTTTAATGGGACGCCCTTGGCCGATTAATTAGGAAAGCTAGTGGAAGACTACCTTACCCGAAAGGGGCAAGGGCAGTAGGGGAGTGGTCAGTGTAGGGAGGCCCTCGGGAGGATTTTGCTGCGATGGCAGTCCTGCAAGGGATTCCTGCTAGGGATGCCCTCGGGAGGATTTTGCTGCGATGGCGGTCCTGCAAGGGATTCCTGCACTGGAACTTCCTATAAACTGTAGCGGGTTTTCTGAAGCTAGTGGAACTTTGTAAAGGCCTCGTAGTGTTACCCTGCCTCACCTCCTCGGTAGAGGTGTATGGGATTGGCCGTCTCTTGGCAGATGGGCAACACGACTTGTGGGTAAAGATGCGCAACCTCTGCAGAGTGTAAAACTGGTATACTAGCCGTGCTCACGGTCATGAGCAGCTCGGACACTCACATGATTAATTTATGGAACTAAAATTCAATTTGTCATATGCATTGCATCGCAGGTGATGTTGTTACTTTTGTTCTATTACTTAATTGGGTTTGGTATTTACTTATACTTAGTAACTGCTAATAAAATTTTGACCAACTTTAAAAGCAATGCTCAGCTTCAACCATCCTCTTTGGTAAGCCTTACACTTCACGTGAGCTCCCACCTTTGGCGAGTTCATGCACATTATTCCCCACAACTTGTTGAGCTATGAACGTATGTGAGCTCACTCTTGCTGTCTCACACCCCCCCACAGGTCAAGAACAGGTACCACAGGATGAGGCGCATGGAGGATGCTGCGATGTGTTCGCGAGAGGTCTAGGCCGTCGTCTCCCAGTCAACTTTGGGTTGCTGGACCATTGTCTCCTTATAATGTAATTATTTATTTATTTTGTATAGAACTCCTGTTATATAGTAAAGATGTGACATTCGATCCTGTGCCATGATTCATCATATGTGTGAGACTTGGTCCCAGCACACCTGGTGATTATGTTCGCGCCCGGGTCTTGGTGCCCCGAAATCCGGGTGTGACAAGGGGTCACATGTTCAAATCCCATTGGGGCCACATTTATGTTTTTTTAATTTAATTTTAGCTAGGCATGAGATGCACGTGGGAATGAGAATGAGCTTTGCGGGGAGGGGGAATAAGAAAGACAGTGCGGGAGGAGGGAATGAGAATGACAAAACACGGAATGGCAGCCAGAAATGAGAATGAGCTTTGCAGAGAGGGGGAATGAGAATGAGAGAACACGAAATGTTTGCCTACCCCTTACTGCTAATTGGGTTGTGAAACTAGGGCAAACAATGCTACAAATTATAAAAAATCATGGTAAAATAAAAAAACAAGAGTAAAATCATGATTAGTATTAAAGCAAGAGTAAGAACATTAATATTCTAATTAAACAGTGAGGTAAATGGACGAATAGTTCTAAAGTTAGTCTTTATAAAGACTTAGATTAAAGGGATAATAAAGAACTATAAAGTCATTCCTAAGCCATTCCATCTTAGATATTGTTCACATAGTTGTAACGTAATAGGTAACTGATGATGTTAAACTATGTTTTATTTTTTAAACCATATTTGTTCACAAATTTTCTATCTAAACATATTTTCTCCTAAAATAGAACAACAGATGAGAGTCTCTAAATCTATCCACCCGCCAATTTTATCGTCGACACAACCTGCACGCCACTCTTTATTTCGTGCCTTTTTTATCATTAGAATAAATTAAAAAAAAGAACAGCCACCTAACCTCAATCTCTCGCTGCTCTAACCTAAGCTAGAAGAGGTTACAAATATTTTTTTTTTGTTTGGATCCCTGTGTACTTCTACGAGTTGCTTTGTTGCATCATGATTTTCAAGTGTACATCTACACCGGAAAGGATTTGTTTATGTTCTCACTCATTTGAAAAAAGTGATCTAATATTATTTAATACGGGTTAGCAACCTAACAACAGGGGACAATTGGAAAGTAAAGGTTTTTTACTCTCAATATCTGTTTACCGGCTTTCTAAACATAATATTTAGGGCTAGTTTGGATTATTGACGGAATTTTTATTGAAAATTATTGGAAAGAGAAAGAGCAGGGAAGTTTCCGACCACGTTGTCTTCCTTGGTTCCTCCTGTGTCCTGTCTTCTTCCCCTTCCCGCTCTCCGCCTCTCGCCAAGGAGGCGAAGACGATAACCACCGACGTGCTCCCCTACATGCCCTAGCGATGTTCCCATTTGCAGACCCAATCCAAGCCCCAAGCAATCACCAAACCTGGCCGATGAGACTTCCATCCTCGCATGGAGGAAAAATCCAATCTTCGCATGTGACCTCTTTTTAAATCGCCACATGAATCGATCAATCAATCCAAAAGGGAACAGAAAAACAGAGCAACCCCATTGCTTAGTGTTTTCGCCTTGCCGTTGGTTCTCTTCTCCGTTCCTCGGCACGCGTAGGCCTATTTAAACCTCCGCTAAAGCTCCTTTGTCGCGCCCAATTCGGCAGCCATTTCCCAGATTCCCCATTGGCGAGGGTTCCCCGCGCTGAGATCCGATCTTTTCAGTTGTTCGGTTTCAATCGGTGTAAATTCATCCGGAAAGTAACATAGAACCGCCCCCGGAGTTGTAAAAGGTTTCCATTTCTGATCGGTTGTCGAGCCTGGCCACGTTTTGCCGAAGAAAGGCAGGACGCCCGTTCGGTTACGGTTCTTGATCCGGTGAGGGACCGCCGCCGAAGGCAATGCAGCCGGACCCGCAAGGTTCGGGCAGGGGGAAGGCGGGCGGCGCCAATGCGCACGCGCGGCTGCCGCCGCCGGTGACGGCGGCGTCGGCTGGGCGGCCGGCGTCGGTGCTGCCGCACAAGACGGACAACGTGCGCGACCACTACCGCATCGGGAAGAAGCTGGGGCAGGGGCAGTTCGGCACCACGTACCAGTGCGTGGGCAAGGCGGACGGCGCCGAGTACGCGTGCAAGTCCATCCCCAAGCGCAAGCTGCTGTGCCGCGAGGACTACGAGGACGTGTGGCGCGAGATCCAGATCATGCACCATCTCTCCGAGCACCCCAACGTCGTCCGCATCCGCGGCGCCTACGAGGACGCGCTCTTCGTCCACCTCGTCATGGAGCTCTGCGCCGGCGGCGAGCTCTTCGACCGCATCGTCGCCAAGGGCCACTACACAGAGCGCGCCGCCGCGCAGCTCACCAGGACGATTGTTGGGGTGGTGCAGGGGTGCCACTCGCTCGGCGTCATGCATCGAGACCTCAAGCCGGAGAATTTCCTCTTCGCGAGCACTGCCGAGGATGCCCCGCTCAAGACCACTGATTTTGGGCTCTCCGTGTTCTACAAGCCTGGTGCGTAACTATGCGATGTTTGTGCTGTTTGGTTTGAATTTTTGTGCTGTATAATGTTGCTATGCGGATGTGGTCCCTCATGCCGTAGTGATATGTGGGGCAAACGGCTAGCATTGCGTTTGGTAAGGGGTAGTGTTCTTATTAGTTGTTTTGGTACATCAGAAAACCTATTAGTATTAGTGTCATTTGCATAGCATCTCATTTTGCTAGCATAAAAAAAATCTATCACAGACATTGAAACTATAATAACATCTATTACTTAGGCTCTGTTCCAATCTCGCGAGATAAACTTTAGCAGCTTTTTAGCTACTTTTAGCCATTTATAATCTAAATAGGAGAGCTAATGGTGGTAATTGAAGCTAAACTTTAGCACTTCAATTCATATAGCTAAAGTTTAGCAGGAAGCTAAAGTTTATCCCGTGAGATTGAAACGGGGCCTTAATCCTCGTTAATAGTAATAAGGTTTTCAAGGTTGATGGCAAGAACTGCCTTTTCTTGTACACATTTAATACACTTTGTGTTAAATGTCAGCTGTTATTAACGTAGTGCATAGTGATTAATGAAGTCTTCAGTCGATTCAGTGTTCTCTTCTGCTTGCTTAAGTTATTAATAAAACACACACTGAAAGCTATACCTTTCCATTCTCTAGGTGATAAATTTGCTGACGTTGTTGGGAGCCCCTATTATGTTGCCCCTGAGGTGCTTCAAAAATGTTATGGCCCAGAAGCTGATGTATGGAGTGCTGGAGTGATTTTGTACATTTTGCTATGTGGTGTACCCCCATTCTGGGCAGGTAAGCTGTTTACTATTCCACCCAATGAATTGCTAGGTTGAGATCCATTTCTGTTTACCATTGTTGGCATGTTTACATGTGTACCTTTTTCCCTATTTCCCCCCCTCCCTTCAGAGAGTGAAGCAGGGATATTCAGGCAGATTTTGCGAGGAAAACTTGATTTGGAATCTGAACCATGGCCAAGTATCTCTGATAGTGCTAAGGATCTAGTCCGTAAGATGCTAATCCGGGATCCTAGGAAGAGATTGACTGCTCATGAGGTTCTATGTAAGTTTTCTGTCTTCATGCCTTCCCTCCCTCTCTGTCTTAGATTTCATATTCATGCTTGCGCTCCTGTACCATTTTTATTGACACTCATTATGCCAGGCCATCCATGGATTGTTGATGATGCTGTTGCACCTGATAAGCCTATTGATTCTGCTGTTTTGTCAAGGCTGAAAAACTTTTCTGCAATGAACAAGCTCAAGAAGATGGCATTGAGGGTATGATCTTTTTATCCCATTTTTCATACGTAATTATGTTGCAAATGAGATTTAAATTTTTTTAGTGGCGATGCTAGGTATATGCTTCATTTCTATTATGCCATTCCCATACAACCTATTACTAGTCTTGTATTAACTTTGTATGTAACTTCTCCTTTCTCTTTCCCCTTGTTTTCCATGTCAACTAGGTTTTTTGTGAACTTAACTTTCATTCTATATTCATATTACTCCCCATTATTTTTCAGAGAAGCCAGTTTATACACATCTGCTTAAAAACCAAAACTTTGGAAGCCAGGCTATTTAACCTCATATTGTTGTTTTGTATGGCAGTTCTGCCACACTAATCATCCATGTCCTACTATTAACAAAAGGCTATCCTGCATGTCACCTACACCTCCTTTTCATAATTCAAGAAACCTTTTTCTTTCCAAAAGAACAGTCCTCCCATACCCAACCCTGCTGTCTCCAATCCCTTCAGATGCACTACGGCCAGATCTGGAATCTGGATGCCAGCCACAGTAATCTATGACTACTGATCAGCAAAAGCTATTGAATCCATGATTGAAGACCACCTAACGGTAGCAGCAGGATGCCATAAATGGCAGCAATGGTAACTTTCAAAACAGTGGTTTGAAGAATGCTTTGAAGATAGAGGTTCAGAAGGATGTGTTATCCTTTTCTTCTTTCTTTGAAGAGAAGAGATTTTTTTTTTTGCGTTTGCTTAATTGTCTGACACAATACTAGAGCAAGTAATGCTCAGGTTTCCACTATGGGTTATGCAATGTTGTTTGCTTGAACTCTAGGTTGACTAGTTTCTCACATAAAATTATAAAAAGCATGTCATGAGGTTGCAAAAATGCTTGATAAATGATAAGAAACGATGGCATGTGCAACATGCATTGACCATGGAAATTGATTTTTTCAGAGGCATGTCTTTGATTCGTGCAGGTGATTGCTGAAAGTCTATCTGAGGAGGAGATTGGTGGTTTAAAGGAGATGTTCAAAATGATCGATACTGACAACAGTGGGACGATAACTTATGATGAACTGAAGGATGGTCTGAAAAAGGTGGGCTCAGATCTGATGGAACCTGAAATCCAGGCTTTAATGGATGCAGTAAGTGCTACTATTATATCAAGTGTTGTATTGTCCAGATGAATTAGTTGTACTGGTACTGGATCATCCTTCGATTCTGCAAATCGTTGAGATTGTAATCTAGGCTTGGCCTCTGTATCAGGCTGATATTGACAACAGCGGAACCATTGACTATGGAGAGTTCTTAGCGGCTACGTTGCACATGAATAAACTGGAGAGGGAGGAAAGCTTGGTGTCGGCATTCGCATTCTTCGATAAGGATGGGAGTGGCTTCATAACAATCGATGAGCTCTCGCAAGCATGCGGACAGTTCGGCCTTTCTGATGTTCATCTTGAGGACATGATCAAAGATGTGGACCAGAACAATGTTAGTCATCTTCATCCTTCTTGTTTTTTCGTCTCCATCTCTGTACTTCTCTGTTGTCTCATCTTCATCTAATTGGGTGCTGTCAAATTGTACATGGTTTTCCAGGATGGACAGATTGATTATAGTGAATTTGCTGCCATGATGAGAAAGGGCAACACTGGTGGAGCAGGGAGGCGAACCATGAGGAACAGCTTGCATGTGAATCTTGGTGAACTCTTGAAGCCTGCCGAGACCTAGTTTTTTTACCAGAGGATTCTGCTTTCCAGATGCTCCCATCTGAAGTTTAGCGTGCATCGTCAGCTTTCACGGATTGATTAGACTTGATCCCAGTACCAGTGCCACGAAAAAAGCGGTTAATTTTTTTTTTCAGTGGTACTATTAGTTAGTGGAAAGAGCATTCTGTGGCACCCAGTGACAAATCCTAGGTGCTGAAGCTGACATGTTATGCTACTCCGGAGTCCCGTTGTCTTGTCACGATTGTTGTTGATGATTTCAGGTTTGTACCATTACTGATCTTTGTTGTCAGTGTAAAAATGTGTTGGTGCCCCATAAGGTAGGCACCTAGGTCTGTGTTTGAAGCATCGACAGATTTGTAAACATGTTCCTATGAACCTATTTCTGATTGATGATTTGTCAAAACTCATCATTTGTTAAAACTCATCATTGATACTTGTCTTCGGTCTTTGCTGTGTATGTTTCGCATTACTTAGATGTGGTGAAAGAATATCAGAGATGCATTGATGGCGTGCTTAAACCAGTGATGTGCTCCAGGTGTTCCTGCAGTCTGCAGAGATATTTAGTCTTGTAGACAGCAGCAGTTGTATGTGATTTCTTGGATGTAATGTGACCCAAATGAAAGATAGGAACAGTTCGTCCTCTTCCGTATACGAAGGTCACTGTATCATTTGTCGTGGCACAAGATGATCTGCAGGCAGGACTGCAACATGGTTTCTTGGACTGTCCTGAATGCCCGTTCTTGTTCTTTAGCTGAGCCAGAGCAGCAGCCTGGTGTCGGTGCCTGAGACCTGACGAAGCACACGGCAAACAAACAAGTCGCAGCAGCAGCTAGCAGGCGTTGCCATCGCCACAAGCCCCCAAGAGACCCGCCGAGCGTGCGAACCGATCCACGGATGGGAGATCAGAGATCACCCACCGCAGGCGGGCGGCAGTGGCTGGCGAGGTGCGTCCACAGAACCTGCTGCAGGTCCCTGTCCGTCCCGGCGACCCCTTTTCTAGGCGAGCAACTCCCCATGGCAGAGCTGCACGCAGCAGGGCCCGTCGTTGGTTGCAGCTTTAACCCTTTTTGTTTTAACCATACAATGCAGAGGTGAAACGGGACGGAAATTACAGAAAAGGTGATGGTGTGCCAGCAGCCCCAGCATGAAGAAGATCAGGACAAAAGAAAAGCTGGTGATTGGTGACAGCAACAGGATTGGATTGGAGCCAAGCTAGGCAGTGAGAGGCAGGCAGCAGGACGCGTCAGCCACCGAAATCCAGAGGGCAACCTCGGCCTCACAACTCATATCCCCTTGTGCTGTTGCGCGCCGTGGTTAGCCAGGTGTGCTGCAGGCCTCCTCCTTGTTTATATATGGGAGATGCTCTCACCCTCTAAGGTAAGGAAGGAGAAGAAGACGAGTGTCAAGTGAACCTGAAACTTGCGGTGTCACTGGCTGGTAGCCTGAGTGTGAGTGAGTGAGTGATCGAGCTAGCTGAGCTCCGATCCTCGCTAGCTAGCTAGGATACCGCCATACCACAAGTCTTCTTCACAAGTTTAGGAGTGACAGCAACAAGAGATCTTGATGGCCTCTGCCACCGTGCTCAAGTCCTCCTTCCTTCCCAAGAAGTCCGAATGGGGCGCCACCAGGCAGGCCGCCGCGCCCAGGCCGCCCACCGTCTCCATGGTCGTCCGCGCCTCCGCCTACGCCGATGAGCTCGTGAAGACCGCGGTACGTACTATACGCTAGCTCCATCGATCGTACTTAGGTTAATCTCTTCTTCTTCCTCCTCCTGCTGTCGAACTCAAGTGTGCGTGTGTGCATGCTGTGTATACGTACGTACGTATGTGTGGACAGAAAACGATCGCGTCGCCGGGGCGGGGCATCCTGGCGATGGACGAGTCGAACGCGACGTGCGGGAAGCGGCTGGCGTCCATCGGGCTGGAGAACACGGAGGCCAACCGGCAGGCGTACCGCACGCTGCTGGTCACGGCGCCGGGCCTGGGCCAGTACATCTCCGGCGCCATCCTTTTCGAGGAGACGCTGTACCAGTCCGCCGTCGACGGCCGCAAGATCGTGGACATCCTGGTGGAGCAGGGCATCGTGCCGGGGATCAAGGTGGACAAGGGCCTTGTCCCGCTCGCCGGCTCCAACAACGAGTCGTGGTGCCAGGGCCTGGACGGCCTGGCGTCCCGCGAGGCCGCCTACTACCAGCAGGGCGCGCGGTTCGCCAAGTGGCGCACCGTCGTCAGCATCCCTAACGGCCCCTCCGAGCTCGCCGTCAAGGAGGCCGCGTGGGGGCTCGCACGCTACGCCGCCATCTCACAGGTTGGTTGGTTTATTTGGTTTCTACTCCTGCCATTATTATTGGCTGCAACCTGCATGCCATGACCTTCATGCATGCAGGACAACGGGCTTGTGCCGATCGTGGAGCCGGAGATCCTGCTGGACGGCGAGCACGGCATCGAGCGCACGTTCGAGGTGGCGCAGAAGGTGTGGGCCGAAACCTTCTACGCCATGGCGGAGAACAACGTCATGTTCGAGGGCATCCTGCTGAAGCCGTCCATGGTGACGCCCGGCGCGGAGGCCAAGGACAGGGCCACCCCGGAGCAGGTGGCCGCGTACACCCTCAAGCTCCTCCACCGCCGGATCCCCCCCTCCGTGCCCGGGATCATGTTCCTCTCCGGCGGGCAGTCGGAGGTGGAGGCGACGCAGAACCTCAACGCCATGAACCAGGGGCCCAACCCGTGGCACGTGTCCTTCTCCTACGCGCGGGCGCTGCAGAACACCTGCCTCAAGACCTGGGGCGGCCAGCCGGACAAGGTCAAGGCGGCGCAGGACGCGCTGCTGCTGCGCGCCAAGGCCAACTCCCTGGCGCAGCTCGGCAAGTACACCTCCGACGGCGAGGCCGCCGAGGCCAAGGAGGGAATGTTCGTCAAGAACTACAGCTACTAATTAATCGCCCGGCCATCACCGCCCGGGATACCGCCGCCCCTCCGAGAGATACGTGTGTACTGATCATGGTTAAGCACGTACTCCGATCCATTTCCATCCCATGAAGCCATGATAATGATGATATGATCCATGGACCATGCATGGTGCTCTGGTCGATGCCGTACGTGTGTCCCTGATACAATACTATTTTAGTACTGATGCTAGTCATCATATATATCGATCGAGCTCGCCACTGCGAAGTCTGAGATAATGCATGTATGCTTGACGGCGAGATCTGAGGAAAAATAATTTCTATATATGCATGTTTCGAGATGGCTCTCCCTTAATTAATTATTACATACCGTGTTACTAGCTTTTGCCTGGCTGCCGGCTATACTTGTTTGCCTCTCATCTGTACAACGACGAACGCTTCAACTTTCAGCAGATGATATGGATAAAATTTATTTTATGAAACCTATATGCATCGGAAACACATGACACGATTACTACACTAGTCCTAGACCCTGTTTGGCACAGCTTATTTTCAGTTTCTTCACAAATTTAATCAGAAGTTCTGCCAAACAGCTAGTTTCTCTAGCAGCTTATTAGTTCAGCTGCTTCTCAGAATACACTAAAAGCAGCCAACAAGCAGAAGCTGCTTTTCATCAGCTTATCAGATAAGCTGCTTTTTCAACAAGCAGCAGCTGTGCCAAACAGGACCCTAATTCACTGCCACATGATCGTATGTTATTTGTATACTCCATTCGTCCTAAAATACAATACCGAAGCGATTTTCAGAGAAAATTAAGGATTCTGGCAACAAAAAAAAATCTTACAACTAATCTGGACAGAGGGAGTGGTTCAGGTGTTAGTTTTCTTAGTGTTTTCTAGATGACGCCAAGTTTAAAAGAATCTTGTATTTCTTGCCATAAAGACGAGATTAAGGACATAGAATACCTTGTGTTTTGGTACAAATTTTAATTAAGCTCAAGACCATTCCTTGCATTTCAGGACGGAGGGCGTATATAAGATTTATTTTGGTAAACGATGAATAATAGATTCATTTTCCCGTTGCGTCATAACTTGCTTGCAAAGAGTATATTATGAGAGAACAGTGCATGATGCAAAAAGAACGAGCAATATATATATATATATATATATATATATATATATATATATATATATATATATATATATATATATATATATATATATATATATATATAGCACTAGGCTCTATTTAACTATAGGAAGTCCCGACCACGTACCGACCAGGTGCGCGACCGCACCGGACCCTTTTTGACTTATTGTACCTAACTGCTTACGCCAAATTATAATACGAGTTATGCTGATGTGTGTATCAGTTTATGCAAATATAGTTTGCGCATATTACGTGCATCGGGCCCACGATCCGGCCCACGCTCTCACAATTATCCAGTACCACGCCGCCACTATAAAAACACCCCCACGCCGCCAGGGATTAGGTTTTAGCGGGGGCGGCGGATCTCTCGGGCGTGCGAGCAACGGTGATCCTGGGGGCCAGCAGCGGTGTCACCTCGAGGCAGGCGACCGACGGCGGCGCTCCACCAGGAACGAGCGACAACGACGCTCCGAGGCAGGGCAAGCGGTGACGACGCTCTCGAAGCGGACGGACGACGACAGCGCACCCTAGGTCTGGTGACAACGACGGTTGTCCCGTCCGCCTCTGCGATGGCTACCGCCACCGCCGCTCCAGCATCTGAGGCGCGACGGCGGATCTGGGGACACGCTCGCAACGGCGGATCCCTGAGGCGCGCACGGCGGCGAGGTGGGAGCGGCTGCGCCATCGGATCCCGAGGGCACGCACGTGACGGCGGCCCCATGAGGTGCGCACGACGGCGATGTGCCAGCGGTCGCGACGGCGGATCCCATGGGGCTCGAGCGCGACAACGTCTCCCTGAGGTGCACGCGGCAGCGACCCCTTGAGGTGCGCACGGCGGTGACGTGGGAGCGACTGCGGCGGTGCGACAGTGGATCTCGTGGGATGTGAGCAACAACGACATCCGTAAGGCGTTCATGACGGCGAGGTGGGAGCAGTTGGTGCAACGAGTCGGGATTCATGCACGCGAGGGTCGACCTCTGAGCGCGTACGACTGCGATGCCATCCAAGGTGGGAGCAGCGATGGCGGATTTCTCTAGGCGCAAGCGACGACGGCATCCTCCCTAGCACGAAGTGGTGGCGCATCCCAGATGCGAGGCGCTAGTTCCACAGGGCAGCGATCCTATTTTTATGCTATTTTGTATACATATTTATGCCAATGTCAATAGAGTTTTATGACATATATTTTAGTTCATGGCTCCACTTCCATCTATTTGTCTGTTTATGATATTTCTATTCATATTTTACGCAAACGATTTATTGATTTTATGCATTATCTCGTTTACTTAATCCAGTGTGTATTGGGTTCCTACCATTTATGCCATATGTATAAGATATATTTACGACCCACACATTTATGCAACAAAATAGAAATTTATAAAAAGGTAACCGATCTAAGAAATGAGATCATTTGCCATGTGTCGGGGACCATAATTAGGGGTACCCTCAAGACTCCTAATTCTCAGCTGGTAACCCCCATCAGCATAAAGCTGCAAAGGCCTGATGGGTGCGACTAAGTCAGGGATCAGTCCATTCGAGCGACTCGATCACGCCTCGCCCGAGCCTAGCCTCGGACAAGGGCGGCCGACCCCGGAGGATTTCCGTCTCGCCCGAGGCCCCCCTCCAACGGCGAACATATTTCCGGCTCGCCCAAGGCCCTGCCTTCGCTAAGAAGCAACCCTGACTAAATCGCCACACCGACCGACCAAGTCGCAGGAGCATTTAATGCAAAGGTGGCCTGACACCTTTATCCTGACGCGCGCCCCCCGGCAGAGCCGAAGTGACCGCCGTCACTTCGCCGCTCCACTGACCGGCCTGACAGAAGGACAGCGCCGCCTGCGCCACTCCGACTGCGGTGCCATTTGACAGAGTGAGGCTAACAGGCAGTCAGGCCCCGCCGGAGGCACCATAGGAAACTCCGCTCCGCCCGACCTAGGGCTCGGACTCGGGCTAAGCCCCGGAAGACGACGAACTCCGCTCCGCCCGACCCCAGGGCTCGGACTCGGGCTAAGCCCCGGAAGACGGCGAACTCCGCTCCGCCCGACCCCAAGGCTCGGACTCGGGCTAAGCCCCGGAAGACGGCGAACTCCGCTCCGCCCGACCCTAGGGCTCGGACTCGGGCTAAGCCCCGGAAGACGGCGAACTCGGCTCCGCCCGACCCAGGGCTCGGACTCGGGCTAAGCCCCAGAAGACGACGAACTCCGCTTCGCCCGACCCCAGGGCTCGGACTCGGGCTAAGCCCCAGAAGACGACGAACTCCGCTTCGCCCGACCCTAGGGCTCGGACTCGGGCTGAGCCCCGGAAGACGGCGAACTCCGTTCCGCCCGACCCAGGGCTCGGACTCCGCCCTGGCCTCAGCCGACGACCTCCGCCTCGCCCGACCCAGGGGCTCGGACTCGGCCTCGGCCACGGAAGACAGACTCGACCTCGGCTACGGAGGAGCCTCCGCATCACCCAACCTAGGGCGCAAGCCAGCCACGTCGACAGGAGGAGCCATCATCACCCTACCCCGAGCTGACTCGGGCCACATGGAACCAGACCGACATCTCATCTGGCTAGCTCCGCCAGATAGGCAATGATGGCGCCCTGCATGCTCTGTGACGACGACGGCTCTCAGCCCCCTTACGGAAGCAAGAGGACGTCAGCAAGGACCCAACCGCTCCGACAGCTGTCCCTCCGCCATGCTCCATCGCTCCTCCAACGGCCACGACATCACACCAGCTGGATGCCAAAATCTCTCCGGCTGCCACGACGACATGTACTTAGGGCGCTAGCTCTCCCCCGCTAGACACGTAGCACTCTGCTACACCCCCCATTGTACACCTGGATCCTCTCCTTACGCCTATAAAAGGAAGGACCAGGGCCCTCTTAGAGAGGGTTGGCCGCGCGGGGACGAGGACGAGAACAGGCGCTCGCTTGGGGCCGCTCGCTCCCTCTCTCGCGTGGACGCTTGTAACCCCCTACTGCAAGCGCACCTGACCTGGGCGCGGGACGAACACGAAGGCCGCGGGATTCCCACCTCTCTCACGCCGGTCTCCGGCCGCCTCGCTCTTCCCCCCTTCGCGCTCGCCCTCGCGCTCGACCCATCTGGGCTGGGGCACGCGGCGACATTCACTCGTCGGCCCAGGGACCCCCCGGTCTCGAAACACCGACAGTTGGCGCGCCAGGTAGGGGCCTGCTGCGTGTTGACGAACAGCTTCCCGTCAAGCTCCAGATGGGCAGTCTCCAGCAACCTCTCCAACCCGGGACGGTGCTCCGTTTCGGGAGCCTTGAGTTCATGTCCCTCGACGGCAGCTACGACATGATACTCCTTCCACCGCCGCGCGACGACGACAATGGCGGCTGGCAGCCCGCTCGCCGGCGGCGGAATCAGCGACGTCTTCCCCGCATGGTGGGAGAGCAACCTTCGAGCTTGCCCCGTCCTCTCCCTCGCCGACGGAGGAGGAGGCGGGGCAACCAAGGCCAAACAGGAGACAGCGCCTCGTCGGCTGTCGAGCGAGCCGACGGCCCCGGCACCCCGACGGGGGGCGCACCGGGCGTCGACCTCGCGTTTGAGATGAAGGCGAGCGCCGTCTCCCCGCGACACGCCAATCCCGAGCAAGCAGACGGCGCCAGCGCGCTCGCGGAAAGCTTGCTGGACGTCACCCTCGCACCTGAGATGACGGTGCAGTCAGTCCCCGACGTGACTTCATCACCGCTCGACGACCAAAAGGTACCGACCGATTCCCATCCTACGTCATTTGGATTCAGCCTCAACCCGCCTAGCGACCTCGCTTTGGCGGACGCTCTCGTAGAGGCGAGTCCAAACCCTCTGGGGTTTCGCATGCGGTCGCCTTGGAACTGGCTGACGGACGTCTCGACCTGCGGGCCCTCCGGGTCCGAGGAAGAGGACGGGCCCAACATCTATTGGGATTTCTCTGGACTTGGCAACCCCGGTGCCATGCGGGACTTCATGGCCGCATGTGACTACTGCCTTTCCGACTGTTCCGACGGTAGCTGCAGCCTCGACGACGAGGACTGCGGCCCAAGCCGCGAATGTTTCCACGTCGATCTAGGGGGTCCCTCCGAAGGCAATCATCTCGGCATGCCGGAGGATGGTGATCTCCCTAGGCCAGTGCCCCGCGTCGACATCCCACGGGAGCTAGCTGTGGTCCCCGTTCAGGCGGGGGGCCATGACCCACAGCTCGAGCAAATCCGCGGGGCGCAGGCCAGGTTCGACGAGGGAGCAGAGGCGCTTGAGCTGATCCGCCAGGACGTCGGGCAGGCATGGGCGGGCCAACCCCCGGCCGGAGAAATACGTCATCTGCCCCAGGGTCTCCAGCACAGCGTCGCCGACGACGCCAGGGTCAGGCCGCCACCCGCATCTAGTGGCGTCGGCCAGAACCTGGCTGCCGCAGCGATGCTTCTCCGCGCGATGCCGGAGCCATCAACCACTGAGGGCCGGTGAATCCAGGGGGAGCTCAAGAATCTCCTGGAAGGCGCCGCGGTCCGACGGGCCGAGAGCTCTGCCTCCCGAAGGCAGGGATACCCCTCGGAACCTCATGCCGCGACTTCCCGATTCATGCGGGAAGCCTCGGTCTACACCGGACGCACGCGCAACACCGCGCCTGCGGCCCCGGGCCGCCTCGGCAACGAGCACCATCATCGCGACCGTCGGGCCCACCTCGACGAGAGGGTGCGCCGAGGCTACCACCCCAGGCGTGGGGGACGCTACGACAGCAGGGAGGATCGGAGCCCCTCGCCCGAACCACCCGGTCCGCAGGCCTTCAGCCGGGCCATCCGACGGGCGCCGTTCCCGACCCGGTTCCGACCCCCGACTACTATCACAAAGTACTCGGGGGAGACGAGACCGGAACTGTGGCTCGCGGACTACCGTCTGGCCTGCCAACTGGGTGGAACGGATGATGACAACCTCATCATCCGCAACCTCCCCCTGTTCCTCTCTGACTCCGCTCGCGCCTGGTTGGAGCACCTGCCCCCGGGGCAGATCTCCAAATGGGACGACCTAGTCCAAGCTTTCGCCGGCAATTTCCAGGGCACGTACGTGCGCCCCGGGAATTCCTGGGATCTCCGGAGCTGCCGGCAGCTACCGAGAGAGTCCCTCCGGGACTACATCCGGCGATTCTCGAAGCAGCGCACCGAGCTGCCCAACATCACCGACTCGGATGTCATTGGCGCGTTCCTCGCCGTCACCACCTGCCGCGACCTAGTGAGCAAGTTGGGTCACAAGACCCCCACCAGGGCGAGCGAGCTGATGGACATCGCCACCAAGTTCGCCTCCGGCCAGGAGGCGGTCGAGGCCATCTTCCGAAAGGATAAGCAGCCCCAGGGCCGCCCATCGGAAGATGCTCCCGAGGCGTCAACTCAGCGCGGCGCCAAGAAGAAAGGTAAGAAGAAGTCGCAAGCGAAACGCGCCGCCGCCGACGCGGACCTTGTCGCCGTCGCCGAGTACAAGAACCCTCGGAAACCCCCCGGAGGTGCCAACCTCTTCGACAAGATGCTCAAGGAGCCATGCCCCTATCACCAGGGGCCCGTCAAGCACACCCTTGAGGAGTGCGTCATGCTTCGGCGCCACTTCCACAGGGCTGGGCCACTCGCAGAGGGTGGCAGGGCCCGCGATAATGACAAGAAGGAAGATCACCAAGCAGGAGAGTTCCCCGAGGTCCGCGACTGCTTTATGATCTACGGTGGACAAGCGGCGAATGCCTCGGCTCGGCACCGCAAGCAAGAGCGCCGGGAGGTCTGCTCGGTGAAGGTGGCGGCGCCAGTCTACCTAGACTGGTCCGACAAGCCCATCACCTTCGACCAAGCTGACCACCCCGACCACGTGCCGAGCCCAGGGAAATACCCGCTCGTCGTCGACCCCGTCATCGGCGACGTCAGGCTCACCAAGGTCCTCATGGACGGAGGCAGCAGCCTCAACATCATCTACGCCGAGACCCTCGGGCTCCTGCGTGTTGATCTGTCCTCTGTCCGGGCAGGCGCTGCGCCCTTCCATGGGATCATCCCCGGGAAGCGCGTCCAACCCCTCGGACAGCTCGACCTTCCCGTCTGCTTCGGAACACCCTCCAACTTCCGAAGGGAGACCCTGACGTTCGAGGTGGTCGGGTTCCGAGGAACCTACCACGCGGTACTGGGGAGGCCTTGCTACGCGAAGTTCATGGCCATCCCCAACTACACCTACCTGAAGCTCAAGATGCCGGGCCCCAACAGGGTCATCACCGTCTGCCCCACATACAAGCACGCGTTCGAATGCGACGTGGAGTGCATGGAGTACGCCGAGGCCCTCGCCGAGTCCGAGGCCCTCATCTCCAACCTGGAAAGCCTCACTAAGGAGGCGCCAGACGTGAAACGTCATGCCGGCAACTTCGAGCCAGTGGAGACGGTTAAGGCCGTCCCCCTCGACCCCAGCAGCGACGCCTCCAAGCAGATCCGGATCGGCTCCGGGCTCGATCCCAAATAGGAAGCAATGCTCGTCGACTTCCTCCGCGCGAACGCCGACGTCTTCGCGTGGAGTCCCTCGGACATGCCCGGCATACCGAGGGATGTCGCCGAGCACTCGCTGGATATTCGGGCCGGAGCCCGACCCGTCAAGCAGCCTCTGCGCCGATTCGACGAGGAGAAGCGCAGAGCGATAGGCGAGGAGATCCACAAGCTAATGGCGGCAGGGTTCATCAAAGAGGTATTCCATCCCGAATGGCTTGCCAACCCTGTGCTTGTGAGAAAGAAAGGGGGGAAATGGCGGATGTGTGTAGACTACACCGGTCTCAACAAAGCATGTCCGAAGGTTCCCTACCCTCTGCCTCGCATCGACCAAATCGTGGATTCCACTGCTGGGTGCGAAACCCTGTCTTTCCTCGATGCCTACTCAGGGTATCATCAAATCAAGATGAAAGAGTCCGACCAGCTCGCGACTTCTTTTATCACACCCTTCGGCATGTACTGCTATGTCACCATGTCGTTCGGTTTGAGGAATGCGGGCGCGACGTACCAGCGGTGCATGAACCATGTGTTCGGCGAACACATTGGCCGCACGGTCGAGGCCTACGTCGATGACATCGTAGTCAAGACGAGGAAGGCCTCTGACCTCCTTTCTGACCTTAAAACGACATTCCAATGTCTCAGGGTGAAAGGCGTCAAGCTCAATCCCGAAAAGTGTGTCTTCGGGGTGCCCCGAGGCATGCTCTTGGGGTTCATCGTCTCCGAGCGGGGCATCGAAGCCAACCCGGAGAAGATCGCAGCCATCACCAGTATGGGGCCCATCAAGGACTTGAAAGGCGTACAGAGGATCATGGGATGCCTCGCGGCCCTGAGCCGTTTCATCTCACGCCTCGATGAAAGAGGTCTACCTCTGTACCGCCTCTTAAGGAAGGCCGAGTGCTTCACTTGGACCCCTGAGGCCGAGGAAGCCCTCGGGAACCTGAAGGCGCTCCTCACAAAGGCACCTATCTTGGTGCCCCCAGCTGCCGGAGAAGCCCTCCTGGTCTACGTCGCCGCGACCACTCAGGTGGTTAGCGCCGCGATTGTGGTCGAGAGGCAAGAAGAGGGGCATGCATTGCCCGTTTAGAGGCCGGTTTACTTCGTCAGCGAGGTACTGTCCGAAACCAAGATCCGTTACCCACAAGTTCAGAAGCTGCTATATGCAGTGATCCTGACCCGGCAGAAGTTGCGACACTACTTCGAGTCTCATCCGGTAACTGTGGTGTCATCCTTCCCCCTAGGAGAGATCATCCAGTGCCGAGAGGCCTCGGGTAGGATTGCAAAGTGGGCGGTGGAGATCATGAGCGAGACGATCTCGTTCGCTCCCCGGAAAGCCATTAAGTCCCAGGTCTTGGCGGACTTCGTGGCCGAATGGGTCGACACCCAGCTGCCGACGGCTCCGATCCAACCGGAGCTCTGGACCATGTTTTTCAACGGGTCGTTGATGAAGACGGGAGCCGGCACAGGCCTACTCTTCATCTCGCCCCTCGGGAAACACCTACGCTATGTGCTACGCCTCCACTTCCCGGCGTCCAACAATATGGCTAAGTACGAGGCTCTGGTCAATGGGTTGCGGATCGCCATCGAGCTAGGGGTCCGGCGCCTGGACGCTCGCGGTGACTCGCAGCTCGTCATCGACCAAGTCATGAAGAACTCCCACTGCCGCGACCTGAAGATGGAGGCCTACTGCGATGAGGTTCAGCGCTTGGAAGACAATTCTACGGGCTCGAGCTTAACCACATCGCTCGGCGCCACAACGAGACTACGGACGAGCTGGCTAAAATAGCCTCGGGGCGAACAACGGTTCCCCGGACGTCTTCTCCCGGGATCTGCATCAACCCTCCGTCAAGATCGACGACACGCCCGAGCCCGAGGTACCCTCGGCCCAGTCCGAGGCGCCCTCGGCTCGGCCCGAGGCGCCCTCGGTTCAGCCCGAGGTACCCTCGGTGTGACGGAACCTCCCAAGTAATTAGGCCCACCTACAGTTGTCCTTGTCTAACAGACATCAGACACCCTGTAGATGTTCCTAAGTTACTTGACAAGCTCGGTATCTTTCCTTACCTTACCAGGAACGTCTCACCCGTCTTGCAGACATTACAGAACATCGGAGATAAAGAAATGCGGAAGCGAATTACATAACTTACATTTATTTCAAAGCAAGCTTGAGTTATTTTATTACAGACCAGAACTAAAAGTGAGTGCAGAGTAGTAATATTATACAAACCAAGGGAGGCACAGACTCCTCCCGATAATTTATAAGCAAAAGATCCTATGTGGAGGACCGAGTCCTCCCGCACTTCAGTCTTGTTTTTCTTCTTTGGGAACCACCTTGGCACAGAAGCAGCAAAAGTCTGCTACTTCCTCACCTAAAACAACGAAGGGATAAACCCTGAGTATGGAATTACTCAGCAAGTCTTACCCGACTAAAGAAAAGACTCTCAAGGGTATGCTGGTTATATGGGAGTCAAGGTAAGGCTTTTCAATAATCAAAGACTCTGTTTTGCAGAAATGCTTACTAAAGTGGATCCTTAAAAATCCAATTTTATTTGTCAAGTTAAGTAAAATTACCTGCACTAGAGTTCTTTCTACCCTAGTTCAATCACTGGTCCTGCACTAGCCAATTTCTTAAAAAAGCCCCTCATCTTTAGTGGAATGCTACGTGTAAGTCAGTGGCCAAGTCTCCATAACCGCGGAGGTACGGCGATCCGAATCGATTATACTCAGCTGAGGATCTCCAATCACATGACATATGTAGCACTTAACCCTTGCATATGTCAACCCGCCACCGGGGTTCTTAAGACCGGATCAGGTTCACGCAAACCGAGAGCACAGATACACCACCGTCCAGCCTCTTGCCACGGAGGGTACACGCTACTCTCGCCACCGCTCCACGCCCATTTCGTGTTATCTTATTCCGACCTTAGTTTGCCCAAGGCAAGGCTTACCCATGACGAGGCATGTGACCAGTTAAAGGGTCCTCGGTCAGCAGGCCTACAACGACAAGGTCCTTAATCGACTCAGACGGAGACACTACACCGAGACTCTCTTCTCGTGCAAGTCACCCGCCCGGTCTCAGCTTAATCTTTTTAACCCAAAACTTGGTACCTGGCAGAGGTACATCTTTTCCGATGTTGAATCCATCACGGCCATGATGGATCCACCATCAAGTTTTATTTTTGAAAACATCCCACCCACTTTTGCCACAACATCTTTTGTAAAAACAAAACCTTTTGTTTTTCTAAAGCAAAGCTAAGCATCAAAAAGCTTTTGTAAAACAGGTGATCAAGGAAGGTAATCAAATTCAAGGAAGGTAATGCAGGAATTGTTTTAGCAATCAACTCCTATCACCTAATGCATCAAGCAAGTGAGAAAGATTTAAAAATATCAAGGGAGGTGGCAAATGCACCGGGGCTTGCCTTTGTTTACAGGTGATTCGGGTTCGGATCCACAGATATCGAAGTAGAAGCAGTTGCCTGCTTGCGAATCCGAAGGTGGTGGTGTCCTGTCTTCGGTGACTTCTATCTCTTCTTCACGTTCTAATCATAACCATACATATGTATAAGAATGGATGCCATGGGATGCTCATGAGGATGCAAAGATAATATAAACTTATTATCTATGTCTTGAATACAACTTTCCTTCACGGAATTCCGGAAACTTAGGGTTTCCGGAGTCGGTAAAGGAGTTCATAGGGCAGGGGGGTGATTTTGGGGTTTGGTGATCAAACAAGGTCCAAATCAATTCAAACTTTACCCAAGGCTTCTAAATATTGTTTTAAGTTCCCATAAAAAGTTTGGGCATTTTTGGACTTACCAATTATTTTCTAAAAATCTATAACTAATACTTTTAACTACTTTAAATACCCTAAAATTTCTTATTTCCACTAAAAATCACAAAACTATTTTTACTAAATTCTAGGGAAAATAAAAAACCTAGGAAAATTAGTTTCACAATTTTAGCATTTTCTACATTTTTCTACATATTTCTAAAGCTCTGCTGAAAAAGAAAAAGGTTTCAACAGTAATGGGCTGGATTCAGCCCAGGCGGCCCAGTCCAGAGAGGAAAACGCGCGCGTGCGCCCGCGCCCTAGCGGCTTTGCAGAAAGGGCCCTGAAGTTTTTACTAACTGAGAACGAGTTATTTCACTGTTTAACCAAGTCACTGACTGTTTGCACAAAAGTCCTTCCTCTTCTACCTATTCTGCGTTTAAAGTCCCCGACGCCGTTCAAGCGCGGCCGTGCTCCGGCGAGCCAGCAGACCGGCCGAACGGGACCGTGACCGGCGCTTAGCTTTGGCGTAAACCGAATTCACTACCTGAAGAACGTTTCCCCTAATTTAATTGCACAAATGATCAAATGTTTTGCTCTGGCCACGGTGACCGTGAGTATTGCGGCTAGGTAGTCGCGTTCCCGGCGACCAGAGGATTTCTAATTCAATTGCATGCGTCGGTGAGTTTGAGGGAAGCTTAAGGATGCTAAAACGAGATTAGAGAGGGCGTGATCGGACCTGGGGAGGGCTGGCCACGACGAGCTTGGGTTCACGGCGTTCTTCAACCGGTTTGGGGGAAATTCCAAATTCAAGTTCTCTGGTGGGGGGTTTGGGATGCAGGTGGGTGCAGTAGATGCTTGGATGCATGGCGGAGCTGGGGGTACGGTCAATTTATAGCGCCCGCGGGCGGTGGTGCTCAATTTGGCCGAGCCGTGTTGGCGGCCGGAGATAAAGAAGAAGGCGGCGCGGTGAATACGTGGCTAACGCCGTGGCAAGCTCACCGGCGACGATTAGATGGCCGTAGCGATTCACGGTGTCGCGGTGGAAAGCAAAACCACGCGGCGCGATGCCGGGAAGCGGCGGGTCTCCGGCGAGCTAATCCGCTCCAGCCGCAAAGCGGGGGGGGGGGGGAAGAAATGGAAGGCCGTCGGAGTGGTGTCCAGGTCAGGGGCAGTGACGATCTTTTGACGCCGCGAAGTTATCCACTTACCCGAGCGCGAATCGTGACGCCGGCGACGTGAATCACGGCGGAGAGGTTACCGGCGTCGAGCTGTCCAAGCTGGCGTCCTTATCAGTGCACTGTACCATCGAGGAGCTTGTTCAGAGTGCCTGACAGACAATGTTTAAGCTTCTTTTTCTCTGATTTTCAAATGGCAACACACCCAGTGACCTATAGCAAAGTTGTAGTGCTATAATCCATCGATATCTTTGCTACAATGTGCTCCTACAAAAAGTCACTGGATCCCCTTCAAAAGCGAGCTCAAAGTTTATGTCATAACACTGTTAATCTGTATTTCAGACTTCAGGCAGCCTGACAGTCCATCTTTGATTGGGTTTTTCTCCAAATTTCACATAAGACCATGGCTTGAACCCTTAAACAAAGTTGTTCTCCTATGATTGGTCTTCAACTTTGATGTGGTCACCTAACATGAATTCTCACTATTTTGAAAGCTACACAGCCCCAAAGTTGGGCCTACAACCCTGTTTTCAGACTTAGCATAGGAATCAAAATCAAGGTCCTTTTTGCAAATGAGTCCAAAACTTAGGGTTTGGCTTGCAAATTCACATATATGTGACCCAAATGACTAAAGATACCTATTTAACTTGGTTTTTGCACTTTAGTCCAAAAGTGGACTAATTTTGCACATAGGTACCTAGGGTTTGGTTTCAGGGTTTTCCAGGGTTCCAATTAGGGTTTCTGGTATCCCAGGGGTATAAATGTGATTCAACTTTATTTTTGGGGTCATTTTATGACTTTTACCCTAAAGCTTTTAGGTTTTCTCAACTTGGGTTAGGTTTTACCCCTTTTAATCCCTATTTAGGGTTAAGTTCCTTAACCAGGGTTCTATTTGCAAAAACATTAAAACAATACAACTTGTTTGAAATTTTTGCCTAGTGAATGCACTCTAGGTGTGTCAAACATATGCAATGCCAATGCTTATGATGCCATGCTCAAGATTTAGTTACAGTAACACCAGGGGTGTTACATCCTTCCCCCCATAAAAGAATCTCGTCCCGAGATTAAAAGTCCTAGGGTAAATAATGGTAAAGGAAACACATCACATTTTTATTTCCTTAATTCTGGTACAAGGCAGGGGTAATGTGGGGGTTACTTCTTTATTACAACAGCTATACAGGCTTTACAATTTACATGAGGCTAGAAAGCCTGGGAAATTCTTATTCAAGAAGTCTTGAGTTTCCCAAGTAGCTTCATCTTCAGAATGCTGGTTCCACTGTATCTTGTAGAACTTGAGAGTCTTTCTTCGGGTGATCCTGTCCTTTTGATCCAGAACTCGAATAGGATGTTCCGAGTATGTTAAATCTGGTTCCAGGACAACATCAGTCACTTCAATGGTTCGATCAGGAACCTGAAGACACTTCTTCAATTGTGACACGTGGAACACATTATGCACAGCAGACAATGTTTCGGGGAGCTGAAGTCGGTATGCCACTGGTCCACATTGCTCAAGCACTAGGAATGGACCAATGTACCTGGGTGCCAGTTTCCCTTTAACCCCAAAACGCGATACACCTTTCATTGGTGAGACCTTCAGGTAAACATAGTCTCCTTCCAGGAAATATAAGGGCATTCGCCGTGTGTCTGCATAACTCTTCTGACGAGCTTGTGCCTTCTTCATATTATAAATAATTTTCTGAACCTTATCCTCGGCCTCTTTCACCATATCAGGCCTAAAGAAGTATCTTTCTCCAGGTTCAGACCAATTTAGCGGAGTACGACATCGACGTCCATATAAAGCTTCAAAGGGTGCCATCTTGATACTTTCTTGATAGCTATTATTATATGAAAACTCCGCTAAAGGCAAACATTCATCCCATTTCGGTGAGAAGTCCAGAACACATGCCCGCAGCATATCTTCAAGTATTTGGTTCACTCTCTCAGTCTGTCCACTGGTTTGAGGATGATAAGCCGAACTGTGGAGTAATTTAGTACCCAAGGATTTGTGAAGTGCTTCCCAAAACTTGGCTACAAATTGAGGTCCACGATCCGACACAATGGTCTTTGGAACACCATGCAAACTGAGAATACAGGCAATATACAATTGGGCGTAGACAGTAACCGGGGAATCTGTCTTGACCGGAAGAAAGTGAGCAATCTTTGTAAGTCGATCAATTATAACCCAAATAGAGTCATACCCTTTTGTCGTCCTGGGCAGTCCCACAATAAAGTCCATACTGATGTCTTCCCATTTCCATGTTGGGATTGGCAAAGATTGTAATGGACCAGCAGTTTTCATGTGTATGGCCTTGACACGTCTGCAAGTGTCACACTTAGCCACATAGCGTGCAATTTCAATCTTCATTTTTGTCCACTAGTAATGTTGCTTTAAATCTTGGTACATCTTAGTGCTTCCGGGATGAATAGAATAACGACTAAGATGTGCTTCATCAAGAATTTGCTGGCGGAGCTCTTCGTTCTTTGGCACGACTATGCGGTTTTTAAACCATATCACACCTTGATCGTCTTCCTTGAAACATTTGGCTACTCCAGCCTTTATCTTCTCTCGTATGTGCTTCATACCCAGATTATCCTTTTGAGCATCAATTATCCTTTGCAAAATGATTGACTCAAGCTTTAGCTGATTTAGAGTCCCTTGTTGGATTATCCCCAGGTTTAGTTTTTCCATCTCTTGACACAAAGTGTTCTCGGAGGTCTTCATTGTAAGACAGTGGCAGGAAACCTTACGGCTCAGTGCATCTGCCACCACATTGGCTTTGCCTGGGTGATAATGGATCTCCAGTTCATAGTCTTTAATAAGCTCAAGCCATCGTCTTTGCCTCATATTTAATTCTGACTGGGTGAAGATGTACTTCAGACTTTTATGATCTGTATATATGTGACAGATATTTCCCAGCAGATAGTGACGCCAAATCTTCAGGGCATGAACCACAGCAGCTACCTCCAGATCATGAGTTGGATAATGCTCCTCATGTCGGCGCAACTGCCTTGAAGCATACGCAATTACTCGGCCCTCTTGCATCAGTACACAGCCGAGCCCACTGCCAGATGCATCACAATATACATCAAAAGGCTTAGTGATGTCCGGTTGAGCCAATACCGGAGCAGTGGTCAATAATGTCTTCAGTTGCTCAAAGGCTTCATTACACTTAGAAGACCAATTGAACTTAATGTCATTCTTCAATAAACTTGTGATTGGCTTCACAAGCTTAGAAAAATCTGGTATGAATCTGCGATAATACCCAGCTAGTCCAAGAAAACTCCGGACTTGGTGAACAGTTGTTGGGGGTTTCCACTCCAGAATATCTTTGACCTTGCTAGGATCTACCGCAATTCCTTTAGCCGATAACACGTGCCCCAAAAATTGAATTTCCTCCAGCCAGAACGCGCACTTGCTGAACTTGGCATATAGCTGATGTTCCCTCAGGCGCGTCAATACAATCCGTAGATGCTGAGCATGGTCCTCTTCATTCTTAGAATATATCAAGATATCATCGATGAAGACCACCACGAACTTGTCCAACTCGGGCATGAACACCGAGTTCATCAAATAAGTGAAGTGGGCAGGAGCATTTGTGAGCCCGAAAGACATTACCAGGTATTCAAACAATCCATACCGCGTAGCAAACGCGATTTTCGGTATATCCTCGGGCCGAATACGAATTTGATGATAACCCGACCTGAGATCAATTTTGGAAAATACCCTCACCCCAATCAGTTGATCAAATAAGATGTCGATCCTTGGAAGAGGGTACTTATTCTTGATGGTGACCTCATTCAGGGGTCGATAATCCACGCACATTCGCAAGGTTTGATCCTTCTTCTTAACAAAAATGGCAGGGCAACCCCATGGGGACGAGCTTGGCCAGATGAATCCCTTATTCAATAGATCTTGTAATTGAATCTTCAATTCCGCCAACTCATTAGGGGGCATACGGTACGACCTTCGAGAGATGGGAGCCGTACCGGGCTTTAACTCAATTACAAATTCTACATCTCTT
Source organism: Zea luxurians (assembly GCA_029449295.1). Lineage (NCBI taxonomy): Eukaryota > Viridiplantae > Streptophyta > Magnoliopsida > Poales > Poaceae > Zea > Zea luxurians. Next base: position 49,943,495 of record JAOPSE010000021.1, read on the forward strand.
TCAGGGGGCAGTCCAGGCAAATCTTCCAGAAATACATCTGGAAACTCACATACTACCGGAATGTTCTTGATCTCCAGTACAATAGCTTCATATACTCTACCAGAAGTTTTGGCTGGATTGGTTGCGGGGAGAGTCAAAAGAATCTCTTCTTGATTATAGCTCAACCTGACGGTTCTGAGTTCAGTGTTGAGAATTGCCTTGTGTTGGGTTAACCAATTCATACCCAATATTACATCTATATCCTGGCCTTTCAGAACAATCATGTTAGCAGGAAAGTTCCGTCCGGCCATTGTTACTGGCACTCCATAGGCCACTTCTCTAGTAAAAATGTGTCCCCCAGGTGAATGAATTTTAAATCCCTCCTTTGATTCATGGTATGCAATGTGATGTTTCTCCACAAATTTCTTGCTAATGAATGTATGTGAAGCACCAGAATCAAAAAGAATAATTGCAAGATGTCGGTGTTTAGGGTCCGACCGCACACCTGGGGTTGCCCCTCGAGGTGTTTTAGGAGTAGGAAGGTGTCAACAACTGTAGCAAAATGGTTCGCACTGATCGCACGAGAGACGGTAGACGAGGTTTACAGGTTCGGGCCGCTTAGTGATGCGTAACACCCTACGTCCTGATGAGTATGCTTGGTGGGAATGATTACAGGAAAGCCCTCTGGATTAAGAATACAGAGAGTTGATGTGGGTGGCTAAGTAATGGGTCGAATGTTCTGAAGGGGTGCCCCCTAGGCCTTATATACTCGACCGTGGGGCAGTACATATGGATAAGATAACAACAAGTGGCTAAAAGATAGTGAACCTCTCGAGATTATCCTTTACGTAACCCTCGCCGACTTATCTTCACGTGGCTCCGTTGCATGGAGGCCCCGACGCGGGAAAGTCGGATCTCCGTTGCAGCCATTCGCTCGACGCTATGGGCCGTCCGGGTTCGCACCAATCCGGCCTCATGTCGTCCTGCGTTGCTGGTTGCTTTTCCCCAGGCCCACGAAAGAACAACCTTACGATTTATTGGGCCCTTGGGCCTTTCGTGAGGTCCTTTACTCTTTTAGTGGACCCGGGGGATATCTATCCCCCACAAGCCCCCGATCTTTGGGTTAATTTAGAGGTAATCAACCTGAAGATCTCAGGTCCAGCTTGTAGGTGATTTGAAGAAAGATGGCTCCTTGTTGTTCTCTCCTGCTTCGATCACTTGTTGACCAAAACCTAGCTTCGTGCCTGTGCCTTAGAGATCGGCATTCCTGTTTGTAGGATTCTGAACTTCATTGGGTGCACCGGAGGTGCACCCAATGGGTGTAGCCCCCGAGCTTCGAGTAGATTTTAGAAAATAATCTACTCGAAGGTCTTCAGCAGAGATTACTTCCATTTGTGTTCCTTTATTCCAGTTGAGGATTGGTTTCTTAATCTTGTCCCATGCCCTTAGAAATTGGTGCTATCCTGGCTTAGAATAACAATCCATGGGGTGCACCGAAGGTGCACCCAATGGGTGTAGCCCCCGACCTTCAAGTGGATTTTTTGAGGATAATTCGCTTGAAGGTCTTCTTTTTGTGTCCTTTCGCTGAAGATTACTCTTTCTGCTTATAAAAAAGTTGGCATGATGTCATCCGTGCTATGTCATCAATATTATGCTTCAGAGGTCAGCATGTGTTTTGTCTTTTGCAGCCGAATTTGCAATCCTTCTATATCTTGCTAGGTAGCATAGTTTATTTGCTCTGCAACTGATTGGACATTCGATGGACGTTCTCTGTCTAGTCTTCAAGTCATGTCTGTCGACCATATTTTGCACTCTGCTGGCTATACTTGGCTTCCCTCTAACTCTTGTTGATATCTCATTTTTGTCTTGAGGCATTCACTGCATGCTCTGTACAGATGTGACCATTTTGAAAAATATACTGACAATTCCTGGGCGTCCCCCCCCCAATGGGTGTGGGCAAGGGACGGCTTGGTACGCTGAGTGTTTTAACTGGTTGCTTCTGAGTTGTAATGTGATGGGACGTCGGGTGTAATCATATCCTTTGCGCTGTTGACTGGAGTCCCAATGGGTGTAGTGCTGCATGAAACGGCGTCAGCCGCCTGACGTGTCTTTGGACGGGTGGAGGTGTATATTGAATGCTTAGCGACTGTTCAGTGACCGCAGTTGGAGGTGAGCGGTTGCCTTTCTCTTCTATAAATAACGCTGTTGCCCCTCTGGTTTCTTCACATCTCTTCGCTATTCCTTACTGCTTCCTTCTCTTCTTTCCCGCTTGCTTCCACCATGGGAAAAAACAACAAGCGCAAGCACGAGCCGACGCCTCCATCGGAGGACTTCGGCGACTCGGAGTACTCGGAGGAGGAGTTCTCCTCCGAGTCCGAGAGGTCTCCGGCCCCCGTCTCTCCCCCGGCGTCGTCCGATGACTCGGACGACTCCCAGGGGATAGCCGCGGAGGTCTGGACGTACATCCGGGCCGTCGAGCGCTCCGGGCTCGAGGGCTCGGATGAGTCTGAGTACTCCTCGGATGAGGAGGACTCGGACGGCGGCGGCGAGGGCGGGGACGACGACGACGACGACGATGACGACGACGACGACGACGACGACGGCAGCGGCAGTGGCGGGGGCGGCGGCAATGTCAGCAGCAGGGGCAGCACCAAGAGCGGCGGCAGCAGGGGCAGCACCAGGGGCGGCGGCAGCAGGGGCGGCACCAAGAGCAGCGGCAGCGGCAGGGGCAGGGCCAGTGGCTAGATGCCACTGGTCTTTTTAGATATTAGTATAGATTAGAAGTAGTATAGTTAAATAATGTAGTAGTATTAGTAATGTAGAGTAGTACAGTGTAGTGTAGTAGTAGTAGTAGCAGTAGGGGAGTATCAACTCATAATGAGTTGATTTGTAAGTATTGCCACTTCCCTTAAATGAAGAATGAATTTGGTTTCCTCTTGATGACTCGCTTTGTTTGACTATAAATCTGATTCTTTTGAGACCATAGACGAACAGCCTGATCATTATACTGACGCTTCCGAGCAATATTGCAGCCTGTATCAATGTTTTTAGAAGTAATGCCGAGTGATTGAAGGTCAGCGTTGGCATTTTAGAAGTAATGCCGAACGATTGAACTCGAGATCAACGTTTTAGAGGCAATGCCGAGTGATTGAGTAGCGACGCCGGCATTTTAGAGGCAACGCCGGGTTTTTTGAACTCAAGGTCGGCGTTTTAGAGGCAACGCCGAGTTATTGAACTCAGGATCAGCGTTTTAGAGGCACGCCGAGTGATTAAAGGTCGTTGTCAGCATTTCAGAAGTAATGCCGAGTGATTGAAGGTCAACGTTGGCATTTTAGAAGTAATGCCGAACGATTGAACTCGAAACCAGCGTTTTAGGGGCAACGCCGAGTGACTGAGTAGCGACGCCGGCGTTTTAGAGGCAACACCGAGTTATTGAACTCGAGGTCAGCGTTTTAGAGGCAACGCCGAGTGACTGAGTAGCGACGCCGGTGTTTTAGAGGCAACACCGAGTTATTGAACTCGAGGTCAGCGTTTTAGAGGCAACGCCGAGTGACTGAGTAGTGACGTCGGCGTTTTAGAGGCAGCGCCGAGTTATTGAACTCGAGATCAGCGTTTTAGAGGCAACGCCGAGTTATTAAGGGTCGTTATCGGCATTTTAGAAGTAATGCCGAGCGATTGAGCTCAAGATCGACGTTTTAGAGGTAACGCCGAGTGACTGAGTAGTGACGTCGGCATTTTAGAGGCAACGCCGAGTTATTTTGAGGATTAACACCCGAGTGGAGGGATGGCCCACCAGTTTTTTGGAAATAACTGCCGAATGACCAGGTGGCATGCTGGGATTTCGGGAACAACTGCCGGGTGATGACTGGGCACTTTTTGAAACGGTATCTGGTCCGAGAATATCCCATAAGAGTTGCACTTTTAGCCGCCTTTGCTTTCCGCGCCCTAGTTCTTGCATTCCTGCTTCCAAATCCTCTCTGCGCTCGCCTCCAATCTGCTCACTTGGTGAAATCGAGATGGCTCCCAAGAGAAAAATCGCGAGCTCTTCCGCTGTGGTGATTCCTCCAATTGATCCCAACAGCCAGTTGCCTTTCGCAGGTAACCACATGTCCATCATCTCTGAAGCCGAACTCCTCCACCTCGTGTCCATCGAGGTTCTTCCTCCACGGGAACTCTGTTCTTGGCGGATTTGCCACGGGACTACGGTCCCGACGGAGGATACCCACGAGTCCGTGGTTTACGCTCCTTTTCTTCTCCGCGGCCTTGGCCTTCCTATTTCTCCCTTTTTCCGTGGTCTTCTTGATTTCTACCACATCAACCTAACCCATCTGAACCCTAACTCAATTCTGCAAATTTCTATCTTCGTCCACTTATGTGAGGCCTTTCTTGGCGTGCTGCCGCATTTTGGCTTGTGGAAACACCTGTATCATTGTCGCCCTGGGATGGCCGGGGGACAACATCAGTTGGTTGGAGGTGCCAGCTTGGAGATGCGCCGGGGACGGAAAACTGAATATCTTGAGATTCCCCTTAAGGACAGCATTAAGGGATGGCGCCTGGAGTGGTTTATAGTTGATAACTATGGAAATTCTCTCCCCCCCCGGTCAGGAAGACAGCCAGATGTTCGCACCCCGAGCTGGACCGAGTCTCCTACAGACGAGGAGGTGGCTGAGGCCAGTGTGCTGCTAACTGAAGTTGGGCTATTGAAAGAGAGGGGTTTAACTGCTGAAGCTATAGTTGCTGACTTCGTTTTCAAAAACATTCAGCCACTGAAAGATAGGGTCCACCCGGCTTATCTTTATCAAGGGCTAGCCGACCCAACTCGAGTTACCAATAGAAGAATCCCTTCTGCAGATTTGGTGAGCCGACTGGAGATGATTCTCAGAGGCAAAGTATCCAATGTTGGTGCTCCGGTGGCGTATTCAGCCTGGAATCTGCCTCCTGCCAAGGCCTTCACTCGTTTCGTGTCAAACCCACCTGCGACTGATGGCAATTTGGGCCTTAGAACGCGGCCCTCTGACGAGGAGGTCAATGCTTTGGTCGCCTCACTTGGGAAAATTCCTGATGATGAACGACAAATCCATTTCGAGGTGCCTTTGGATCCTACTGATGCTGAAATGAATGCCATGCTTGATATGTTGGCTGAAGATTCTTCTGACGCTACTCCTGCTGAGACATTGGCAGTGGCACCTCTCCCAGAGGTCGGTATAACCTTGGATGTTCAGAGACCTGTCCGTGCTCGCTCGAGGCGTCCCCGCCGAACCAATCAGACTGATCTTTCTGTTGATGAGCAGAAAAAGAAGAAGAGACGTATTCGGCGAGTATCTAGTTTGGATCAGGGTGCTGGTCCCTCGGTTCCTGCCGATGAGGAGGTTCCTGCGCCTAAATTTGCTGATGCTGATCCCAATGGGTGTGGTATGACTGTTGCTGATCCCAATGGGTGTACTCCATCCGTCGTTGATCCCAATGGGGGTGTTGCTAGTGTTGCTGATGAAGACGACGAAGAGGAAGAAAATGAGGTTCCTCTGACTCGGAAGAACAGTCGGCAATTCCTCGCCAGTGGGGAAAGTAGTGGGGTTCCTTCTCCTGCTTTATCTGCTCTTGTTGGTCTGCAAAACATATCCCTGGCCGACTTTGATCAAACTCTCGAGGATATGGTCCCAGAGGACTTGTTATCAGGGCCAGTGGATGATGATGTGACGGAAGCTTGTGGTGCCGTGCCGGACGCTGGGTTGAGGTCATCCCGTGCCTCATCAACCTTAGAGCGCGATCTCGAGGGTCGGGATGCTAACTTGGATTGTCCTGATTCCATGGAAGTAGCCGAGGGCCCATCAACCTTAGAGGTGGTTACTGCTGAAAGTTTGGACCTCAAGAATGGTGTTGACACATGTCCAGCCCCCGAGGGTGTCGTCGGGGATGACTTAGCTCGGGCGAAGAGTGCGAGCTACTGCCCAGCCCCCGAGGGTGCTGCCGGGGATAATCCAGCTCAAGTGGGCAGTGCCAACTACGGCCTAATCCCTGAGGGTGCCCAAACAGGGTCTCCCTCCGGCGCTTCCATGGACGTTCACGCAGGGTCACCTCCACACTCTGGCTGCATGGTGGTGGCCCAAACTTTGGACCGGGGCGTCGCTTTGGAGAGCAGCGTCCCCACTGATCGGGTATCCGGCTCTGTTGAAAGAGATGAACTGATTCCCATTGTTTCATTGCAAGCTGCTTCGGGTGATGACCTTGCGCCTGGTTATCATCTGATTTCTCCTGATTTGGGGATCCCTTCGTTCTTCTCCAACCTCCAGGTACTGTGCTGTTTCTTAGCTTGACTTTTACATGAACTTTTGCCATTAAGCTCATCTGTTCTTCTCATCAGGTTTTGGTGGATGGGATGACCAGCCAGCTGAAATTGCATGGTGCTCCTATCCCAGAAGTGGCTTCATCCTTCTTGTGTTGGAATCCGGTGTCGCTTCATCGCCGTGTATCCGAGTTGGAGGCGACTAACGCTGGTTAGTGCCCTTTTTTCTTTTCTTCGCGCTTGTTGTGGACTGTTTTACCTTCTGACCTCGTTTTGTTTGGTTACCTCTTGCTAGGAATGACTCGACAGATTACACTTCTTGAGGAGAAACATTCTCAAGATCGGGCTGAACTGTCTCAGCGATGCACTGATCTTGAGGAAAAGTACTCTCAAGGTCAGATTGAGCTGAGTCAAGTCTCTGCCGCCTTAGATGATGCCAATGCGTTGAGTTCTTCCCTGCATGCTCAGCTCAACTCTGAAAAGGTGATATATGAAACTGTGCTTTTGCCTTGCTATACTCCTATTATTTGCCTGGTTTTCTGAAGGAACTAATTTGTTCTTGCAGGAAGAAAAACGTATCCTTGCGGCTTCTCGTGACAATCTTGATAGGTTGTATCGAGATTCTAGCAACTCGTTGACTATTCTGGAGAGGAGTCATCGCTTTTCCATGGAAGAGTTAAATAATCTTCGCTATAAGCTGCAAGAGTCTTTGGATGATGTGATTCGCCTTCGGGAGTTGATATCGGCTAAAGACGTTGTCATCAAGAACCTGCGTGCTTCCAAGAAATCTGTTACCCAGGAGCTAGAGGCTGCCCAGTTGGCTGTCAAGGTTGCTGAAGAGACTTCCAGTACTCTGAGAGCCCAGCGCGATAGGGCCATGGATAAGGCCATTCGGGCGGGACGAATCCTGATGAGGAGACCTGGCGTAGTCGTTCCTGAAGATATAAGGGCTGACGTGAACGCTGCCCCTGATTCCTCGAGTCGTCCTTCTTCGTCAATTGCTCCTGGAAAAGACATTGCAAAATAGAGAAAACATTTCGCGTGCTCCAAGCGCGCAGCTTGCATGATTGAATATTTGTTAGAGGACACCAGTTTATTTGAATAACATAGCTACTCTCTCATTGTATCAGAATTTTTTAGTCGATGAGTTTGGTAGTTATGACGCATGATGACTATGAATTTTGTCTATGGGATATGGAAATCATCCCCTGAATTATATAGGCGAGAGCATGTTGCATTGGTCTTAAGTAGCCGTCAACTTAAGTCGATTGCTCCGTTAGCAGGGCATAGTGGTCACCCCGAATTAAGTAAGCGTGAGCATGTTGCACCGCCTTAAGTCGTTGCCGACTTAAGTCGATTGCTCCGTTAGCAGGGCATAGTGGTCACCCCGAGTTAAGGTAGCGTGAGCATGTCGCACCGCCTTAAGTCGTTGCCGACTTAAGTCGATTGCTCCGTTAGCAGGGCATAGTGGTCACCCCGAGTTAAGCAAGCGTGAGCATGTCGCACCGCCTTAAGTCGTTGCCGACTTAAGTTGATTGCTCCGTTAGCAGGGCATAGTGGTCACCCCGAGTTAAGCAAGCGTGAGCATGTCGCACCGCCTTAAGTCGTTGCCGACTTAAGTCGATTGCTCCGTTAGCAGGGCATAGTGGTCACCCCGAGTTAAGTAAGCGCGCAAGTCAATCGTAAATAAATTGAGTATCCTTGAAATCTTTTCTTTATTGATGACATATTTCCACTTTACAGAGTACATCATCGTTATCCCAGCGGTTTTGAGGTACGGCTAAGGATAAAACTTTCTCAGGTGCTCTATGTTCCAGGAGTTCCCAACTTCCGTGCCATCCATCTGAGTGAGGCGATATGATCCGGGCCGAGTGACTTCTGCTACTATGAAGGGTCCTTCCCATAAGGGTGATAACTTGTGTCGTCCTTCTCCCGTTAGAATTCGGCGAAGGACGAGCTCCCCTACTGAAAAGAATCGTTGCCGCACAGCCTTGTCGTGATAGCGCCTTAGAGTCTGCTGGTATCTTGCTGATTGGATTACTGCGCTTAGCCGTTCTTCCTCGAGTACGTCTATGTCCTCCAGCCTGGTGGTCTCAGCTTCTGCTATACTTTCAAAGATCAGCCTTGGCGCCCCAAACTTGAGATCAGCAGGCAGCACTGCCTCCGACCCATAGACCATGAAGAAAGGAGTGTTTCCATGCAAAGCTCGGCTAGGCTGGGTTCTTAGGCTCCAAACAACATAGGGTAATTCCCTTATCCACTTTCCTGCGAATTTTTCATTCTTATCGAAAATCTTTTTCCTAAGTGCATCCAAAATCATCCCATTAGCTCGTTCAACCTGCCCGTTGGCTCTTGGATGGGCTACAGATGCATACTTGATCTGAATGCTCTTTTGCTCGCAGAAGTCAAAGAATTCTGAACTCGTGAAATTGGATCCTAAATCAGTTATGATGCTGTTGGGTATCCCGAATCTGAATATTATGTCTTGTATGAATTCCACGGCCTTAGCAGAAGTTAAGGAGGCAATGGGCTTGAATTCTATCCATTTAGTGAACTTGTCAATCGCTACCAACACATGAGTATATCCCCCTTGAGCTTTCTTGAAAGGTCCAATCATATCCAGCCCCCAGCATGCAAAAGGCCAAGTTACTGGTATGGTCTGCAGCTGCTGTGCTGGCAGGTGTTGTTGCTTTGACAAGTATTGGCAGGCTTCGCACCTCTGAACTAACTCGGCTGCATCATTCTTTGCTGTTGGCCAATAGAATCCTGACCTGAAGACCTTCCCAACTAGTGTTCTGGAGGCTGCATGTATCCCACATTGTCCAGCGTGGACCTCTTCTAAGAGTTGCTTTCCAGTGGATGGGAGAATGCACTTCATGAAGACGCCTGATGCTCCCCTTCTGTATAATGTCTCCCCAATAAGTGTATAGTGAGCTGACTGTCTTGCAATGCGCTCTGCCGAGTTCTTATCGTCTGGTTCTTCTTCATTCCTTATGTACTTAATGATTGGCTTTCTCCAGTCATCGGGATTTGACTCGGGTTGGTCTATGATGTTGCACTCTTCCATTTGATCCAATGAGATACTTGGCTGCAGAATTTCTTGCACAAAAACCCCGGGTGGGACCTGAGCTCGACTGGACCCTAGCTTGGACAGTACATCGGCTGCCGTGTTCCGATCTCTTTCCACATGATGAAATTCTAGACCCTCGAATTTATCCTCCAGTTTTCGGACGGCAGTGCAGTATCTTCCCATCGAATCGTTTGAGCAATCCCACTCCTTATTTATCTGGCTGATGACTACCAGAGAATCCCCATATACCATTAATCTTTTGACGCCCAATGATATGGCAATGTTCAATCCATGGATCAAAGCTTCATACTCGGCTGCATTGTTGGAGGCCGGGAATAGCAGCTGGAGGGCGTACTTGAGGTGTTCGCCTCCAGGTGCAGTGAAAAGAATCCCCGCTCCTGCTCCCTGCAGCTTGAGTGAGCCATCAAAATACATTCGCCATACTTCTGCAGTCTCCGGGTTGTCTGGTACTTGTTGTTCAGTCCACTCTGATACGAAATCAACCAGTGCTTGGGTTTTGATGGCAGTGCGAGGCCGAAACTCGATGTCATGAGATCCCAGCTCACAGGCCCACTTGGCTATTCGACCGATGGCTTCCTTGTTGTGAAGAATATCCCCTATTGGAAAACTTGTGACTACTATGACTTTGTGGTCGTCAAAGTAGTGACGCAGCTTGCGGGCAGTTAGAAGTACTGCATACAATAGTTTCTGAACTTGAGGATACTTTTTCTTTGAGGGGCCGAGGACTTCACTAATGAAGTAGACAGGGTGTTGTATTGGATAGGCATGCCCTTCTTCTACTCGCTCGACTACCAACGCGGTGCTCACCACGTGAGTCGTGCAAGAGATGTACAATAGCAAATCTTCGGCTGGTTGAGTTGATGTAGCTCGCCGAGGTGGTTTCAGTACTGGTGGTGTTGTCAAGAATTTTTTCAGAGCATCTAGAGCTTCTTGTGCTTCTGAAGTCCACTGAAATTTATCCACCTTCTTGAGTAACTTGTAAAACGGCAAACCTTTTTCCCCCAGCCTGGATATAAATCTGCTTAAAGCTGCCATGCATCCAGTAAGTCGCTGAACCTTCTTCTGCGATCGAGGTGCTTCCATCTTCATGATAGCTTCAATCTTATCCGGATTAGCCTCAATTCCTCGGTGGCTGACAATAAATCCGAGCAACTTTCCGGCTGGTACCCCAAAAACACATTTCTCGGGATTAAGCTTCCATCTATACCGCCTCAGGCTGTTGAAAACCAGTTGCAAATCTTCGATGAAGTCTTTTGAGTCCTGTGTTTTGATCACCACGTCATCCACATAAGCCTCCACACGCTTGCCCCAGTGATCTGCTAAACATGTTTGAATGGCTCTCTGGTAAGTTGCTCCAGCGTTTTTGAGGCCAAATGGCATGGAGGTATAACAGAAAGCACCAAACGGGGTAATGAATGCCGTCTTTTCTTCGTCTTCCTTTGCCAGACTGATTTGATGGTACCCGGAATAGCAATCCAAGAAAGACAGCATAGAACATCCAGCGGTGGAGTCCACCACCTGATCTATCCTCGGGAGCCCGAAGGGATCCTTCGGACAGTGTTTGTTGAGATCGGTATAATCAACACACATGCGCGAGTCCACTTTATTCTTTTTGAGTACAAGAACAGGATTGGCTAACCACTCGGGATGTAATACTTCTCTAATGAATCCAGCCGCGACCAAGCGAGCTAACTCGGCGCGAATGGCTTCCCTCTTATCAGGCGTGAAACGACGTAATTTCTGTCGAATCGGCCTCGCCTGGGGAAAAACCTTCAGTTTGTGCTCGGCCAGTTCTCTCGGGACTCCCGGCATATCCGCAGGTTGCCATGCGAATACATCTCGGTTATCTTGCAGAAACCGGACGAGCGCGCTTTCCTATTTGTCATCCAGACTGGAGCTGATGATGGCCGTCTTGCGCTCATCAGCGAACCCCAGGTTGATTCTCTTGGTTTCTTCAGTCGGCCGCATAGAGGTCGCGGTCTGAGCTTCATTCGTCCGTATTGCGAGGTTCTCCTCAGGCTTAGAGTTCACCATTGCGGAGGGAGCTGTCGATGGCTTGGCGGTGAGGGCTGCTTGGATAGCCACTCGGAAACATTCTGCGGCGCCTTGGAAGTCGGCGCGCACAGTTATGATCCCTTGCGGTCCTGGCATCTTCAGTATCATGTAGGTGTAATGTGGAATGGCCATGAACTTGGCCAGTCCAGGCCTCCCGATGATGGCGTTGTATCCGCAGTCGAAGTTCGCCACTTCAAACCTTAGGAACTCGGTTCTGTAGTTCTCCGGAGTTCCAAAGGTGACCGGCATGTAGATGTGGCCCAGCGGGTATTCCCCTTCCGTCGGCACGATGCCGAAGAAAGGAGTGTCCGACTCGTGGAGCTCTTTGAGATGAACTCCCAAGCTTTGGAGTGTCCGGGGGAAGGTGATGTTGATGCTGCTCCCCCCGTCCACTAACACCTTTTTCACCCGGCTCTCTCAGATCACCGGATCGACGAGAAGCGGGTACTTGCCCGGGTGGTCGAAGTTGAGCCATTGATCCGCCCGAGTGAAGGTGATCGGGTGCTCCGACCACCGGTATGGAGCGGGAGGACCGATGGTCGCCACCAGTATCTGGCGATCATTGAGCTTTTGCTGTCTTCTGCTCTCCTGCGATCCATGTCCGCCGAAGATGACGTTGACCTCCCTGTCAATGCGTGGAAAAGCTCCTCCTCCTCCTCCCTCCTCCTGCCGATGGGGTTGTCGTGGTTCATCTGGTCCTCCCCTCGGCGGAGGAGGAGGAGGCAGAGGTTGGAAGGGTCGACCGTGTCCGACGGAGTGTTTGAAGTCTCGGCAGTTTCGAAGAGTGTGGCGCATGTCCTTGTGGTACGGGCACTGGGCGTCGAGGATGTCGTCCAGCGTGCGTTCGCCTCCCCGAGGTCCTCCTCGGGCGCGAGAGGCAGGTGGTCCGGCAGCGTGCACTTCTTCGCGTGGCCTCTTCTCCCACCGCTTGTCAGGTTGCTGGTTCGTGTCGCGTCGTGGTGCAGCCGGTGCGGGCTTCGCTCCTCCGATGAGGTCCTGGGCTCGCTCGTCGGCGGTGATGTAGAGGTCGGCTTCCCGGAACAGCTCCTCCGAGGTGGTCGGCGCCTTTTGTAGTATGGCTCGGACGAAAACCGAATCATTAGATCCTCGGTAGAAGTCCTCGATCACGGCCGCCTCCGTGACATCGGGGATACGATTCCTCATGGTTTGAAACCTCTTGAGGTACGACCGGAGAGTTTCGTCACCCCGGCGCTTGATAGATTTAAGGTCCCACGGCTGCGCCGGCTTGTCGGAGAGGGACTGGAAGTTGGCGGTGAAGCGTCGGCTGAAGTCTCCCCAGACGTCGATGCAGTGTCGGGGTAGATGTCGTAACCATTGCAGCGCGTCTTGCCCAAGGACAATGGGCAAGTACGCGGTCATCACGTCTTCGGATGCCCCGGCAGCTCGAGCAGCGGTGGTGTAGACGGCTAACCAACCCCATGGATCCTGCTTAGGTTCATATTTGTCAACATTGGATACCTTGAAGTTGGGAGGCCATTGGATGGCCCTAAGGCGCGGAGTAAGGGTGGACACTCCGCACGTGTCCTCCTGTCGTCGGGGTCGATGTCTGTCCCGGGGAGGGGAGTTGTGATCGTGATTCCTCGACCGTCCCCGGGTGGTTCCGCCAGTTGAAGCCGTTGCCGACTCAGTCCTGGTAGCTTGGCTCTGAGTCGGGGCGCCATGATCCCTGTCGTACTCCTCTCGACGACGGATTTCGTTCTCATGCCGCCGTTCCCGCGAAGCATTGATGGAGCTCCGCGCGTCTCGGCGACTGTTGATGGCGTGTCGTAGATCGTTCGGCGGGTGAGCAAGCGGTAGAAGATGGTTGGCCGCCTGGGTGAACAGTCGTCGGTAGCCGTCGGCGTCAGGAGTTCGAGGAAGTCCTTCCGCTATCCGAGCTAGCACCCCTCCGACTTCGCTCGGCGTGTTCATGGCCCGGGCAAAATCGGGGTTCAGGTTGCGCCCGAAGAATGGATTCTCTCGACGTTGCCTTGCATCTTGCTCAGCATGTTCCTGAGCTCGCCGACGATCACGCCGTCGGGAGTTCCTTCGCTCTCTGAAGACACGTTCTTCCGGGGTTTCTCCCACCTCCGAGACCTCATCTCGCGAGACAGGTTGTTCCAGATTCTGCTCTCCGGCTGCGTGATGTCGTCGAACGTTCCTGCGCCGGTTCCTCCGTCGACGGGACTCTCGCTGAGGCGGTTCCTCCCCGGGTACAGTCGGCTCGTCATCGGAGATGGCGGGCGATTCCGCCCTTCCGATGAAGAGGACGTCGGGGTAGAATGGTGCCGTCGTCGTAGTGATCTTCTTTCGGAGAGTCGGAGATTGCACTTCTCCGGTATTTTCGGAGTTTGTTGGGGAAGATTCCTTTTCCGGCGGATCCGCGATACGGTGCAGAATTCCTTCTTCGTCCGCTATGAATGAGATTGTTCCGAAGCAGAACATAGATCCGGGGCGTAGGGCGATTTTGCTGTAGAAGGAGATGCCATTGAGCTAGCTTGGATTGTCGACAAACCCCCTACCTGGCGCGCCAGCTGTCGGTGTTTAGGGTCCGACCGCACACCTGGGGTTGCCCCTCGAGGTGTTTTAGGAGTAGGAAGGTGTCAACAACTGTAGCAAAATGGTTCGCGCTGATCGCACGAGAGACGGTAGACGAGGTTTACAGGTTCGGGCCGCTTAGTGATGCGTAACACCCTACGTCCTGATGAGTATGCTTGGTGGGAATGATTACAGGAAAGCCCTCTGGATTAAGAATACAGAGAGTTGATGTGGGTGGCTAAGTAATGGGTCGAATGTTCTGAAGGGGTGCCCCCTAGGCCTTATATACTCGACCGTGGGGCAGTACATATGGATAAGATAACAACAAGTGGCTAAAAGATAGTGAACCTCTCGAGATTATCCTTTACGTAACCCTCGCCGACTTATCTTCACGTGGCTCCGTTGCATGGAGGCCCCGACGCGGGAAAGTCGGATCTCCGTTGCAGCCATTCGCTCGACGCTATGGGCCATCCGGGTTCGCACCAATCCGGCCTCATGTCGTCCTGCGTTGCTGGTTGCTTTTCCCCAGGCCCACGAAAGAACAACCTTATGATTTATTGGGCCCTTGGGCCTTTCGTGAGGTCCTTTACTCTTTTAGTGGACCCGGGGGATATCTATCCCCCACACAAGATGACTGGCCACGGGAAACGTACCCATCATCACCGGCTCTCCTTCCGGTGTAGTGGCCACTTGAGTGTAATATACACGCCCCGTCTTCTTTGTATTTTTCCCCACAACATTTCCTTTGGGCTGAGCTGATCTCCCAGATCCTTGCGGAGCATTTGATTGATTTTGCCTAGGATATGGGCAGTCTTTGATGAAATGTCCCGACTTGCCGCAATTAAAACACCCAGTTGAAGAACTAGGCAAGGCAGGGAATCGAGTGCCTGGGGCACCCGGCTGATTTGGGGTAGTGGGGGCATTGTTGGGGCGAATAATGATAGGCTGTTTGAAAGGGAATGAGGGTGGACGAGAAAAAGTGCGATTTTGGCTTGAAGGCCGAATCACAAACCGTTGCTTCTTCGCCTGGCCCTGATGAGGCCTCTCACCACCAAATCCCTTATTCTTCCCAGAATTTGCGTATTTGGCTTCAACAGATAAGGCTGTGCTGACAGCCTTTCCATACGTGAGATCTATGCATGTGGCCATTTTCCTTTGTAGCCGATCATTTAGTCCTCGCATAAAACAGTTCTTCTTCTTTAAATCAGTATTCACCTGGTCGATGGCATACTGCGACAGGTGATTAAACTTGTTGAGATACTGATTGACGGTATCTCCACCTTGTTTTAACTTCATAAATTCCTCTTGTTTCATATGCAGCACTCCTTCGGGTATGTAGTGCTCACGGAAGGCTGCTTTAAACTCATCCCAGGTGACTTGATGGTTGACAGGCTGAATAGCCACAAAATTTCCCCACCAGGTACTGGCAGGACCACGGAGTTGTTGTGCTGCAAATAACGGCTTCTGCGTCTCTGAGCAACGGAGAAGACCAAACTTTTGCTCAATAACCCGAATCCACTCATCAGCTTCTAGGGGATCTTCAGCTTTGACGAATAGGGGTGGACGGGTTTCCGAGAAATCCAAATTAGTAGTTTCACGGGGGCCTTGCTGAAAACCCCTTCCCGCCTGCTGCTGGAATTGCTGCTGACCCGCCATTTCCCTAAGGAAGCGGGTATTGTCTGCGGTGGCATTCACCAAGGCGGCAATCGCCTTGGCTAACGTGGGAGGAACCGGAGGTGGGTTTGGGGTAACATCCCTTCCCCCAGAAGTTCCGGCTGCGTCCTGTCCTCGAGTCCTGGTCGGCATCTGTGGCAAAGAACATTTGAAGTAAACATAATATGCCAGAGAACCTTCCATTTTACATTACTATAAAAAGTAATGATACAGACTCGATATTACATAACAGGATACATTACCCATTATACAAAAGTTCAACCTATTATACAACAGTACACCCTACAATACACTACTCTACTTCTATTACACCATTATTCCTGCTTTCCATTACTCTTGGTGGCCTCATCGTCAGGTGTGGGAGTCCAGACATCAACCAACCTCAAAGAAGGAGGGGGCTCAAAAAGGTCTAACTCCCCACCCAGCGCGCGTCCCGCAACGTGAGATGGTCCGGCTTCCGCCTCAGCAGGGTGTGCAGGCTCACTAGGGTGTAATTGTGAGTATAGTATATGGACCTCCTCATGCAACGTATTGCAGTAAACCTGCATGTTATCGACAGTCGAGCTAAGTTCTTTAATTCGGGCCTAAGCCCTTGCTTCCTTAGCACACATTAGCAAACGAGACTGTACGGCCCAGTCAAGTGCTAAGTCTCGATCAGCGAGCTGATCCTGCAAGTGACGGATGTCCCTTCTCAGTTCATTGATTCTATCTCCGTCGGCGACCCAAGCATCGGTCCTGTGTTGTAACGCTGCTTGAAGTCGACTCACTCGGGCTTCAAGATCTCCGATGGGGTCATTACTTCCACTGCTGCTGCTTTCATGTCGGGGAGCCAATTGATGCCGAGGCACCCCAATTGGTCCCGTAGACTTGCGTGTCGTTAGCCTGGTGCGTGGCGGCATCTTTTCTAAGGGGGAAAATGTTATTAGTATAATTCTTAGCATGATGCATGTATAATTACAGAATCAACCTTAGTCGATTCAACCTTCTATACATTGCACTCTTCCTATCTGGTCTTTAAAATAGACTCTTCAGAATACTTAGGTAAGAAGAGAAAAGAATTTTTAGGTAAGACTTTTGAAAATCCTTTTGAAGATGCCTCATAATATATGCAAAGAAGGGCTACGCTCCGATACCAGCTGTGACGGAACCTCCCAAGTAATTAGGCCCACCTATAGTTGTCCTTGTCTAACAGACATCAGACACCCTGTAGATGTTCCTAAGTTACTTGACAAGCTCGGTATCTTTCCTTACCTTACCAGGAACGTCTCACCCGTCTTGCAGACATTACAGAACATCGGAGATAAAGAAATGCGGAAGCGAATTACATAACTTACATTTATTTCAAAGCAAGCTTGAGTTATTTTATTACAGACCAGAACTAAAAGTGAGTGCAGAGTAGTAATATTATACAAACCAAGGGAGGCACAGACTCCTCCCGATAAGTTATAAGCAAAAGATCCTATGTGGAGGACCGAGTCCTCCCGCACTTCAGTTTTGTTTTTCTTCTTTGGGAACCACCTTGGCACAGAAGCAGCAAAAGTCTGCTACTTCCTCACCTAAAACAACGAAGGGATAAACCCTGAGTATGGAATTACTCAGCAAGTCTTACCCGACTAAAGAAAAGACTCTCAAGGGTATGCTGGTTATATGGGAGTCAAGGTAAGGCTTTTCAATAATCAAAGACTCTGTTTTGCAGAAATGCTTACTAAAGTGGATCCTTAAAAATCCAATTTTATTTGTCAAGTTAAGTAAAATTACCTGCACTAGAGTTCTTTCTACCCTAGTTCAATCACTGGTCCTGCACTAGCCAATTTCTTAACAAAAGCCCCTCATCTTTAGTGGAATGCTACGTGTAAGTCAGTGGCCAAGTCTCCATAACCACGGAGGTACGGTGATCCGAATCGATTATACTCAGCTGAGGATCTCCAATCACACGACATATGTAGCACTTAACCCTTGCATATGTCAACCCGCCACCGGGGTTCTTAAGACCGGATCAGGTTCACGCAAACCGAGAGCACAGATACACCACCGTCCAGCCTCTTGCCACGGAGGGTACACGCTACTCTCGCCACCGCTCCACGCCCATTTCGTGTTATCTTATTCCGGCCTTAGTCTGCCCGAGGCAAGGCTTACCCATGACGAGGCATGTGACCAGTTAAAGGGTCCTCGGTCAGCAGGCCTACATCGACAAGGTCCTTAATCGACTCAGACGGAGACACTACACCGAGACTCTCTTCTCGTGCAAGTCACCCGCCCGGTCTCAGCTTAATCTTTTTAACCCAAAACTTGGTACCTGGCAGAGGTACATCTTTTCCGATGTTGAATCCATCACGGCCATGATGGATCCACCATCAAGTTTTATTTTTGAAAACATCCCACCCACTTTTGCCACAACATCTTTTGTAAAAACAAAACCTTTTGTTTTTCTAAAGCAAAGCTAAGCATCAAAAAGCTTTTGTAAAACAGGTGATCAAGGAAGGTAATCAAATTCAAGGAAGGTAATGCAGGAATTGTTTTAGCAATCAACTCCTATCACCTAATGCATCAAGCAAGTGAGAAAGATTTAAAAATATCAAGGGAGGTGGCAAATGCACCAGGGCTTGCCTTCGTTTACAGGTGATTCGGGTTCGGATCCACAGATATCGAAGTAGAAGCAGTTGCCTGCTTGCGAATCCGAAGGTGGTGGTGTCCTGTCTTCGGTGACTTCTATCTCTTCTTCACGTTCTAATCATAACCATACATATGTATAAGAATGGATGCCATGGGATGCTCATGAGGATGCAAAGATAATATAAACTTATTATCTATGTCTTGAATACAACTTTCCTTCACGGAATTCCGGAAACTTAGGGTCCAGAGTCGGTAAAGGAGTTCATAGGGCAGGGGGGTGATTTTGGGGTTTGGTGATCAAACAAGGTCCAAATCAATTCAAACTTTACCCAAGGCTTCTAAATATTGTTTTAAGTTCCCATAAAAAGTTTGGGCATTTTTGGACTTACCAATTATTTTCTAAAAATCTATAACTAATACTTTTAACTACTTTAAATACCCTAAAATTTCTTATTTCCACTAAAAATCACAAAACTATTTTTACTAAATTCTAGGGAAAATAACAAGCCTAGGAAAATTAGTTTCACAATTTTAGCATTTTTCTACATTTTTCTACATATTTCTAAAGCTCTGCTGAAAAAGAAAAAGGAAAAGGTTTCAACAGTAATGGGCTGGATTCAGCCCAGGCGGCCCAGTCCAGAGAGGAAAACGCGCGCGTGCGCCCGCGCCCTGGCGGCTTTGCAGAAAGGGCCCTGAAGTTTTTACTAACTGAGAACGAGTTATTTCACTGTTTAACCAAGTCACTGACTGTTTGCACAAAAGTCCTTCCTCTTCTACCTATTCTGCGTTTAAAGTCCCCGACGCCGTTCAAGCGCGGCCGTGCTCTGGCGAGCCAGCAGACCGGCCGAACGGGACCGTGACCGGCGCTTAGCTTTGGCGTAAACCGAATTCACTACCTGAAGAACGTTTCCCCTAATTTAATTGCACAAATGATCAAATGTTTTGCTCTGGCCACGGTGACCGTGAGTATTGCGGCTAGGTAGTCGCGTTCCCGGCGACCAGAGGATTTCTAATTCAATTGCATGCGTCGGTGAGTTTGAGGGAAGCTTAAGGATGCTAAAACGAGATTAGAGAGGGCGTGATCGGACCTGGGGAGGGCTGGCCACGACGAGCTTGGGTTCACGGCGTTCTTCAACCGGTTTGGGGGAAATTCCAAATTCAAGTTCTCTGGTGGGGGGTTTGGGATGCAGGTCGGTGCAGTAGATGCTTGGATGCATGGCAGAGCTGGGGGTACGGTCAATTTATAGCGCCCGCGGGCGGTGGTGCTCAATTTGGCCGAGCCGTGTTGGCGGCCGGAGATAAAGAAGAAGGCGGCGCGGTGAATACGTGGCTAACGCCGTGGCAAGCTCACCGGCGACGATTAGATGGCCGTAGCGATTCACGGTGTCGCGGTGGAAAGCAAAACCACGCGGCGCGATGCCGGGAAGCTGCGGGTCTCCGGCGAGCTAATCCGCTCCAGCCGCAAAGCGGGGGGGGGGGAAGAAATGGAAGGCCGTCGGAGTGGTGTCCAGGTCAGGGGCGGTGACGATCTTTTGACGCCGCGAAGTTATCCACTTACCCGAGCGCGAATCGTGACGCCGGCGACGTGAATCACGGCGGAGAGGTTACCGGCGTCGAGCTGTCCAAGCTGGCGTCCTTATCAGTGCACTGTACCATCGAGGAGCTTGTTCAGAGTGCCTGACAGACAATGTTTAAGCTTCTTTTTCTCTGATTTTCAAATGGCAACACACCCAGTGACCTATAGCAAAGTTGTAGTGCTATAATCCATCGATATCTTTGCTACAATGTGCTCCTACAAAAAGTCACTGGATCCCCTTCAAAATCGAGCTCAAAGTTTATGTCATAACACTGTTAATCTGTATTTCAGACTTCAGGCAGCCTGACAGTCCATCTTTGATTGGGTTTTTCTCCAAATTTCACATAAGACCATGGCTTGAACCCTTAAACAAAGTTGTTCTCCTATGATTGGTCTTCAACTTTGATGTGGTCACCTAACATGAATTCTCACTATTTTGAAAGCTACACAGCCCCAAAGTTGGGCCTACAACCCTGTTTTCAGACTTAGCATAGGAATCAAAATCAAGGTCCTTTTTGCAAATGAGTCCAAAACTTAGGGTTTGGCTTGCAAATTCACATATATGTGACCCAAATGACTAAAGATACCTATTTAACTTGGTTTTTGCACTTTAGTCCAAAAGTGGACTAATTTTGCACATAGGTACCTAGGGTTTGGTTTCATGGTTTTCCAGGGTTCCAATTAGGGTTTCTGGTATCCCAGGGGTATAAATGTGATTCAACTTTATTTTTGGGGTCATTTTATGACTTTTACCCTAAAGCTTTTAGGTTTTCTCAACTTGGGTTAGGTTTTACCCCTTTTAATCCCTATTTAGGGTTAAGTTCCTTAACCAGGGTTCTATTTGCAAAAACATTAAAACAATACAACTTGTTTGAAATTTTTGCCTAGTGAATGCACTCTAGGTGTGTCAAACATATGCAATGCCAATGCTTATGATGCCATGCTCAAGTTTTAGTTACAGTAACACCAGGGGTGTTACACTCGACCCCCGAGGGTGAGACACTGCGCGTCGAGGAGGAGCAAAGCGGGGTCGCGCCTGATCGAAACTGGCGGACCCGTACCTGCAATATCTCCACCAAGGAGAGCTACCCCTCGACCGAGCCGAGGCTCGGCGGGTGGCGCGGCGCGCCAAGTCGTTCGTCTTGCTGGGCGATGAGAAGGAGCTTTACCACCGCAGCCCCTCAGGCATCCTCCAGCGATGCATCTCCATCGCCGAAGGCCAGGAACTCCTGCGAGAAATACACTCGGGGGCTTGCGGCCATCACGCAGCGCCTCGAGCCCTTGTCGGGAATGCCTTCCGACAGGGCTTCTACTGGCCGACGGCGGTGGCCGACGCCACAAGAATTGTCCGCACCTGCGAAGGGTGTCAATTCTACGCGAGGCAGACTCACCTGCCCGCTCAGGCTCTGCAGACGATACCCATCACCTGGCCTTTTGCGGTGTGGGATCTGGACCTCGTCGGCCCCTTGCAGAAGGCACCCGGGGGCTACACGCACCTACTAGTCGCAATCGACAAATTCTCCAAGTGGATCGAGGTCCGACCCCTAAACAGCATCAGGTCCGAGCAGGCGGTGGCGTTCTTCACCAACATCATCCATCGCTTCGGGGTCCCGAACTCCATCATCACCAACAACGGCACCCAGTTTACCGGCAGAAAGTTCCTAGACTTCTGCGAGGATCACCACATCCGGGTGGACTGGGCCGCCGTGGCTCATCCCATGACGAATGGGCAGGTGGAGCGTGCCAACGGCATGATTCTACAAGGGCTCAAGCCTCGGATCTACAACGACCTCAACAAGTTCGGCAAGCGATGGATGAAGGAACTCCCCTCGGTGGTCTGGAGCCTGAGGACGACGCCGAGCCGAGCCATGGGTTTCACGCCGTTTTTCCTAGTCTACGGGGCCGAGGCTGTCTTGCGCACAGACCTGGAATACGGCTCCCCGAGGACGAGAACCTACACCGACCAAAGCAACCAAGCTAGCTGAGAAGACTCGCTGGACCAGCTGGAAGAGGCTCAGGACAAGGCCTTACTACACTCGGCGCGGTACCAGCAGTCCCTGCGACGCTGCCACGCCCGAGGGGTCCGATCCCGAGACCTCCAGATGGGCGACCTGGTGCTTCGGCTGCGACAAGACGCCCGAGGGAGGCACAAGCTCACGCCCCCCTGGGAGGGGCCTTTCGTCATCGCCAAAGTTCTGAAGCCCGGAACGTACAAGCTGGCCAACAGTCAAGGCGAAGTCTACGACAACGCTTGGAACATCCAACAGCTACATCGCTTCTACCCTTAAGATGTTTTCAAGTTGTTCGTATACCTCGCACCCACGCAAAGTTTAGTCATCAAGGAAGGGTCGGCCTCGCCTCGGCAAAGCCCGACCCTCCCTCGGGGGCTAAAAGGGGGGGGAACCCCCTCTGCGTCGAATTTTTTCCTCGAAAAAGAAGATCCCTTCTGCCAGAATGTCTTTCGTGCTTTTTGACTATTTCGAAAAGTGGATCCTGAAAACGACGGAGTACACGTAAGCAGCCAAGATTGACCGAGCCGAGGGACTCCTACGCCTCCGGGATACGGATACCTCACTCATCACCTTCTGCGATAAGTAACTCACGTTCGGATAAGTGGTTCCGCGGACCGAACAAGTCTTCATGTTCGGAAGTTCTTCTGCCAAAGTGATCCTTCGAGCCTTCTCGATTGAGCCGGTGACAGAGCCTCATGGACGGGTAAAAGTGCGCGTAAGCGGCAAGGCCGACCGAGCCGAGGGACTCCTACGCCTCTGGGATACGGATACCTCACTCATCACCTTCCGCGAGAAGCAACTCTCGCTCGCACAAACATCCCTGTTGCCGACAAAAAAGTCCAGATACTCGAAACAAGAAGAAAAGAGACGCAGCTTTACAACACAGCGAGGGTGTGTGTTCTGGCCTCGGCGGCCGCGGAAGACACACGCTACAAGACGATCTGATCCTGCAGGCTCGGGTCTTGACGCTGGAAGGGGGCAGCAGCACCCTCGGCATCGACGACACTTTCGGCGAGGTCCGACCTAGCCTCGGACGGCGACGCGGTCCAAGGATCTCCGCTCTAAAGGACGACGTCATCGCCACACCCGGGCAATCGCTGCCGGGGTCTTCTCCGGAAATCTGGCCTGAGCAGGCGGCTCGGCCGGTCATTCTGGGGCCTCGGCCAACCATCTTCCAAGGGCGCCAGCCCGACCCGAGGCCTCGACTGGTCAGCCCCGGCGTCGGTCCCGCTAACGGACGACCCGGCTGGGCTCCGGCCAACCAGGTCTCATTTTCGAGCCAACTCCGCCTCTGTTCATGCTGATATCGCTACCCTTGGCCTCAGCTCATCGAAGAGCGGCCAAGGGGTCCTTTTAACTAAGCTAAAGAAGCCTCATACAACAAGGCCGACCGAGCCGAGGGACTCCTACGCCTCCGGGATACGGATACCTCACTCGTCACCTTGACACGGGGCGACTCACGCTTGGTGAAGCGGTTCAGACAACCAACAGGCGAGTCCTAGTGCTTGAAAATGAACAAAAAAACACTGGCATCCAGAGTGCCATTACAAACGGAACTCTGGTTCCGTCCCCGTGGGTAGGAGCAACCTCGAGCCTGCGGGGCAACGAACATCGGGAAACCCGCCAGTGACCTCTGCAGCAGCAGCCATGGTCCCGGGTGGACGCGGCCGCCGGAGGGCTCTTGTTCGCGTTCCAGCTCAAGGGGCGCGAACCAGCTATTAAAGCCAAAGAGCGGGCCGCTCCCAAGCGCACCAGCAGGTCCTCGCTGCCGTCCCCGCCGCGAATGCGAGGAAGAGGGCGGAATGTTGCATCCTAGCTGGGCAGCAACAGTTCGCCTTCCCCGGCATGGCTGGAGGACGTCTCTGCCGCGGGGCTGCAGGGCGATTGCCACCACCAGAAGCTGGAAGAAGAGGTGGCCCGCCGACCCGCGCAGGAGGTAGAGCCCCGGCTCGCCTCGCTCCCCGCCCCAGCGAGGATGACGAACACCCTCGACGCTGAGGGCAGGATCGAGATCACAGCCCAGCTTGCCTCTCCCCATCCAGGAGCTAGAGGTCACCGTCTTGGGTGACCGCCAGCGGAGGGGTGCAACTGGGCTGTGTGATGAAAATCCTTGAAGCCGAACGATGGCTGAAAGGTACCAACTCCCACGGAGTTGCGTTCCTCCAACGACGAGGCGGAAAGACGGCGGATCTCCCCCATCCGGGGGCTTGGGAGGTGGAAAGACACGATGCATAAGGGAGCGCGAAGACATGGTCGCCTTCCAAGGGGGTCACCCTCCTTTTAAGGGCGGTTCTCCCTACTCGCGTCCCCAGCCGTCACGGGCTGAGTCTTCTCCAACACACTCCAAGGTCCTCCCCTACGGTGCGGGGGCTGGGTCCCACAAGTCATGCAAGCTGACTCAGGGTTGAAGAAGCCAAACCGCCGTGCGCGGTGCATACGACCACCCAGCGGTTACAAGCGACCCTCCACTTTTGCCCAGACCAGCGGGCGAAAGGGTGGGCGGCCATGCAGGCGGCATGCAACCGCGCCAAGTGGGCGCGCTTCTCCGACTCCCAACATGCCTAGCCTGGAGGCCCAGGCCCACGCGTCATGCAACCGGTGCGCCGACTGCTTCGTGCATGCAACTGCACCGCCACTTGCGCCACCACCGCGCCTCCTCGACTACGGAACCAATACCGCGACTCGAGGCGACCCAGCGCACGACCCAGCAGCGCTAGCCTGGCGCGACGGTCAGTGCGGTCAAAAATGGGCCGGCAGTAATGGCAGCGGCAGGCGAGCAGGTGCAGCGGTCACGTCGTCAGCCAAAGCTTACGTCCCATCCGCGGGCAGCGAGAGAACCCTCTCTCACGGCGTAAAGACAACGCGCCCGTGTTCCGTTCCTCGAACGGCTCGCGCACGCGCAACGATCGCCTCGCCAACCACTCGCCCCGTCGCATTAACTCCGCGGCGGGACAGGCGGCGCCTCTGGCAGGAGGAGCGGGCGACGCTTCGCCTTCGCCATAATGACCGCGCCAGTAAAGGTACGCCGCGTCGTTCGATTTCGTATCCTTTTCCTTTTTTCCTCTTCCTCTCTCTTGCAACAGGGACCGGGAAAGGGGGATACCCCGAAAAGGGTCCTTCCCCGCGAAGGAACCAGGCTCCGAGCCTCCCTACTGATCAGAGGTTCGAAGGCTGGCCCCCCGAAGGGTTCGACAGCCGCCTCAGATCGCGTGGGCCCTACACCCACTACTGGTCAGAGGTTCCAAGGTCGGCCCCCGAAGGGTTCCACGGCCGCCTCAGGCCACTCGGGCTCCGTGCCCATTACTGATCAGGGGTTCGAAGGCTGGCCCCCGAAGGGTTCACAGCCGCCTCAGACACCGAGCGAGGGATGACCATGGGTACGTTCGATACATAACCAAGGCTCGGGCTGCACTCCCGAGGTACCCTAGGACATTTTCGAGACCAGCGGGAGCGATCTTGTAACAGAGTCCCATCAGAGGGAGGCATCGAGCCCTCGGACCCCGTCACCAGGGGACCGGGTCCGGCAGATCACCCGCAGGTACTTTTGGGCGTGCCTCTGGGCCCCTAGCCGACCCCTAATGAACGGGGCACAGACGTCCACTCGGATTACCCGCTTGCAGCTCACCGGAGACACCATGTTCGGCGCCCATCGAGGGCAACATGGCGCTTTCCCCCCCTCCTCCTTGCGGAAAGGCGACGCAGGGGCGTATGTAAAAAAGCCGAGTCTGTCCCTGATCGCCCTCTCGCCCTGTGCAGAGGCTCGGGGGCTGCTCTCGCAAACCCGGCTCCGGCCGAACCGTTGACAGCGTCAACATACCAGCCCGAGAACTTGGGACCCGACCGTACACCCGGGCTACGGCCAGCTCGCATGAGGGGACAACCAGACCAGCCGAAGCATTACGCGAGGCATTAAGACCTCGGAGGAGTGAAACCACTCCTCCGAGGCCTCGAGGGCTACACCCAGCGGGTGCGCTCGCGCGCACCCACCGGAACAAAACGCAACCGAGAAAGGCTGGTCCCCTTGCAAAAAAGTGCGACGAAAGCCTCCAAGCGAGTGCTAACACTCCCTTCGAGGCTCGGGGGCTACTGTTGGGGACCATAATTAGGGGTACCCTCAAGACTCCTAATTCTCAGCTGGTAACCCCCATCAGCATAAAGCTGCAAAGGCCTGATGGGTGCGACTAAGTCAGGGATCAGTCCATTCGAGTGACTCGATCACGCCTCGCCCGAGCCTAGCCTCGGACAAGGGCGGCCGACCCCGGAGGATTTCCGTCTCGCCCGAGGCCCCCCTCCAACGGCAAACATATTTCCGGCTCGCCCGAGGCCCTGCCTTCGCTAAGAAGCAACCCTGACTAAATCGCCACACCGACCGACCAAGTCGCAGGAGCATTTAATGCAAAGGTGGCCTGACACCTTTATCCTGACGCGCGCCCCCCGGCAGAGCCGAAGTGACCGCCGTCACTTCGCCGCTCCACTGACCGGCCTGACAGAAGGACAGC
Source organism: Zea luxurians (assembly GCA_029449295.1). NCBI lineage: Eukaryota > Viridiplantae > Streptophyta > Magnoliopsida > Poales > Poaceae > Zea > Zea luxurians. The sequence continues at coordinate 49,969,815 of JAOPSE010000021.1, forward strand.
GCCGCCTGCGCCACTCCGACTGCGGTGCCATTTGACAGAGTGAGGCTGACAGGCAGTCAGGCCCCACCGGAGGCACCATAGGAAACTCCGCTCCGCCCGACCCAGGGCTCGGACTCGGGCTAAGCCCCGGAAGACGGCGAACTCCGCTCCGCCCGACCCCAGGGCTCGGACTCGGGCTAAGCCCCGGAAGACGGCGAACTCCGCTCCGCCCGACCCCAGGGCTCGGACTCGGGCTAAGCCCCAGAAGACGGCGAACTCCGCTCCGCCCGACCTAGGGCTCGGACTCGGGCTAAGCCCCAGAAGACGACGAACTCCGCTTCGCCCGACCCCAGGGCTCGGACTCGGGCTAAGCCCCAGAAGACGACGAACTCCGCTTCGCCCGACCCCAGGGCTCGGACTCGGGCTAAGCCCCGGAAGACGGCGAACTCCGCTCCGCCCGACCTAGGGCTCGGACTCCGCCCTGGCCTCAGCCGACGACCTCCGCCTCGCCCGACCCAGGGGCTCGGACTCGGCCTCGGCCACGGAAGACAGACTCGACCTCGGCTACGGAGGAGCCTCCGCATCACCCAACCTAGGGCGCAGGCCAGCCACGTCGACAGGAGGAGCCATCATCACCCTACCCCGAGCTGACTCGGGCCACAGGGAACCAGACCGGCATCTCATCTGGCTAGCTCCGCCAGATAGGCAATGATGGCGCCCCGCATGCTCTATGACGACGGCGGCTCTCAGCCCCCTTACGGAAGCAAGAGGACGTCAGCAAGGACCCAACCGCTCCGACAGCTGTCCCTCCGCCATGCTCCATCGCTCCTCCGACGGCCACGACATCACACCAGCTGGGTGCCAAAATCTCTCCGGCTGCCACGACGACATGTACTTAGGGCGCTAGCTCTCCACCGCTAGACACGTAGCACTCTGCTACACCCCCCATTGTACACCTGGATCCTCTCCTTACGCCTATAAAAGGAAGGACCAGGGCCCTCTTAGAGAGGGTTGGCCGTGCGGGGACGAGGACGAGAACAGGCGCTCGCTTGGGGCCGCTCGCTCCCTCTCCCGCGTGGACGCTTGTAACCCCCTACTGCAAGCGCACCCGACCTGGGCGCGGGACGAACACGAAGGCCGCGGGATTCCCACCTCTCTCACGCCGGTCTCCAGCCGCCTCGCTCTTCCCCCCTTCGCGCTCGCCCTCGCGCTCGACCCGTCTGGGCTAGGGCACGTGGCGACATTCACTCGTCGGCCCAGGGACCCCCCGGTCTCGAAACGCCGACACCATGATTCCATAAATCTCGCGTATGCTGATCCATTTCTTTTTGAACTCACATTATTGTCATCCTAAATTTGTGCACATGCAGTAGAAAACCGATTTTACGCAGTCCACCGTAGGGCATAAATAACTTCACCGTGTTGTATAACTAGTATTAGTATATATCATAAACTGGTTATAATGAGCCTTGATGCACGGATGTTGGAGAGATCCTATATTTATGGAGTAAATAAAGCATTTAAATTAGATTTTTTTGTTTCCATACATGTTTTCGTTATGAAATAGATCGATGGTTTACACTAAAATTTATACCCATTTATGCTGTTTTGGTTCACGTTTTACGCTGAAATCCGCCTGAACTCCCACGCACGATCAGCTCCATATCTTATGTTCCGATATATACGGTAACTTCTAGCTTCGTGGGCGCGCTAATCACGATGGTGTGTGGATCCACCTGAACGAACCAATGAAAAGTCGTTGTCGCTCTCATGTTATGCAAGTCTGAACCATTAAATATGCTAGCATAAACACGAGTAGGAACCAACTACCCGACCAGCGAACACGACGCTGACCCACCTTCATATATCCCAACTCGAACCCAGCACGTGCGCACCTTCTGTTTACGCAAAATATAACACATGTTTACGCATGCATAAACGTGCTCCACAATCGCGCGGACTCACGCGCCCCACTGGCCCGACCTGACCACGCGCGTGACCACTACCCTGGCTGGGGCTTCCCATGTCTATCGGAAGCCCAGGGCTTCAATTACCAACAGCCTATATATATATATATATATATATATATATATATATATATATATATATATATATATATATATATATATATATATATATATATATATATATATATATATATATATATACAACAGACCTAACCAACCAGTCTATCGGAGAGAAAATCCTCCGGCCGGGTGGGGGAACGCACCCGCCCTAATCCTAAGATGAGGAGGGGGCTTAAGCGTTTTGCCTGTCTATTGGAAGATGGATGAACACACGAGGGTTTAGAGTGGTTCAGGCCGCCGGAGCGTAATACCTTACCTCCACTGTGTATGCTGTAATGAGTATGAGCGTATGTCTGTGTGCTTGAGAGCCTGTCGTTGTAACATTGTGTGCCTTTCCTTTTATAGTCTAAGGGAAGGCACATACAAGAATGCTGAGCCCCGACATGCGAGCCTAGGAGCATAACAGAAGGAATACATTATGTGAGTAATTAATGCTAGTAACGCCTGAGCAATCACCGGGAGTCTTGATGACCACAGTCCATGCAGTATTGATAGCCGAAACATACGAGTAATGGTAAATAACAGCACGGTCCGCGTATCGTGGACTGTGCACGCCAACAGTCAGTGGAATGGATAGGCGCACGTGTTATCCGTAATGAATGTGGAGGCGTGCGTAGCCCAGAGGCGTCATGCTAGGTTCCGCCCATTGGCTTAAGTCGCGCGCAGTATGCCACGTGGCTGCAACGGGTCTCCGCCTGAGCGGGGGGCAGGAGTGTATGCGGATACGTCTAGAACCCACCAGACTAGGTCCGGACACGTGTCGGCACCGGACCCCCGCCTGGGTCTTGTTCAAGGCCCGAGTATGTTCTGTCCTGGGACCTTGGGACCCCATTGTGGGCGGCCCGGACCTCATACGGGGGGTCCGGATCCTATTCTAGGGGTCCGGCTTGCACACGTGGAGGTCCTGGACCAACCTTGGAGGTCCAAACTGTATATCTAGGGGTCCGGCACTCTACCATGGGGGTCCGGACTCACTGTTGAGGCCTTGGGGTATATCACTTTCTCTGGACACGTGGCGGCTCTGGACCCGCCCTTGTGGTGGGGTCAGGCACTGTTGTGGACCCAGAGTAGTCGCCCGAGGCTAGGACGAGTCATGGCTCGGTCCCACACACAACACCTTTACTACGCGACTAAGAGATAGCCGCGTGGGTACTCTGTCTTTATACAGTAGCAAGGGGTACCCTAGTTTCAGGGTACCGACAGTGGCCCCCGGGCCCACCTCAGGGGAGGATGCGAGCCTACAGGTGGGGCCAAAACTTGTACTTTGCTTCAACATGGCTTGATTGATGATTGGCACGCCGTTTTAGCGCGTCTGCTGACGCACCCACCGTCAATCTACCTTAGGTCACACCAACTGCCATATTTGTCCTCGCGGCTGACTGACCTGCGCCCCCCACACCTGGTGGTTTCGACGGGCCACACGCGGGGCATCTCGTTGCTGCTGCCTCAGTTTAAAATATTACCTTCTATCTTCTGCAGCGGCCCCAAGGTGGCGCACTATAGGCGCGTGTGACGGTTTGCTCTTTTCGCACCCGAAGTCCGGCACACAAATCGTATGACTTGTGGACCCGGGCCCCGTGTCATAGACTGGGTTCGTCTTCTGCAGCGGCCCTAAGGAGGCGCACTACAGGCGCGTGCAGCGGTTCGCTCTACAGGCGCGTGCGGTGGTTCGTTCCTTCTACACCCGAAATCCGACTCGCAAAGTGTATGACTTGTGGACCTAGGCCCCCGTGTCATAGACTAGGCTGCCTGGAACTAGGTGCCCGTCGCGCATGATCTCCTGCTGCGATTGAGGGGCGCGCGGAAGGGTTTCCTTGAGCGAGGACTCTGGTTTCCTTGAAAAAGGGTTCACCCCCGCGTGCAGCAGTTACCCTTTCGCATTCTCTTCCAATCGTCTGCACCCTTTCGCCTTCGTGTTCCTCTGCGCCCCTTTGCATTCGTGCTCTTCTGCTCTACACCCACGCTGCCGCAGACGCCATGACTTCGCTTGGCCATCCCGACCGCTTTCAGTCCGAGGAAGCGCTCAACCTGGTGCGCGGCCTGCTTAGGTGGAGCGCGCCGGGGCTCACCGGAAGAATCCGTGCCGGTGCCGTCCCCCTCGGCAATCTCGCCGCCGGGGAGTTCATTTTGTTCATCTCCTACATCTCCTGTGGATTAGCGCTACCGATCTCGCCATTCTTCCTCCTGCTGCTGGAGGAGTTCAGGCTTCAGCTTCAGCACCTCACGCCCCACTCCGTCCTCCAGGTGGCCATCTTCGTCCACCTCTGCAAGATGTTCATAGGGGTGGCTCCCTGCACTTCTCTCTTCCGCCACTTCTTCGTGTTGGTCAAGTCTGGGAAGACCAAGGACCACATCGGGGCCTACTACTTCCAGACGAGGCCAGATCCGGCCGTCGCCTACATCCCCACCCTTAGCGGAGCGAGGCGGGAGAACTGGCGAAGCGACTAGGTGATCGCCAGCACTGAGGCCAACGGCCGCCTCGTCTTGCCGTCAGATGGGCCGGCTCTCGACCGCAAGCAGTGGAGGACCAAGCCGTCCCTGGCACCGAAGTTCCTGCCTGTACTGGACAGGATCAAGGGCTTAACTATGGGCGGCCTGATGTCGATGCACGTGGTCGGCGACTTCCTGAAGCGCCAGATCGCGCTGCTGCAGAGGAGGGCGCGCCTGTGTTGCTGGTTCACCAGCGTGAACGACATTGGCAGGATCCAGCGCGGGCCGGGCACCAACCTGTCCTAGGATGAGCTGGCGGTCCTAGTGGGAGGGATTACTGGGGAAACCTTCATCCCTAAGTCCCTGATCCTTCCCTATAAGATCCCTGCGCTCTACGACGACCCAGGGCTAAGGACGGCGATCTTGGCCACGCTGCCGACCTTCGACGAGAGCGGCATGGCGGTCCGCCAGATTGGAGGCTGGGACCCCCACCGTGGGATTCGGATCTCCGATGCGCCGATTGGAGGCCCCCAGCCCTCCGGTGCGGCTCCCAACGCCCCCGCCGTGGCCCCTAGCCCCTTGGACAAGGGTAAAGGGGCTGCAAGCAGCGCCTCTGCCCCAGGTGGCATGGGGGGGGGGTCAGAGGAAGAGAGGCGACGCCGGCTGCGTCGCGCCGACGGGTCACTTGTTTCGGACCCCCTAGAAGCGTCAGAGGACTGCTGGTGGGGCCGAGGAGGCCGGCTCCCAGGCCCAGGGCGCGCAGAGGCGCGTCAGTCCTCCGGTCCCGCCGCCACCACACCACCACCACCACCACCACCACCTGGGGGTGATCTCCCCCAAGGGCACCAGCAGCAGCAACTACAACAACAGCAGCAGCAACAACAACCGCAGTAGCAGCAACAGCAGCGGTCGCCCTGCTTCCAGGGTCGCTGGAAAGTCCAGGGCCCCAAGTAAGTGTAGCTCCTTTTTCCATGAATCTAATTATCATGTCGATAGGTCTTAACCCATCGTCTGTTTGCCAGGGCTTCCTCCTCCACCGCTCCTAAGGTCCCACCCCCTCCGCCAGGCACCAGGCCCACCGATGGGTCCAGCTCTCAGCAGTAGGAATCTACTGGGAGTGGTGCCGACGGTCCGCCTCCAGCCGCTGCCCAGACAGCGCCAGCGGCTTCTCATGCCCCAGCCAGGGGTTCGGCGGTAGCGGTGCCAGCATCAGGCGGCGTCGCAGCGATAGGGGAGGTCCCAGCTGGGGGATCCGCACCGGCCACCGACATCGCGCTCACTCCCGACGTTGGGGGTGACACCAGAGGCGCGTCTAGCTCCAACCCCCCGCCTGCACCGTAGGAGATGGAGGTGGTGTTTGGGCGACGGCTCCGGTCAGGTGCCGAGGAAGAAGCTGCGCCAATCCCCCTCCCCCGCATGCTGTCCCACGCCCACCAGATCCTTAGTGACACTGGGGCAGCAATTTTGTGGGAGTGGGAGGCGCTTGAGGCCGAGCACCAGCGCCTCAACGACTGGCGCACTCAGCTGGAGGAGCGCACCAGGTTGGCATCCCGCCAATTCATCTCCGAGCGGTCCCAACTTGAGCGGGACCGTAAGGAGTACAAGAAGGACCTCCAGAAGGTGTATGCCAGGGAGATGGAGGCGCACCGGAGGGAGAAGAAGGTGGATAGGAGGGAGGAGGCCGTGTCTCAGCGGGAGGCCCTCGCAATAGAGTTCCGAGCCAAGCTGTGTGCCCTAGACTAGACCCTGGAAGAGCAGCGGGTCCAGCAGACCAAGGCTGTGGAGAGGCTGCAAAAGTTGCAGCAAGAGCTCGAAGGCAAGGCCAGCGACGCGCCCTCGCCGAAGAGAAACTTAAAGCGAAAGAGCAGTCCTTGGACAGGCGGGAGGCGGACCTCGCTAGGCGGGAGACGGATCTCACCTTCCGGGAAGAAATGCTGACCCGGTGAGGCGAGATGCTGGCCGAGCACGAGCTCGAGGCAGAGAAGAAAGAAAAGGAGCTAGAGGAGCGGATCCGACAGTTCCAGGCGGCACAGGCGGCGCTGGGTCCCCAGGCGATGGAGGCGACCAGGAAAGCACTTGAAGATCTCCAGGCGGAGCACCGTGTCGGGGTCCAGCGTAATGCCGCGTGGACCGACGAGGCAAGCACGGTGCTGGTGCCGCTAGGGGTGAGCCCTATTCCAGTGTCGGAGCTGCCAACGTCGATCTTCGACGCGCTCCCAGTGCTAGACTCCACCGCCGATCGCCTCCGGCGCCTAGACCAGATTCTTGGAGCTCGCTTGGAGGCAGAGGGCGGCAAGCTCTGCCAGGCGGTGATCGAATATATCTTGACATGCTTCCGGAGCCACGACCCGACCATATCCTTGGAGCCGGTGATCGTTGGTCCGGTGGCCGACACTGAAGACGCCGCCCGAGAGGGCATACAAGACGCCGTGGTGCTGGTGGCCGAGCGCTTCCAGCGGGATCTTGCTGATGACGAGTAGTTGTACCTATAGAGACAAGGCAAGGGTCCCACTGGAGTGCGGCTTGTAATAATTTTTGGTTTTGTAAGATACTTTTGAGAACTATTAATCAAACAACACTCATCTGTATGCTATTTGTCCTCGCTGTGTGTAGCGTTACCAACTTCTCCCTGGTACTTGGCCCCCCTGGGATGTAGGCTCGACGTGTCGAGGCTGGATACCAGTATACCTAAGGGAAAATTAGTTGCCTGGTCCCTAGGAGGTAGTCTCTACGGTTTCAGACTACCTGCGTCTGGATTGGGACCTGGACCTGCACACAGCTTTGGCTTTGAAGTGTTAGTAGCACACCCATAGGACCCATCGTCTGGTATCTGCCATCCTTTGATTCATGCAACAGGACCTACAGGATTTAGCCTGGGAAGCCAAGCCGTATGTCCAGACCCACAGGATCGTAGCTCTAAATACTAGGGTACCCGTTGCAGAGCGGTGGAGGTGCAGGCTTAGGGTATGGAACTAGGCTAAGCGGCTACACAGCTCCGAACCACTCTAGGGAACGAGCGCCCATTCTCTAGAACCGGACCCGTAGGTTGCCGGACCCCCTGTAGCAGTAGAGGGGTCCTGAACTGCAAGCCTGGCTTATTCAATTCGGATGTCATCATACCAGCAAGGGTGGGAACTGTATGGGTGGGTTAGATAAAAAATAATGCTCGTAAACTGAAGTAGAATGAAACATCACAAAAGCTCCACTGGGGGGGTAAATTCTTTCCTTATAACTTGATATACATGGGTGCAGACCAACAGGCCGGGCTTACGTGGGCGGACCTCACCGGATTGACGTACACATATGCACAACCCAGTTACAAAGGAAGAAAACTCAACCCCTAGTTTCGCTTCTATGGGTAGAACTTACGGAGATGCTCTATGTTCCAGGGATTGGGAAGAGGCACTCCATCAGTTGTGGCAAGGCGGACACACCCGCGTCGGCATATTTCCGTCACCTTGAAGGGTCCTTCCCAACTGGGGGAGAGTTTGTGGAGCTCTTCTCGGTTCAGTACTCGCCTTAGGACTAGGTCGACGACCCTGAGCTCCCTACTATGCATGAATCGTTGGTGGTAGCGCCTGAGCGCTTGGTTGTACCGTGCATTTTGGATCGCCGCTCGCCATCTGCGTTCGTCAATGAAGTCCACGTCCTCACGCCGTAGCTGTTCCTGCATAGACTCATCGAAAGATTGGACCCGTGGGGAGCCCATAATAATTTCCGGGGGAAGACAGGCTTCGGCCCCGTAGACCAGGAAGAACGGGGTCTCCCCGGTAGCTCGGCTGGGTGTGGTTCGGTTCCCCCATAGTACGGATGGAAGTTCGTTGACCCAATTTGCACCATGCTTTTTCAAGCAGTCATAGGTGTGTGTCTTGAGCCCCCCGAGGATCTCTGCGTTTGCCCTCTCAGCTTGGCTGTTGCTCTTGGGATGAGCCACAGACGCAAAGCAGAGCTGGGTGCCGATGCCCTCGCAATACTCCTGGAAGAGCCGACTTGTAAACTGGGTCCCATTGTCCGTAATGATACAACTTGGGACCCCAAATCTATAGACAATTGACCTGAGGAAAGCAACAACAGCACCCTAGGTGATATTGACCACCGAGGTGGCCTCTAGCCACTTTGTGAACTTGTCGATGGCGACGAAGAGGAAACGGTACCCACTGACGGCCCTGGGGAATGGTCCCAGGATATCCACCCCTCATACGGCGAATGGCCAGGAAGGTGGAATCATCTGCAGAGCCTGAGCTGGTGTGTGTATCTGCTTTGCATGGAACTGACACGCCTTGCAGGACTTTACCATCTCAGCTGCATCCTAGAGAGCGGTTGACCAGTAGAAGTCGTGTCGGAAGGCCTTACCGACCAGCGTGCGGGATGACAAATGACTTCCGCACTCTCCTCCATGGATCTTCGTGAGCAACTCACGGCCCTCCTCCTGGGTGATGCACCACATGAGAATGCCGTTGGCGCCAAGGCGGTAGAGATCCCCTTCTACCACCGCGTATCGCTTAGCCAACCGCACTATGCATTCTGCGGGCACATGATCTTCAGGAAGGATATTTTCCTTTAGGTAGTCCCGGATCTCAGAGATCCATGCATCGGGACCACTCTGAGATACTGGTTGTGGCGCTAAGGAGTTGGTAGGACCCCCTATAGCACACACAATCCTTGGTGGGTTCTGCAGATGTAACGCCACCGGGACCGCTAGCTTCGAGGTGCTAGTCTCACCCCCTTCTTCCGGCTCGGCAGGCTGGGCGGTAGGTCTCAGCAGCCGTCTTTTGAAGACGCCCTCGGGCACGGGTGCCCAAGTTGATGCCCTCGTGGAGAGTTCATCTACTGCTGAATTGTTAGCCCGAGGAACATGTTGCAGTTCCACGGCCGTGAAGTCCTTTTCCAGCTTCCTTACATGGAGGAGGTAAGCTGCGAGCCTAGGCTTGTTACAGCTACATTCCCCGCGGACCTACTTGATGATCAGTTGGGAGTCCCCTTCACGAGGAGCTAGCAGATCCCTAGAGATAGGGCCACAGACAAGACAAAGATTAGTGCTTCGTACTCTACCATGTTGTTAGTGGCCTTGAACTCAAGGTGCACCATGTACTTCACTTGATCTCCACTTGGGTCAATGAAAACCACTCCGGCTCCGCCACCCTGCTGTCGGGCGGATCCGTCGAAGAAGAGTGTCCAATGGGGCTCGGTGAAGACTGGAGCCCTAGGCTCCGCAGGTGTGGGGTCCGAATCGGGATCCGGACCCCTAGGTGCACTCGGGGCAGGGGTCCACTCCACGATGAAATCAGCCAGGACCTAGCTCTTGACAGTGTGGTGAGGCTAGAACTCCAGTTGGAACTCGGCAAGCTCCACCACCCACTTGGCGATGTTGCCTGTGGCATTAGAGTTGTGGAGGATGGCCATTAACGGGTAGGAGGTCACCACCACAACCCTGTGCGCCTTAAAATAGTGGCGCAACTTCCTGGATGCAACAAGTACAACATAGAGAAGCTTGTGCGTCTCAAGGTACCTTGCCTTTGCCTCGTGGAGGACCACGCTAACGTAGTAGACCGGCTTCTGGATGGTTCGGACCCATGTGGTTGGTTCCAGGTCCTCAACCTCCTGGCCTTCCGTCAACATCGTGGTGGTCGGACCACCACCTTCTCCTGGGGGAACTTGTTGACTCCCCTGTGGTTGTTGTGCTGCCCTCTCGGCGACCAGCACCATGATCACCGCCTCGGAAGCCGCTGCAATGTATAAGTACAATGGCTCCCCTGGCTCCGGAGCTACCAGTATTGGCAAGGACACAAGGTGTTGTTTCAACTCTTGAAAGGCACGTTCTGCCTCTTCGTTCCAAGAGAATGGACCAGACTTCCGCAATAGCCTGAAGAAGGGCACTGCCCTCTCAGCCAGTCTTGAAATGAAGCGGCTAAGGGCGGCCAATGACCCCATAAGCTTCTAGACGTCCTTGATGCGGGCCGGAGGCCTCATTGCCTTGATCTTCTCCGGGTTTGCTTCAATGCCCCGGTGTGAAACCAGGAACCCCAGCAACTTCCCTGCAGAGACACCAAAGATGCACTTGTCTGGGTTCAGCTTTGTGCGGGTTGCCCGCAGCTTGTTGAAGACCATGGTTAAGTCTTCTACTAGGGTCGACCCTCTCTTAGTCTTGACCACGATGTCATCAACGTACACGTCCACTCTATCCCTAATCAGATCCCCGAAAGTCTTACTCATCGCCCGTACAAATGTTGGCAAGGCGTTTTTCAGACCGTAAGGCATTACGACATAACAGTAAAGCCCATCCACTGTTACAAAAGCAGTATGTTTCCTATCCTATCTAGACATCTGGATCTGATGGAAACCAGAGTAAGCATCTAGGAAAGACAGGAGGTCGCACCCGGAGGTGGAATCCACGATTTGATCTATTCGTGGAAGTGGATATGGGTCCTTGGGACAGGCCTTATTGAGGCTGGTGTAGTCGATGCACATCCGAAGCTTCCCATTAGCCTTGGGGACGATGACTGGATTGGCCAGCCATATTGGGTGATGGACCTCTTCGATGAAGCCAGCGTCTAGCAGCTTCTGGACCTCCTTGCAGATGAAGTCCTGCCGCTCAACAAACTGTTTCCGAGGCTTCTGACTCACCGGTTTGGCGTCAAGGTTGATCTTCAGATGGTGCTCTATTACCTCCCTAGGGATCCCAGGCATCTGCGACGGTTCCCATGCAAATACGTCGGCATTTGTCTAGAGGAAGGCGATGAGCGCGAGTTCCTATTTCTCCTCCAGATCACCCACGATGCGAGTGGTCTAGGGGGAATCCGTGCTGAGCCGGATGGTCTTGACGGGACTGTCATCTGCTCCAGATGGCTACACCTTTAGCACCTTGGCAGGCGCCTTGGTACCGGAAGTTGAGGGATCCCTCCCTCCGTCGTCCGGGCGAGCAGTTTCTGCCGCCAGGGCGTGCAGCTTCTTGACAGCTGCAAGCGCAGCGGCACGGTTGCCCCGCACGGTGAGGACCCAGCAGGGGACGGCATCTTGAGGACCAAATACCCGTAATGGGCAATGGCCATGAACCGGTACAGGGCCAACCTGCCAATGATGGCATTGAAGGGGAGGCTAACCTCCGCGACGTCGAACTGGATGTTCTCTGTGCGGAAGTTTTCCTCGGTCCCGAATGTAACCGAGAGTGCGATGCTCCCAAGGGGATACACCGGTTGTGGGCCCACTCCGGAGAATGGACGAGACGGTCCCAGTCGATACCCTGGGATCTCCAGCTGCTTGAATGCAGCGTGGCTGATGACGTTGAGCCTAGCCCCACCGTCAATCAGGACGTGATGCAGCCACATGTTGGCGATGATAGGGGCAGTGATGAGCGGTAGTATATCGGCCCCTGCCATGTTTTCGGGGTAGTCGGAGGCCCTGAAGGAGATAGTGGTGCTCCTCCACCGCTGATGTGGAGCAGCCTTCGGGACCCTTGGGACCACCGAAAGGACCTCTCAACGCAGGGACTTGACATTCCTGCGGGAGGTGAGCTTTCAGCTCCCGCCGTACATCACGTACAACTTCTTGCGACGGTCGTTGTTGTCACCAGAGTCAGAGTCTCCAGTGAAAATGTCCTTGAGGACTCCCTCAGGTGACTGATACCCGAGGTCCCGTTCTCCCGCGGCCGCGTCACCTTCGTCGACCTTCTCCTTGCTAGGTCGGTGACGAGGTGGCGAGCCATCCTTGGAAGCTTGATGATCTCGCGGCATTCCAAGGCACTGTGGCAACTGTTGGGGTGCACAGAGCATGACCCACTGTTTCCCCCCTGTGGCCGTGGGTGCTTGCCACGCTCGTTCCGACCCCTAGTCGCAGCTGCGACGACCGGAGCAGCAGACTGCGGCCTCTCGTGGCCGTGGTTTTTCTTCTTCTTGTTGTTGCCGCCCTGGGTGACGGCTCCCGAGCCACCCGTCTGGGTAACTCCGGTCTGTGGTGCTGAGTACCATGCACAGCCCTCGGCAGCTCTGGCACATTTGTCGGCCAGAGCGAAGAACATGGTGACGGTTTCCACATCATGCGTCGCCAGCTTCTCCAACATCTTCTCATCACGCACCCCTTGTCGGAAAGCAGTGATAATGGAGGCATCGGAGACACGAGGTATAGTCCCTCGTACCTTGGTGAAGCGAGCGATGAAAGCCCAGAGGGTCTCCCCGGGTTCTTGCCTTACAGCATGGAGATGAGCCTCCACGCCATGCTGTTGATAAGCACTAACAAAGTTCGCTGTGAACCGTGCACAGAGCTCCTCCCAGGAGTATACGGATCCTGGGGTCAGGTTCATGAGCCAGATCCAGGCCAGCCCGGTCAAGGCTACATGGAAGTAACTCGCCATTACGACAGTGTTTCCACTGGCTGCCGTAATGGCAGTGATGTAGACCTGCAAGAATTCCGACGGGTTTGACTTACCGTCGTACTTCTCCGGCAGGTGCGGCCAGAACTTGGGCGGCCAAGTCGCCGCGTGGAGGTGATCCGCTAGCGCGGCACAGCCCACGCCGACCAATGGGACACCCGTGTGGATTCGGGCACCCCTTGGAGTTTGTGGCGCAAGCGGAGCGAAGTCCTAGTCGAGGTTGCGACCCTCGAAGTTTAGCCTGTGCTCACGCGCCCTCTCCAAAGAGACTCGTGCGTCCTCGCCCGCATGCCTACGGTTGAGTTTTGCCCACAGGTCACCATGCCTCTCCAGAGAGATTGGAACATCCTCACCCGCACGCCTGTGGTTGAGCCCCGCCCGCAGGTCCTCAGTCGGTGTGGCCTTCACTGAGGGTGAGCGCACTGACGCCGACGCCTCATGTTGACGCCGAAATGACCGAGGCCTGAGTCTGGCCGAGCCAGAATGCGCCATGCCGAGGAGACGATCAACATTGTCACGTCACTGCTTCATGGCCCCCGGCGAGGCCTTGGAACTTGGAGGGTGGCGTAATAACTCCCTGGCTGCAGACAATGCCCCAGGAATAGCCCTTGACGGAGCCCGGGATGTCTACGCACGCGTGTGCTGCTGCGGAGCGCGCACAGCAGCAGCACCAGGTGCAGGGTAGTTGGAGCCCCGTGGCATAGAGGACGCAGCCTCTTCCTCCATCGGAAAGTCCTCGGGAACGAAGTCACGGTGCTTGACGATTTGAACCATCGTGTCGAGCAAGGAAACAGGAAAAACCTAATGCCAAAGCCCCTACCTGGCGCGCCAAATGTCAGAGAGAAAATCCTCCGCCCGGGTGGCGGAACGCACCCGCCCTAATCCTAAGATGAGGAGGGGGCTTAAGCGTTTTGCCTGTCTATTGGAAGATGGATGAACACACGAGGACACGAGGGTTTAGAGTGTTTCAGGTCGTTGGAGCGTAATACCTTACCTCCACTGTGTGTATGCTATATTGAGTATGAGTATGAGCGTATGTCTTTGTGCTTGAGAGCCTGTCCTTGTAACGTTGTGTGCCTTCGCTTTTATAGTCTAAGGGAAGGCACATACAAGAATGTTGAGCCCCGACATGCGGGCCGAGGAGCATAACAGAAGGAATACATTATGTGAGTAATTGATGCTAGTAACGCCTGAGCAATCCTCGGGAGTCTTGATGACCGCAGTCCATGCAGCATTGATAGCCGAAACGTACGAGTAATGGTAAATAACAGCACGACCCGCGTATCGTGGACTGTGCACGCCACCTGTCAGTGGAATGGACAGGCGCATGTGTTATCCGTAATGAATGTGGAGGCGCGTGTAGCCCAGAGGCATCATGCTAGGTTCCGCCCGTTGGCTTAAGCCGCACGCAGTATGCCACGTGGCTGCAACGGGTCTCCACCTGAGTAGGGGGCAGGAGTGTATGCAGATAGGTCCGGAACCCACCAGACTAGGTCCGGACACATGTCGGCACCGGACCCCCGCCTAAGTCCTGTTCAAGGCCCGAGTATGTTTTGTCCTGGGACCTTGGGACCCTATTGTGGGCAGCCCGGACCCCATACGGGGAAGGGGGTCCGGATCCCATTCTAGTGGTCCGGCTTGCACACGTGGAGGTCCTGGACCAACCTTGGAGGTCCTGACTGTATATCTAGGGGTCCGGCACTCTACCATGGGGGTCCGAACTCACTGTTGAGGCCTTGGGGTATATCACTTTCTCTAGACATGTGGCGGCTCCGGACTCGCCCTTGTGGTGGGGTCAGGCGTTGTTGTGGACCCAGAGTAGTCGCCCGAGGCTGGGACGAGTCATGGCTCGGTCCCACACACATCACCTTTACTACACGACTAAGAGATATCCGCGTGGGTACTGCGTCTTTATACAGTAGCAAGGGGTACCCTAGTTTCAGGGTACTGACATAGTCAAACGTCCAATCAAGCAAACCAGCCATCCCACCAAATTGTTATGTGAAAGGGAAAAAACCTCAACATTTTCTATAATCGATTTTGGTGTTTGACGACCATCACAAACCTTGTGGACTAAACAGTTTGCCTAGTTAATCATTTCTCAGGTGAATAAGTCCATATACAACTATTCTAAGTCAACTGTCTGGAATACCGTAGATTATTTCGGACAAAAGAAGTTTTTTAGAAAAACACCTATGCGCGGACCGTCCGGGCCCTTGCGGCGGACCGTCCGCGACATCAAGGTAAGCCTCGGACAGGAACACTGCAAAAAATGCAAGTCAACACTACGTATCGTTCGATGGATAAGCAAGCACCGTCCCAGACCAAGCACGGACCGTCCGGCCTCAGGCGCGGACCGTTCGGTCGTTGAAAAAACCAGAAAAAACCTGGGTGACGGGTTCGGTAAAATTCATTTTTAGCGTCCTGCGGACCATCCGGGGTGCATGGCCGGACCGTCCGTGGCTACTTTATCTGACATCTGACGACACATTAAATGCTCTATAACCGTTGATATAGCCGTTACTGCTGACCATTGCGATTTCAGTCGTTGATGTGCAGGGGTGGACCGTCCGGACCAGGGGCGCGGACCGTTCGGTCGTTGAAAAAACCAGAAAAACCTGAAGGTGATGGGTTCGGTAAAATTCATTTTTAGCGTCCTCGCGGACCATCTGGGGTGCACGGCCAGACCGTCCGCGACTGCTTTATCTGACATTTGACGACGCATTAAATGCTCTATAGCCGTTGATATAGCCGTTACTGCTGACCGTTGCGATTTCAATCGTTGATGTGCAGGGGCGGACCGTCTGGACTAGGGGCGCGGACCGTCTGCGGTCGGTAGGAATGAAGCAATGACTAGGAAGTGGTTGGAGGCTATAAATACAACCCCAACCACCTCCATTCACTCAACCCAAGCACCCCCCACTCCTTCACATTCAATACAAGAGCTAGCAGTCCACTCCAAGACACACTCAAAGCTTTCAACCTCTCAAAGTTTCACAATTTAGACAAGTTATCATTAGTGACTTGAGAGAGTGTGATCCATGTGTTATTTGTCGCTCTTGTTGCTTGGTTTTCGCAATCGTGCTTTCTTCATCTCTCTCTAAACTCTCTAAGTGTTTTGTAAAGTTTGCAAGAGACACCTAATTTTGTGGTGATACTTGCGGGGACTTAGTGACCCGTGAGATTAAGAAGAAGCACTCAACCGGTCTGAGTGACCGATTGAGAGAGGGAAAGGGTTGAAATAGACCCGACCTTTGTGGCCTCCTCAACAGAGACTAGGTTCTTTGGAACCGAACCTCGGTAAAACAAATCACCGTGTTCACTCGTCAATCTTCACTTGATTTGTTCTCCCTATCTACAAGTTCCTTTGCTCATATTGATTTGAGTTTGCTCTCAAAGGCCATCCGCATTGATTGGGCAACTCTAAGCAAAGAGAACTGTCTTTCGCACTCCAATTTAATTCTAACGCTAACCCCGGCCTTAGTGCAAGTTTAAGTTTATAAATTTCAGGTTTCGCCTATTCACCCTCCTCTAGGCGACTTTCGTTATGGGTCCAAAGTTCACTAACGGACTACAAGCTACGTGTGCCCACCCGTGACTCCCGCGCGTCGATCCACTCGACACGTCATCTTTCAGTAATTTGTGCTATTTCAGTCATTCATCATTCAATTTCATTAATTATCAGCGAACACATTAATTGTTAGTGCAAAAATAACAATTATTGATGACACATTCAGTAATTTATCACTTCAGCAGTGAAGATACGTTCGATAATTACTGGCGGAACGTTCAGTAATTACTAATGTTATGCTCTTTCAGTCATTCATCGCTCAGCTTTAGAAATTATTAGTGAGCACAGTAATTGTTAGTGAAAAAAACAACTACTGATTGAGTCTGAGTTCGAGAGTACATGTCCTTTTGCATCACATGTCCCCTCCCTTTTATAGTCCTATGGAGCATGTACAAAGGTGTTGAGTCACGACGGTCGGCCCAACGAACTAGTGTTAAGTAATGTACACCGTGTAGTCTTAAGTGTTGTGGCAGATAGAGATCTTCCCCTTCTGTTGTCGTGCGGATCTTTCGACCAGACGTGTCCTCGCCCCGTCTGCTGGCTCGAGTCGGTTATTGACGTATGTAGGGACTGGCCATGCTCCCTTTTATAGTCCTAGAGGGGCACGTACAAAGGTGTTGAGCCCGACAGGTCGGTCCAGCGAACCAATGTTAACTAATGTACACCTGGGAGTTTTAAGTGACATGGCAGATGGAGATTTTCCCCTTCTGTCAATATGCGAATCTTTTGACCAAACGTGCCCCCGCCCCGTCTGCTGGCTCGAGTCAGTTATGGTGTGGAGTCTGGTATGCTGACGTATGTAGGGACTAACCATGTTGATGTGCGACAGAGTTAATGCGAATGACCTATGCGCGCTTTGTCTAAGGCAACAGCTAGGGATGGCAATGGGTACGGGTATGGGTAAATAACCACGGATAATTATCCATTGGATATGGGTATGGTGAAATTTGGTATCCGCGGGTATGATTATGGATATAATAATGTATCCATGGATAAATTTTTCGTGGGTATGGATATCCAGTATCCATACCCGTTATCCAATGGATATCTGACATATGGGCCATCCAGATTTAATATATTTTCCTAAATTCTATTTTTTCAATTTTTATCTATGACATGTTGATTGGTGCTGAAATTGTCATTTGATGATGATGGAATGATAATTGTTTTTGAAATGTGATAAAATTGTTGTTTGATGTTGAATGCTAAAATTGTAGTGGGTGGGCGGGTAACGGGTATCCGCCGGATAGCGGATACCCGGTGGGTACGGGTATGGGTAGAGATCCATACCCACGAACATTTATGGGTATGGGTATGGGTTGAGTTTTGTCTCGCGGGTATGGATTCACGAACTATATATGTGCATACTACCCACCTGATTGCCATCCCTAGCAACATCTACTCATGATGGCACCACCCAAGCGCGTGTGTCGAGACACAAAGGTCTGCCTTGGTAACGCATGGCTTACTATGCGGTCCGTCATCACTCGACGCGCCGACAACACTATTTGCTTTGGTAACATGTGAAACAGCCATTCGGTCCTGTGCAGCCTGACAAAATCCTACCCATGCTCTGTGCACAGTAAAGCACGCCTTAGCCGCTTGCATTAAATGCAGGCAGGTAAGCTTGCTTTCAACTGAAGGCTTGTGTCACGCGCCGAGCCACATGGGAGTTTTGGACCTCTTCCTGAGCGGAGAGTGGGGGCCAAGAGCGCATGCTAGCTTGAAGACCTAGGGCCCCGTGCTAGGAGTCCAGATGGCACACGTGGCGGTTTGGGACCCGCTTGCGGGGGTTTGGACATCATACGTGGAGGCTTAGGAACCACCTGGGGGGTCCAGACTCATAGTAGTAGTCACTGGACAATTCCACCCCTAGGACACGTAGCAGCACCGGACCTATTCCTGAGTGGGGAGCGGGTCTCGAGGCCAATGGTCCCGTCATATGGGTATGGACCCATGGGTCCGGCTGCTCGGTTCCTTAGTACGCGGTGAAAGGGAAATGGACTTAATCATTTCCTATAATCGATTTTGGTGGTTGACGTCCATCACAAACCACGTGGACTAACTAGTTTGCCTAGATGTCATTTATCTCAGGTGCATAAGGTTCAACACAAACCAAGAAAGAAATTCAATTGGGGACACAAACAAATTTGGAGCAAAGGACTTGAGAGTGTGCTGCCTTTGGCGCACAGGACAGTGTCCGGTGCACCAGGCCCGCGCGCAAGCAAACCAGCCACTCTCGGGAATTCTCTGGGCGCGCTCTGCTATAATTCATGGGACTGTCCGGTGTGCACCGGACATGTCCAGTGAGCCAGCAGAGCAACGGTCACTACGCGCAATGGTCGCCTACAAAACCAAACAATGAAGTAAACAGTGCACGCAAACGGTCACTACTCATTACCCAGGATGCTTGGTTACAATTCTGAATCCGCTAAACCATGTTTGTTTTCTTTTTTTCTCAACTAGCTTTGCCCATGGGTAATGAGTTTCGATGTATTGAGCGTTTCCGTTTAGAAATAGAAGCTTTTTCGTGCTTGCTTGCGAATGGTATAAATGGAATGAATATTCAGATAAATAAAAGAAAAAAATAAACCATTGAGAAAGTTATTCATTCTTGTCGGCGTTTCGACCCCGGGGGGTCCCTGGACCGACGAGTAAATTGTCGCCGCGTGTCCCAGCCCAGATGGGTCGGCGTGAGACGGAGCACGAAGGGGGGAGAAGAGAGGAAAAAACGGGAAACCCGCGGCCTCCGTGTTGTCCTGCGCCCAGGTCGGGTGCGCTTGCAGTAGGGGGTTACAAGCGTCCGCGTGGGGGGAGAGCGAGGGACTCTACGCGCCGTCCCGTCCTCCCGCGCGGCCAACCTTCTCGTAAGAGAGCCCTGGACCTTCCTTTTATAGGCGTAAGGAGAGGGTCCAGGTGTACAATGGGGGGTGTAGCAGTGCGCTATCGTGTCTAGCAGAGAGGAGCTAGTGCCCTAAGTACATGCCGTCGTGGCAGCCAGAGAGGTTTTGGTACCCTGTTCATGTGATGTCGTGGCCGTCGAAGGAGCGTTGGAGCCTTGCGGAAGGACAGCTGTCGGGGCTGTCGAGTCCTTGCTGACGTCTCCTTGCTTCCGTAAGGGGCTGAGAGTCGCCGTCGTCATGGAGCACGTGGGGCGCCATCATTATCTGTTTACCGGGGCGAGCCAGATGGGACGCCGGTCTTGTTCCCCGTAGCCTGAGCTAGCTAGGGATAGGGTAATGATGACCCCCCCTGTGACGTGGTCGGTCCGAGCCCTGGGTCGGGCGAGGCGGAGGCTTCTCCGAGGTCGGGGTCGAGTCGGTCTTCCGAGGTCGAGGTCGAGTCCGAGCCCCGGGTCGGGCGAGGCGGAGACTGTCGTCCGAGGCCAAGGCCGAGTCCGAGCCCTGGGGTCGGGCGTGGCGGAGTTCGTCGTCTTCCGGGGCCGAGCCCGAGTCCGAGCCCAAGGGTCAGGCGAGGCAGAGTTTCCTATGGCGCCCGAGGCCGGACTTGGCTGCTGTCAGCCTCACTCTGTCGAGTGGCACAGCAGTCGGAGCGACGCAGGCGGCGCTGTCTTCTTGTCAGGCCGGTCAGTGGAGCGGCGAAGTGACTGCGGTCACTTCGGCTTTGTCGACTGAAGGGCGCGTGATAGGATAAGGTGTTAGGCCATCCTTGCATTAAATGCTCCTGCGATACGGTCAATCGGTGCGGCGATCTGGCCAAGGTTGCTTCTTGGCGAAGACTGGGCCTCGGGCGAGCCGAAGGTGTGTCCGTCGCTTGAGGGGGTCCTCGGGCGTGACGTGAATCCTCCGGGGTCGGCTGCCCTTGCCCGAGGCTGGGCTCGGGCGAGGCGAGGTCGTGTCCCTTGAGTGGACCGAGCCTTGACTTAATCGCACCCATCAGGCCTTTGTAGCTTTGTGCTGATGGGGGTTACCAGCTGAGATTAGGAGTCTTGGGGGTACCCCTAATTATGGTCCCCGACAGTAGCCCCCGAGCCTCGAAGGGAGTGTTGATACTCGCTTGGAGGCTTTTGTCGCACTTTTTTGCAAGGGGACCTGCCTTCCTCGGTTGCTTTTTGTTCCGGTGGGTGCGCGCGAGCGCACCCGCCGGGTGTAGCCCCCGAGGCCTCGGAGGAGTAGTTCGACTCCTTCGAGGTCTTAGTACGTTTTGTAACGCTTCGGCCGGTCTGGTTGTTCCCTCATGCGAACTGGCCGTAGCCCGGGTGCACAGTCGAGTCCCAAGTTCTCGGGCTGGTATGTTGACGCTGTCAACGGTTTGGCCGGAGCCAGGTTTGCGAGAGCAGCCCCTGAGCCTCCGCATAGAGCGAGAGGACGGTTAGGGACAGACTCGGCTTTTTACATACGCCCCTGCGTCGCCTTTCCGCAAGGAGGAGGGGGGAAAGCGCCATGTTGCCCTCGGAGGGCGCCGAACATGGTGTCTCCAGTGAGTTGCTAACGGGTAATCCGAGTGGACGCCCATGCCCCGTTTGTTAGGGGTCGGCTAGTGGCCCGGAGGCGCGCTCCAAAAGTACCTGCGGATGACTTGCTGGATCCGGTCCCCTTTTGATGGGGTCCGAGGGCTCGATGCCTCCCTCTGGTGGGATTCCATTACAAAATCGTTCTCGTTGGTCTCGGAAATGTCCTAGGGTACCTCGGGAGCGCAGCCCGAGCCTCGGTTATGTATCGAACGTACCCAGGGTCATCCCTCGCTCTGCGTCTAAGGCGGCTGTCGAACCCTTCAGGGGCCAGCCTATGAACCCCTGATCAGTAGTGGGCGCGGAGCCCGAGTGGCCTGAGGCGGCCGTTGAACCCTTTCGAGGGGCCGGCCTTCGAAGCTCTGACCAGTAGTGGGCGCAGAGCCCAAGTGGCCCGTGGCGGCCGTTGAACCCTTTCGAGGGGCCGACCTTCGAACCTCTGACCAGTAGTGGGCGCGGAGCCCGGGTGGTCTGAGGTGGCTGTTGAACCCTTCCGAGGGGCCAGCCTTTGAACCTCTGATCAGTAGGGGGGCTCGGGGCCCGCTTCCTTCGCGGAGAAGGATCCCTTTTGGAGTATCCCCTTTCCCAACCCCTGAGGCAAGAGAGAGAAAGAGGAAGTGAAAAGGATACGAAATCGAATGACGTGGCACACCTTTTTTGACGCGGTCATTATGGCGGAGGTGAAGCGTCGCCTGCTTCGCCTGCCAAAGGTGCTGCCTATCCTGCCGTAGAGTTAATGCGACTGTTGGCGAGTGGTTCACGGGGCGGCCGCTATGCGTGCGTGAGCCGTTCGAGGAACAGAACACGGACGCGTCGTCTTCCGCCGTGGGAGATGGTCCTTTCGCTATCCTAGGAGGGGACGTGAGCTTGCTGACGACTCGACTGCCGCTTCCGCCCGCCTGGCACCGCCATTACTGTCTGCCCATTTCTGGCCGTATCGACCGTCGCGTCCTCTCCGGCGGCTGACCGACCCGTGACCGATGTGCTCGGTTGGCACTGTCGGGTCATGCGTAGGGTCGCCTCGAGTCGCGGCACTGGTTCTGCAGTCGAGAAGGCGCGGTACTGGTCGCGAGTGGCGGTGCAGTTTCTTGCACGTAGTAACCGGCGCACCAGTTACATGACGTGTGGGCCTAGGCCTCCATGCTGGACGCGTCGAAGTCGAAAGGGTGCGCCCCCCTTGGTGCGGTTGCACGCCGCCTACATGGAGGTCCGCCCTTTCACCCGCTGGCCTGGGCGAAAGTGGAGGAATGCTCGTAACCGCTGGGCAGTTGCGCGCACTATGCGCGGCGGTTTGGCTTTGTCTGCCCTGCGCCAGCTTGCATGACGCGTGGGGCCCGGCCCCCGTGTCGTAGGGGGAGGACCTTGGAGCATGTTGGAGAATACTCAGCCCGCGACAGCTGAGGACGCAAGTGAGGAGAGTTGCCTTTAAAAGGAGGGTGACCCCCTTGAAAGGCAACCATGTCTTCGCGCTCCCCTCATGCATCGCGTCTTTCCAGCTTTCGAGCCCCCAGATGGGGGGCGCCCGCGGTTCTTCCGCCTTGTCGTCGTTGGGGGAACGCAACTTCGCGGAAGTTGGTACCTTTCAGCCATCGTTCGGCTTCAAGGATTTTCGTCAGGCAGCCCGGCTGCTTCCCCTCGCCGGTGATCATCCAAGATGGTGACCACCAGTTCGGTGGTGGGGAGAAGCGAGCCGGGCTGCGGTCTTGGTCCCGCCCTCAGCTTCAAGGATCTTCGTCATCCTGGCTGGGGCAGAGGCCGGGCTGAGCCAGAGCTCTACCTCCTGCACGAGTCGGCCGACCACCTCTTCTTCCAGCTTTTGGTGGTGGAAACCATCCTCCAGCTCTGTGGAGGAGGCGTCCTCCAGCCATGCTAGGGAAGGCGAACTATTGCTGCCCAGCTAGGATGCAACATTCCGTCCTCTGTCCTCGCTTTCGTGGCGAGGACAGGAGTGAGGGCCTGCCAGTGCGCTTTGGAGCGGCCTGCGCTTGCTGGTGCGGCGTTGGTGGACAGGCAGACGTCACCGTCGGTGTTGACGTGGTGGCAGCTGGAGAAAGCTTCTCTGCCGTCGGGGCCATCAGCGCCGCCTACGGACCGACCTCTGGCTCTTTTGGCTTTAATGTCTGGTTCGCGTCCCTTGAGTGGGGACGCGAACGAGAGCCTTCCGGTGGCTGCGTCCATCCTAGGACTATGGCTGCTGCTGCAGAGGTCACTGGCGAGTCGCCCGGAGCTTGTCGCCCCGCAGGCTCTCCGGTGTGGAGGTTGTTCATACCCGCGGGGGCGGAACCGGAGTTCCGTTTGTAATGGCACCTTTAGTGCCAGTGTTTGTTCATTGTGGCTATCGGGGCCTGAACATGTATGTATCTTTTGGCGTGAAGCCGTGTTTTTCCCTCATTCCGAGCACTAGGACTCGCCTGTCAGCTAACTGAACCGCTTCACCAAGTGTGAGTTGCCTCGTGCGAAGGTGATGAGTGAGGTATCCGTATCCCGGAGGTGTAGGAGTCCCTCGGCTCAGTCGGCCTTGCCGCCCGAGCCTTCTCTTGCTTAGTTAAAGGAAACCCTCGGCCGCTCTTCGATGAGCTGGAGCCGGAGGCAGCAGTATCAGCGTGGACAGAGGCAGAGTTGGCTCAAAAAGAAGACTTCGTCGGCCGGAGCCTGACCGGGCCGTCCACTGGCGGGACTGGCACCGGAGTCGAGTTGCCGAGGCCATGGGCCGGGCTGATGTCCTCGGGGGACAGTTGGCTGAGGCTTCGGGGCGACCGACCGAGCCATCTGCTCGAGCTAGACTCCTGGAGGAGACCCTAGCGGCGATGGCCCGGGCGTGGTGCCGACGTTGTCCTTCGGAGCGGAGATCCTCCGACTGTGTTGCCATTCGAGGCTCGGTCAGACTTCGCCGAAGGTGGTGTTGACGTCGAGGGTGCTGCTGCTCCCCCTTCATCGAGGTCCGAACCTGCAGGATCGGTTTACCTTGTAGTGTGCGTATGTTTTCTGCGGCCGCCGAGGCCCAAACATACTGTCGTTGTGTTGTAAAGATGCGTTTCTTTTTCCCTTTGTTTCGAGTATCAAGACTTATTCGTCGGTAACAGAATTGTTTGTTCGAGCGCGAGTTACTTTTCACGGAAGGTGATGAGTGAGGTATCCGTATCCCGGAGGCGTAGGAGTCCCTCGGCTCGATCGGCCTTGCCGCTTACATGTACTCTTACTTGTCCATAGGATTCTGCTAACGATGTAGTCGAGAAGGCCTGAAAAATCGTTTCGGCAGAAAGGTCTCCGAGCATTAAGACTTGTTCGGTCAGCGGAATCGCTTATCCGAGCGTGAGTTACTTATCACAGAAGGTGATGAGTGAGGTATCCGTATCCCGGAGGCGTAGGAGTCCCTCGGCTCGGTCGGCCTTGGCTTCTTACGTGTACTCCGTCATTTTCAGGACGCCCACTTTTGAAGTAGTCAAAAAGCACGAAAGACGTTCTGGCAGAAAGACTTTTTCTGAGGAAAATTTTGACGCAGAGGGGTTTCCCCCCTTCTAGCCCCCGAGGGAGGGTCGGGCTTTGCCGAGGCAAGGCTGACCCTTCCTTGATGGTTAGACTTTGAACGTGAACGAGGTGTACGAACGACTTGAAAGCATCTTAAGGGTAGAAGCGACGTAGCTGTCGGATGTTCCAAGCGTTGCTGTAGACCTCGCCTTAGCTGTTGGCCAGCTTGCATGTCCCGGGCTTCAGAACCTTGGCGATGACGAACGACCCTTCCCAGGGAGGCGTGAGCTTGGGCCGCCCTCGGGCGTCTTGTCACAGCCGAAGCACCAGGTCGCCCACCTGGAGGTCTCGGGACCGAACCCCTCGGGCGTGGTAGCGTCGCAGGGACTACTGGTACCGTGCCGAGTGTAGTAAGGCCATGTCCCGAGCCTCTTCGAGCTGGTCCAGTGAGTCTTCTCGGTCGGTCTGGTTTCTTCGGTCGTCGTACGCCCTCGTCCTCGGGGAACCGTATTCTAAGTCCGTGGGCAGGACGGCCTCAGCCCCATAGACTAGAAAGAACGGTGTGAAGCCCGTGGCTCGGCTCGGCGTTGTCCTCAGACTCCAGACCACCGAGGGGAGTTCCTTCATCCATCGCCTGTCGAACTTGTGGAGGTCGTTGTAGATCCTCGGCTTGAGTGCTTGCAGAATCATGCCGTTGGCACGTTCCACCTGCCCATTCGTCATGGGGTGAGCCACGGCGGCCCAGTCCACCCGGATGTGGTGATCCTCGCAGAAGTCCAGGAACTTTCTACCGGTGAACTGGGTGCCGTTGTCGGTGGTGATGGAGTTCAGGACCCCAAAGCGATGGATGATGTTGGTGAAGAATGCCACCGCCTATTCGGACCTGATGCTGTTCAGGGGTCGGACCTCGATCCACTTGGAGAATTTGTCGATGGCGACCAGCAGGTGCGTGTAGCCCCCGGGTGCCTTCTGCAAGGGACCGACGAGGTCCAGTCCCCACACAGCAAACGACCAGGTGATGGGTATTGTCTGCAGAGCCTGAGCGGGCAGGTGGGTCTGCCTTGCGTAGAATTGACACCCTTGGCAGGCGTGGACAATTCTAGTGGCATCGACCACCGCGGTCGGCCAGTAGAAACCTTGTCGGAAGGCGTTTCCAACAAGGGCTCGGGGCGCTGCGTGATGACCGCAAGCCCCCGAGTGTATTTCTTGTAAGAGCTCCTGGCATTCGGTGATGGATATGCACCGCTGGAGGATGTCGGAGGGGCTGCGGTGGTAGAGCTCCTTCCCGTCACCCAGTAAGACGAACGACTTGGCGCGCCGCGCCAGTCGCCGAGCCTCGGCTTGGTCGAGGGGCAGCTCTCCTTGGTGGAGATATTGCAGGTACGGGGTCTGCCAGTTTCGATTAGGCTGGACCCCATTCTGCTCTTCCTCGACGCGCAGTGCCTCACCCTCGGGGGCCGAGGGTGCCTCGGGCTGGGTCGAGGCCTTCTCGGGCTCGGGCGTGTCGTCAGTCTTGACTGAGGGTTGATGTAGGTCTCAGGAGAAGACGTCCGAGGGAACCATTGTCTGCCCCGAGGCTATCTTAGCCAGCTCGTCCGCAGTCTCGTTGTGTCGTCGGGCGATGTGGTTGAGCTCGAGCCCGTAGAACTTGTCCTCCAGGCACAGAACCTCATCGCAGTAGGCTTCCATCTTCGGTTCGCGGCAGTGGGAGTTCTTCATAACTTGGTCGATGACGAGCTGCGAGTCGCCTCGAGCATCGAGGCGTCGGACCCCTAGCTCAATGGCGATGCGCAACCCGTTGACCAGAGCTTCGTACTCAGCCACGTTGTTGGACGCCGGGAAATGGAGGCGCAGCACGTAGCGTAGGTGTTTCCTGAGGGGCGAGATGAAGAGCAGGCCCGCGCCTGCCCCTGTTTTCATCAGTGACCCATCGAAAAACATGGTCCAGAGTTCCGGCTGGATCGAAGCCGCCGGGAGCTGGGTGTCGACCCATTCAGCCACAAAGTCCGCCAAGACTTGGGAATTGATGGCCTTCCGAGGGGCGAACGAGATCGTCTCACCCATGATTTCCACCGCCCACTTTGCAATCCTACCCGAGGCCTCTCGGCACTGGATGATCTCCCCCAGGGGGAAGGATGACACCACAGTCACCGGATGAGATTCGAAGTAGTGTCGCAACTTCCGTCGCGTCAGGATCACCGCGTACAACAGCTTCTGAATTTGCGGGTAGCGGATCTTGGTCTCGGATAGTACCTCACTAATGAAGTAAACCGGCCTCTGGACGGGCAATGCTGCCCTTCTTCTTGTCTCTCAACCGCGATCGTGGTGCTGACCACGTGAGTGGTAGCGGCGACGTAGATCAAGAGGGCTTCTCCGGCGGCGGGGGGCACCAAGATGGGCGCGTTCGTAAGGAGCGCCTTCAGGTTCCCGAGGGCTTCCTCGGCCTCGGAGGTCCAAGTGAAGCACTCGGACTTTCTTAAGAGGCGGTACAGAGGTAGGCCTCTTTCGCCGAGGCGCGAGATGAAACGGCTCAGAGCCACAAGGCATCCCATGACCCTCTGTACGCCTTTCAAGTCCTTGATGGGCCCCATGTTGGTGATGGCCGCGATTTTCTCCGGGTTGGCCTCAATGCCTCGCTCGGAGACGATGAACCCCAAGAGCATGCCTCGGGGGACTCCGAAGACACACTTCTCGGGATTGAGTTTTACGCCTTTCGCCTTAAGACACCGGAATGTCATTTCAAGGTCGGAAAGGAGGTCGGAGGCTTTCCTCGTCTTGACTACGATGTCGTCGACATAAGCCTCGACCGTTCGACCAATGTGTTCGCACGTGGTTCATGCACCTTTGGTACGTCGCACCCGCATTCCTCAAACCAAATGGCATAGTAACATAGCAGTACATGCCAAAAGGTGTGATGAAAGAAGTCGCGAGCTGGTCGGACTCTTTCATCCTGATTTGGTGATACCCTGAGTAGGCATCAAGGAAAAATAGGGTTTCGCATCCAGCAGTGGAATCCATGATTTGATCGATGCGAGGCAGAGGATAGGGAACTTTTGGGCATGCTTTGTTTAGACCAGTGTAGTCTACACACATCCGCCATTTCCCTCCTTTCTTTCTCACAAGCACGGGGTTGGCAAGCCATTCGGGATGGAATACCTCTTTGATGAACCCTGCAGCCATCAGCTTGTGGATCTCTTCGCCTATGGCACTGCGCTTTTCTTCGTCGAATCGGCGCAGAGGTTGCTTCACGGGTCGGGCTCCGACTCGGATATCCAGCGAGTGCTCGGCGACATCCCTCGGTATGCCAGGCATGTCCGAGGGACTCCACGCGAAAACTTTGGTGTTTGCATGGAGAAAGTCGACGAGCACTGCTTCCTATTTGGGGTCGAGCTCGAAGCCAATCTGGATCTGCTTGGAGGCGTCGTTGCTGGGGTCGAGAGGGACGGACTTAACCGTCTCCGCTGGCTCAAAGTTGCCGGCATGGCGCTTCACGTCTGGCGCCTCCTTGGAGAGGCTCTCCAGGTCGGCGATGAGGGCCTCGGATTTGGCGAGGGCCTCGGCGTACTCCACACACTCCACGTCGCACTCGTACGCGTGTCAGTACGTGGGGCCGACGGTGATGACCCTGTTGGGGCCCAGCATCTTGAGCTTGAGGTAGGTGTAGTTGGGGACGGCCATGAACTTGGCGTAGCATGGCCTCCCCACACTGCGTGGTAGGTTCCTCGGAACCCGACCACCTCGAACGTGAGGGTTTCCCTTCTAAAGTTGGAGGGAGTCCTGAAGCAGACGGGCAGATCGAGTCGTCCGAGGGGTTGGACGCGTTTCCCGGGGATGATCCCGTGAAAAGGCGCCGCACCGGCCCGGACCGAGGACAGATCGATCTGCAGGAGCTCGAGGGTCTCGGCGTAGATGATGTTGAGGCTGCTGCCTCCGTCCAT
This sequence comes from Zea luxurians, assembly GCA_029449295.1. Classification (NCBI taxonomy): domain Eukaryota; kingdom Viridiplantae; phylum Streptophyta; class Magnoliopsida; order Poales; family Poaceae; genus Zea; species Zea luxurians. Next base: position 49,998,124 of record JAOPSE010000021.1, read on the forward strand.
GAGGACCTTGGTGAGCCTGACGTTGCCGATGACAGGGTCGACAACGAGCGGATATTTCCCTGGGCTCGGCACGCGGTCGAGGTGATCGCCCTGGTTGAAGGTGATGGGCTTGTCGGACTAGTCTAGGTAGACTGGCGCCGCCACCTTTACCGAGCAGACCTCCCGATGCTCTTGCTTGCCGTGCCGAGCCGAGGCGTTCGCCACTTGCCCACCGTAGATCATGAAGCAGTCGCGGACCTCGGGGAACTCCTCTGCCTTGTGATCCTCCTTCTTGTCGTCGTGGTGGGCCCTGCCACCCTCCGTAGGTGGCCCGACCCTGTGAAAGTGGCGCCGAAGCATGGCGCACTCCTCAAGGGTGTGCTTGACGGGTCCCTGATGATAAGGGCACGGCTCCTTGAGCATCTTGTCGAAGAGATTGGCGCCTCCGGGAGGTTTCCAAGGGTTCTTGTACTCAGCGACGGCGACAAGGTCCGCGTCGGCGGCGTCGCGTTTCACTTGCGACTTCTTCTTGCCTTTCTTCTTGGTGCCGTGCTGAGCGGACGCCTCGGGAACATCTTCCGGCAGGCGGCCCTAGGGCTGCTTGTCCTTCCGGAAGATGGCCTCAACCGCCTCCTGGCTAGAGGCGAACTTGGTGGCGATGTCCATCAGCTTGCTCGCCCTGGTGGGGGTCTTGCGACCCAGCTTGCTCACCAGGTCGCGATAGGTGGTGCCGGCGAGGAACACGCCGATGACATCCGAATCGATGACGTTGGGCAGCTCGGTGCGCTGCTTTGAGAATTGCCGGATGTAGTCCCGGAGAGACTCTCCCGGCTGCTGGCAGCAGCTTTGGAGATCCCAGGAGTTCCCAGGGCGCACGTACGTGCCCTAGAAGTTAAAGGCGAAGGCTTGGACCAGGTCGTCCCAGTTGGAGATCTGCCCCGGAGACAGATGCTCCAGCCAGGCCCGAGCGGAGTCGGAGAGGAACAGGGGGAGGTTGCGGATGACGAGGTTGTCATCATCCGTTCCACCCAGTTGGCAGGCCAGCCGGTAGTCCGTGAGCCATAGTTTCGGCCTTGTCTCCTCTGAGTACTTTGTGATGGTAATCGGGGTTCGGAACCGGGTCGGGAACGGCGCCCGTCGTATGGCTCGGCTGAAAGCCTGCGGACCGGGTGGTTCGGGCGAGGGACTCCGATCGTCCCCGCTATCGTAGTGTCCCCCACGCCTGGGGTGGTAGCCTCGGCGCACCCTCTCGTCGAGGTGGGCTCGATGGTTGTGGTGGTGGTGCTCATTGCCGAGGCGACCCGGGGCCGCAGGCGCTGTGTTGCGCGTGCGCCCGGTTTGGACCGAGGCTTCCCACACGAATCGGGAAGTCGCGGCGCGATGCTCCGAGGGGTATCCCTGCCTTTGGGAGGCAGAGCTTTCGGCCCGTCAGACCGCGGCATCCTCCAGGAGATTCTTGAGCTCTCCCCGGATCCGCCGCCCTTCGGTGGTTGATGGTTCCGGCATTGCGCGTAGAAGTATCGCCGTTGCAGCCAGGTTCTGGCCGACCCCACTAGAAGCCGGTGGTGGCCTTGCCCTGATGTCGTCGGCGATGCGGAGCTGGATGCCCTGGGGTAGATGACACGCTTCTCCGGCCGGAGCTTGGTCTACCCATTCCTGCTCGATGTTCCGGCGGAGCGGCTCAAGTGTTCCTGCTCCCTCGTCGAGCCTGGCCTGCATCTCGCGGATTTGCTCGAGCTGTACGTCCTGACCCCCCGCAGGGACTGGGACCACAGCTAGCTCCCGAAGGATGTCAACGCGAGGCGTAGGACTAGGGGGATCACTGTTTTCCGGTATACCAAGATGGTTGCCTTCGTCGGGACCCCCTAGATCGACGTGGAAACATTCACGACTTGGGCCACAGTCTTCGTCGCCGAAGCTGCGGCTACCGTCAGAACAATCGGAAAGGCAATAGTCGCATGCGGTCATGAAGTCCCGCATGGCACTGGGGTTACCGAGCCCAAAGAAATCCCAACCAAAGTCGGGCTCGTCATCTTCCTCGGAACCCGAGGGTCCGTAGGTCGAGACGGCCGTCAGCCGGTCCCAGGGTGACTGCATATGATACCCCGGAGGGTTGGTGCATGCTTCTATGAAGGCTTCCACCAAAGCGGGGTCGCTTGGTGGGTCGAGGCCGAATCCAAAAGGCACGAGACGGGAATCGGTCGGTACCTCTTGTTCGACAGGCGGTGACAAAGTCACGTCAGGGGCGGACTGCACCGTCGTCTCAGGTACGAGGGTGACACCTAGCAAGTCCTTCGTGAGCGTGCTGGCATCGTCCGTCCGCTTGGAGTTGGCGTGTTGCGGGGAAACGACGCTCGTCTTCGTCTCAAACGCGAGGTCGACGCCCGACGTGTCCCCCGTCGTTGCGCCTGCGCCGTCGACTCGCTCGACAGCCGACGAGGTGTCGCCTCCTGCTTGGCCACGGTTGCCCCGCCTCCTCCTTCGTCGGTGGGGGAGGTGACGAGACAAACTCGGATGTTGTTCTTCCGCCTCGTGGGGAAGATGTCGTCGATTCCGCCGCCGGCGGGCGGGTTGTCGGCCGCCATTGTCGCCGTCGCGCGGCGGAGGAAGGAGTATCATGTCGTAGCTGCCGTCGAGGGACATGAACTCAAGACTCCCAAAATGGAGCACCGTCCCAGGTTGGAAAGGTTGCTGGAGACTACCCATCTGGAGCTTGACGGGAAGCTGTTCGTCAACACGCAGCAGGCCCCTACCTGGCGCGCCAACTGTCGGCGTTTCGACCCCGGGGGGTCCCTGGACCGACGAGTAAATTGTCGCCGCGTGTCCCAGCCCAGATGGGTCGGCGCGAGACGGAGCACGAAGGGGGGGAGAAGAGAGGAAAAAAGGGGAAACCCGCGGCCTCCGTGTTGTCCTGCGCCCAGGTCGGGTGCGCTTGCAGTAGGGGGTTACAAGCGTCCGCGTGGGGAATAATGTGCATGAACTCACCAAAGGTGGGAGTTCATGTGAAGTGTAAGACTTATCAACAAAATAAAGGTTGAAGCTGAGCATTGCTTTTTATAAGTTGGTCAAAATTTTATTAGCAATTACTAAGTGTAAGTAAATACCAAACCATAGTAATAATAAATAAAAGTAATAATAAAATAATCCCAATGTGATGCAAATGACAAATTGAGTTTTAATTCCATAGATTAATCATGTGAGGGTCCGAGATGCTCATGACCATGAGCACGGCTAGTATACCAGTTTTACACTCTGTAGAGGTTGCGCATCTTTACCCACAAGTCATGTTACCCATATACCAAAAGACGACCAATCCCATACACCTCTACCGAGGAGGCGTGGCAGGGTAACACTACGAGGCCTTTACAAAGTTCCACTAGCTTCAGAAAACCCGCTACAGTTTATAGGAAGCTCCAGTGCAGGGATCCCTCACCTGACCGCCGTCGCAGCAAAATCAACCCAAGGACCTCCCTACACTGACCACTCCCCTACTGCCCTTGCCCCTATTGGGTAAGGTAGTCATCCACTAGCTTTCCTAGTTAATCAGCCAACATAGCAGCACCAGACCTATTCCTGAGTGGGGAGCGGGTCTCGAGGCCAATGGTCTCATCATATGGGTATGGACCCATGGGTCTGGCTTCTCGGTTCCTAAGTACGCGGTGAAAGGGAAATGGACTTAATCATTTCCTATAATCAATTTTGGTGGTTGACGTCCATCACAAACCACGTGGATAACTAGTTTGCCTAGATGTCATTTATCTCAGGTGCATAAGGTTCAACACAAACCAAGAAAGAAATTCAGTTGGGGACACAAACAAATTTGGAGCAAAGGACTTGAGAGTGTGCTGCCATTATTGGCGCACCAGACAGTGTCCGGTGCACCAGGCTCGCGCGCAAAGCAAACCAGCCACTCTCGGGAATTCTCTGGGCGTGCTCCGCTATAATTCACGGGACTGTCCGGTGTGCATCGGACATGTCTGGTGAGCCAATGGCGCAACAGTCACTACACGCAATGGTCGCCTGCAAAAGCAAACAATGAAGTGAACAGTGCGCGACAGAGTCAGAGCAGCAAAGCCAGAGGTCACCGGACATGTCCTGTGTTGCACTGGACTGTCCTGTGCAGCTACAGGACAAGGGTTCCAACGGTCAACTCGCTCCAAACCCCGATGGGTGTGCTGACGTGGCACGCACCGGACAGTGAACAGTAGATGTCCGGTGCAGCACCGGACTGTCTGGTGTGGCCATCGCCAGCAAAAACAGCCAACGGCTAGGAAGTGGTTGGAGGCTATAAATACCCCAACCACCTCATCAATGGCAGAGGAGCCATTATGGCTTAGTGTGGCATCAACCATACCTTACTTTTAAAAACTCTTATATCTTCCACTATAAACACAAAACAAGACGCGTTGTGGTGGATGTGTTGCCTCGATTTTAGCAGCAGGGCTTGAGTTCGATTCACAATTCTTGTAGATTTCATTTTTTCAGCCATACCACATTTTTTCTTTGCCCTCCACTACTGCACCTCATTCATTGGTATCCAAGTTTTTTAAACTCCATTTTCATTGCAAGAGCAAAGCCAAACACTCCAAGACACATTCAAAGCATTCAATCCACTCCAAGCTCCCAAAATCAACTCTAGTGCATAGAGACTTGTGAGAGGATTATTTGTGTTCTCTTGTTGCTTGGATTGCCTTCTCTTTTCCCATTCTTATTCTCTAATTGCTTTGCAAAGCTAGCAAGAGACACCTAAGTGTGTAGTGGTCCTTGTGGGGTCTTAGTGACCCGATTGATTAAGGAGAAGACTCATCGAGTCTAAGTGATAGTTTGAGAGAGGGAAAAGTTTGGAATAGACCCGGCCTTTGTGGCCTTTTCAACGGGGACTAGGTTCTTTGAAACCGAACCTCGGTAAAACAAATCACCACGTTCACTTGTGTTGATTTCCATTTGATTTGTTTTCCCTCTTTCCTCTCTCTAAAGTTTCCTTGCTAATATTGATTTGAGTTTGCTCCCAATCGTCATCCGCATCTATTGAGCAACTCTTAGCAAGAGAAGCAATCTTCCTCACTTGAATTTAATTCTAACGCTAACCCCGACCTTAGTGCAAGTTTAACTTTATAAATTTCAGGTTTCGCATATTCACCCCCCTCTAGGAGACTTTCACGCGGTTAAAAGTAACCACGCGTGTATCTACCTTTGGCACAGTAGGAGAGGGTACCCCAGTTTCAGGGTACCGACATTGGCCCCTGAACCCATTCTAGGAGAGGTTACGACAGATAAGTGGATACGGTCCGACACCATGTGCGGACCGTCCGGTCTCAGGCCCGGACCATCCGCTCATTGCAAACCAAAGAAACCCGAAGGTGCGAAGCTCGGTAAAAAGGAATTATAGCGTCCTCACGGACCATCCGGGGTTGCACGATCGAACCGTCTATGACTTATTTATCTGACATCTAACGACACATTTAATGCACTTATAGACTTTACTACTAACTGTTGCAATTTAAGCCGTTGATATGTAGGGGCAGACCGTCCATGTCAGGCGCGCAGATCGTCCATGGTTGGCAGAAAGTGGACAATGACTAGGAAGTGGTTGGTGGCTATAAATACAACCCCAACCACCTCCTTTAACACATCCAAGCATTCCATTCATTCTCATTCAATACAAGAGCAAGAATTTCATCCCAAGACACATTTAATGCTCCCAAACTCTTCCAAGTGCCATAATTGTGACTAGTGGACATTAGTGATTAGTGCGTTGGAAAGTCTAGAGAGAGTGTAATTTTGTGTTTTTCTTGTTGCTTGGTTTTCTTGATTGTGCTTTCTTCATATCCTTCAAAGTTCTCAAGTGTAAAGCTAGCAAGAGACACCTAATTGTGTGGTTATCCTTGCGGGGTCTAAGTGATCCTCGAGATTAAGAAGAAGCACTCAACCGGTCTGAGTGGTCATTTGAGAGAGGCAAAGGGTTGAAAGAGACCCGACCTACATGGCATTCTTAACGGGGAGTAGGTTCTTCGGAACTGAACCTCGGGAAACAAATTGTCGTGTTCATTTATGTTGACCATTACCTTGTGATTTGATTCTTCTTCTCCCCTCTCTCTAAAATTCTCTTGCTTGTCCTTTTCAGTTGCTCCTAAAGTAAATCCACACATTAATCGAGCAATTCGTGGCAAGGAGAACCATTTTCCACACTCTGATTTCATTATTACCCGTTCTAACGCTAACTCCAGGTGAAGTTTGTGTTTAAAGTTTATAATATCCAGATTTCGCATATTCACCCCTCCTCTAGGTAACTTTCAATGTTGTCTTTCAGGTGGTGTCGGATCTCTGAGATCCATGCATTGGGACCCCCCTGAGCAATTGGATGTGGTGCTAAGAGGTCACCGGGGACATAGTAGCGCACCCAATACTTAACGGGCTCCATGGATGGAACGCCGTTGGGACTGCTAGCTTTGATGTTCTAGTCTCAGCCCCTTCACCCAGTTTGGCGGGTTGAGCGGTAGGTCTCAGCAGCCGTCTTTCGAAGACGACCTCAGGCACGGATGCCCAAGTAGATGCTGTAACACCCAGAATTTGGGGGTATAAAATTTATTCTCTAAATGCCTACCAAATTTAGGTGTTACCCTTTGTCTCTCTCTAGTCTCTCTCTCTCTTTTCCTTTTGAGTAGAATTAGGTTAATTAAGTGACAGATTAATTATTTATTTTGTCAAAATTACGTGAGTCATGAATTGTTGCATCATGTTGAGCCTAAATTATTCTTTTGTTTGGTGCACATGTTTGAAATTATTTGAATTTGGTTTGGTGTTTGAATTTGATTTGAAAACCATAGGGAAAATAAAAATAAAAGGCATCAGAAATTCCAGAGAAAAAGTAAAAACGATTTCAGCCCAACCGGCCCAGTCCGGCCCAGCGAGGCCGCGCGCGCCCTCGCCGCCTGACAGGTGGGCTCCACCTGTCAGCGGCGGTTTCCTTCCCTGTGCTCTCTCTTCCCCCCTCCCTCTGCCCAGTGGGGCCGGTTTGTCGGTGCCATTCGCCTGTGCGCCCCCATTCCCTCCCTGCCTCGCGGGTCCGCCTCGTCAGCGCAATGAGTCGTTTCCCCCGCGCGCCTGCTCCCTCTCTCTGTGACGTGGGACCGTCCTATCAGCTCCACCTTCCCCAAGAACCGCCGTGGACCAGTGCACACGCACGTCGAGAACCCTGGCCACGTCGCCTGCCCACGCGCCCAAGCTCCTTTTTGAGCACCGCTCGCACCCTCTCTCTCTCTCCACTGCCTCATTTCACGCAAGCTCACCCTCTCTCGCGCTCTGCCCTTGCCGAAGTTCCGTGCCCGCCGTGCCGGTCGTCCAGCCCATCATAATTGGACCTAATTTTGTATTTTAAACTTCAAAAGTTGTTTATTTCATATGTTTTGCATATGAACTCCAAATTGAGTGATTCAAATTGCAAAATGTTCATGGAATTATTCTTTGTCCAAATAAAGTATGATCATTCACTTTCTGCACATCCTAATTTTATGCCTAGGCTATAGGTTAGTTTATGTAATAGTTTATTTACTTAATAAGATAAATAAAAAGGAAACCCTAATGGTAATTAGATGTTTAACCTTTTGATACTAATAATATGTAAAGTATGAATCTACCACTGGTGTAATTTTGTGTCTTGTTAAATTAAGTGAAATCTAATTATGTAGTCCATGGAGATAGACATCACTTAGAGAATAATAAACTACTAAATGTGTTAGTTCACCCTATAACCTAAACTACCTCTTGAGTTTATACTATTCTTTTGAGATGTGTTCACTTGTTTGTACATGATTGGTGTGTTGTTCATTTGTCTTTATCCAAATGTATTGAATGCATGATCGCTTTATTTAGACGACGAGCAACTCGTGGTTCCTGAGTGTGTTGTCAAAGACCTTCATGAGCAACAACCTGGTGAAGGCAAGTGTCATCTGACCTACTATGTCCTACTTACTTTATAATTCACCATCTTGCATTACATTATTGAAACCTAAGGACTGACTAGTCTGTATTTACTTTATCCTTGTTACCTTTTTTGGGTTACTATGGTTAGCTTTATGCTATTGCTTTAACTTAATCAATGAACATGATGTAAATATTTATGATACAATGTTGTTATCCCGATGATGATCTTGTGATACTTTAGGGGACTCAGGCTGTTTCCTGAGTACCTCTCCGTAAGGACCTGTTCATTGAGTGACCACCCGGGATAATAGTGCAACTATGAGGGTGGAATGAGACGCCCTTAGCTGAATAATTAGATGAACCTGGGGGTGTAGTTGGCTTTGCTGGAGGGCCATCAATGGGGGCCAGGGCATAGTGCTCGCTCTGATAAGGGTGGGTGCCGAGGTTCATTCGATTTGGTTTTGTTAGTCACCCACCTTAGGGAGGTGTACTGTGTTTGTATGACTGGCGAAACCTAACAAGCAACTATGCACTAGGGGAGTCTTTGTAAAGGCTACGTAGTGATACCCTGCTAGGCCACCTAGGTAGTGGTCAATGGGGAGTAGCGCTCTCTGGGCAGAAAGGGAATCATGACTCGTGGGTAAATTGTGCAACCTCTGTAGAGTGTTAGAAACTGGTATATCAGCCGAGCTCACGATTAAGAGCAGCCTTGGGATCCTCTTTGATTAGAAGAACTTTGGATATTTTTATGATGATGGTTATATTATGATCTCTTGTATTTTCTCTTGGAGAGAGTACATTTGGGTAATAACCGGGTTTATTACTAAAATTTGGCTCTACTATTAGTAATAAATACTTGACCAACTAAAAGCAACTGCTTAACCTTAACTCCACATACAGACAATCCACTTTAGCCAAACGGGACATTTGCTGAGTATGTTGATGTGTACTCACCCTTGTTTTAAAAATCACCCCACCCCAGGTTGTCCCTATTGTATTTAGTGCTCAAGAGGAGATGCAGGCAACATGGAGGACATTTAGGAGTTCTAGGACTACGACGAGTTCTAGTTATATTAGTGGCAAAACCCCATTCAGCTACCTGTGAAGGCCTTATCTGCTACGTTAGCTTTTCTGCACCATGATGTTAGTAACGACAATTTTATGTTAATGACTCTGTAGATGTCTTAGACATCTTGATGTAATAAAGTACCTTTCCGCTATTTATTTTGAACAATATGTGATGATGTCCAATTATGTAATCGTTGTGTACGTGAGTTTCTGATCCTGGCACACACATGGTTCGCATTCGGTTTGCCTTCTAAAACTGGGTGTGACAGATGCCCTCACGGGGAGTTCACCTGTCGTTGAGTTGCCGCGAGGAACATGTTGCAGTTTCAAGGCGTCGAAGCCCTTCTCCATCTTCCTCACATGAATAATGAGGTATGCTGCGAGCTAGGGCTCCTTTTACCGTTACGCCGGGCAGCGGCTCCTAAGCCACCCGTTTGGGCAGCCCCGTCCTTTAGAACTTAGTGCCACGCTCGGCCCTCAGCAGCCCTGGCGCACCTGTCGGCCAAGGCGAAAAGCATGGTGACGCTCTCCACGTTGTGCATTTCCAGCATGAATATTTTTTTATTTTACAAAAGGTAGTGTATCTATATCTGCAATTTTTATTTATTCAGTATTTATAATGATCCAAGTCGGGTTCTGATGGCCACTAGCCCAATTTGTTGTCGGTTCTAACGTGCTTGTGATGGGTCGTGGCGAGCCCCATTTGGGTACCTATACTCGTACTCGTACCCATACTCCCATGCATGTCGCGGTTCAACAGAGAAAACATCGTGCGCACCCTGTAGTGCTAACAAGCCTCTTTTTCCACATATATCCAATCCAACGTCAAATTGAACGTCTCTGCTTTTATCCGATTGATCTCTAGGTTGGACGAACATTTGGCTGGCTGGCAGCATGGTTTACAGAACCAATGAAAACCGGAGGTAAACCAGTCGGTTTACCGAAACCGTCGGGGTGCATTTTCGGTTAACCACTGATTTTTTTCAAAATTCATTTTAAATGTAAAAAAATTGAAAAAAATAATAAAACCAAAAACCGCTTGTAAACCATTTTTTGGACCGGTAAACCGTTATTTTAGACCAGTAATCTGCCAATTTTTTCCGAGAAACCAGATTTAATGCCAAGATTGAGTATTTAATGGTCAATTTAGACATATTAGTCTTGTTTACAGTTATATGCTATATGTGAAGATGTTATATGCTTTATATGAAGATGAAACTCGTAGCTCAGATCCAGTTTTGGCATTTAGTGGTCAATTTCGGTTTAATTTCCTGTCCAAGATAGAATCTGTCGATCAAGTAGCTTCAGTTCTTCTAATAACTATTCGTCTGGACAAGACCCAATCTACAACTCTCAGCTCCAGTTCTTCTGTATGTGTTCCTAAGATTTGCTTATCAGGAGAAAAGTCCAACACTTGGTGAGGTACACCTGAAATACACAAACATCAAACACACATACCGGTATGTTTTTTGCTTTGTGGATAAGTATTTATTTGTCGTTCTTGTTTTCTCGCTAATGTATCTCATATCTTTTGTATAGACCTATCACTATCACTATGACAGATTGGAACAATATCCGACCCTTCCAACATGCCTGAGTACTATCACTATGATTCGAGCTGAACATATGAGTATTGTGAAATAAGTCGACCTATGTCTCGTTGCCTCGTTGGAGAGTTGTAAAAGAACTTGTATTTGAGTATTGCGAAATTCGCCGGTTGTTTTTTGCATGAGAACTAGAGTTTGTGGTTGCATACGTATGTTATTTTGATGAACACATATCATGTGGATCAATTAATATTTATTGTGCAATGTGAATTGAGCAAACTACAAATAAACCTTGTCAAAATTTTCCATTTTTCTATAAAAAACAGCAAAAACCGGCCGGTTTCGTGGTTTGCCGGCGGTTTTTTCACTGTTTTTTCGTCGGTAAACTGGTTCGAATTCAAATTGATTGGAATTGGTCAAACTGGTCAGTTTTTACCAGTTTCCACCGGTTTACCGATGGTCTAGATACTGGGTTTCGCGGGTGAAACAGTTTTATAAACCGTGGCTGGTAGGCGGCACTGCTCAGTCACCACGGCAAGCTGGTACTCAACACCACTCTAGATGGCCTTGCAGCGGCGATCGCTCCCCAATTGGGGATAGTGGCGGCTCTGGAGAACCTCTGGTCAGGATGAGCCTCAACCTCTTCCGTAGATCCTTGGTTAGTTGGGCTTTGGGACAAGGCTCAGCGACCAAAAGGAGGACTTAGGCTATCTAGGCTCGAGCTCGACACTGCGTCACTGCCCTGCTTAAATGAAAGGGGACTGTGATGGCCACCACTGGGAAATATTTCGGTTGAGGAGCTCTCACCCCTCCGGTGATATCTGGCTAAATCATATGTACTAGATTTTATCATATGATTTTATATCATCTCTCTCTTTGCCTCTTGCTATAAAAGTAATCTCAAATACTAGGGAGGCCATAGCTAACTTTAGTCGAGAGCTACCTGTTGGTGCCTTTTTGGGCGCCAATCACTACGTGAGAACCGGCGGCGGTGCTCTCTGCACAGGCGCGGACGGTCCGCGACCTGGCGTAGGGCTAGGGTTTCCTGCCTGACGGGCCGAACTGTAACGCCCCGAATTTGAGAGTTAAATTTTTTCTTTCTCCATCACTCGCCAAATTCGGGTGTTACCCTTTCCTCTTTCTTTTCTTCTCGCTATGCCTTGTTCTTTTCCAAAGTTATAGCGAGATTTAGCTCGGCATCATGTGTAAGTAAAACCCTAGGGCAAATTCTTTTGGTTGTGGCATCATGCCGGATCATGCATCTTTTTGTTTGTGGTTGAGTGAATTGGTGAAATATGCATCTAGGTGAGGAAACAGAGCAAAAATGGGAAAATAGAAACCCCCCAAGCCCTTTCTCTCCCTTTTTTCTTCTGGCGGCCCACCTAGCCGCGCCCCCTCCCCCCTTAGCCCAGTCGAGCCTCCCCTTCTCTTGGGCCAGCTCTTCGCCGCAGCCCAACCGGCGTGCGGCTCCCCTCGCCCCCCGCGGCCCAGCTGGCGCGTGGCCCAGCTCGCCTGCCCCACGTCCTAGCCGGCACGCGCGGCCTAGCTCGCCTGCCCCGCGTCCCAGCTGGCGCGCGCGGCCTAGTTCGCCCCCCCATCCCAGTTCGCCCGGCGGCCCGGCCGGCTCCCCCGCGTCCCCCGCGCGCGTGGGCGGTTATGCACCACCGCCACCCCCTGGTGGGGCCCACCCATCAGCCCCCCAAACTGCCTCCCTCTCTCTCTCTCCTCTACCCCCACGCACGTCTCTCTCTCCCTCGTGCAGCTCGTCTCCCTCCATCCCGCCCGCCACTCGGAACCGCCGACCCCGGTGCCGCCCTCACCCCCGCGCGGTGAGTCCCTTCTCCCTCCTCTCCCTCGCCCCCTCTTCTTCCCTTCTTCCCAGGCCACGGTGCCCGTTCGGGGCAGCGTGCCCGCCCCGACGCAGCCCTGCCCCGGTGGCCCCCGGCGCGCCCGTTCGGCGTGGCCCCCTGCCCGACTCGTCGTGGTGGTCCGGCGTTGCCCCTGCCCACGGCGCGGCCCGCCCAGCCCCACCCCTCCCGCACAGCAGCTCGCCCGATGCGCGCGGCCCGGCCATGGCGCCCCCGGTGTGGCTTCCCCTCGCGCTCCCCCGGCCGTGGCAGCCTCGCCCCGGCGCGCTTGCGGTGCGGCCCCGGCACGCTGACCCGGCGTGACCGTGGCGCCCCGGTCCTAGCCCCTCTCTGCCCGGCGTAGCCGCCTCGACCCCTCCCCGGCGTGGCAGCCCCCAGGCGCGGCCGTGGCCCCCTGCCCTGCCCAGCTCGCGGCCCGGCCATTGCGGCTCGGCCCCGGCGCGACGCGGTCGGCCCCCGGCGCGTCCCCGCCGTTCGTGCATCGCGTTCGGCCCCGGCTAGTCCCCGCTGCATGCTCGCGGCACGCAGCGCAACGTGCGCGTGGCTCGGCCCCGGTGAGGCTCGTTCGCGACGCGTCAGTGCGGCCTAGCACGCGCTAGTGCTCATGTGGTCCGCGCGGAGTCTTGGCGCAGTTCACCGTGCTCCCGGCGCGACACGTAACGCCCCGCCACGCTTGTGGCATACCCGTCTACCCCTAGACACCTGTCTACCCCCTATGTATCCTATGCACATGAAACGTGTCGTTTATTTTATGTACTTGCCCCACTACTTAAAATTGATCACGTTAATTATCTCGCGTAGTTAATCACCGACTTTGTTTAATGTCGACCAATTGGAAATAGTTGTTACTCTATTAGTGCATGTGATTAATACATGTTAGTATGGCTAGGTAGAGCTAGATGAAGTAATGATTAATTACACACCTACACGTAATACACTTCGACTATAGCTTTAACCACTGCGAGACCTTTCTTTTTCTCTTTCTAGCAATTGCGAATGCAAATCGTATGTCATATATTATGCATATTCGATTTATCTGCTCTCTTGTATGGTGTACTGTTTATTTCCTAATTCAAAGAGATGGATGTATGTTTGCGCTCGCATAGATAACGGTCTGGTTGAGGAGTCCGAAGAACTCGCAGGAGAAGACCCTGAGCAGCAGCTGGTTGGTGGAGGCAAGTGTCCCTTGACCTACTTATGTCCTATACATTCCTTAATTCACTTTCCGCATTTACACAGTTTATACCTAAGGATTGACTAGCTTTTGTTATCCATGTCCTTGCTTACCTATTTGGGTTGGATTATTCTGGTTTAGCTTCATGCTAGTGCTTCACATTAATCAATGAACATGATGAGGTTTATCAATGATACGATGTTTCCCTTCTTTATTATGATGATATACTTGTGGCATTTAAGGGGACTCGAGCGGTTTCTCGAGTGCCTCTCCGTCAGGACCTATTCGTTGGATGACTGCCTGGGAAAACAGTGCAACCATGAGGGTGGAATGGGACACCCTTAGCTGAATAATTAGAGGAACCGGGGTGTAGTTCACTTTGTCGCCGTGCTGTTAATGGGGCTCGGTGTATGCGGCTCGCTCTGCCAAGGTTGGTTCGCCCATTGGGGAGGAGTGCGGTGCATTTAGGAAACCTAATGGGTGGCTACAGCCCTGGGGAATCTTTGTAAAGGCTACGTAGTGATACCCTGCTGGGTCACCTTGGTAGTGATCAATGGAGAGTCATGATCTCCGGGTAGAAAGGGAATCACGACTTGTGGGTAAAGTGCGCAACCTTCCCCAGGTTGTTGATGTGTACACACCAACCCCCCCTTCCCCAGGTTGTCCACGTTGCAACCACTGCTCAGGAGAAGATGAAGCCGTGGAGGAAGACTTCCAGGAGTTCCAAGATTACGACGAGTTCTAGGCGTGGGTTAGCGGCAACCCCCAGTCGGCTACCTGTGAAGGCCGCGTGTATCTACATTTCGTTTTCGCACTTTGATTATTGTTAAAGTCTATGTGGATGTCTCAGACATTATGATGTAATCGACTATTATTACTCTTTTATGTTATTATTTGAGCACTGTGTGATGATATTCAGTTATGTAATTGCTGTGTACGTGAATTGATGATCCTGGCACGTACATGGTTCGCATTCGGTTTGCCTTCTAAAACCAGGTGTGACATAGGTGGTATCAAAACCATGCTGACTGTAGGACCGCTAACCTAGAGTAGATTGGTCGTTCTAAGGATTAAAGACCCCTATTCTTACCTTGACTTTGGTATCCCTTCAAAAGTTAGTCATATCGACCAAACTTATGTTCTACTATATATATTACACCTTGCTAAATTTTTTTGTTTATTCTCGTTCCTCATTTATTTATGGTTTACTTATGGTCATATTAGTTTTGTTCTCACTCTTATGCTTACAGTGTCTTTTGTAGATGGCTCGTCTTAGACACACTGCACGGAAGTCAGTCATTCCCTTCTTGCCCTCTCGTTTCGCTGAGCGTCCGCTTCGCCGTCCAGTGATTGGTCAGTCTAGCCATTTGGAGAGGCTGCACCACCGCCTGCACGAGGAGCAGGAGCATCAAAGACAAGAGCTGGAGTAGCAGGGCTCCTCTTTCTCGCTTCAGCAGGAGATAGAGTCTGTGAGGAGCTGCTACCCTGTGCTCCCGCTGGAGGCGCCCCCTGCACCACCACTGAGCGCCCCAGCCACTGGAGTAGCTACTGGAGGAGACCCAGACGACAGAGGTGGCAATAGTAGCCTGAGCTTCAGCACCGACCTTTCAGCCGACCAGGAGCCAGAAGGATTGGTTGCTCGACCCATCACTCGTGACGCTGCTCACGGGTGTCACTTCCACGACGCGTTCGACACCCTGCTACGCCAGGCACTCGACCGGCATACTTGGTCCATCGAGTATCGCTGTGTGGTCTTCCAGCACAGTCACGGGGTTTACCCGGACCGCTGGGAGGCAACCTGCTTGGTGCGCCGTCCGGAGAACAGTCTCTGGGGAGCGGAGATCTGCTCAGAGCACTATTCCATCTCTGAGCGAGACTTGGCTAAGGCGGCCATGCAAGATGCCACATGGCGTGCGCTTTCACACTATTGCTCAGTGCTCGGTGGGGTAGCCGATGGTCTCAACCTGAAATATTACCCCCGTCGTCCATCTGGCAGCACAGGAGGCGTAATTGTCTCACCTGTTGGTGAGGACAATCCTAGGTTGAGCAGCACAGTCAACCTAGTCGCTGTGCTAAACACAGAACTGGATCATGCATTAGACGAGCTGAGGATGGCTCCCCCACTCCCGTCGGGACTTAGCACCTGTACCGTTCACCTCGGCGTGGACACCAGGCTTATCGCAACCCCGACTGCAGGACCAAGATAAATTTAGAATCATAGATCGTCAGTGTTGAGTCCTGTAATAAATGCTTAAATATAGAAGTTTTATTCTTAGTCTTAGTCTCAGTCTTACTTTTAGTTAGTCTTAGTTAGATAGGGTAGTTTGCTTATCCTGTGCTTTTATGTTTGTCATGATGAACTATGTTGGATTTGGATCTTTGTAATGACTGTCACCAGAGTGTGGGCATCCCCTGCACCTTGGTTTACCTGTTAAATGTTAATGAAGTTAGTTATCTAGTTGGGAAGCCTTTTATTCCACTTTCCTCTTTATCTGAGAAATTGTGTTTGCCTATGTTGGAAGTCAGCGAAGATGTTCATCTATTTAGTATTGTGGAAGGATTCTATACTCTTTTCTTATGTTGCAAGCTTGCAAGATCAGTTCTGATATGTGATTGCATTCTGCAGATGTCAAAAAACAGGCGCAGAGGAGGAAGGCATGCTCAATAGGAGCAGGCAGCCCCACAGGATGAGGCACCCCATCAGTAGCTGCCACCCCCACCCCCGATGACCATCGACAGATGTTCCTAATGCAGACTCAGGCAGTTCAAGCCATTGGTCAGACTCTAGCCGCCATTCAGTAGCAGCAACAACAACAGCCACCACCTCAGCGTCAGATGCCTCAGATGCCCAGGGACAAGCGTGCTGAATTCATGAGAGGTCATCCCCCAGTGTTTGCTCACTCTTCTGACCCCATAGATGTTGAAGACTGGCTGCGCACTGTGGAGCGGGAGTTGCACACCGCCTAGTGTGATGATAGGGAGAAAGTTCTGTATGGTCCCCGTCTGTTGAGAGGAGCAGCCCAGTCTTGGTGGGAGTCTTATCTCGCCACCCATGCCAACCCCGACGCCATCACCTGGGAAGAATTCAGAGATAGCTTCCGTCAGTACCATGTTCCAGCAGGTCTGATGATAGTGAAGAAGGACGAGTTCCTAGCGCTCAAACAAGGGTCAATGTCTGTTAGTGAGTACCGAGACAGGTTTCTACAGCTGTCTCACTATGCTCCTAAAGATGTCAACACCGACGCCAAGAGGCAGTATTGGTTCCTAAGAGGTTTGGTCGACCCTCTGCAGTATCAGCTGATGAATCATACCTTCCCCACATTTCAGCACATGATCGATAGAGCAATCATGACAGAGAGGAAGCGCAAAGAGATGGAGGATCGCAAGCGTAAGATCAGTGGACCCCAGCCTGGAAGCAGCAATTGCCCTCGTTTCTTGGGCAATCCACCTCAGCAGTTCAGACAGAACCAGCACCCATCTCAGCAGCAGTAGTTTCAAAGGTAGTACCCTCAGCACCAGCAACAGAATCGCCAGAACAATCAGTCAGGAGGAGGTCAGTTTCAGAGGCAGAATCAGTAGGCACCTCGTCTTCCTGCCCCAGCAACCCAACAGATCAGTCAAGCAGCACCAGTTCAAGGCGGAAGCAGAGCATGTTTTCACTGTGGAGAGCAAGGCCATTGGGTGATGCAATGTCCGAAGAAGGCAGCCCAGCAGCAGTCAGGCCTTGGCGCCCCAGCAAAGCAAAATGTGTCTCAGCCTAGAGCAGGCAACCGCTCTCAACCACGCTACAATCATGGGAGACTGAACCACTTGGAGGCTGAAGCAGTTCAGGAAACACCCGGCATGATAGTAGGTATGTTTCCAATCGACTCCCATATTGCAGAAGTGTTATTTGATACTGGAGCAACGCATTCATTTATTACTGCATCACGGGTAGAAGCACATAATATTCCCATAACTACCATGTCAACACCCATTCAAATTGACTCAGCCGGTGGTAGAATTCGAGTCGATAGCATTTGCTTGAATGTAAGTGTGGAAATAAGGGGGATAGCGTTTCCCGTTAATCTCATAGTAATGGGTACTCAGGGAATAGATGTCATCCTAGGGATGAATTGGCTAGATAAGTATCAGGCAGTTATCAGTTGTGATAAGAGGACAATCAAGTTGATGTCCCCACTAGGAGAGGAAGTGGTGACCGAGTTAGTCCCGCCTGAGCCAAAGAAAGGAAGTTGCTATCAGACGGCTATTGATAGCAGTGAAGCAGATCCACCCGAGATTATCAAGGTTGTGTCCGAGTTCCCAGATGTGTTCCCAAAGGACATACCAGGCATGCCACCTGAGTGAAAAGTTGAGTTTGCCATAGAGCTTCTTCCTGGAACCGCCCTGTCACACCTGGTTTTAAGGGACAAAGCCGGGTGCATCTCATACATGCGCCAAAGAAGACAACATATATAATAACAGAGTGTATAGAGATAAATGTCACAAAATAATTAGAGTATTTATTACATAGATGAAGTCTTACAAAATAAAAGATAAATATAACAGGATCTAAAATCCATTCTTGGCGCCAGAAAGTCAACTGGGAGACGCCACCTAGATCGAATCGAACTCCTCGATGTGGCTCCACTTGAACCACATGTTCTTCTCCTGTGGGGGGGTGTGAGACAGCAAGGGTGAGCTCACACATGTTCATCGCTTAACAAGTTGTGGGGAATAATGTGGCATGAACTCACCAAAGGTGGGAGTTCATGTGATGTGTAAAGCTAATCAACAGTAGGGGTTAAAGCCGAGCATTGCTTTTATAAGTTGGTCAAAATTTTATTAGCAATTACTAAGTATAAGTAAATACCAAACCATAATAAATAATAGAACAAAATTAATAAATAATCCCATGCAAATGCAAATGACAAATTGAATTTTAATTCCATAGATTAATCATGTGAGGGTCCGAGCTGCTCATGACCGTGAGCACGGCTAGTATACCAGTTTTACACTCTGCAGAGGTTGCGCATCTTTACCCACAAGCCGTGTTACCCATCTGCCAAGGGGTCATGAATCCCATACACCTCTACCAAGGAAGAGAGGCAGGGTAACACTATGAGGCCTTTACAAAGTTCCATTAGCTTCAGAAAACCCGCTACAGTTTATAGGAAGCTCCAGTGTAGGAATCCCTTGCCTGACCGCCATCACAGCAAAATCAACCTAAGGACCCCCCTACACTGACCACTCCCCTACTGCCCTTGCCCCTTTTGGGTAAGGTAGTCATCCACTAGCTTTCCTAGTTAATCGGCCAAGGACGTCCCATTAAACTCTTGTTGTAGCACTGTTTTCCCGGGTGGTCGCTCCATGTTCCCATTAACATAATGATCTTATCATGAACATAAATAACATAACGGAATAATAGGAACATGGATGTAATGAAATATTATCCCAAAACTATAAAAAGCAATAACATATCTACCCAAATGATTCAGGGGTAAACAAGGTAAACAAGATAAACATACTAGGGTGACCTATTGGGTCCCATCAAAATTAAACCTATGCATTGAATAGTGATAATAAAGAATATTATTGGGTAACAAAAGTGATCAAGGGCACAACTTAAATGACACTTGAGATTCCAGTTACTAGGGTGATTCTTCGGATCCTCGTGACCGCACTGCTAGTTGTAGCAATACAAGCAAACATGGTATAGACAAAATTAACATCACACCAAACATAAGTACAAACTAAATAATAATAATCTACGCGTTGCTACGAGATCGCGGGTTCGAGAACTACTAAGATCGGAGTTATGGTTAAGTAGGTATGATTTTATAGAAGATCTGTGTGATTAAAATATTAATCTATATTATAAATTAGTTAATATAAATTATATAAGAGATTATTCTATAAATAGTTATCTCAACTTAATCTAAGTTATAAATTGGCCACATATCTTATTCTAGTAGGTTATAATGGTAAGCAATTTAACAAGACTAACCAACACACGTTAAATAAAGATCTAATTATAAAAGAATGTGACATGGCACAATAAATGTTGTTATTGCATAGTAAATATTTATACGAGAATAAGGCAACTTGAACGGATCAATTTGGAGTTAAAATGGAGCAGTTACGAATTTCCTAAGGTTTTATGTAGTTGATATAAGATTAATTAGGAAATAGATTCTAAAGTGGCTTTCATGTCAAAACAGAGACATTAGATGATATGCATAATATTATAAAATTATAGGAACTGAAATGACTCAATTTGGAATTAGTATGAATTTTCTATGGATTAAACAAATTCTAGCCATTATTTTTATATTAAAAATAGATTTCTATTCTCTTTTCTTGGATTCTTAATCTCCTGGACTGGGCCTCAATTTTTAGAAAACTCAGGGGCTGACGCATAAGAAATCCTAAGACTTATAACTACTAGCACCAGGACTGTGGGTTGATTCATAAAAAGAGCAGGGACTCTTAAGCAAAACTTCCACGACGAAGGGGTATGGTAGGATCAGAGCCGTCCGATCCCCCATCAGACGGCCCCGATATAATGATGAAGGTGTACGCGATCTGGACCGCCAGATCAGCGATCAAGGCCCCAGATTTTAATGGTTAGGGAACGGCTTGGATTTCTCCGGTCGAAGATCAACGTCAGCGAGAAGCCCTGGTCGAAACGATACCTAGATCTAATCCTACGCGTCGAATTGAGATCGATCAGTTCGGATTAAAGGTGCTAAAGGGTACCTCCCTAGATTAAATCTCAGCCGCATCTTTTGAATCAAATGATCCGCGTTACTCCCCTTCCAACGTGGTCAAACGCGGTGACGCTCTGCCCCAACGGCGGAGCCATTGCCGCCAACGGCGGTCGTGTGCCACAGTCCCCCAAACTCCGATTGGATAGAGCTACGCGTATAGAAGATGATGGCAAATATGAGCAACCGAGACTCACCGGAGTTAGCGACACGAAGATGCCCGACCACGGCACGGTGTAGATCCGCGGCGGAGCTCCTACCACGGCGAGCAATTCCGGCCAACCCAGCCATCGATCTTGCACGGGATGTTGACGAGGACCATCCAGGTGAACTTGCGAAGACCACAAACGATCATATGTCCACACAACGATGCAGCAGACGTCGGACGATGGTGACTCGCGGTCCTAATGGCCAAGCACCGAAGACAGGAGGGGCGCGCGCGTTCTAGCGGAAGAGGATAGCATGCATAGGAGCTTCGACAGCACGCCCACGAGGTCCGCTAAAGGTGACGAGGAGAGGGGGCAGGGGCGAATCAGTGCGAGCGAGGATAGCGATCTGCGCGCCGCCGCCAGCGAGGTAGAGCAGAGCAGAGGGGAAGAGTAGGCGGCGGCTGGGACTTGGATTTCAAGGAGAAGTGCCCTAGGGTCTTATCCCCAGAAGACTGGGTCTAGGACAAGCGAGAGGTCGCCCATGAGCCCGACATTAGCGGCGGCAGCTCGATTCCGTTACGCGCGAGCTTGCTAAGAGGGAGAAGAAAGCGCTGACGGAAGGGGCCCACCAAAAGAGAGACGTGAGTCTGCGCGCGGCACAGGAGAGCACGCAGGAGCTGTCCATTGGGCCCACACAGTCAGTGAGTCAGGAACCCGTGCAAGACTGATAGCAGAGTGGGCCGCGCGGTGGCAACACGACTTGGGCTGAGATGGGGCGAATCCGGCCCAAGCGTAGGAAATTTTTATTTTCTTTTCTATTTCATTTCTTCTCTTTTTATTTAAATTCAAAAACTTCAAGCTAATTTCAGATTTCTGATTTGCATTTCATATTTCCAATATCCAAAATAACACTAATATTACAAATGCTACTATTTGCAATATTTTTAATTGTCTTTCTTCGTATTATTCAATTATGGGAGAAATAATGAATTTATTATCATTTCTTCTCTTTCTCCAAGTTTTAACTTCAAATCTCAATCTGAGTTTGAGTTTCAAACTTTATATTAAATGCAGAAGTAAAAATCCAACATGATGCAAACTATAATATTATGTTATTAAGACAAAAATAAGAATTGTTCATAGTCACTACTCTACTTAAACCAATAATATGAGATAATAGGGAATTAAATGATTGGGATTTCCACCATATACATTATTCATATATTATTGTTTAAGTGCATGTTTAAAAATGAATATTCACTATTTATTTCTCATTTTTAAACATTCAAGTTAGTCTTTATTTTTCTAATTTGTTTATTATTTTATTCATATTGTTGTGACTACTATTAAGTGCACAAACAATTAAAAGCCAACACACAATTTAGTGATATGTCTTTTTATTTATTATTTTTAAATGAGGTGTTCACATGTGATGATAAGTATAGATTGCAAAATCTTGAGCTCTTCTCTATTTTCACTATTTACATTTTTTATTTACAAATTACAATTTCAAATCCAAGATAAAGTTTTAAGAATTCAAATTTTTAATACATACTCAAAATCAGTTATGAAGCAATGAATATATATTTGTTTTATTATTATATTTTTTGTACAAATTTTGGGCCTTACACGCCTCAATCTTTAAGAGAACTTACAGAGTATCCGGACCAGAGTTAGTTGAGCTCAAGAAGCAGATCGATGAGCTGGCAGAGAAAGGTTACATTCCGAAGATCTTATTCGTGGAGAAGAAAGATGGCACCAGAAGGATGTGTATCGATTATCGAGCCCAGAATGAGGTCACGATCAAGAACAAGTACCCCTTGCCCAAAATAGAAGATCTGTTCGACCAGCTTAGAGGAGCCAGCGTGTTTTCAAAGATAGATCTGAGGTCAGGTTATCACCAGCTCAGGATCCGACCCTCAGACATTCCGAAGACGGCATTCATTACCAAGTATGGGTTGTATGAGTTCACTGTGATGTCTTTTGGTCTAACGAATGCACCAGCCTTCTTCATGAATCTGATGAACAGTGTATTTATGGATTATCTTGACAAGTTTGTGGTGGTATTTATTGATGACATTCAAATATATTCTCAAAGCGAAGAAGAGCACGCGGATCATTTGAGGATGGTATTGCAGAGATTGCGAGAGCACCAACTGTATGCAAAGTTGAGAAAGTGCGAGTTCTGGATTGATGAAGTCCTATTCTTGGGTCACACAATCAACAAAGAAGGATTGGATGTGGATCCGAAGAAAGTGGCAGACATTCTGAATTGGAAAGCGCCAACAGATGCTCGAGAAATCAAGAGCTTCATTGGAATGATCGGATATTATCAGCGATTCATTGAAGGGTTTTCGAAGATTGCGAAACCAATGACAGCTTTGCTAGGCAACAAAGTTGAGTTCAAGTGGATCCAGAAATGCCAAGAGGCCTTCGAAGCACTGAAAGATAAGTTGACTACAGCGCCTGTCTTAGTCTTGCCTGATGTGCACAAGCCCTTCTCGGTGTATTGTGATGCTTGTTACACTGGTTTGGGATGTGTGTTGATGCAAGAGGGAAGAGTTGTGGCTTACTCGTCCCGACAACTGAAGGTTAATGAGAAGAATTACCCAATACACGACTTAGAGTTGGCAGCAGTGGTCCATGCACTGAAGACATGGAGGCACTATCTGTATAGGCTGAAATGTGATGTTTACATAGACCACAAGAGTCTGAAGTACATATTCACTCAGTTAGAGCTGAATATGAGGCAACGAAGATGGTTAGAGTTGATCAAAGACTATGAATTGGAGATTCATTACCATCCAGGCAAAGCAAATGTAGTGGCAGATGCTTTGAGCAGGAAGACTCAAGTCAATATGATGGTCGCTTGTCCGATGCCTTATGAGTTGGCCAAAGAGTTCGACAGGTTGAGCCTTGGATTTCTGAATAATATGCGAGGAGTAACAGTTGAGTTAGAACCCACCTTGGAGCGGGAAATCAAAGAAGCATAGAAGAATGATGAGAAGATCATTGAAATCTGGCAACTGCTTCTACAAGGCAGAGGTAAAGACTTTCGGGAAGATGCAAAAGGTGTGATATGGTTCAAAGTTTGCTTGTGTGTTCCCAATGTTCAGTCCATTCGGGAATTAATCCTCAAGGAAGCTCATGAGATAGCTTATTTTATACACCCTGGAAGTGAGAAGATGTATCAGGATCTGAAGAAGAAGTTCTGGTGGTATGGAATGAAGAGGGAAATCGCAGAGCATGTGGCTATGTGTGATAGTTGTCAATGGATCAAGGCAGAGCATCAGAGACCAGCTGGGTTGTTGCAACCGTTGCGAATTCCCAGTGGAAATGGGATGAAATCGGTATGGATTTCATAATCGGATTGCCTCGCACTCGAGCCGGCTACGATTCCATTTGGGTAGTAGTGGACCGCTTAACCAAGTTAGCCCACTTCATACCTGTCAAGACCAACTACAGCAGTGCAGTATTGGCAGAGTTGTACATGTCCCGGATCGTTTGTCTTCATGGTGTGCCAAAGAAGATAGTGTCAAACAGAGGAACGCAGTTCACCTCTCATTTCTGGCAGCAGTTGCATGAAGCCTTGGGTACCCATCTGAATTTCAGTTCAGCTTATCATCCGCAAACAGATGGTCAGACCGAAAGAACTAATCAAATCCTTGAAGACATGTTGAGAGCTTGTGCGTTGCAAGATCAGTCCAAATGGGACAAGAGGTTACCTTATGCAGAGTTCTCTTATAACAACACTACCAGGCCAACTTGAAGATGTCACTATTTCAGGCGCTTTATAGAAGGAGTTGTAGAACTCCGTTGCAATGGGATCAGCCAGGAGAAAAGCAAGTGTTTGGGCCAGACATTTTGCTTGAAGCTGAAGAGAACATTAAAATGGTTCGAGAGAACCTGAAGATAGCGCAATCAAGGCAGCGAAGTTATGCAGACACAAGAAGAAGAGAGTTGAGTTTCGAAGTTGGAGATTTTGTCTATTTGAAAGTATCGCCTATCAGAGGAGTCAGAAGATTCGGAGTCAAAGGCAAGCTAGCACCCCGCTATATTGGTCCGTATCAAATTCTCGCAAGGCGTGGAGAAGTGGCCTATCAGCTCAGCCTGCTAGAAAATTTGTCTGTCGTGCATGATGTCTTTCATGTGTCTCAGTTCAAGAAATGTCTGCGTGTGCTAGAAGAGCAGCTGCCAGTGGAGGATCTTGAAGTCCAAGAAGACTTAACCTATATTGAGAAGCCAATGCAAATTATTGAGACTACAGACAGAGTCACCCGAAGGAAAACTATCAGAATGTGCAAAGTCAGATGGGGCCATCACTCCGAAGAAGAAGCAACTTGGGAGCGTGAAGACGATCTGATGGCTAAATATCCTGAGCTCTTTGGTAGCCAACCTTGAATCTCGAGGGCGAGATTCTTTTAAGGGGGATAGGTTTGTAACGCCCCGAATTTGAGAGTTAAATTTTTTCTTTCTCCATCACTCGCCAAATTCGGGCATTAGCCATTCCTCTTTCTTTTTCTTCTTGAAAGGGAAATAGGGTCAAACCTTTTCTAGTAAGAATTTTGGTGGTTGAATTGCCCAACACAAATTATTGGACTAACTAGTTTGCTCTATAAAATATGTTTTACAGGTGCCAAAGGTTCACAACAAACCAATACAAGTCAAAAGAAAGGGTTCAAACAAAGGGAGCAAAAGACAACCGAAGTGTGCCCTGGTCTGGCGCACCGGACTGTCCGGTGTGCCACCGGACAGTGTCCGGTGCACCAGGGAACCCAACTCCGAACTTGCCACCTTTGGGAAATCTGGGAGCCGCTCCACTATAATTCACCAGACTGTCCGGTGTGCCAGCGAATCAACGGCTACTTCGCGCCAACGGTCGTCTGCGAAGGCATTAAATGCGCTACACTGCGCGCCGGCGCGCGCAGTAATCAGAGCAGGCGCCAGAAGGCGCACCGGACAGTCTACAGGACCTGTCCGGTGCAACACCGGACTGTTCGGTGGCCCCACAAGTCAGAGCTCCAACGGTCGAACCCTAATGGCCGGGTGACGTGGGACAGTGTCCGGTGGCGCACCGGGACAGCAGCCTCCACCAAACGGCTAGTTTGGTGGTTGAGGCTATAAATACCCCCAACCACCCACCATTCATGGCATCCAAGTTTTCAGACTTCCTACACCTTACAAGAGCTATAGCATTCAATACAAGACACAAACAAAGAGATCAAATCCTCTCCCAAGTCTGGAATCACTCCAAACAATTAGTGACTAGAGAGAGAGACATTTGTGTTCTTTTGAGCTCTTGTGCTTGGATTGCTTTTCTTCTTTCTCATTCTTGTTTCCATAACACTTGTAATAAAAACAAGAGACACCAATCATGTGGTGGTCCTTGTAGTGGACTTAGTGTCCCATTTGATTGAGAAGAGAAGCTCACTCGGTCTAGGTGACCGTTTGAGAGAGGGAAAGGGTTGAAAGAGACCCGGTCTTTGTGACCACCTCAACGGGGAGTAGGTTTGCAAGAACCGAACCTCGGTAAAACAAATCACCGCGTCATCCATTCTTATTTGCTTGTGATTTGTTTTCACCCTCTTTTTTGGACTCGCTTATATTTCTAACGCTAACCCCGACTTGTAGTTGTGCTTAAGTTTGTAAATTTCAGATTCGCCCTATTCACCCCCCCTCTAGGCGACTTTCAATTGGTATCAGAGCCCGGTGCTTCATTAGAGCCTAACCGCTCGAAGTGATGTCGAGAGATCACGCCAAGAAGGAGATGGTGACGGGAGACAAGCCTGTTACAAGCCACGGGAAGGCTCCATCGGGAGAGTCTCGCAACAAGGGAAAGGAGAAGGAATCTCCTTCACACAAGTCGCATCGGAGTGGCGAAAAGAAAAAGAAAATGAGGAAGGTGGTCTACTACGAGACCGACTCTTCGTCGCCATCCACCTCCGACTCCGACGCGTCGTCCATAACTTCTAAGCACCATGAGCGCAAGAAGTTTAGTAAGATTCCCCTACACTACTCTCGTATTTCTAAACGTACTCCATTACTTTCCGTTCCATTAGGCAAGCCACCGTTTTTTGACGGTGAAGATTATAACATGTGGAGTGATAAAATGAGGCATCACCTAACCTCACTCCACACTAGTATTTGGAACGTTGTTGAGTTTGGTGTACAGGCACCATCCGTCGGGGATGAGGACTATGATTCGGACGAAGTTGCCCAAATCTGGCACTTCAACTCACAAGCCACCACAATACTCCTCGCCTCTCTAAGTAGAGAGGAGTATAACAAGGTGCAAGGATTGAAGAGCGCCAGGAGATTTGGGACGTCCTCAAAACAGCGCACGAAGGAGACGAGGTGACAAAGATCACCAAGAGGCAAACGATCGAGGGGGAGCTCGGTCGATTCATGCTTCACCAAGGGGAGGAGCCACAAGCGATGTACAACCAGCTCAAGACCTTGGTGAACCAAGTGCGCAACCTCGGGAGCACCAAATGGGATGACCATGAGATGGTCAAGGTTATTCTAAGATCACTAATTTTTCTTAATCCTACTCAAGTACAATTAATTTGTGGTGATCCTAGATACAAACTAATGTCTCCCGAGGAAGTGATAGGTAAATTTGTGAGCTTTGAACTAATGATCAAAGGCTCCAAAAAGATCATCGAGCAAGGCGCATCCTCCTCCGTGCCCGAAGCACAACCCGCTGCATTCAAAGCAACGGAGGAGAAGAAAGAACATTCTACTCCAAGTAGAATCCCCATCGACGCCTCCAAGCTCGACAATGAGGAGATGACGCTCATCATCAAGAGCTTCCGTCAAATCCTCAAACAAAGAAAGGGGAAAGATTACAAGCCCCGTTCAAAGAAGGTCTGCTACAAGTGTGGTAAGCCCGGTCATTTTATTGCAAAATGTCCATTATCTAGTGATAGTGACAAGGGCGACGACAAGAAGGAAAGAGGAGAGAAAAGAAGAGATACTACAAGAAGAAGCGCGGTGATGCCCATGTTTGTCGGGAGTGGGACTCCGACGAGAGCTCCACCGACTCCTCCTCCGACGAGGACGCCGCCAACATCGCCGTCAACAAAGGGCTCCTCTTCCCCAACGTCGGCCACAAATGCCTCATGGCAAAGGACGGCAAAAAGAAGAAGGTAAAATCCAAATCCTCCACTAAATATGCAACATCTAGTGATGAGGCTAATTCTAGTGATGATGAGGATGATTTATTTACTCTCTTTGCCAACTTGAACATGCAACAAAAGGAAAAATTAAATGAATTGATTAGCACTATTCATGATAAGGATGAACTCTTGGATAGCCAAGAGGACTTCCTAATTAAAGAAAACAAAAAGCATGTTAAAGTTAAAAATGCTTATGCTCAGGAAGTAGAGAAAAATGAAAAATTAACTAGTGAGCTAAGCACTTGCCATGACATTGTTTCCAACCTTAAAAATGAAAATGCAAAACTAATTGCTAAGGTTGAAAAGTTTGATGTGTGTGATGATTCAATTGTTAGTCTTAGAAATGATAATGCCAAACTAATTGCTAAGATTGACAAATTGAATGCTTCTATTTCTAGTCTTAAAATTGAAAATGAAAAATTAATTGCTAAGGCTAAGGATTTGGATGTTTGCAATGCTTCTATTTCCAATCTTAGAGATGAGAATGATATTTTGCATGCTAAGATTGTTGAATTAAATACTTGCAAACCCTCTACATCTTCCATTGAGAATGTTACTATTTGTACTAGATGTAGAGATGTTAACGTAGATGATATTCATGATCACCTTGCTTTAATTAAACAACAAAATGATCACATAGCTACATTAACTGCTAAAATTAATGAGCATGACTTAGAAAATGAGAAATTTAAATTTGCTAGAAGCATGCTCTATAGTGGGAGACGCCCTGGTATTAAGGATGGCATTGGCTTCCAACAGGGAGACAATGTCAAGCTTAATGCCCCACCTAAAAGATTATCTAATTTTGTTAAGGGCAAGGCTCCCACGGTTCAGGATAACGAGGGTTACATTTTATACCCTGCCGGTTATCCCGAACACAAAATTAGGAGAATTCATTCTAGGAAGTCTCACTCTGGCCCTAATCATGCTTTTATGTATAAGAGTGAGGCATCTAGATCTAGGCAATCAACCCAAGCTAAATTGCCTAAGAAGAAAACTCCTAAAGCATCAAATGATCACAATGTTTCATTCAAAACTTTTGATGCTTCCTATGTGCTAACTAACAAATCAGACAAGGTTGTTGCCAAGTATGTTGGGGGCAAACACAAGGGATCAAAGACTTGTGTTTGGGTACCCAAAGTTCTTGTATCTAATGTCAAAGGACCCAAAACTGTTTGGGTACCTAAAATCAAGAACTAAATCTGTTTTGTAGGTTTATGCATCCGGGGGCTCAAGTTGGATCATCGACAGTGGGTGCACAAACCATATGACTGGAGAGAAAAGAATGTTCTCCTCCTACGAGAAAAACCAAGATCCCCAACGAGCTATCACATTCGGGGATGGAAATCAAGGTTTGGTCAAAGGATTGGGTAAAATTGCTATATCACCTGACCATTCCATTTCCAATGTGTTTCTTGTAGATTCTTTAGATTACAACTTGCTTTCCGTTTCTCAATTATGTAAAATGGGCTACAACTGTCTATTTACGGATATAGGTGTTACTATCTTTAGAAGAAGTGATGATTCAGTAGCTTTTAAGGGAGTATTAGAGGGTCAGCTATACTTAGTTGATTTCAATAGAGCTGAACTCGATACTTGCTTAATCGCTAAGACTAACATGGGTTGGCTCTTGCATCGCCGACTAGCCCATGTTGGGATGAAGAATCTTCACAAGCTTCTAAAGGGAGAGCACATTTTAGGACTAACAAATGTGCATTTTGAGAAAGACAGGATTTGTAGCGCATGCCAAGCAGGGAAGCAAGTTGGTGTTCATCATCCACATAAGAACATCATGACGACTGACAGGCCACTGGAGTTACTCCACATGGATTTATTCGGCCCGATAGCTTATATAAGTATCGGCGGGAGTAAGTACTGTCTAGTTATTGTCGATGATTATTCTCGCTTTACTTGGGTATTCTTTTTACAGGATAAATCTCAAACCCAAGAAACTTTGAAGGGATTCTTGAGACGAGCTCAAAATGAGTTCGGCCTAAGGATCAAGAAAATAAGAAGCGACAACGGGACGGAGTTCAAGAACTCACAAATAGAAGCCTTTCTTGAGGAGGGGGGCATCAAGCATGAGTTCTCTTCTCCCTACACGCCACAACAAAATGGTGTAGTGGAGAGGAAGAATAGAACTCTATTGGACATGGCAAGGACCATGCTTGATGAGTACAAGACTTTGGATCGGTTTTGGGCCGAGGCGGTCAACACCGCTTGCTACGCCATCAACCGGTTGTATCTACACCGAATCCTCAAGAAGACATCATACGAACTCCTCACCGGTAAAAAGCCCAATGTTTCATATTTTAGAGTCTTTGGTAGCAAATGCTTCATTCTTGTTAAAAGAGGTAGAAAATCCAAATTTGCTCCTAAGGCTGTAGAAGGCTTTTTACTAGGATATGATTCAAACACAAGGGCATATAGAGTCTTTAACAAGTCCACTGGACTAGTTGAAGTTTCTTGTGACATTGTGTTTGATGAGACTAACGGCTCCCAAGTAGAGCAAGTTGATCTTGATGAATTAGATGATGAAGAGGCTCCGTGCGTCGCGCTAAGGAACATGTCCATTGGGGATGTGTGTCCTAAGGAATCTGAAGAGTCCATTCAAGCACAAGATCAACCATCCTCCTCCATGCAAGCATCTCCACCAACTCAAGATGAGGATGAGAATGAGGCTCAAGATGATGAGGAAGAAGATCAAGAAGATGAGCCACCTCAAGACGACGACAATGATCAAGGGGGAGATGCAAATGATCAAGACAAGGGGGATGAACAAAATCCAAGGCCGCCACACCCAAGAGTCCACCAAGCAATCCAACGAGATCACCCCGTGAACACCATCCTAGGAGATATTAATAAGGGGGTAACCACTCGATCTTGTGTTGCTCATTTTTGTGAACACTACTCGTTTGTTTCCTCTATTGAGCCACACAGAGTAGAGGGAGCACTTCAAGATTCGGATTGGGTGTTAACGATGCAAGAGGAGCTCAACAATTTCAAGAGGAATGAGGTATGGCACTTAGTTCCACGTCCTAACCAAAATGTTGTAGGAACCAAGTGGGTCTTCCGCAACAAACAAGACGAGCATGGTGTGGTGACAAGGAACAAGGCACGACTTGTGGCCAAAGGGTATTCACAAGTCGAAGGTTTGGATTTCGGTGAAACCTATGCACCCGTAGCTAGGCTTGAGTCAATTCGAATATTACTTGCCTATGCTACTCACCATGACTTTAAGCTCTACCAAATGGACGTGAAGAGTGCCTTCCTCAACAGACCTATCAAGGAAGAGGTCTATGTTCAGCAACCTCCCGGCTTTGAAGATAGTGAGTATCCTAACCATGTTTACAAACTCTCTAAGGCGCTTTATGGGCTCAAGCAAGCCCCAAGAGCATGGTATGAATGCCTAAGAGATTTTCTTATCACTAATGGATTCAAAGTCGGTAAAGCCGATCCTACTCTATTCACTAAAACTATTGAAAATGATTTGTTTGTATGCCAAATTTATGTTGATGATATTATATTTGGGTCTACTAACAAATCTATTTGTGAAGAATTTAGTAGGATCATGATTCAAAAATTCGAGATGTCTATGATGGGGGAGTTGAAGTATTTCTTAGGATTTCAAGTCAAGCAACTCCAAGAGGGCACCTTCATTAGCCAAACGAAGTATATTCAAGATATTCTCACCAAGTTTGGAATGAAGGATGCCAAGCCCATCAAGACACCCATGGGAACCAATGGGCATCTCGACCTCGACACGGGAGGTAAATCCGTAGATCAAAAGGTATACCGGTCGATGATAGGATCTTTACTCTATTTATGTGCATCTCGACCGGACATTATGCTTTCCGTATGCATGTGTGCAAGGTTCCAAGCCGACCCTAAGGAAGTTCACCTTAGGGTCGTGAAACGAATCTTGAGATATTTAGTTCAAACACCTAAGTTTGGTCTTTGGTACCCCAAGGGATCCTCATTTGATTTATTAGGATATTTTGATGCTGATTGGGCAGGGTGTAAGATTAATAGGAAGAGCACATCAGGGACTTGTCAGTTTCTGGGGAGATCCCTGGTGTCATGGGCTTCGAAGAAACAAAACTCAGTAGCTCTTTATACCGCCGAAGCCGAGTATATTGCCGCAGGTCATTGTTGCGCGCAATTGCTTTGGATGAGGCAAACCCTTATAGGGACTATGGCTACAAGTTTAGCAAAGTCCCTCTCCTATGTGACAATGAGAGTGCAATCTGCATGGCGGATAATCTCGTTGAACACAGCCGCACTAAGCACATTGCCATTCTGTATCACTTTCTGAGAGATCACCAACAAAAGGGGGATATTGAGATAGCCTACATAAACACCAAAGATCAATTGGCCGATATCTTTACCAAGCCTTTAGATGAACAATCCTTTACCAAACTTAGAAATGAGCTAAATATTCTTGATTCTAGGAATTTTGATTGATTCTTTGCACACATTGCTCTTTTATATACCTTTGATCATATCTCTTTTATGTCTATGACTAATGTGTTTTCAAGTATCATCTTATGCTTAGTCATAGATATTGAAAGGGAAATGGAGTATTCGGCAAAAAAGGCGCTTCCACTCAACTCCATCAACATTTGCCGGTACTCCGCATCATTCTCCACCTTGGTATAATCTTCACTTTTATTTATGTGTTTGCCAAAGGGGGAGAAAGTTTGATACGAAGGGCTTATATTCCACTCACAAGTATCCGTTTTTAGTGATTCATGCCAAAGGGGGAGAAAGTATGAGCCCAAAGCAAAAGGACCGCACCACCACCTAATTTTAAAATGAAGTTTTTCAAATTGATATCCTATTGCGTTCAAAAGGGGGAGATAGTATCTTCAAAACTTGCAAAACCCTCTTGAACACTAAGAGGAGAATTTTATTTAGGGGGAGTTTTTGTTTAAGTCAAAAGGAAAAGCATTTGAAACAGGGGGAGAAAATTTCAAATCTTGAAAATGCTTTCTTCAATCTTATTCATGTACCTTTGACTATTTGCAAAATGTTTTAAAAAGAATTTTACAAAGGATTTGCAAAAACAAAACCCGTGGTGCAAATGTGGTCCAAAATTTTAAATAAGAAGAAAACCATCCATGCACATCTATTGAATTAAGTTGATTGGTTTCAATTCCAAGTAACCTTTGCACTTACTTTATGCAAACTAGTTCAATTCTGCACTTCTATATTTGCTTTGGTTTGTGTTGGCATCAATCACCAAAAAGGGGGAGATTGAAAGGAAAATAGGGTCAAACCTTTTCCAGTAAGAATTTTGGTGGTTGAATTGCCCAACACAAATTATTGGACTAATTAGTTTGCTCTAGAAAATATGTTTTACAGGTGCCAAAGGTTCACAACAAACCATACAAGTCAAAAGAAAGGGTTCAAACAAAGGGAGCAAAAGACAACTGAAGTGTGCCCTGGTCTGCCGCACCGGACTGTCCGGTGTGCCACCAGACAGTGTCCGGTGCACCAGGGAACCCAACTCCGAACTTGCCACCTTCGGGAAATCTAGGAGCCGCTCTGCTATAATTCACCGGACTGACCGGTGTACCACCGGACTGTCCGGTGTGCCAGCGGATCAACGGCTACTTCGCGCCAACGGTCGTCTGCGAAGGCATTAAATGCGCTACACTGCGCGCCTGCGCGCGCAATAGTCAGAGCAGGCGCCAGAAGGCGCACCGGACAGTCTACAGGACCTGTCCGGTGCACCACCGGACTGTCCGGTGGCCCCACAAGTCAGAGCTCCAACGGTCGAACCCTAACGGCCAGGTGACGTGGCTGGCGCACCAGACAGTGTCCGGTGGCGCAGCGGACTGTCCGGTGCGCCATGCGACAACAGCCTCCACCAAACGGCTAGTTTGGTGGTTGGGGCTATAAATACCCCCAACCACCCATCATTCATGGCATCCAAGTTTTCAGACTTCCTACACCTTACAAGAGCTATAACATTCAATACAAGACACAAACAAAGAGATCAAATCCTCTCCCAAGTCCGGAATCACTCCAAACAAATTAGTGACTAGAGAGAGAGACATTTGTGTTCTTTTGAGCTCTTGCGCTTGGATTGCTTTTCTTCTTTCTCATTCTTGTTTCCATAACACTTGTAATCAAAACAAGAGACACCAATCGTGTGGTGGTCCTTGTAGTGGACTTAGTGTCCCATTTGATTGAGAAGAGAAGCTCACTCGGTCTAGGTGACCATTTGAGAGAGGGAAAGGGTTGAAAGAAACCCGGTCTTTGTGACCACCTCAACGGGGAGTAGGTTTGCAAGAACCGAACCTCGGTAAAACAAATCACCGCGTCATCCATTCTTATTTGCTTGTGATTTGTTTTCACCCTCTCTTTTGGACTCGCTTATATTTCTAACGCTAACCCCGGCTTGTAGTTGTGCTTAAGTTTGTAAATTTCAGATTCGCCCTATTCACCCCCCCTCTAGGCGACTTTCACTTCTCGCTATGCCTTGTTCCTTTCCAAAGTTATAGCGAGATTTAGCTCGACATCCTGTGTAAGTAAAACCCTAGGGTTAATTCTTTTGGTTGTGGCATCATGCCGGATCATGCATCTTATTGTTTGTGGTTGAGTGAATTGGTGAAATATGCATCTAGGTGAGGAAATAGAGCAAAAAAGGGAAAATAGAAACCCCCAAGCCCTTTCTCTCCCCTTTTTCTTCTTGCGGCCCACCTAGTCGTGCCCCTCCCCCCTTATCCCAGCCGAGCCCCCCTCCTTCTCTTGGGCCGGCTCTACGCTGCGACCCAGCCGGCGCGCGGCTCCCCTCGCCCCCCTGCTGCCCAGCTGACGCGCGGCCCAGCTCGCCCGCCCCGCGTCCCAACCGGCGTGCACGGCCCAGCTCGCCCCCCTGGCCTAGTTCGCCTGGCGGCCCGGCCGACTCCCCCGCGCGCCGCGCGCGTGGGCGGTTATGCGCCGCCGCCACCACCCTGGTGGGGCCCACCCGTTAGCCCCCCCCCAAACTGCCTCCCCCTCTCTATCCTCTACTCCCGCGCATGTCTCTCTCTCCCTCGCGCAGCTCGTCTCCCTCCTCCACCCCGCCCACTGCTCGAAACCGCCGACCCCGGTGCCTCCCTCGCCCCCACGCGGTGAGTCCCTTCTCCCTCCTCTCCCTCGCCCCCCTCTTCTTCCCTTCTTCCCCGGCCACGGCGCCCGTTCGGCGCGGCGCGCCCGCCCCGGCGGCCCCCGGCGCGCTCGCCCGGTGTGGCCCCGGCGCGCCCGTTCGGCGTGGCCCCGGCGTGGCCCCCTACCCGGCTCGACGTGGCCCCCTGCCCGGCGTTGACCCTGCCCGCTGTGCGGCCCGCCTAGCCCCGCCCCTCCCCGCGCGGCAGCTCGCCCCGGTGCGCGCGGCCCGGCCATGGCGCCCGCCCGGCCTGGTGCGGCTTCCCCTCGTGCTTCCTCACCCGGCCATGGCGCGCCCCGCCCTGGCGTGCTCGCGGCGTGGCTCGTTCGCGGTGTGTCAGTGCGGCCTCGCGCGCGCTAGTGCTCGCGTGGTGCGCGTGGAGTCTTGGCGCGGTTCGCCGTGCTCCCGGCGTGACACGCAGCGCCCCGCCACGCTTGTGGCATACCCGTCTACCCCCTAGGCGTGCCCGTCTACCCCTAGACACCCGTCTACCCCCCCCCCCAATAGTTGTAACTCTATTAGTGTATGTGATTAATACCTGTTAGTATGGCTAGGTAGAGCTAGATGAAGTAATGATTAATTACACACCTACACGTAATACGCTTCGACTATAGCTTTAATCACTGTGAGACCTTTCTTTTTCTCTTTCTAGCAATTGCAAATGCAAATCGTATGTCATATCTTATGCATATTCGATTTATCTGCTCTCTTGTATGGTGTACTGTTTATTTCCTAATCCAAAGAGATGGATGTATGTTTGCGCCCGCATAGATCCTGGTTGAGGAGGCGAAGAACTCGCAGGAGAAGACCCTGAGCAGCAGCTGGTTGGTGGAGGCAAGTGTCCCTTGACCCACTTATGTCCTATACATTCCATAATTCACTTTCCACATTTACACAGTTTATACCTAAGGATTGACTAGCTTTTGTTATCCATGTCCTTGCTTACCTATTTGGGTTGGATTATTCTGGTTTAGCTTCATGCTAGTGCTTCACATTAATCAATGAACATGATGAGGTTTATCAATGATACGTTGTTTCCCTTCTTTATTATGATGATATACTTGTGGCATTTAAGGGGACTCGAGCAGTTTCTTGAGTGCCTCTCCATAAGGATCTGTTCGTTGGATGACCGCTCGGGAAAACAGTGCAACCATGAGGGTGGAATGGGACGCCCTTAGCTGAATAATTAGAGGAACCGGGGTGTAGCTCGCTTCGCCGTCGTGCCATTAATGGGACTCGGTGTATGTGGCTCGCTCTGCCAAGGTTGGTTCGCCCCTTGGGGAGGAGTGCGGTGCATTTAGGAAACCTAACGGGCGGCTACCTAACGGGCGGCTACAGCCCCAGGGAATCTTTGTAAAGGCTACGTAGTGATACCCTGCTGGGTCACCTTGGTAGTGATCAATGGAGAGTCATGATCTCTGGGCAGAAAGGGAATCACGACTTGTGGGTAAAGTGCGCAACCTCTGCAGAGTGTTATGAAAACTGATATATCAGCCGTGCTCGCGGTTATGAGCAGCCAAGGGAGCTCCATTGATTAGTGATACTTGATCAGAGATGTTCGGATTACAGGTGGCGATGAGAATGGTGGTTTTGGTATTGACTATGGTAATGGTAAGTGGTATTCTTTCCGTTTGGAAAGGGTACTTTTGGGTTAACAACTTGGGTTAATACTAAAATCTGGCTCTCTCTACTAGTAATAATAATCTGACCAATTAAAAGCAACTGCTTGACTTACCCCCACATAAAGCTAGTCCACTACAGCCAAACAAGACATTTGCTGAGTATGTTGATGTGTACTCACCCTTGCTCTACACCCCAACCCCCCCCCCCCCTTCCCCAGGTTGTCCACGTTGCAACCACTGCTCAGGAGAAGATGAAGCCATGGAGGAAGACTTCGAGGAGTTCCAAGATTACGACGAGTTCTAGGCGTGGGTTAGCGACAACCCCCAGTCGGCTACCTGTGAAGGCCGCGTGTATCTACGTTTCATTTTCGCACTTTGACTATTATTAAAGACTATGTGGATGTCTCAAACATTATGATGTAATCGACTATTATTACTCTTTTATGTTATTATTTGAGCACTGTGTGATGATATTCAGTTATGTAACTGCTGTGTACGTGAATTGCTGATCCTGGCATGTACATGGTTCGCATTCGGTTTGCCTTCTAAAACCGGGTGTGACACGGACAGTCCGCGCGTGCGCAGGGGCGGCGAAGGTCGCCGGCAGCGCTTGGATCTCACTCCTGGGAGGGACCCCGTCGAGGAGGAGAGATCCTAGGTGTTGTCTAGGCTCGGTAGGCCGACCTAGACTTTTCTAATTGACGTAGAGTCGAAGAGAAGCGGAGAATTTGAGGATTGGAAGGCTAAACTAGAACTAGACTAGAACTACTCCTAAATGTATAAGAAATAAATATGAGATAAATTGATTATTGATTCGATTGTTGATGCTTAATCGGCCGTAATCCTATGTAATATCCCAAAAAAATGTTGACCAAAAGTTGATCTTCGGTGCGTGGATGTGGGAAAGGGTTGTGGGCAGTTGGATGCAAAGGCAGAAGTCATCTGGGGCGTCGGTTCTTTTCTCCCACATAACCCTAGGGGGGCACCCCTTTTCCCTCCATCCCCCCCCCCCTCTCTTGGCCGTCACCCTCCCCCATTTTTCCCTTGGTTGGCCGTCCCCTCTCCTCCCATGGCAGCCGCCCACCATTTCTTCCTCCTCCATAGGTCTCCCCCTCCCCCACGCAGCAAGGATCGAGAAGAGGAGGAGCAAGATGGATTGAAGAGGAAGAGAGGATCAAGGAGATGTTCTACCCCCATCTATTGCAGATTTTCTTGGGGAAACTCTAGGTAAGGATGGGATCCTTGTTCCCCCATATAATTATGTGTTTTTGGAGGTTGTGGATCATGTGGATTGAAGAATTAGAGGTTGGATTAGATGTGGGGTTAGGTTTTGATCTAGAATTTAATTTCTGCAGAATGGCAGATTCGATAGTTTCTGTTCATGCCAGTTTTCCGTGGTCTTAGTGGCCTCAAAAAAATAAAAAGTCTATATATGAGTCGTAGATAATTTGTAGATCTTTCCGTGGCCGCGAAGAACACCTCAATCGGACATCAGAACAGAAAGTTATGGCAGTTTGATTATAGCAGTTTTTCAGTCTCATAATTCTGTGCAGAATCTGTTCTCTTAAGAGTTAGGCAATTTTATCAACAGAATTAAACTGTGAGTTGGTAAAAAGAAGTTGTAGATAATTTCATAAGCTTTCCAGATTGTTAAAGAGTACATTCATATGATTTGTGAAACTCCAGTTATGTTTGTTTTACTGTGGCTGTTCCTGTTAACCTGACAAAAATGAGTGGGTCTGTTCACTGGTGGGTTTCATCTAGTAAATGGCCGAATTGGCTCTTCCAACTATGGAGAGTTTTGTAGAGGGATAAAAGTTCTTACTTCCAGCAGAATTTCATAATTTTTGGTTCAGTAGTTTGGGAGATATCGAATTTTAAAGTTAACCATACTGCTGTCTAAAACAGATTCAGTCAGTTATCTTGTCAGATGTTTTAGAACTTGTAGATGGCAGAATTTAATTATCTATTGAATACTGAAGTTGTAGAGAATTTTGTGTAGATACTCCTAGAGTATTTGTTTGATATCACCGCTGTTTTAATTTTAAAGATACAAAATTAACAAACAGCGTTGCTGTTGTATGGCATGTGGTTCAGGGTGGGAGTCTTTCCACTGGGTCTTGGTTTCAAGTGTAGGGGTGTTTTGTTGATTGATGAAAAATGTTTGTGAAATATTTGTACTAAGTTTTATGCCCGCTAGCAGGTGGCTACACTCCAGATCATGCCTAGTACATTTCTTCTTCTTCGATGAAGGCAAGTGAATGTAGTAGTGGTTGCTTCTGTTCTGACCTATTATTTCTATTGCCTACACTCTAATATTCAAAAGTATTGGATTCTTTCATAATTGAACTCTATGGTGATGCTTTACTTGCTTGCATTATACTGATGCTCAATCATATATTGATGATGATTATGATTCGAGTATGACTCGTGAGATTAATTCACACCCCTGAAGGTAAATGAAGTATTATTTGAGGTTGTATTGTACCTGAAGGTAAATGAAGTATTATTTGAGGTTGTATTGTATGTGAAGGAAGTGAAATATATTGATAAATGTAGCATGCCATATACATTGCATGATTCACTTGCATCTGAAGTTTTGTCGTGACCTATGGTCCGACTGTACCGGTACAACTTAGCATCGTACGTTGCCCGAGGAGGGGTACGATGCGGCTTCATACCCTTAGAGGTATGAAGGCAGAGGACATATGCATTGCATTCATATGCATTCATTGAAGTGGTATTTGCAGATGGTGTGGTTTTATACTCTAAGAGGTATGAAGGCAGAGGAGTTACACATTGCATTACTATGCATACATTGAAGTGATATTTGCAGGTATTGTTGATGCAGGAAAGTGTTATACAACCTATTGTGGTTGTTCGAGGAAATGAGATGGCATTGGTTATTTTGGGACTATTGAGTTCTATATCTACAAGTATTTCTGATCTCAATTGTGATCCCTTTAAAATGTTGATGAATTCAATTTTTTTTGGTTTAAATATCTCGTCGAAACAATTCACTTGCTGAGATGTTTCATCTCACTCTTGCATTACTCAATGCGGGTACTTGATTCATGTTGGGAATGAGGGGAGTAGCAGCACGTCCACCTTCACTCTCATAATAACGCTGCCCAGACACAGCCATGATTTAATTAGAAACTTCTTGTCAAAGGATGTTTGACTTTAACTAGTCATGCACACTAGTTAATTCAATTCATGTCGTTATGGTTATCTTCCCATTGCTAGCCGATTATTAATGTCTAGTATGTTTTCTTATCATGATATCTGCTTATACTCTGTTGCTTCCACGTTTATGCAAATTTTCAAAGGAGATGCTGTCAAAATTTTATATATGAATGTTAGTTGTGTAGTTTAGTAGCATTTCAGGATGTTTGTGGATCCTGGGGTGTTACAGTTGGTATCAAAGCATAGGCTTTAGATTCTTGGCAATTTGAAGATAAATTTGACACACTCGCACATATAGGAAGGGTATGGGTTTAAATATCTTTGATATATGTTAGTGTCTTTGAAGTGCAGATGACAATAACCTCACCCCTCCCTATTCCTTTACGGTTATGTGGTAAGTTGTTTATGGCTTAATGCTTGATATAATTTATTTCTGAAATTTTGATATTGTTTTATTAATGCGATAGATATCGCTGGTCATTTGTGAGAATGAAGTTGTTATTATGCTTGTGATATACAAGTATGCCTATGTTGTTTTCACCATGTTTTTCATGGTTGAGTTTTATTACAATAATATTGTTATATATGCTGATTGTGGATGTTTCTAAGAGGAGTGTGAATTGCATGTTTTGGGGTACAAGGTAATCATCAATTTGAATTTAAGTTGTTGAGCGGTTGGTGGATAGCTCCAACTATCATTGCAAAGAATGATTGTTTATGTTGAGAAACCAGTTCTGAAAGAAATGAATATTGGTACTTTATATGGATTTTTGGGGGAAGTCTTTTCATAGCCAGAATGGCTTACATGTCTCTCTCCTATTGTGTGTTTTAGTTGCCACAAAGCCTAGATGTGGTTTAAAGTGGTTGCCTGTTAGTCATACTAATTGTAGAATAAATCTTTGATTCTCTTGATCCATTGATTATGTATTGATACATTGAGGATCTGATGGTTCCCTTTTCGATGCATGCTTGTGGAGCCATTTTTTTAGACCACCTATCTATTGGTTTGAAGGAAGTCATTGCCTAGCCTAGAGTTGGTTGGGTGTGGCTAGTCACCTACTCCTAGATGATGTGGTTTTTACATCAGCTTAATATGTTTGTCAAATGTGTGAAGGATTAGGGGTTATTATTGACTTTGTATGTCTGGTACTTTGAGTGCATCGTATGATAGAATGAAATGTAAGTTTATGAACTACAGTAGATGAAAACTTATATTATGTGTAGGTTAACCTCACTGGTTTGGATATTTTTCTTAGTTGAGTTGTTGGATGAAGTATAGTGACATTGGTTAACCAAGTATTGTGTTATTGTGCTGTCAGTGCTCTTTGTGGAGCTTCTGGCATTTCTTCGATGACCTATGCCGCGTAGAATGTTATTCGCTTCTTGTTGGCTTTATTGCTCCATTAGTTCTGTAGATTTTCTCCCTTTTGCGGGGTGCAAAGAATGTTAGATTACATGATTATCTTTTCATGATGGCAAGAATAAGGTTTAGGAAGATTAGGAGTTTTGTTTCAATAGAACTACTTGTTTTGTGGTGCTTTGAGGTGAGGTGTTTGATCTTCTTATACATTCGTCGGGTGTGGATGTTTCACCATTTAATTAAAATTAATTATTGAAGTTGGTAAGGGTTGTGCTTAGTACATATTACCCCTTCATAAAAGAGTGTTGTCTTAAGACATTGATGTTGATGTATAGTTGCGTCCCAATTTGATGGTGTGAAATTGTAGTGTTGATTGCATCTATGACTTGCTTTGAGCTTCATTGCATGTTGTTTCATGCTTGATGTCAGGTTGTGTAGTTTCCTTAGACAATTAGTCCAAGGTAGAAGTTCTTGTGTTAATTAAGACCAATAATGGACCCATGTTTTGAATGGTGGTGCTATATGGGGTACCTTGGGTGTTTTGCTTGGAGTGGCCGAATTCGAGGACGAATTCTTTTTAAGGGGGGTAGAGTGTAATATCCCAAAAAAATGTTGACCAAAAGTTGATCTTCGGTGCGTGGATGTGGGAAAGGGTTGTGGGCCGTTGGATGCAAAGGCAGAAGTCATCTGGGGCGTCGGTTCTTTTCTCCCACATAACCCTAGGGGGCCACCCCTTTTCCCTCCACCCCCCCCCCTCTCTTGGCCGCCACCCTCCCCCATTTTTCCCTTGGTTGGCCGTCCCCTCTCCTCCCATGGCAGCCGCCCACCATTTCTTCCTCCTCCATAGATCTCCCCCTCCCCCACGCAGCAAGGATCGAGAAGAGGAGGAGCAAGATGGATTGAAGAGGAAGAGAGGATCAAGGAGATGTTTACCCCCCCATCTATTGCAGATTTTCTTGGGGAAACTCTAGGTAAGGATGGGATCCTTGTTCCCCCATATAATTATGTGTTTTTGGAGGTTGTGGATCATGTGGATTGAAGAATTAGAGGTTGGATTAGATGTGGGGTTAGGTTTTGATCTCGAATTTAATTTCTGCAGAATGGCAGATTCGACAGTTTCTGTTCATGCCAGTTTTCCGTGGTCTTAGTGGCTCAAAAAAATAAAAAGTCTATATATGAGTCGTAGATAATTTGTAGATCTTTCCGTGGCCACGAAGAACACCTCAATCGGACATCAGAACAGAAAGTTAAGGCAGTTTGATTATAGCAGTTTTTCAGTCTCATAATTCTGTGCAGAATCTGTTCTCTTAAGAGTTAGGCAATTTTATCAACAGAATTAAACTGTGAGTTGGTAAAAGAAGTTGTAGATAATTTCATAAGCTTTCCAGATTGTTAAAGAGTGCATTCATATGATTTGTGAAACTCCAGTTATGTTTGTTTTACTGTGGCTGTTCCTGTTAACCTGACAAAAATGAGTGGATCCGATCACTGGTGGGTTTCATCTAGTAAATGGCCGAATTGGCTCTTCCAACTATGGAGACTTTTGTAGAGGGATAAAAGTTCTTACTTCCAGCAGAATTTCATAATTTTTGGTTCAGTAGTTTGGGAGATATCGAATTTTAAAGTTAACCATACTGCTGTCTAAAACAGATTCAGTCAGTTATCTTGTCAGATGTTTTAGAACTTGTAGATGGCAGAATTTAATTATCTATTGAATACTGAAGTTGTAGAGTATTTTGTGTAGATACTCCTAGAGTATTTGTTTGATATCACCACTGTTTTAATTTTAAAGATACAAAATTAACAAACAGCGTTGCCGTTGTATGGCATGTGGTTCAGGGTGGGAGTCTTTCCACTGAGTCTTGGTTTCAAGTGCAGGGGTGTTTTGTTGATTGATGACAAATGTTTGTGAAATATTTGTACTAAGTTTTATGCCCGGTAGCAGGTGGCTACACTCCAGATCATGCCTAGTACATTTCTTCTTCTTCGATGAAGGCAAGTGAATGTAGCAGTGGTTGCTTCTATTCTGACCTGTTATTTCTATTGCCTACACTCTAATATTCAAAAGTATTGGATTCTTTCATAATTGAACTCTATGGTGATGCTTTACTTGCTTGCATTATACTGATGCTCAATCATATATTGATGATGATTATGATTCGAGTATAACTCGTGAGATTAATTCACACCCCTGAAGGTAAATGAAGTATTATTTGAGGTTGTATTGTACCTGAAGGTAAATGAAGTATTATTTGAGGTTGTATTGTATGTGAAGGAAGTGAAATATATTGATAAATGTAGCATGCCATATACATTGCATGATTCACTTGCATCTGAAGTTTTGTCGTGACCTATGGTCCGACTGTACTGGTACAACTTAGCATCGTACGTTGCCCGAGGAGGGGTACGATGCGGCTTCATACCCTTAGAGGTATGAAGGCAGAGGACATATGCATTGCATTCATATGCATTCATTGAAGTGGTATTTGCAGATGGTGTGGTTTTATACTCTAAGAGGTATGAAGGCAGAGGACTTACACATTGCATTACTATGCATACATTGAAGTGATATTTGCAGGTATTGTTGATGCAGGAAAGTGTTATACAACCTATTGTGGTTGTTCGAGGAAATGAGATGGCATTGGTTATTCTGGGAC
This sequence comes from Zea luxurians, assembly GCA_029449295.1. Lineage (NCBI taxonomy): Eukaryota > Viridiplantae > Streptophyta > Magnoliopsida > Poales > Poaceae > Zea > Zea luxurians. Next base: position 50,041,737 of record JAOPSE010000021.1, read on the forward strand.
TATTGAGTTCTATATCTACAAGTATTTCTGATCTCAATTGTGATCCCTTTAAAATGTTAATGAATTCAATTTTTTGGTTTAAATATCTCGTCGAAACAATTCACTTGCTGAGATGTTTCATCTCACTCTTGTATTACTCAATGCGGGTACTTGATTCATGTTGGGAATGAGGAGAGTAGCAGCACGTCCACCTTCACTCTCATAATAACGCTACCCAGACACAGCCATGATTTAATTAGAAACTTCTTGTCAAAGGATGTTTGACTTTAACTAGTCATGCACACTAGTTAATTCAATTCATGTCGTTATGGTTATCTTCCCATTGCTAGCCGATTATTAATGTCTAGTATGTTTTCTTATCATGATATCTGCTTATACTCTGTTGCTTCCACGTTTATGCAAATTTTCAAAGGAGATGTTGTCAAAATTTTATATATGAATGTTAGTTGTGTAGTTTAGTAGCATTTCAGGATGTTTGTGGATCCTGGGGTGTTACATCCTCTGTATTTATAGAGGAGGGGGGCTAGACCCGTTACAAATAGATTTTCCGAGCTAATTCCGCGAATCTAGCCAACAACTGTAGCAAGAAACTCGGAACCCTAACTGGCTCTGCACGCGCGGACCGTCCGGACCACAGGCGCGGATCGTCCGGACCGTGGACCGTCCGGCCCCAGGGGCGGACCGTTCAACGGCTCAAAATGGTGCTCAACATATGTCGTCTTCCTTTTGGAGGAGCTGGGCGAACCAAAAGCAACTAACCTGATGTGATCACATCAGCTTTCTTAGGCATCTTGCCACCTACTAGGATGGTACGCAAGGGTCTTGGTCACGATGGTTAACCCAACGGACGTGACCTCTTTAGCTTTGATCGAACTGTTAGTCCCAACACCGCCGAGCATCGTACTGGTTCTGACCAATTCGTCATCTCACTTTCCTAATTTTTTGAGTGTTCTGGCGTAGCTCCATAGTCGACCAGGTCTTCTCCTTGCAGGTCGTCTTCCTCCATGGGTGTCGTACATCGTTGGAGGTGTCCTGGTGTAGTGCGGACGGTCCGACCTTAGAGATTGGACGGTCCGCGCCCTGTACGGATGGTCCGGCCTTTCTAGCCGGACTGTCTGCCATACCTGCAGAGAACTGCATAGTTGTTGTTTTATTTTCTGTTTTTGTGGCTGTTTGTTTTTCCTCAATGGCCTTTGGTCTCCATCTCTTTTGCAGTGGTTGGTACTGCGAATGTGTGTCATTGAATATTTTTCCGCCTCCTTTTCCTGATTTTCCTTTGCTCTGAGGTGCTGTATTTTTTGCTTTTGCGATCGTGTCTATCCCGATGGGCACCATCGAGGCATGGAGTATTTTGGATCGGCTATTTTGTTGACAGCCGTATCTTCTTTTTTGTTTGTTTTGGCCGATTCACCAAAAATCATCTGCCCTTCGTTATTTTGTCGTACGACGACATCTGTTGTTCCTATTTTAATAACATCCCCTTTTATCATACTGTTGGAGGCTGTAACTATATGCCCCCTGCCGGATTAGTCAGCCCTTGAGGCCGAGTTGTCCGGCAATCTTACTGGGCCTGTGCTTGTGGACCAGATTGAGGGGCTCTCAATCGGTCTTGTATTGGAGGCGTCAACCTATCAAAAACAGATGATTGAGGTGCCCCCAAGCGGGGTATTGTGGTATCCCGAATGGATATGGTGGTGCACCCCACATCTGATTCGGGATATATAGTGGCGGTGGTATGTATGTAAAATGACATGACATGGGTGTATGTGGAGGTGGCGGTGTCCATGCAGGTGCATTAGGTCTTAATTGAACATTATGACCTCCCGTCCTTTCCGATTGATAAGGTGGTCCAATCGTCCTAACCTGCTGTCGCTCCTGGGTGGGTATGCGAGGTCGATTTGGTGGTCGGTTACTGGGTCGGCCTTCTTTTTCACATATTTAGACAATAATTGATCAAAGATTGGGCTGGATTTGACCAACTGACCAGCTGCCTTGAACGTGTTAGTTTTCCACGTACCTATTTTTGGTCGTTGTGGTTTGAAGGTACGTGGTCGCCATGGCTCCTTGGCATTGGTGGACCGTCTACTGGAATGACCCGCACTGTCCGGCAAGGTCCCGAACCGTCCGCGTCTATGTACCGGACCGTCCGCGATGCGTAAAATAGGTTCCCGCGTTCGACCACCTGTTTGCGATTGCCCCCCAGCGTTTGTGATGGTAACCTTCAGAGTCTCTCCTCCATCAGGAGTCATCTCGGCAACCACCTTCCTGTAAGAAATTTTATTATTTTCAATGGCCTTTCGTGTGTTGCTGATGATAACTTCCTTGCCTTCGCCCTTATCGATCGCGCCGGGTCGAATTAGGACTTTTTTGCCCTCAAAGTCGATCACATTCATTGGGAAGGGCTCCATGTCCTCCTGAAATTTCAATCGTCCCTCATTAATGGCCGATTGGATTTGTCGTCGAAACACATTACAATCATTAGTGGCATGTGAAAATGAGTTGTGCCACTTGCAATATGTGCGATGTCTTAGTTCATCGGCAGGTGGAACAGTATAATCTATCTTAATGTTGCCATTTTTTAGTAATTCGTCGAATATCTTATCGCATTTGCCAACATTGAATGTAAACTTAACCTGCTCTTGTCGTTTCTTTTGAACCGGCTGCAAGGAGGAACAAGCCGAGGATTTGGCTTACTTGGGCCAAACCATTTCGGCAGCGTAAACTTCCTTTGATTCGTCGTCCGAACTACTTTGATCACATTCTATTATATGGACATTGTGACGAACTGTTTTGACTAGTTCTTTGCTTCGACTTTCACAAGCCAAAGCTCTCTGATGCAATTGTGCTAGCGTAAAGAACTGGATGTCTTCCAATTTTTCTTTTAAATAATATTGCAATCCATCAAAGGATATTCCCGCTAGCTGTTTATCTGCTAAATGAATTTGAAAACATCGGTTTCTCATATCCCAAAATCTTCGAATGTAATCATTAACCGATTCATCCTTTTCTTGTCATAGGGCCACTAAGTCTACTAAATCTAGCTCGTAATCGCCAGAGAAGAAATATTCATGAAATTTTTGTTCTATGTCTCTCCATGACAAAATGGAATTAGGAGGGAGCGTGGTATACCATGCGAATGTAGTCCCTGTTAAAGATAATGAAAATAAATGCACACGGAATGCTTCGGCGTCGGTCAATTCTCCTAATTGTGCTAAGAACTGGTCTATGTGCTCACACGTGCTCTTTCCTTGGTCACCCAAAAACTTTGTGAATTCGGGTATTCTGGTCCCCTGTGGGTATAGGAGACAGTCAAAATGTCTATCATAAGGTTTCCGATATGACCGCCCCCAGGGATTATGCCAACTTCGAGCTTATCTCGGAACGCCCCAGCTATTTCCTCTCTTACTATATCGATGGCAGCCGGTGGGAGACCACCGACTTTTTGGTCCAATATGGGTGAGGTTGTTTGGATGTTGGTATGTTGTTTTCCCCCCATTGGTTTGGGTTTTGCGGCGCGTTAATACATGCCCTATGAGGCTCATAGGACTGGCCATTCCTTTCTGGCCTTCTAGGGGCCGGAAAGTACTCACTCTCACGGGTTTGGTAGGTTATATCATGGTGCTGGTATGTTGTATGGTGAGATGGGGAGTTTAGCTGGAACAGATGTGGAGTTGGATATCCATCCTCCTCAAAAAACTCTGTGCTGGACCGTCCGATTAAATACGCGGACCGTCCGGCTACGTGCGCGGACTGTCCGGCCTTGTGGACGGACCGTCGCGTTATATTCGGACTATCTGGCGCCATACGCGGACGGTCCGAATGGGTTATCTAGGGTTTGCACGGTATGTGGCGGCTTGGGTGCAGGCCTCAGTATTTCACTTCTAAAAATGGGACCGGTCGCCGCTGGCCCGGACGGTCCGCGCTCATGTGCGGACGGTCCGGACATGCGCAGATCGACGAGTTTATCACCTATGTGCGTAGGAGGCTGTGGTTTTCCAGAGTAAATGTACCTCGGCATCCCATAAAAGGGTTGTGACTGGTCGTGACAACCTGTAGTCGATGAATCACACGTATATTCCCTCAGTTCAACCTCGTGCGAAGTAAAATTTGCAATAGTAGACTTATCAAGCGCACACACTAGCCTTTTACGATCATTTTGTATATCTCCTACGATATGTTGCATCTGCTCTCGCTGTTCGTCTATGTAAGCTTTAAGGGATTGGAGCTCATTGGTGTTACTTACATTAGGGATATTTGTAGTAGGCCGGAGCGAAGCCAGATCTGTCACCCGTTATCGAATGACTTTGTTGTTCCTGTCCACCTTGAAATTGGCCAGGAATTTTGCCTTTGCTTCCAGTATCAGTTGCTCCTGGCGCTCCTCGAACAGGAGCTGTTCTTCAGCCGGCAAGGTTTCCCATGTCGGCTTGATAATATTGCTGGTGGAAACTTCAGAGCTATCATTTGAACCGACCATTGAAGGCTGATCTTGATAGATCTATATAAAATCGTCCCCAGCGGAGTCGCCAAAAGTGTGTTGGTGCCTTTTTGGGCGTCAATCATTACATGAGAACTGGCGGCGGTGCTCTCTGCATAGGCGCGGACAGTCCGCGGCCAGGGGCCGGACGGTCCGTGACCTGGCGAAGGGCTAGGGTCTCCTGCCTGACGGGCCGGACAGTCCGCGCCTACAGGCCAGACGGTCCGCGCGTGCGCATGGGCGGTGAAGGTCGCCGACAGCGCCTGGATCTCGCTCCCGGGAGGGACCCCGTCAGGGAGGAGAGATCCTAGGTGTTGTCTAGGCTCGGCAGGCCGACCTAGACTCCTCTAATCGACGTAGAGTCGAAGAGAAGCAGAGAATTTGAGGATTAGAAGACTAAACTAGAACTACTCCTAAATGTACAAGAAATAAATGCGAGATAAATTTATTATTGATTCGATTGTTGATGCTTAATCGGTCGTAATCCTCTATATTTATAGAGGAGGGGGACTAGACCCGTTACAAACAAATTTCCCAAGCTAATTCCACGAATATAGCCAATAATTGTAGCAAGAAACTCGGAACCCTAACTAGTTCGGCACGCGCGCGGACCATCTGAACCACAGACGAGGACGGTCCGGCCCTAGAGATGGACCGTTCGACGGCTCAAAATGGTGCTCAACACTACCTTCACCATCCGTTCAGATGTTAAAATTTCTTACGAGAAGTTCCTTATCATAACTTCCATACGCAACGGTACTTTTTTAATATACAGAGCAGAATGGGGATTGATAAACCGTCGTATCACTAGTACCTATACTGCTGGATTAGCACCAGTATATCGGTCGATCATGTATGATAAAGAGAGTATAATCAATCTATGCCAATGGGAAAATATCCATCGGCTATTACTATCCAATACTCATATCTACAACAAAAAAATAATTATATTGGATCACCCATATCTAAAGGTAGGTATGAATTTACCACCTATACTCATACACATGTGGTTATGGATCACCCATACCCGCAAAGATTAAACACTTTTAAAATGATACATTATATAAATGTCAAGTATATCTAAATAAATACCATTACTAGCATCATTTAATCATCCATTCAACAATACCAAAGATAGTTGGATAAAGAAGCAACATTATGATAGTACCATATAGCACATTAAATGTTTCATTACATGGTCATTAAATAGTCGTTAAAACTTCTATGACATGTTGTTAAATAGTAAAAAAAATAGTAAAAAGATGGATGACTAAAACTCAAGTTCATGCTTTTGAGCTAAGTTTACACTAGATATTTTATACCCATGAGTTAACTAGTATGAGTGAGGACAGAATATTCTAATACATATTTATCCGTTCAGTGAAGATTTTACCTAATAATAGACCTATGGATACAACATTAACTCATATATATACATAAATACACATATGTTATCAGGTCACACATACCCGTTGCCATCTCTACCGGTCACGTGATGCCTATTACCGTGCCAATGGTAGCATCACACGGTCATAGGCATCGTCTAGTCTCTGCCATGGCCATGTGACGACCATGTCCATGGTAAGCGGGCGACGAGCATCAGCAGGGCAGCAGCCTCCGAGGATGGACCAGGAGCCAATAATCTACGCAATTATTCACAGGCCACCGAGTAAACAATAGTAGGACACCCGTGACTGATTGGTTCTTGGATTGGGGAGCTCCGCCTCCGTCTCGTTCCTCCTCCCTCTCCTCAAGTTTGACCAACCCTCACCCACCTCCCTCCGTCGTCTAGTATGCTTCTTGCCTCCCGCCTGCTTCCTCCGCCGCCCTCCTCCGCCGCGGCCGGTTCCTCCTCATCCTCTCTGGTATGCGCCTCTTGCTATATTTTCTTGGAAACAAGTCGTTAAGGGTTTAATTTCTGTCTGGATATCGCGTCATCGTACTGTCTGTTGACGGAGGTCGAGGGGCGGAGATCTCTCGACTCTCTCTCTCTCTCTCGAGAGAGAGAGAGAGAAGGACGGGCGGACGGCTTTCTTGGGTCAAACAGACGGGAGGGACTCGTCCAGACGAGAGCAATTGATTACCTGTATTTCCCTCAAATCCTGTCAAATTTGTGCCTGCTTCTGTCCTTTGTGTCCAAATACTAGTTGCCATGGCTTGACAAGTACGAACCAGAACATGTTGAAATTTCCTATGCCGTGCTATTTCCTACCCATTATCAATCAACTAATGACTCGTGCCTTTTACATGCACCTAACTATCTGTAAACGATGGATGTTCAGATCTGCAGGTTCTGACGAACCGAACCGTTGGGGTTTCAAATCTTCTTTTGCAGACTCCCAACTCGAAACACAGAGAACTCTGAAAGCTAATCGGCAATGGATAACCACATCCATAGTCAGCCAGCTGCTAACCTCTACTACCAGTTCGGCATGGGGACTGAGCAGCAATACCCACCACCGTTCGCCTCACCACCATCCACCAACATCCCGCACATGGACTGGAACCCGGCCACGATGCTAGACAACCTCACCTTCATCGAGGAGAAGATACAGCAAGTGAAGGACGTCATCCGCACAATGGTGGACCACCAAGCAGGCGAGCTGCTGGCTCAGAAGCAGAAGCAGCAGGTGGTCAACGCGGACCTGACATGCCTTATAGTTCAGCTCATCTCCACCGCCGGCAGCCTGCTCCCGTCACTGAAGAACTCGTCGTTCCTCAGCCACCCCCACCCTGCTGGCCACGTGGACATGGCTAACCATGTTGGCCCAAGCTCGAGCCTAGTGCCTAATGCGATGACCGTTTCTGAAGACTATGAGGAGCTGTTCAAGGGATGGACCGATGGCGGCATTGAGGTCGACGACGACGGCGTTCTTGTCGAGGAGCAGGAAACCAAGGACGGAGACAGCCTCTCGTACGAGCTGCTGCAGCTGGAGGAGGACGAGATACTGGCGCCGCACACGCACTTTTGCACCATCTGCGGGAAAGGGTTCAAGCGGGACGCGAACCTGCGGATGCACATGCGAGGGCACGGCGACGAGTACAAGAGCCCGGCGGCGCTGGCCAAGCCGCCGAGGGACCCGGGCGCGGAGCAGGAGCCGGCGAAGCGGCGGTACTCGTGCCCGTTCGCGGGGTGCAAGCGGAACAAGCTGCACAAAAGCTTCCAGCCCCTCAAGACCATCCTGTGCGTGAAGAACCACTACAGGCGGAGCCACTGCGAGAAGAGCCACACCTGCGGCCGGTGCCACGCCAAGAAGTTCTCCATCGTGGCCGACCTGAGGACGCACGAGAAGCACTGCGGCCGCCGGGACAGGTGGGTGTGCTCCTGCGGGACGAGTTTCTCGAGGAAGGACAAGCTCTTCGCGCACGTCGCCTTGTTCCAAGGCCACACGCCCGCGTTGTCGTCGCCGCTGGAGGAGGAGCCGCCGAAGGCTTGCTCGGACCAGCACCAGACCGGCCGTGCTGGGAGCCATCGGGAACCAGCGAAAGTCCCAGCTGGCTCAGTGGGCGGCGGCAGCGGCAGCAGCAGCAGCAGCTTCGTGTGGGGTGCCTCGTCCTCAGGGGAGAACAGTGCGCTGGATATCAAAGGTTTTGTTGATGGATGCAGTGGTGACTTCCTCTCGACGGCGAACTTTGGCTCCTTCAACCTCAGCTTCGGGCCTGCTGACGGGTTCACAGGAGAGCCTTCTAGTGGTGGTTCGTTCTCGATGCTACCTCCTGAGCACTTTCAGAGTGCTCAGAAGAAGGGGCAGAACTGAATATGGATAATCTGAGACAGCTTTAGATGTAGGTATCTGGGCGGCTTCAGATTGTTGAATAATTAGACAAATTCCAGTTTAAATTCTGAATATAAATCATGACAAAATCACAAGCACTGAAATAACAAGCTAAATCAGATGATGTGAACTGATTAGACTTACTGATAGATGGCACGCGCCGGAATCAGCAGGGTCGACGATGTCGAAGTAGCGAAATCAGCAGGGTCGACGAGGTCAATCAGATCACGAGCAGTCGCGTGAAGACGCTTCCCAAAAACCTTATTCGGCCTCTCCTGGTGCAGGATCTAGAAGGCGAAGGGTTCCGGAGACCTGCTCTCCTAATCGCAGATGCACCTCTACGATCGGGATGAAGAGAACTAGAAGGCGGCTCAGCTGTGAAGAGAGGCGAAAGCGAATTGGGATGATTTGGAGGCTGGCTGCCGGGCTCCTTTTATAGGGCTGAGTCCGCGACCCCGTGCTTATCCGCGCACGAAAATCTCGCAATCAGTTGAGATTTTATAGCGTTCGGTTAGGATAAGCGTAACAGCCAAGAAACCAAAAAATCAAACGGCAAAAGGTAGCCGCGCCCCCGCAAGGCGAGGGGCCGGATTTCGGCGGACCATTCACGCGCATGTCGTGCGCCCGCGCCCTTCGCCCCGCCCCGGCGAGGCGAGGCGAGCGCGCGCGCGTGGCTCTCCACACTCTCTCCTCTCATCCATGACTTAGTGAGTGAGTGTGGCTTCCATATTTAAGCTAGCTCTACTCCACTAGAGCTAGCAATATGGTGCTAATGGTTCCACCTATCCTCTAGTCATCCTCTTGTATGGGCTTTTGAGATTTTCTAGGATTTATTTGAATTTCTTAGTTGGGCCAAGCCCATAAATCATAACACAGATGCACCACCATCATCTCTGGTTCATGCTCGTTTTTCTCCACTGTAGTGTAGAACATTGTCACAGTTTGAGATTGTTGTCTCCTTCCTTCCTACGTACCCGCCTTTATCGCTGGAAGCCGACTGTTGAACTTTGGCACTACGCAGCTAGTCCGCACTTTCCTTTGGTTACGATACGATCTCTGCGATTTGTTGACCTCCGTCTGGGATTCTGCCACTCACTCACTGAAAGACAAGATCAAGGATCCATGGATCACCCCACCATGCTTTGCTAGCCATGGAAGGGGCCACACAAACATTGTATATTATTTTCTAGCAAATCAGTCATCGGCTTGGCTTTTCCTGAAAAATCCTAGCATATATAAACCTTCTGTGCTTGCTTGGATTATAGAACATCAGCCACCTTGCTTGGATCCACTCTCACTCCGTTAGAGATTACATGGCCAAGAAACAATGTCTCATGGATGCAAAACTTATGCTTGCTTAACTTTGCATACTGCTAGTGATCTCTGAGCCTCTACAGTATAAGCCTTAAATGTTGCTCATGGCTCTCCTCATTTTTTAAATAAATCAAGATATCATCTGTAAACACCACCGCAAACTTATATAAGTAATCCATAAAATATGTGTTTTTGTCATGTCAGCCCAAAAGATATAATAGCTGTATGCTCTTTAAGACCAAACCTTGAGATGGAGCTGAGGGTCTAATTCTCATCTAATCAGATCTCATATCAATCTTTGAAAACACACAAGCTCCTTTTAACTGGTCAACTAGATCATCAATCCTGATTAAAAGATACTCGTTCTTGATGGTGGCTGCATTTAGACCTTAGTAATCCACAAATATCCGTTGGGTTCCATCTTTATTTTTAACAAACATGACTTGGTGATGTCTAAGATGACTAAGTATATCCCTCCACTAGCAACTCATCTATTTCCTTCTTCAACCCATCTAACTCTGCACCGGTAATTCTATACGGGTCTAAAGCCTGCTTTTGTGGCCGTTTCTCATATCACAGAAGGTCTTTTTTTTAATATAATATCCACCATATATACTGGATGGTTTTTTTAATGGAAAACTGAAGCTTTGAAAAAACCGAATAAATCAAACGGGAGTTTTGGTTCAAACACGCCCTTAATTTCATAGTTCATTTTTCCCACGGAGCGCGCCGTTGGCGGTGTAGAAAGTGAGGTTTGAACCCACGCCCTAATAGAATAAGGACAGAAGAGAGCAGAAAACAATAAGTGAAGTAGTCTAACCAATAGATCATCATGTTTAGGTGTTATTAATATTAAATATAAATTATACATATGTGTATATGATTTTTTGTAAAATAAAAATATAATCATAGTGGGCGGGTCAACACTACGAGCTAAAACTTACGGCCTAAACATTATTAAACGGGTCGTGTCTTTGGCCGGCCTGCCAGACAGGACTATAAGCGGGGCAGTTAGTCCACGTGCTTGAGGTGCAGCGACGGATACGTCCAAACGGAACAACCACTAATCTCTACTACTTATTAAGGCTGCAATAGTAGTCTGTCATTCCGTGTTCTGCCACCATTTCTGTTCTGCCATTCCCGTTCTGCCATTATTCCCATTTCTTGTTCTGCGTTTCTCATTTTCATGTTCTGCTATCATTCTATGTTCTCTCGTTCTCATTCTTTGTTCTGTCTTTCTCATTTCATTCCCCTGTACATACCACGTCTAGCTAAAATTAAAAAAAAACATATGTCCTCAAGGGGATTTGAACTCGTGACCTCTCAAGTAAAGGCCAAAAGTAGCTATCGCTACACCACATATGTGTTTAAGTGTGCATCTATGACAGGAAACACATCTACTACATCTGTCATCAAGCTCACTTGCTACCCTTGCACAATGCGTAGTAGTAGATAAGTATCACCGAGATTCTTGAATTATATTTTTGGATGGAGGTAATATTATTTAAAGAAGAGCTTTGCATGCAATTTCTTTTGTTTGAATAATGTTTTATACTTAAATTCCTCTTTTTACATGCGTGATATTTTTTCTTCGTAATATTTTTCCATGGATCAGACCTGTGAGTCATTTTCATAAACCAACGTCAAGCATGAATCCATGTTTCTTACTTGAAACCCCGAACAAACACCATGAGCAGGAGGCACTCGCGTTGGCGTCGCTCATCGATGACGAGAAAAAGCTTGGCGATTGTCAATTCGACCTCTAGAAGCAGTCCTATGTGGTCGCATGCGCCGCTGTGTACGACAAGCTCCCGCGAAGCCGCCGCTTGGACGTGGTCTAGAGCAGCTGCACCGCGCTATCTATCGTTAAGCAGGGGGGCTCATGGTTGTCGCCAACGTCGACGACTCTCGGGTTGTTCTAGACACCGCATCCGACGACGATGCCATCACGTCGTCTAGCTCATCGTCCACCTGAAGCCCAACCCGCCACGTAAGTCGCTACTGACCAGACATGAATTCTTGTGCGCTGGGACAATGGACGTTGCTGACGTTGTGTGAGTGTCCTCGAACATGATGTATGTAGTGGAGTAGCGCATCCGGTGGCGCAACGACCAGGGTACTATCTCGTTGATGAGCCCGGGGTGCACTTCGTTTGGCAGCCCAACTAAGAGTCATCGGTACTCGTCATGTCGCGCGCGTTCGACGACTACTATATCGAGGATTGTGGCGTCATCTTGGCACCGGAGGTGACGCAGAGGAGAATCGACAACAATGACCAGTTTGTCATCCTCGCCATCGTCAGGGTAGCTTTTGTGCCGGCCTGCCTTTAATTCTCTTCACAAACACGCACACTTACCTTTTTATTTAAGCAAGAGCGTATGGTGGTGCGTGTCTGATGACTAACGATGTACAAGAAAATTTCTTCCGGCATGTGTGAAACGTGCTCTCCAATGATGAGACCATACAAATCGTGTTATATATTGAAGTCTGCATGATACTGATGGTTACAATGTAGTGGTGAAACAAGTAGATTAAAATAACAAAATTTATGTATGGTTAGGATCACAAATTGATTGCGAAACATTTTCTCATAATAATATAACACACATTTTGTATATAAGTTATCGTAGTATACTGGTATTATATATTCCCGTTGCGACGCACGGTCGTTCAGCTAGTAAAATAAAAATAAACAAAAGATTAAACGATTGCATACGGTACGACGATTTTTTTTCATTCGAGAGGACTTCATCGCAGCTGCACTGCTGCAGTGCCTCTTCTACTCTTTCATTTCAGGGAAAGGAACATGCCCTGCATTGTGCACAGACACGTGTACATGAACCTATTCCTTTTCAGTTTTCACTGCTCCCCTTTTGTGTGAAATTTGCATTTCCAAACTTTAAAATTATTATGTCCCTCCTTTTTTAAAAAAATAAATATATAAAAGCTTACAATTCCAAGCAAGACATTAAAGAGGACAAAAACAACCGGATTTTTCCTCCTCCTCAATTAGTTGTATACAAATAGATATTTAGAATAAGAGACACTACTTCTGCTTTAAATTATAAGGTGTTATTGTTAGAATGTGTTCTCTATATCTTAACTGTCTAACCGCGCTCCTGATCGGAGGGCTATCCTAATCGTTGGTTGCAGCTCCCAGTCACACGACATCATATAAATAGATTAAGGGGGCCGACGAGTTTAGCCAACGCTAATTACTCGACCACAAAATCATAATCGACACTTTGTAAAGGTCCCTATTGTTTGAGGTCTTCTTCTTAGCCGAAGGTCCTCAAAATAAACAAGTTGATTTGATTCATCTAACAGACAATGTTGCAGGACCAAATGCCGAAGTTAGAACAACAAAGCGAGGAACACAAGAGATACGACAAGGCTTCGATAGGTACCAAAGCTTTGGCTTAAGCTGATTTCGAAGGTTGCACGATAAACTAAATCCAGAGTAGAAAGACTTATTTATCCTTAGCATCTGTGTCGGAGAGGAAATTCTCCGGCCGCGTGGTAGAACGCACCCGCCCTAATCCTAAGATGAGGAGGGGCCTAAGCGTTTTGCCTTAGGTGATCGATGAACACAAGAACACATAAGGATTTAGAGTGGTTCAGGTCGCCGGAGCGTAATGCCCTACTCCACTGTCTGTGTATTGTATGAGAGTCTGAGTCTAAGTGAGCGTGAGAGCGTGTAAGCGAATCTGCCTTGTAACATCGTGTGCCCTCCCTTTTATAGCTCAAGGGAGGCACGTATAAGGATACTGAGCCCCGACATGTGGGCCTAGGGGCAAAATTGAAGGAAGTAACTAATGCCTGTAACGTCTGGGCGATCTCCGAGCGCCATAATGTCCGTAGTTCATACAGTATTGATATGTCACGGCTGCTTCCTCGGTAACGCGCGAGTGATGATGAGCATAGTGTACGCCACAGCACGGGCGTACTGCCTGCCAGTGGAATGGATACGCACGCCGCCTGCGGAATGGACTGGTCGCCGCCTGCCCGCGGAATGGACATGTCTTATTAAATGCGGAGGCGGCACATCGCCTGCCAGTGGAATGGACATGGCTCATTAAATGCCGAGGCGGCCATCACCTGTCAGCGGAATGGACAGGCGACGCACCTTATCCGCAATAAATGCAGAGGCCGTGCGGCCCAGAGGCCTTATGTCAGGCTCCGCCCGTTGGCTTACGTCACATGCACCATGCCACGTGGCAGCATCGGGGCTCCGCCTGAGCGGGGAGCAGAAGCGTATACAGTATGGTTCGGACACGTGGCGGCTCCGGACCACCGCCTGGCCTTGATTAAGGCCCGGGTATTCTCTGTCCTAGAATCCCGGGACCCTGCCGTGAGTGCCCCGGACCCCACACAGAGGGGTCCAGAGCCCATCCCAGGGGTCCGGTCTGCACCCGTGGGGGTCCTAGACCTTACCCGGAGGTCCGATTCGTATATACAGGGGTCCGACACTTTCCCATGGGGTCCAGACCCACTGTTGATACCTTGGAGTATATCGTCTTCTCTGGCCACATGGCGGCCCCAGAGCCATCCACGTGGTGGGGCCGGGTGCTGTTTACCACGCGACTAGTGGTATTCGCGTGGGCACCGCATCTTCATACTGTAGTAAGGGATACCCCTGTTTCAGGGTACCGACAGTGGCCCCTAGGCCCACCTCAGGGGAGAGTACGAGCCTGCAGGTGGGGCCAAAGCTTGATTAGCGATTGGTGCGCCGCTCCTGTGCGTTTGCTGATGTAATCACCGCCAATCCGCCTTTGGTCACGCCATCTGCCATGTCTGTCCCTACGGCTGACTGACCCGCGGCCCCCACGCCTGATGGTTTAGCCGGGCCACGCGCGAGGTGCCTCGATACCGCTGCACTGGTTTAAAAAATCACCTTCTCTGTCTTCTGCGGCGGCCCCGAGGAGGCGCAGTACTGGCGCAAGCGGCGGTTCGCTCTTTCTGCACCCAGGAACCGACGCCCAAGGAGTATGACTTGTGGGCCTGGGCCCCCGTGTCATAGACTGGGCTGTTGTTTTCGGCGGAGATGGAGAGGCGCACTACTGCGGGCGACGGTTCGCTCCTTGCGTGGCGGTTCGCCTTCTCCACGTCATAGGCTGGGTTGCTTTGGTGCGCATCGGGCGAGATTTTCCATGGCGTCTCGGGGCGCGAGCGGGAGAGTCTGCCTTGAAAAGGGATTTGCCCCGTGTGCAGCAGTTACGCTTTCGCATTCTATCCGAACTGCTGCGCCCTTTCGCCTCCGAGCTCTCCGCGCCCCTTTGCATCTGCGCTCTTCTGCTTTCTGCCGCCGTAGTTGCCATGGCCTCGCTAGTCCATCCCGATCGTTTCTAGTCTGAGGGGGCACTCAACCTGGTGCGCAATCTGCTCGGATGGAGCGCGCCGGCGTTCGCCAGAAGGATCCGCGCCGGTGCCACTCCCCTTGGCAATCTCGCCGCTGGGGAGTTCGTGCTCTTCGTCTCCTACCTCTCCTGCGGGTTGGCGCTGCCGATCTCGCCTTTCTTCCTGCTGCTGCTGGAGGAGCTCGGCCTCCAGCTTTAGCACCTTATGCTCCACTCCATCCTCCAAGTGGCCATCTTCGCCCACCTCTGCGAGATGTTCGTGGGGGTGACGCCCTGCACCTCCCTCTTCCGCCATTTCTTCGTTTTGGTGAAATCTAGGAAGGCTAAGGACCATCTCGACGCCTACTACTTCCAGACAAGTCCGGATTCGGCCGGCGCCTACATCCCCACCTTCGGCGGCGCGAGGAGGGAGAACTGGCGCGGCGACTGGGTGATCGCCAGCGCGGAGGCCAACGATCGCCTCGCCCTGTCGAGCGACAGGCCAAGACTCGAACGGAAGCAGTGGAGGGCCAAGCCATCCCTGGCGCTGGAGTTCCAGTTCGTACTGGACAGGATCAAGAGCTTGGCGGTGGGTGGCCTGACGTCGATGCACGTGGTCGGAGACTTCCTGAAGCGCCGGATCACGCCGTTGC
This sequence comes from Zea luxurians, assembly GCA_029449295.1. NCBI lineage: Eukaryota > Viridiplantae > Streptophyta > Magnoliopsida > Poales > Poaceae > Zea > Zea luxurians. The sequence continues at coordinate 50,057,290 of JAOPSE010000021.1, forward strand.
AGCAGAGGGCGCATCTATGTTGTTGGTTCACCGGCTTAAACGACATCAGCCGGATCCAGCGCAGGCCGGGGACCGACTTGACTTGGGAGGAGCTAGAGGTTCTGGTGAAGGGGATTACTGGTGAGTCCTTCGTCCCTAATCCTCCCCCAGGATGCGCTCTGCGACGATGCAGGGTTGAGGACGACGATTTTGGCCACGCTGCCGACCCTCGACGAGAGTATAGATGGCCAAATGGGTCATGCTTGATAGGCCGGCCTGAAGCACGGCCCATTTAATAGTGCCGGGCCGGGCCCGACACGACAGTCGTGCCGTGCTTGGGCCGCTGCCTCGGCCCACAGTGTCGGCCCAGCCCGGCACGATTATATTTTTTTTATTTTGTAAAACATAGTATATATATTTAGATTTTATATTTGCTATTTACAACAAATGCACTAGAGTTCTACTGGTTAGTCTCTTACATATAGTGCTCTTAGCCTTGTAGAGGGAGGTTGTGGGTTCAAAACCCAAATTGCGCACATTTTTTTTGCCATTTTTCTGATTTAATGAGACAACATGGAAAAATTAAACGGGCCGGCCCGGCCCGGCTACCAGGCCGGCGTGCCGTGCCTGGGCCGCGTCTCCAACACGCGGGCCGATCGGGCACGGCCCGATTATCTGTCGGGCCTAACGGGCCCGTGCCGGGCCGCCCATTTGGGCAACTATAGACGAGAGCGGTGTGGCGGTTCGCCAGACCGGCAGCCGGGACCCCCATCGTGGGATCCAGATCTCCGATGCGCCGGCTGGAGGCCCCCAGACTGCCGGCGTGGCTCCCAGCGCCCCCGCCAGAGCTTCCCACGCCTCCGCCCCTTGGACAAGGGCAAAGGGGCTGCAAGCAGCTCCTCCACCCCGGGCAGCGCCAGGGTGTCGGAGGAAGAGAGGCGACGCCGGCTGCGCCGCGCCGACGGATCGTTTGTTTCGGACCCCCCCCCCCCCCCGTTGGGGCCAAGGAGGCCGGCTCCCAGAAGCGTCAGACTGCTGGTGGGGCCGAGGAGACCGGCTCCCAGGCCCAGGGCGCGCAGAGGCGCATCAGCCTCTGCCACCACAACCATCGGGTCCGCCACCACCACCACCACCGTCAGGTTCACCGCCGCCACCACCACCCGGAGGCGATCTCCCCCAGGGGCATCACCAGCATCAGCAACAATAGCATCAGCAACAACAGCAGCAGCAAAAGCAGCGGTCGCCCTGCTTCCAGGGTCGCTGGAAGGTCCAGGGCCCCAAGTGAGTGCAACCCCTTTTTTCCATTAATCTATTTATCATGTTGACGGGGTCTTAACCCATCCTTTGCTTGTCAGGGCTTCCTCCCCCTCTGCCCCCAAGGTCATGCCTCCCTCGCCCCCGGCTGCTGCCGCCGAGACCGCGCCATCGTGCTCCCATGCTCTAGCTAAGGGTCCAGCAGCAGCGGTGCCAACGTTAGGTAGCGTCGCAACGGCAGAGGGGGTCCGAACTGCCCCGACGGCTGCCGCGGCCTCAACGACGGTGATGCCGTCGAGTACACCGTCGACAGCGGTAGAGGAGGCTCCAACTGCGCTCGCCCCGCCATCGAGGTCGACGCGAGGGGCGCATCCAGCTCCATCCTGCCGCCCATTCCGGAGGAGACGTAGGTGATTTTTGGGCGGTGGCTCCGGTCCGGCGCTGAGCCAGAAGCAGCGCCAGTTCCCCTATCTCGGGTGCTGTCTCGCGCCCATCAGGCCCTCCAAGAGACTGAGGCGGCGATCCTGCGGGAGTGGGAGGCGCTTGAGGCCGAACACCAGCGCCTCAGTGACTGGCGTACCTAGCTGGAGGAGCGCACCAAGGCAGCATCCCGCCAGTTCACCTCCGAGCGGTCCGAGCTTGAGCGGGACCGCAAGGACTACAAGAAGGACCTCCAGAAGGTGTACGCCCGGGAGCTGGAGGTGGACCAGAAGAAGAAGAGGTTGGCCAATAAGGAGGAGCACTTGGACCAGAGGGAGGAGGTCGTCACGGAGCTCTAGGCCAAGCTGAGTGCCTTCAACAAAATTCTGGAGGAGCAGCGGGTCCAGCAGACCACGGCTGTGGAGAGCCTGCAAAGGCTATAGTGGGAGCTGGATGACAAGGCCAGCAGCATTGCCCTGGCCGAGGAGAACCTCAAGGAGAAGGATGCTTCCCTGGATAAGCGGGCGACGGATCTCGCCTGGCGGGAGAAGGACCTCGCCTTCAGGGAGGAAATGTTTGAAAGGCAGGAGAAGCTGCTGGCCGATCATAAGCTCGAGGCGGAGGAGAAGGAGCGGGCGCTGGAGGAGCGGGTCCGCCAGTTCCAGGCGGCGCAGGCGGCGTAGGCAGCACCGGGCCCCCAAGCGGTGCAGACGATGAAGAAGACACTTGAAGATCTCCAGGCGGAGCATCGCGCCGGGGTCCAGCGCATCACCGCATGGGCCGACGAGAAGAGCACGGCACTGGTGCCGCTAGGGGTGAGTCCCATCCCGGTGTCGGAGCTACCGACGTCCATCTTCGACACGCTCCCGATGCTGGACTCCGCCGCCGACCGCCTCCGACGCCTGGACCAGATCTTTGGCGCTCGCCTGGAGGCCGAGGGCAGCAGGCTTTGCTAGGCGGTGATTGAGTACATCCTGACCTGCTTCCGGAGCCACGACCCGACCATCTCCTTGGAGCCGGTGATCATTGGTCCGGTGGCCGACACCGAAGACGCCGCCCAGGAGGGCGTACAAGATACTATGGAGGTGGTGGCCGAGCGCTTCCAGCGGGATCCTGCCGATGATTAGTAGCTAGATCTGCAGAAACAGGGCAAGGGTTCCACTGGGGTGCGGCTCGTAATATTTTCTGGTTTTGTGAGATACTTTTGGGAAGTATTAATCTAACAGTGACAGAATTTATTTGTATGCTATTTGTCTTTGCTGTGTGCGTCGTTACCAACTTCTCCCTGGTACTTGCCCCCTGGGATGTAGGCTCGACGTGTCGAGGCTGGATGCCAGTATACTTAAGAAAGAATTGGTGACCTGGCCCCAGGAGGTAGTCTCGATTGGGACCTAGACCTGCACACAACCTTGGCTAGGAAGCTTTAGTAGTGCACCCATAGGACCCACTAACTGGTATCTTTTATCCTTTGATTCACGTAATAGGACCTGCAGGATTTAGACCGGGAAGCCAATCCGTGTGTCCGGACCCCCTGGATCACAGCTCCAAATACTAGGGCACCCGTCGCAGAGTGGTGGAGCGTGTAGGCTTAGGGTACATGACCAGGCTAAGCGGCTACACAGCTCCGGACCACCCTAGGGGACGTGTGTCCGTTCTCTAGAATCGGACCCCAGGTTGCCGGACCCACATGACTATAGTTCTAAATACTAGGGTACACGTCATAGAGTGGTGGAGCGTGCAGGCTTAGGGTACGGAACCAAGCTAAACGGCTACACAACTCCGGGCCACCCTAGGAGCAAGTACCCATTCTCTAGAACAGGCCCCCAGGCTGCCCGACCCCCCTACCAAGGGATCGCAAACTGCAAGCCTGGCTACTCAATTCGGATGTCATTATACTAGCAAGGGTGGGAACTGTATGGGTGGGTTAGTGTCGGGGACCATAATTAGGGGTACCCTCAAGACGCCTAATTCTCAGCTGGTAACCCCCATCAGCATAAAGCTGCAAAGGCCTGATGGGTTTGATTAAGTCAGGGATCAGTCCATACGAGTGACTCGATCACGCCACGCCCGAGCCTAGCCTCGGGCAAGGGCAGCCGACCCTAAGATGTTTCCATCTCGCCCGAGGCCTCCTCTTTCACGGCAGACGCATCTCCGGCTCGCCCGAGGCCTTGCCTTCGATAAGAAGTAACCCTGACTAAATCACCGTGCCGACCGACCAAGTCACTGGGGCCTTTAACGCAATGAGTAAGACTGACGGGCGGCCAGGCTTGGCCAAAAGCGCCAGAGGAAGCTCCGCCCGACCCAGGGCTCGGACTCGGGCTAAGGCCCCGGAAGACGGCGAACTCCGCTCCGCCCGACCCAGGGCTCGGACTCGGGCTAAGGCCCCGGAAGACGGCGAACTCTGCTCCGCCCGACCCAGGGCTCGGACTCGGGCTAAGGCCCCGGAAGACGGCGAACTCCGCTCCGCCCGACCCAGGGCTCGGACTCGGGCTAAGGCCCCGGAAGACGGCGAACTCCGCTCCGCCCGACCCAGGGCTCGGACTCGGGCTAAGGCCCCGGAAGACGGCGAACTCTGCTCCGCCCGACTCAGGGCTCGGACTCGGGCTAAGGCCCCGGAAGACGGCGAACTCCGCTTCGCCCGACCCAGGGCTCGGACTCCACCCCGACCTCTGCCGAACGACCTCCGCCTCGCCCGACCCGGGAGCTCAGGTTCGGCCTCGGCCATGCAGGACAGACTCGACCTCGGCCTCGGAGGAGCCTCCACGTCGCCTGACCTAGGGCATAAGTCCGCCACGTCGACAGGAAGCGCCATCATCACCCTACCCCGAGCCGACTCGGGCCGCAGGGAACAGGACCGACGTCCCATCTGGCTAGCCCCGCCAGATAGGCAATGATGGCACCCCGCTGGACCCATGACGACGGCGGCTCTCAGCTCTCTTACGAAAGCAGGGGGACGTCAGCAAGGGCCCAACCACTCCGACAGCTGTTCCTCCGCCAAGCTCCATTGCTTCTCCGACAGCCACGACGCCACACTAGCCGGGTGCCAAGATCTCTCTGGCTGCCACCTTGGCATGTACTTAGGGTACTAGCTCTCCCCCGCTAGACACGTAGCACCTTGCTACACCCCCATTTGTACACCTGGATCCTCTCCTTGCGCCTATAAAAGGAAGGACCAGGGCCTTCTTAGAGAAGGTTGGCCTCACGGGACCGAGGGGCAGGGGCAGGCGCTCTCTCGGGGCCGCTCGCTCCCCTCACCCGCGCGGACGCTTGTAACCCCCTACTGCAAGCGCACCCGACCTGGGCGCGGGACGAACACGAAGGCCGCGGGAATCTCCGACTCCCTCACGACCCGGCTCCGGCCACCTCGCTCTCGCTCTCTCTCCCCCCTTCGCGCTCGCCCACGCGCTCGACCCATCTGGGCTGGGGCACGCGGCACACTCACTCGTCGGCTCGGGGACCCCCCGGTCTCGGAACACCGACAGTTGGCGCGCCAGGTAGGGGCCTGCTGCGTGTTGACGAGTAGTTTCCCGTCAAGCTCCAGATGGGCAGTCTCCAACGACCTCTTCAACCCGGGACGGTGCTCCGTTTCGGGAGTCTCGAGTTCATGTCTTTCGACGGCAGCTACGACATGATACTCCTTCCACCGCCGCGCGACAGCGACAATGGTGGCGGACAGCCCGCCCGCCGGCGGCGGAATTGACGACGTCTTTCCCGCGTGGGGGAAGGACAACTTTCGAGCTCTCCCCATCCTCTCCCTCGCCATCGGAGGAGGAGGCGGGGCAACAAAGACCGAGCGGGAGGCTGCGCTCAGTCGACTGTCGAGCAAATCGACATCCCCAGCGCCCCAACGGAGGACGCGTCGGGCATCACCCACGCGTTTGAGGCGAAGGCGAGCGCCGTCCCCCCGCGACACGCCGATCCCGAGCAAGTGGATGACGCCAGCGCGCTCACGGAGGGCCTGCAGGACGTCGCCCTCGCACCCAGGACGACAGCACGATCAGCCCCCGATGCGACTTCGTCGATCCTCGTCGACCAAAAGGTACCGGCTGATTCCCATTCTTTGTCATTTCGACTCGGCCTCAACCCGCCTAGCAACCTCGCTTTGGCGGGCGCTCACGTTGAGGCGAGTGCAACCTCTCTGGGGTTTCGTGTGCGGTCGCCTTGGGACCGATTGACGGGTGTCTCGACCTACGGACCCTCTGGGTCCGAGGAAGATGACGACCCCAGCATCTGCTGGGATTTCTCTGGATCTGGCAACCCCAGTGCCATGCGGGACTTCATGACCGCATGCAACTACTGCCTCTCCGACTGTTCCGACGGCAGCCGTAGCCTTGACGACAAGGACTGCGGCCCGAGCCGCGAATGTTTCCACGTCGAGCTAGGGGATCCCTCCGGAGGCAGCTGTCTCGGCATGCCGGAGGATGGTGATCCCCCTAGGCCAGCGCCTCGCGCCGACATCCCGCGGGAGCTAGCTGTGGTCCCCGTTCCGGCGGGGGGTCACGACCCACAGCTCGAGCAAGTCCGCGGGGCGCAGGCCGGGCTCGATGAGGGAGCAGGAGCGCTCGAGGCAATCCGCCGGAACGTCGGGCAGGTATGGGCGAGCCAGCCCCCGGCCGGAGGAATACGTCACCTGCCCCAAGGTCTCCAGCACCGCATCGCCAACGATGCCAGGGACAGACCGCCACCCGCATCCGGCGGAACCCGTCAGGACCTGGCCACCGCAGCAATGCTCCTCCGCGCGATGCCGGAGTCATCAACCACCGAGGGTCGGTGAATCCAGGGAGAGCTCAAGCATCTCCTGGAAGGCGCTACGGCCCGGCGGGCCGAGAGCTCTGCCTCCCGAAGGCAGGGGTACCCCTCGGAACCTCGTGCCGCGACTTCCCGACTCACGCGGGAAGCCTCGGTCTACACCGGGCGCACGCGCAATACCGCGCCTGCGGCCCCGGGCCACCTCGGTGACGAGCACCCTCATCGCGACCGTCGGGCCCGCCTCGACGAAAGGGTGCGCCGAGGTTATCACCCCAGGCGTGGAGGACGCTACGACAGCGGGGAGGATCGGAGTCCCTCGCCCGAACCACCCGGTCCGCAGGTCTTCAGCCGAGCCATTCGGCAGGCGCCGTTTCCGCCCCGATTCCGACCCCCGACTATTATCACAAAGTACTCGGGGGAAACGAGACCGGAATTGTGGCTTGCGGACTACCGCCTGGCCTGTCAACTGGGTGGGACGGACGACGACAACCTCATCATCCGCAACCTCCCCCTGTTCCTCTCCGACACCGCTCGCGCTTGGTTGGAGCACCTGCCTCCGGGGCAGGTTTCCAACTGGGAGGACCTGGTCCAGGCTTTCGCCGGCAACTTCCAGGGCACGTATGTGCGCCCCGGGAATTCCTGGGACCTCCGAAGCTGCCGGCAACAGCCGGGAGAGTCCCTTCGGGACTACATCCGGCGATTCTCGAAGCAGCGCACCGAGCTGCCCAACATCACCGACTCCGATATCATCGGCGCGTTCCTTGCCGGCACCACCTGCCGTGACCTGGTGAGCAAGTTGGGTCGCAAGACCCCCACCAGGGCGAGCGAGCTGATGGACATCGCCACCAAGTTCGCCTCTGGTCAGGAGGCGGTCGAGGCCATCTTCCGGAAGGACAAGCAGCCCCAGGGCCGCCCGTCGGAAGATGCTCCCGAGGCGTCTACTCCGCTCGGCGCCAAGAAGAAAGGCAGGAGGAAGTCGCAAGCGAAACGCGACGCCGCCAGCACGGACCTCGTCACCGCCGCCGAGTACAAGAACCCTCGGAAGCCCCCCGGAGGCGCCAACCTCTTCGACAAGGCACTCAAGGAGACGTGCCCCTACCATCAGGGGCCCGTCAAGCACACCCTCGAGGAGTGCGTCATGCTTCGGCGCCACTTCCGCCGGGCCGGGCCACCCGCAGAGGGTGACAGGGCCCGCGACGACGGCAAAAAGGAAGATCACCAAGCAGGAGAGTTCCCCGAGGTCCGCGACTGCTTCATGATCTACGGAGGGCATGCGGCGAATGCCTCGGCTCGGCATCGTAAGCAGGAGCGTCGGGAGGTCTGCTCGGTGAAGGTGGCGGCGCCAGTCTACCTAGACTGGTCCGACAAGCCCATCACCTTCGACCAGGATGACCACCCCGACCACGTGCCGAGCCCAGGGAAGTACCCGCTCGTCGTCGATCCCGTCATCGGCGACGTCAGGCTCACCAAGGTCCTGATGGATGGGGGCAGCTGCCTCAACATCATCTACGCTGAGACCCTCAGGCTCCTGCGCGTCGATCTGTCATCCGTCCGAGCAGGCGCTGCGCCCTTCCACGGGATCATCCCCGGGAAGCGCGTCCAGCCCCTCGGACAGCTCGACCTTCCTGTCTGCATCGGAACACCCTCCAACTTCCGAAGGGAGACTTTGACGTTCGAGGTGGTCGGGTTCCGAGGGACCTACCACGCAGTGTTGGGAAGGCCATGCTACGCGAAGTTCATGGCCATCCCCAACTACACCTACCTGAAGCTCAAGATGTCGGGCCCCAACGGGGTCATCACCGTCGGCCCCACGTACAAACATGCATTCGAATGCGATGTGGAGTGCGTGGAGTACGCCGAGGCCCTCGCCGAGTTCGAGGCCCTCATTGCCGACCTGGAAGGCCTCTCCCGAGAGGTGCCGGACGTGAAGCGACATGCCGGCAACTTCGAGCCAGCGGAGACGGTTAAGGCCGTCCCTCTCGACCCCAGTGGCGACACCTCCAAGCAGATTCGGATCGGTTCCGGGCTCGACCCCAAATAGGAAGCAGTGCTCGTCGACTTTCTCCGCGCAAACGCCGACGTCTTTGCGTGGAGTCCCTCGGACATGCCCGGCATACCGAGGGATGTCGCCGAGCACTCGCTGGATATTCGGGCCGGAGCCCGACCGGTCAGACAGCCTCTGCGCCGATTCGACGAGGAAAGGCGCAGGGTGATAGGCGAGGAGATCCACAAGCTGATGGCAGCAGGGTTCATCAAAGAGGTATTCCATCCCGAATGGCTTGCCAACCCTGTACTTGTGAGGAAGAAAGGGGGGAAATGGCGGATGTGTGTAGACTACACCGGTCTCAACAAAGCATGTCCGAAAGTCCCCTACCCTCTACCTCGCATCGATCAAATCGTGGACTCCACTGCAGGGTGCGAAACCCTGTCTTTCCTCGATGCCTACTCAGGGTATCATCAAATCAAGATGAAAGAGTCCGACCAGCTCGCGACTTCTTTCATCACGCCCTTCGGCATGTACTGTTATGTCACCATGCCGTTCGGTTTGAGGAACGCGGGTGCAACGTACCAGCGGTGCATGAACCATGTGTTCGGCGAACACATCGGTCGCACGGTCGAGGCCTACGTCGATGACATCGTAGTCAAGACGAGGAAAGCCTCCGACCTTCTCTCCGACCTCGAACTGACATTCCGGTGTCTCAAGGCGAAGGGCGTCAAACTCAATCCCGAGAAGTGCGTCTTCGGGGTGCCCCGAGGCATGCTTTTGGGATTCATCGTCTCCGAGCGGGGCATCGAAGCCAACCCGGAGAAGATCGCAGCCATCACAAACATGGGGCCCATCAAGGACTTAAAAGGCGTACAGAGGGTCATGGGATGCCTCGCGGCCTTGAGCCGTTTCATCTCGCGCCTCGGCGAAAGAGGCCTGCCCCTGTACCGTCTCTTAAGGAAGGCCGAGTGCTTCACTTGGACTCCCGAGGCCGAGGAAGCCCTCGGGAACCTGAAGGCGCTCCTCACCCAGGCGCCCGTCTTGGTACCCCCAGCTGATGGAGAAACCCTCTTGGTCTACGTCGCCGCAACCACTCAGGTGGTCAGCGCCGCGATCGTGGTCGAAAGGCAGGAAGAGGGGCATGCTTTGCCCATTCAGAGGCCAGTTTACTTCGTCAGCGAAGTGCTGTCCGAGACCAAGATCCGCTACCCACAAGTCCAGAAGCTGCTGTATGCAGTGATCCTGACGAGGCAAAAGCTGCGACATTATTTCGAGTCTCATCCGGTGACTGTGGTGTCATCCTTCCCCCTGGGGGAGATCATCCAGTGCCGAGAAGCCTCAGGACGGATCGCAAAGTGGGCGGTGGAAATCATGGGCGAGACAATCTCGTTCGCCCCTCGGAAGGCCATCAAGTCCCAGGTACTGGCGGACTTCGTAGCCGAATGGGTCGACACCCAGTTGCCGACGGCTCCGATCCAACCGGAGCTCTGGACCATGTTTTTCGACGGGTCGCTGATGAAGACGGGAGCCGGCGCGGGCCTGCTCTTCGTCTTGCCCCTCGGGAAACACCTGCGCTACGTGCTCCGCCTCCATTTCCCGGCGTCAAACAATGTGGCTGAGTACGAGGCTCTGATCAACGGATTGCGAATCACCATCGAGCTAGGGGTCCGACGCCTCGATGCACGCGGCGACTCGCAGCTCGTCATCGACCAAGTCATGAAGAACTCCCACTGCCGCGACCCGAAGATGGAGGCCTACTGTGACGAGGTTCGACGCCTGGAAGACAAGTTCTACGGGCTCGAGCTTAACCACATCGCCCGGCGCTACAACGAGACTGCGGACGAGCTGGCGAAGATAGCCTCGGGGCGAACGACGGTTCCCTCGGACGTCTTCTCCCGGGATCTGCACCAACCCTCCGTCAAGATAGGCGACACGCCCGAGCCCGAGGTGCCCTCGGCCCCGTCCGAGGTGACCTCGGCCCAGCCCGAGCCATCCTCGGTTCAACCCGAGGAGCCCTCGGCCCCCGAGGGCGAAGCACTGCGCATCGAGGAGGAGCAAAGCGGGGTCATGCTAGATCAAGATTGGCAGACCCCGTACCTGCAATATCTCCGCCAAGGAGAGCTGCCCCTCGGCCGAGCCGAGGCTCGGCGGGTAGCGCGACGCGCCAAGTCGTTCGTCTTGCTGGGCGATGAGAAGGAGCTCTACCACCGTAGCCCCTCGGGCATCCTCCAGCGATGCATCTCCATCGCCGAGGGTCAGGAGCTCCTGCAGGAAATACACTCGGGGGCTTGCGGCCATCATGCAGCACCTCGAACCCTCGTCGGGAACGCTTTCCGCCAAGGCTTCTACTGGCCGACGGTGGTGGCTGACGCCACTAGAATTGTCCGCGCCTGCGAAGGGTGCCAATTCTATGCGAAGCAGACCCACCTGCCCGCTCAGGCTCTGCAGACGATACCCATCACCTGGCCCTTCGCTGTGTGGGGTCTGGACCTCGTCGGCCCTCTGCAGAAGGCGCCCGGGGGCTACACGCACCTGCTGGTCGCCATCGACAAATTCTCCAAGTGGATCGAGGTCCGACCCCTGAACAGCATCAGATCCGAGCAGGCGGTGGCGTTCTTCACCAACATCATCCATCGCTTCGGGGTCCCGAACTCCATCATTACCGACAACGGCACCCAGTTCACCGGCAAAAAATTCTTGGATTTTTGCGAGGATCACAACATCCGGGTAGACTGGGCCGCCGTAGCTCATCCCATGTCGAATGGGCAAGTGGAACGTGCCAACGGCATGATTCTACAAGGGCTCAAGCCCCGGATTTACAATGATCTCAACAAGTTCGGCAAGCGATGGATGAAGGAACTCCCCTCGGTGGTCTGGAGCCTGAGGACGACGCCAAGCCGAGCCACAGGTTTCACGCCGTTCTTCCTGGTCTACGGGGCCGAGGCCGTCCTGCCCACTGACCTGGAATACGGCTCCCCGAGGACGAGGGCCTACAACGAAGAAAGCAACCAAGCTAGCCGAGAAGACTCGCTGGACCAGCTGGATGAGGCTCGGGACAGGGCCTTACCACACTCGGCGCGGTATCAGCAGTCCCTGCGACGCTACCACGCCCGAGGGGTCCGACCCCGAGACCTCCAGGTGGGCGATCTGGTGCTTCGGCTGCGGCAAGACACCCGAGGGAGGCACAAGCTCACGCCCCCCTGGGAGGGGCCGTTCGTCATCGCCAAAGTTCTGAAGCCCGGAACGTACAAGCTGGCCAACAGTCAAGGCGAGGTCAACGGCAACGCTTGGAACATCCAACAGCTACGTCGTTTCTACCCTTGAGATGTTTCCAAATTGTTCATATACCTCGCACCCACGCAAAGTTTAGTCAACAAGGAAGGGTCGGCCTCGCCTCGGCAAAGCCCGACCCTCCCTCGGGGGCTAAAAGGGGGGAGACCCCCTCTGCGTCAAAATTTTCCTCGAACAAAAAATCTCTTTTATCAGAATATCTTTCGTGCTTTTTGACTACTTCGAAAAGTGGGTCATGGAAACGACAGGGTACACGTAAGCAGCCAAGGCTGACCGAGCCGAGGGACTCCTACGCCTCCGGGATACGGATACCTCACTCATCACCTTCTGCGATAAGTAACTCGCGCTCGGATAAGGTGACTCCACGGATCGAACAAGTCTCTACGTTCGGAAGCTCTTCTGTCGAAGCGATTCTTCGAGTTTTCTCGACTAAGTCGGTGATAGGGCCTCATGGACGAGTAAAAGTGCGCGTAAGCGGCAAGGCCGACCGAGCCGAGGGACTCCCACGCCTCCGGGATACGGATACCTCACTCCTCACCTTCCGCGAGAAGCAACTTTCGCTCGCACAAACATCCCTGTTACCGACAAAAAGTCCAGATGCTTGGAACAAGAGGAAAAGGGACGCAGCTTTACAACACAGCAAGGGTGTGTGTTCTGGCCTCGACGGCCGCACAAAGCACACGCTACAAGACAAGCTGATCCTGCAGGCTCAGGTTTTGGCGCTGGAAGGGGGCGGCGACACCTTCGGCATCGACAGCACCTTCGGCAAGGCCCGAACCAGCCTCGGACGGCGACACGGTCCGAGGGCCTCCGCTCCAAAGGACGGCGTCATCACCACGCCCGGGCGATCGTTGTCAGGGACTTCTCCGGGAATCCGGCCCGAGCAGGCGGCTCGGCCAGCCACCTCCGGGGCCTCGGCCAACCACCTTCCGAGGGCACGAGCCCGGTCCGAAGCCTCGGCTGACCGACTCCGGTGTCGATCCTGCCAACAGACAACTCGGCTAGGCTCCGGCCAACCAGGTTTCATTTCCGAGCCAACTCCGCCTCTGCTCATGCTGATATCGCTACCCCCGGCCTCGGCTCGTCGAAGAGCGGCCGAGGGGTCTCTTTAACTAAGCTAGAGGAGCCTCGGACAACAGGGCCGACCGAGCCGAGGGACTCCTACGCCTCCGGGATACGGATACCTCACTCGTCACCTTGACACGGGGCGACTCATGCTTAGTGAAGCGGTTCAGACAATCAGCAGATGAGTCTTAGTGCTCGGGAATGAGGAAAAAACACGGCTCCGTGCCGTAATTACATACATGTTCAGGCCCCGAAAGCCGAAAATGAACAGAAAACCCGGCACTCGAAGTGCCATTACAAATGGAACTCCGGTTCCCCCCCCCCCCCCCCCGCAGGTACGAACAACCCCACTCGATAGGTGCGGGGCGGCGGAAAAACTCTCACCCCCCGAGGACGAGAGCCAGCCATTCAGGCCAGGAGACGGAGACCCAGGGCTACTGACGGAGTTGGCAATCTCATCGGTAGAGAAGCCACTTCCGTCCGCCGACGCCTCGGAACGCGCCGGCAGGTCTTCGCCCATGCCGGGGCCGTCCAGGGCGTGGGCACTGCCCTCGCGGTGCGCGGCGCAATCGTCGTCCGGACGGAGGACGCGGCATGGCGCCTTGGCTGTGCGACGACGACCCGCCTCTCCCGGCATGGCTGGAGGAAGTCTCCGTGAAGCTGGAGGATGCCGTTCTCCCCCAGACGAACGGGGAAGAAGAGGGCAACTGACCCACGCGGAGGCAGCCCCCTGACTCGCCTCGTCCTCCCTCTTGGCCTGGTGATGAAAGTCCTTGAGGCCGAGGAAGGGGCAGAGGCCGCAGCCCGGCTCGCTTTCCCCCACCATCAAGCCGGAGGTCACCATCTCGGGTGATCACCGGTGGAGGGGCGCAGCCGGGCTGCATGATGAAAATCCTTGAAGCCGAACGATGGCCGAAAAGTACCCGCTCCCACGGAGTGGTGTCCCCCGACGATGAGGCACGGAGACGGCGGTTTCCCTCATCCGGGGGCTTGAAAGGTGGAAAGACACAATGCATAAGGGAGGAAGAAGACATGGTCGCCTTACGAAAGGGGTCGCCCTCTTTTTAAAGGCAACTCTCCGCGCTTGCGCCCCCAACCGTCACGGGCTGAGTCTTCTCCAACACGCCTCCAAAGTCCTCCCCTGCGGCGCGGGGGCTGGGACCCGCCTGTCGTGCAGACCGGCTCCGAGCAGAAGAAGCCGAACCGCCGCGCGCGGCGCGCGCGCAACCACCCAGCAGTTACAAGCGACCCTCCACTTTTGCCCAGACCAACGGGCGAAGGGGGTGGGCAGCCATGCAGGCGGCATGCAGCCGCGCCAAGTGGACGCGCGTCTCCGACTCCTGACAGGCCAGCGCGGAGGCTCAAGCCCACGCGTCGCGCAACCGGCGCGCCGGATGCTGCATGTAAGCCACTATGCCACTTGCGCCACCACCGCACCTCCTCGGTTGCGGAACCAATACCACGACCCGAGGCGGCCCAGCGCGCGGCCCAGCTGCGCCAGCCTGACGCAGCGGTCAAACACGGTCAAAAGCGGGCCGGCAGTAATGACAGTGGCAGGCGCGCAAGAGCAGCGATCACGCCATCAGCCAGGCTCACGTCCCATCCGGAGGTAGCAAGAGAACCCCCTCTCTCACGGTGTGAAGACGACACGCCCGTGACCCGTTCCTCGAACGGCTCGCGCACGCGCAACGGCAGCCTCGCCAACTACTCGCCCCGGCGCATTAACTCCGCGGCTCGACGGGCAGCGCTACTGGCGGGAGCAGCTGGCGACGTTTCGCCTTCACCAAAACGACCACACCAAAAAAAAGGTACGCCACGTCGTTCAGTTTTGTATCCTTTTTCCCTTTTCCTTCTTTCTCTATCTCTTGCAACAGGGACCGGGAAAGGGGATAACCCCAAAGGGATCCTTCCCCGTGAAGGAACTAGGCTCCGAGCCTCCTTACTGATCAGGGGTTCGAAGGCTGGCCCCCCGAAGGGTTCAACAGCCGCCTCAGATCGCGTGGGCCCGACACCCACTACTGGTCAGAGGTTCGAAGGTCGGCCCCCCGAAAGGTTCCACGACCGCCTCAGGCTACTCGGGCTCCGCGCCCATTACTGATCAGGGGTTCGAAGGCTGGCCCCCCGAAGGGTTCACAGTCGCCTCAGACACCGAGCGAGGGATGACCAGGGGTACGTTCGATACATAACCAAGGCTCGGGTTGCGCTCCCGAGGTACCCTAGGACATTTCCGAGACCAGCGGGAACGACTCTGTAACGGAATCCCATCGGAGGGAGGCAACGAGCCCTCGGACCCCGTCACCAGGGGACCGGGTCCGGCAGATCACCCGCAGGTACTTTTGGGCGTGCCTCCGGGCCCCTAGCCGACCCCCAACGAACGGGGCACGGACGTCCACTCGGATTACCCGATTGCAGCTCACCGGAGACACCATGTTCGGTGCCCATCGAGGGTAACATGGCGCTCTCCCCCCTCCTCCTTGCGGAAAGGCGACGTAGGGGCGTATGTAAAAAAGCCGAGTCTGTCCCTGATCGTCCTCTCGCTCTGTGCGGAGGCTCGGGGGCTGCTCTCGCAAATCCGGCTCCGGCCGAACCGTTGACAGCGTCAACATACCAGCCCGAGAACTTGGGCCCCGACAGTGCACCCGGGCTACGGCCTGTTCGCATGAGGGAACCACCAGACCAGCCGAAGCATTACGCAAGGCATTAAGACCTCGAAGGAGTGAAACCACTCCTCCGAGGCCTCGGGGGCTACACCCGGCGGGTGCGCTCGCGCGCACCCACCGGAACAAAGTGCAACCGAGAAAGGCTGGTCCCCTTGCAAAAAAGTGCGACGAAAGCCTCCAAGCGAGTGTTAACACTCCCTTCGAGGCTCGGGGGCTACTGTCGGGGACCATAATTAGGGGTACCCTCAAGACGCCTAATTCTCAGCTGGTAACCCCCATCAGCATAAAGCTGCAAAGGCCTGATGGGTTTGATTAAGTCAGGGGTCAGTCCATACGAGCGACTCGATCACGCCACGCCCGAGCCTAGCCTCGGGCAAGGGCAGCCGACCCTAAGATGTTTCCGTCTCGCCCGAGGCCTCCTCTTTCACGGCAGACGCATCTCCGGCTCGCCCGAGGCCTTGCCTTTGATAAGAAGTAACCCTGACTAAATCACCGTGCCGACCGACCAAGTCACTGGGGCCTTTAACGCAATGAGTAAGACTGATGGGCGGCCAGGCTTGGCCAAAAGCACCAGAGGCCGCTCCGCCCGACCCAGGGCTCGGACTCGGGCTAAGGCCCCGGAAGACGGCGAACTCTACTCCGCCCGACCCAGGGCTCGGACTCGGGCTAAGGCCCCGGAAGACGGCGAACTCCGCTCCGCCCGACCCAGGGCTCGGACTCGGGCTAAGGCCCCGGAAGACGGCGAACTCCGCTCCGCCCGACCCAGGGCTCGGACTCGGGCTAAGGCCCCGGAAGACGGCGAACTCTGCTCCGCCCGACTCAGGGCTCGGACTCGGGCTAAGGCCCCGGAAGACGGCGAACTCCGCTTCGCCCGACCCAGGGCTCGGACTCCACCCCGACCTCTGCCGAACGACCTCCGCCTCGCCCGACCCGGGAGCTCAGGTTCGGCCTCGGCCATGCAGGACAGACTCGACCTCGGCCTCGGAGGAGCCTCCACGTCGCCCGACCTAGGGCATAAGTCCGCCACGTCGACAGGAAGCGCCATCATCACCCTACCCCGAGCCGACTCGGGCCGCAGGGAACAGGACCGACGTCCCATCTGGCTAGCCCCGCCAGATAGGCAATGATGGCACCCCGCTGGACCCATGACGACGGCGGCTCTCAGCTCTCTTACGAAAGCAGGGGGACGTCAGCAAGGGCCCAACCACTCCGACAGCTGTCCCTCCGCCAAGCTCCATTGCTTCTCCGACAGCCACGACGCCACACTAGCCGGGTGCCAAGATCTCTCCGGCTGCCACCTTGGCATGTACTTAGGGTACTAGCTCTCCCCCGCTAGACACGTAGCACCTTGCTACACCCCCATTTGTACACCTGGATCCTCTCCTTGCGCCTATAAAAGGAAGGACCAGGGCCTTCTTAGAGAAGGTTGGCCTCGCGGGACCGAGGGGCAGGGGCAGGCGCTCTCTCGGGGCCGCTCGCTCCCCTCACCCGCGCGGACGCTTGTAACCCCCTACTGCAAGCGCACCCGACCTGGGCGCGGGACGAACACGAAGGCCGCGGGAATCTCCGACTCCCTCACGACCCGGCTCCGGCCACCTCGCTCTCGCTCTCTCTCCCCCCTTCGCGCTCGCCCACGCGCTCGACCCATCTGGGCTGGGGCACGCGGCACACTCACTCGTCGGCTCGGGGACCCCCCGGTCTCGGAACACCGACAGTTAGATAAAAAATGATGCTCGTAAATTGAAGCAAAATAAGACCATCACAAAAACAAATCTGGGGGTGAATCTTTTCTTTATAACTTGATATTCATGAGTGTAGGCCAACAGACTGGGTTTATGAGGGCAGACCTCACCGAGTTGGCGTACATATATGCGCAACTTAGTTACAAAGGAAGAAAACTGAATCCCCAGGCTTGTTTTTATGGGAAAAACTTACGGAGATGCTCTATGTTCCAGGGATTGGGAAGAGGCTCTCCTTCAGTTGTAGCAAGACGGACACACCCGGGTCGGCATATTTCCGTCACCTTGAAGGTTCCTTCCCAGCTGGGGGAGAGTTTGTGGAGCCCTTCTCGGTTCAGTACTCACCTTAGGACTAGGTCCCCGACCCTGAGCTCCCTACTATGCACGAACCATTGGTGGTAGCGCCTGAGCGCTTGGTTGTACCGTGCATTTCGGATCGCCGCTCGCCATCTGCGCTCGTCGATGAAGTCCACATCCTCACGTCGTAGTTGTTCCTGCATAGACTCATCGAAAGCCTGGACCTGTGGGGAGCCCATAATGATTTCCGGGGGAAGGCAGGCTTCGGCCCCGTAGACCAGGAAGAACAGGGTCTCCCCGGTAGCTCGACTAGGTGTGGTCCGGTTCCCCCATAGCACGGACGAAATCTCGTTGACCCAATTTGCACCATGCTTTTTCAAATAGTCATAGGTACGTGTCTTGAGTCCCCTGAGGATCTCTGCGTTTGCCCTCTCCACTTGGCCGTTGCTCCTAGGATGAGCCACAGACGCAAAGCAGAGCTGGGTGCCGATGCCTTTGCAATACTCCTGGAAGAGCCGACTTGTAAACTGGGTCCTGTTGTCCGTAATGATACGACTTGGGACCCCAAATCTACAGACAATCGACCTGAGGAAGGCAACAACAGCACCCTGGGTCATATTGACCACAGGGGTGGCCTCTGGCCACTTTGTGAAACTTGTCGATGGCGACGAAGAGGAACCGGTACCCGCCGACGGCCCTGGGGAATGGTCCCATGATATCCACCCCCCATACGGCGAATGGCTAGGAGGGTGGAATCATCTGTAGAGCCTGAGCTAGTGTGTGTATCTGCTTTGCATGGAACTGGCACGCCTTGCAGGACTTTACCATCTCAGCTGCATCCTAGAGAGCGGTTGGCCAGTAAAAGCCATGTCAGAAGGCCTTACCGACCAGCGTGTGGGATGACGAATGACTTCCGCACTCTCCTCCATGGATCTCCGTGAGCAACTCACGACCCTCCTCCTGGGTAATGCACCGCATGAGAATGCCATTGGCGCCATGGCGGTAGAGATCCCCTTCCACCACAGCGTAGCGTTTAGCCAACCGCACTATGCGCTCTGCGGACACATGGTCTTCAGGAAGGATATTTTCCTTCAGGTAGTCCCGGATCTCGGAGATCCATGCATCGGGACCACTCTGAGATATTGGTTGTGGCGCTAAGGGACTGGCAGGA